>JARLTE010000008.1:4168736-4779775 GCA_030578095.1 Auricularia cornea
TCCGGACTCCCTTCGGTGCCGCGTTCGAGCTTCGCGGGTCACCGATCGCGAGTACAAGCCTTGCCGATGTTCCTGCGCGATGCGCGCGCGTTCCGGTACGCCTGCGCGGCCCTTCTCCATTGTCTCGTATACCCGCCCTATACCCTACATAGGCATGGACTATCTTGCGCCCCTTCTTCCCCTTCGCATTCGGCCCTTCGGGCGCCGATATCCCCTCGCCTTTGTCGCCCTGCGTCCGATCCTCGCCGGTTAGCTTCGGCGAGCTTCCCTCTTCGTTCCCCGACCGCCCTTTGGTGTTGTATCGCCTGCTATCGCTGCCCGGACCATCCCGGGCTCGTTTGCCCCCGGTCTCGCTATATATACCGGTGATCACCGTCCATGTACCTTAGGTTCGATCTGGTCTATTCTACCGCCTTATCCGTGCTCGTCCCTCACCCTCCTGCCCTTGGGCTCCTCGCTGGCGAGCGATATCGACGGTCACCGTGACATAAGATCGAACCTCCCCTCTCCACCGACGCCCAAGGGTCCTCCCTTCCCTTCCGACCTCTACTATCCGAACTTCGAGCGAAAACACCCTCCGCTCGCGCGGGTGGGCCTGCGGATCCGTCGGCGTGCTCGCCGAGCGTCCCAGAAGGCCTAAACTCGCCCCACCATCGTCAAGTACGCTCTATAGGCCGCTGCTTATCTCGTTATTGGGCCCCTCGCCTCGAGAACCTCCCCGGACGCCTGCGGCTTGCCGATGTCCCGATCTCTTCCACCCCTCCGCCCCCAGTAGTGCGCGCACCCGACGCGCGCATTCCGGTCGCTCTGACGACCCTCCTCCCTCTCCTCTCTTCCTCGTCGAGGCCTATCGATGGCTCGATCAGTTCTCCGACCAGCACCCGGTCGACCGTCCTCCCTGTCTCCGGTGCCCCTCGGGCACCTTCGCCCGTCTCTTCCCTCAAGTCCCCGAACCTCCTGGAGTTGTAGAAACCGCCCCGCGCGCGAACCGCTCAAGATCACTGGACTTCGGCCGCCCCGCGAACTGGAACACTTCGCCGACGTCCCCCACGCTCTCCGCGAACCTCGGCGGGCCTCGCCTTCGGTTTCCTCACGCAGGACACTGTCCACTGTCCTCTGCGCGAGTGTCGCGTCGCGCGCGCCGTTGCACCGCTTCGTTGCGATGCACCGCCCTCCGGATCTTGTTGATCTTCGAACCGTCTCGGATCCGTCCGCCCTCGTACTTCGCGCGTCGACGTTCGCGATGAGATCGTCGATGTTCGCGGGCCCGCGTCGCCTCGAGCCTGCTGCTGCTGGCCTCGTCGGCGGCCGCGCGCTCCCTCAACCGCCGGCAACCCCTGCGCTCTCCGGAGCCGCATCCGCAGCCCGCCAAGCGCTTCGCCCACATGATCGGTTGGTCCGCATGACCTCCCCCTGGCACCACACCGGTCGTCGCAGATGTCATCGCCCTCAGGTCCCCGCTGCGTCCCCCGCTCGAGAGCAGCTCCGCAACGGCCTCCAGCCTTGTCCCCGCTCCTCGCCGAAGCTCTATCGGTCTCGAGGCCCACTTCGGCGGCGAAGTCTTCGCCTTTCGACTCCGTATCACTGGAACAAGTCCGATACCGCCGGGATACGCACGGATCGCACGCCTGGATCAACCGCCATGCCGGCATGCATGCTGCGCGCGTTCCAGCACCCCGTGGTCGTCTTCGACGCCCTCCCCGCGACGCGTCCCGCCTGTCCGGTCCATCGAGCTTCGGCGAAGCTCGACTCCGGCGGTCCGAAGTGCTGCACACCTTGCCGGCTGCCAGTCGCGCAGACTGCACGCGCACATGCGCACGCGCGATTCCTGTTCACTCGTGCAACCTCCCAAGGTCTCAGGCTTCGATCGCCGCGATACTCGGGTACCCCGGTCCCGATACGCGGCCCGCCTCGCCGATGTTCGATGTGCACGCTCCGCCGAAGGCCGATGTCCAGATGTTCGATCCTGCGCGCTGCGCGCACCGCGCGAGCAGCGCGCGCCCTGCTGCACAACCGCGCGGCCTTCGTCACCTTTCCGGAGCCCCTCTCAAACTTCGGAACCAATGCCCGCGCACCCCGTCGGCCTCCGCGGTGCCCTCAGTTCACAGTTCGGCTCGTCAAGCTCTCAACACCGTCTGCAATGCCCGCGCGCGCGCCCTGCGCGCACCGTCCGCTCCGGGACCTCGCCCGCGTTTTTCGCGATCCCCGAACTTCGCGCGCGAGCCCCGCCGGCGGGGGAGACCCTAAGGTGTTGTTCGAAGGTCGCCGTCCAGTCCTCAAGGGCGATCTCGTCGATTACTCGCTCGCCGATGTCCGGCGACCAAGGCGCCGCGCTCCAGCTCTCCGTCCGGCCGATACTTCGCGATATCGGTGGTCCCGGGCCGTCCGCGTCGCTCGGCCGTTCTCTACATTCACCTCCTTCTCCCGGGACGCCAGCCCGGCTCCGATTCCCTCACTGGCTCATGCTTACGACCTCGCTTATGATTTCGCTTCACTCCCGTGTCGTGCCCATCGCTGGGGACGAGACTACGATCCGTACGGCTCGCCATCGTCGATCTTCCATCGACGGACCGATACACACCTGTTGGACCCGCTCTCGGGGCTGGGGCCTCGATCCATGGGGGTACGAGCCGCCTAGCTTCACCGGCCATAAACCGGTGGACCAACGCGCCTTCTACACCTTCGGCAGTCCTTCGTTGACGCCGGGAGGCATTCGGCATCTCTGTCGCTTATGCGCCCTCCGGAGCGTGTAGGGGTTACTTACTCGGCGCTGCGCGCCCTCTCCGCTTTCCATTACGACCCGATACGACCTCGGAGCGGCTGCGCGGCCGTTCCACGCCCCCGAAACGATCCTCGAAGGCCTCGAACACCCTTCGATACGACCCGAACGAACCTCGGCCAGTCTTCGCGGCCTTGCGGCTAGAAGGGGGGTTATGTTGCGATCTGCAGCGGCTTGCCCCATCCGCTGCCATCGCTTTTCGCTTTATCGCCGCTTCGCCCGCTCTGCCTGGCCGATATACCCGCCCCGCAGGCTTACAGCCCTTCCCTCAATCCTCCGATGTCTGGGCCGCTCTCCGGTCCCTTGGGACCGACACGCACTCGCCGATGTTCGATACGGTGCTGCGCGCATCGCCCATGCGCTGCACCCTTTGCCCGCGGCTCCACGACCGACCTGGAGCTGCATCGCCCGCCTCTCCGGCACCCGCCTCGAGTCTCGACGCCGACGATCGGTGGCCCTATCGATGTCCGATGTCAGGGATCGGTTGCGCACATCCTCGGCGACCTCGTTCCTTCGCTGCAGTCGCCAGGCCTTGTCACTGTGGCGCGTCCCCGCGACCCCGATTGCATTCCGGCCCTTTGCGCCTAGCATCCGCGGCAGCTCCTTCGACCCGACGGCACCATCGGCGCGCTTCGATGTCCGGTATCGCGAACAGGCTGCGCACATCTTCAGCTACCTCGATCTCTCGTCGCTGCTGCGCGCCCTAGTCCCCAGCTTGCGCTCCTACAACCTCCCGTCGCGTTCCGGCCACCTTCGTCCGGCATATGCGGTGACACCGTCGACTCGACGAGCTTCGAAGAGCTTCGACATCGCCGATGTCCCTCGGGCGGCTCCTTGCTGCTGCCGATGTCCTGCGCGATCCTGCGCAGAGACTTCGCGATCTCCCCACCGCTGCGCGCACGCTCCTGGAGGTCTCCCAACCCCTCTAGAGTGTATCCGCTGGTGGGCGAGGGTCAATCGGGCTGTCCTCGATGCTGCGGTCGAGTCCGTTCGGCCGATAGGTTCGTCTACCGAGTTCGCCATTGCTCCTGCGCGGCGCGCAACCCCGCGCGCGGGTCGAGCGACCTCTCCGCAGCTTCGCCGGGGCTGCTGCAGCTCTCCGGACCCTCGCCGATCCTATCCGTCGATGTAGGGTGGATGTCCGGACTCCCTTCGGTGCCGCGTTCGAGCTTCGCGGGTCACCGATCGCGAGTACAAGCCTTGCCGATGTTCCTGCGCGATGCGCGCGCGTTCCGGTACGCCTGCGCGGCCCTTCTCCATTGTCTCGTATACCCGCCCTATACCCTACATAGGCATGGACTATCTTGCGCCCCTTCTTCCCCTTCGCATTCGGCCCTTCGGGCGCCGATATCCCCTCGCCTTTGTCGCCCTGCGTCCGATCCTCGCCGGTTAGCTTCGGCGAGCTTCCCTCTTCGTTCCCCGACCGCCCTTTGGTGTTGTATCGCCTGCTATCGCTGCCCGGACCATCCCGGGCTCGTTTGCCCCCGGTCTCGCTATATATACCGGTGATCACCGTCCATGTACCTTAGGTTCGATCTGGTCTATTCTACCGCCTTATCCGTGCTCGTCCCTCACCCTCCTGCCCTTGGGCTCCTCGCTGGCGAGCGATATCGACGGTCACCGTGACACTGCCCTGGCGCTTCGTGCCGCCAACGCTGGTCGCGACACTTCACATCTCGAAGCGCTCTGGGCTCCCAAGGAGAAACGAGCGGCTCTGGTCAGAAGCGTTGCGCGCGCGGGAGAAGACGAGGCTGAACGGCGAGTCGCAACTGCGAGCGTCGAGACCTCGCGGACGCGGTTCAGCCATCTGGCCGGCGCCTCGAATGGCCGAATCCGCCCGCAACTTGGACTTGCGCACGTCGTGCGGCACCACGGCGTCGCAGCCTCCTGACGTCCGCGCTCGCCGCGGCGCCCGAGCGCGCGTTTATTCCACTGCCATCGAATACTGTAACATGAGCGACGGCTCGCAGCCAGCTCTGTGCCGCAAGCCCCGCCTTCCGGGCGGTCAGCTCATCGGCAGCGCACGCCGTCCACCCGTCGCCGTACGCCGCTCCTTGCAGGGCTGGCCATTGCCCGCCCTCGCCGGAGCCTTACTGCCTGCCGCCGCCGCCGGCGAAGCTGCCGGAACGGTGCTTTCCGCGCGACCTCCCCGACGCAAGCTGGCTTTGCCAGCTTGTCGCCGTGGTGGGCCATCGCAGCGCGGCAGCGGCAGAGGCCCGCCATACTTCTTCTTCGCTGAGCTTGGGCGCTGCTTGTTCAGGGATGGGCTGAGCGGCACAGTCGGCCTTTATCGGGACCAGCGCCTGGCGTCTGGCGGGACTCCATCAGTCACGGGCTCTTACGCGTACCCTCAGCGCACCGCGGCACCCGCACGGCGCTCACATGCACCACTGATTTCGTTCCTTGCTTCTGTTTTCCAAGAAGAACCCTGTGCATGCGGCTGGGCGTTCCACTACTTGGAGACGCTCACCCAAGCCCTTGCGACCGTACTCGACAGCGGCCCATCACCCTGCCCCCCACCCTTCCAACCCACGTGCAGACCGCCCATCCAACGCCGCCGAGCTGGTAATCCACTGCCTAGCTCGTAATTCACTGCCATCCATTTGAAACGATGCGCCCTTACACCGCTCCCGCCGCCCATTCCCACAGTGTAGGATAGGCTTGGATGTTTCCCGCATCACCCGCCTGGTTTACGATCTCGATACATCCAATACAGTGTGTGGCTTCTGTGCCACCCTGCGAGAACAATATCTGTGCCCACACGTCGCAGCTCGACTTCAGGATCATGCTTTGACCCTATATACGGTACGATACTGGATTACAAAAGCGACGTCTGCCAGATGAGGCGACGTCCTTCATACATCCTCAAGAGCATCCCTTTATCAGCCCTTGCGCAAATGAGGAGCTCCCCTAGGCCTGTCTCGACGACGTTGGCATATCTCGCCAGATGGCTGAACCGCGTCCGCGAGGTCTCGACGCTCGCAGTTGCGACTCGCCGTTCAGCCTCGTCTTCTCCCGCGCGCGCAACGCTTCTGACCAGAGCCGCTCGTTTCTCCTTGGGAGCCCAGAGCGCTTCGAGATGTGAAGTGTCGCGACCAGCGTTGGCGGCACGAAGCGCCAGGGCAGTCAAGTTCTGCCATTCTGCGGCGTCGGTCGCATGAGTTCGCCAGCGTTGCATATCGGCCGCCAATGCTTCGTGAAGCGCAGCGAGTCGCGTCTTCGAGCAGCATGCAAGAGTCCCTCCGGTAAACTGAGGTGTGCATGGGCACAGCAGATGGGCGGGTCGCGAAGCGAACGCACCTTCCAAGTCGCGGGCAGCAGTTTAGACGCAGGCTCGTCAATGGGCTGGGGTTCGACCTTCTGGCGTCGTGCACGCATCCTTTTCTGTGCAGAATCGCGTAGAAATGACGAGTTCCTGGGCAATGTATCAAACAGTGAAGTTGAAGTACGCCTGCAAGCCTCACCGGTCATAATAGGCTCGCCACTGCTCGCGTGCTGCTTCACGACGGGCCTCCGGTGTTGCATATTTGCGCGGGCGACCCATTTGACGGGTCCGTGAAATTTGTGCGAGGTGCACGCGTATGCTCTGGAAAGAGGGTAGGGATCTTGGAGCAAGTCAGAGGCGGCGCTCGCAAATCTCCGTGCCACAACCACGGGAAACAAGCCGCGAGCATACCTCAATGCCTGGAGATGGGATACTCGAGATACTTGCTGTGCAGATTGATTAGCATGTTATGGTGTCCCTTGGATGATTAGTTCGGCTTCTGATCTTGTAGTTATGTCTAGGATGTTACGGGCGCTTGTTCCACATGAAAACCCCACGGTATCTCATATCCGCTGCCGCCATTCAGATTGGGGGCCGGAAGACGTAGCCTAAGTATCATTGGTGTATATTGGAAGTGCATGTGACTTCAGCGGCTCAAATAGGCCGTCCACGAAGCCGCCAGTCGCTTCGTTGTGCCCATGGTACCGTAGTGGGCCGCGCCTGCCGTCTCAACGCAGTCGCGTCGGAAATTCCATCAATATGTATCAGTTTCACTTGCCTTTCGATCCCTCCACCGCTGTGCAAAGATAATTTTGGCCTGAGACTTACAGAGGCCCGAATATACTGTCGGTGGCGCGGACTGGGAGCCGCCCGCCGGACACCGGCGTCTTTGCTGTTCCCAGCCGACCTCTCCAGTATGTGCCCAGGACCTGCCCGCAAGCACCGTATGGTTACTCAGGCCCAAGTCGCGGGGCCATACGTAGGCCTAAGTGGATGTCGCTGTCTTGAGTAGGTCCCAACCAGTTCGCGTTACAGCGCGGATACTAGTTATATTGCAAAAAGCGACTCGACTAAATTTCGGGCAGCCGGGGAAAGCAACCAGTGCAACGTACTAAGCAAACGGGAGCAGGGGCGCGCAGGCGATGGGGTGGGGATGTCATGGGTACAAGTTAGCATATTCGAACCCTGGGGCGTGGGGGGAATGGTGCGGAGAGGTGCAATTGCAAGAAAGCAGGGGCGGGGACGCGTTTGATGGGCACAAGAGCGGGCTAGGGAGGCAAGGGTGCAGGGGGCGAGGGTGCAAGAATGCAAGAAAATCGAGACAGGGTGGTTGGACGTTGTCGGCTGGCAGTTGGGCCCCGGGGGGAGGGCCGAGGCGAGCTGTTGAAGCTCACCCCCGGCAGGCGTTCACGCCAGACCATCTTGAGCGTCCCGGACCTGCGCGCGCAGGAGCTCTAGCGCGTCGATGTCGTTCAGCTGGACGGCAACGTCCAGCGCCACGATCGCATCGGCAACCGTCATATGCTCTGGCACGCGGGACAAAATGAGGCGAACCTGCTCGGCGTCCCCGTCGTTGAGCGAGAGCCGAGCGATGCATTTCGGCAGACGGGCACCCGAAGAAGGGGCGGCTTCGCCTGCGGGGTTGATGAGCTCCCAAGGTCGGCGGCAAGCAATGTAGCATTCGACGCACTCTGCGACGGCTGCTGCTGAGCGCCCGACAGTGCACCCCTCAGCCCTGCGGCGAGGCGGCGCTCCGCATACGTCTCAACATGCGTGGCGGCGAACGTGCGCCGCATATGGTTCTTGAGGTCGTGAATCTCGGATCTCCACTCAGGCAAGTTCGTGCCGCGGTGCTGAAGGGCGGGTGGGACGTGGAACAGTGGGATTTTGAGGGCCAAAGGGTTGCGCACGCGCTGGGCGGCAGGATTATCGGCCGGGCCAGCTTCCACGTTCGCCGGGTGCGCCTCGGGGCGGAACGAGATAACCCACGTCTGCGAGTCGGTCATGCGGTCTAGAGCAATGGCCTACACGTGGCCCCACGTCAGCTGCAGCCACTAGGCGGTAGAAGACCACGCACCGCGCGCCTCAGATCGTCGTACGCCTGGGAGCAATGGTGCTTGCGGTACGCGTCATTAACCTCGTACGACTCGGGATCAAATCCACCAGCGTTGCGGCGATCATCCTGCCCGTCGTTGAGGCAAAAGTGGTTGTGGTGGGCCCTTGCAGCGGCGAGATCGGCGTCCGACGTTTCGAGGCCGTATTCGGTGCGCGCGCGCACCCAAGCATCAACCGCAGGCTTCGTAAGAAGGCGGCGCGGCGGTGCCTCTGGCCATAGCAGGCGCACTAGTAGCTTGATTAGCAATGGATAACGGTGACCACAGCGCACTCACCAGGCACATTTGCCGGACGTCCGCGTCCACCGCCACCGGGTGTACCGCGAATAGCGGGGTTGTACGTGAGCGACTGCACGGGCGTGCGCGGCACTGGGGCTGGTGTGCCTGAGTTCGGTGTGCTCGGCACGAGGAAGACGTTCTCGTGCGCGTCCTGCTCCTGGGGCGGTGTAGATGGGCTGTCCGTGTTGCGCTCCCGAGATTGCAAGGAACGCGACGATGGTGGCGAGCTCCGCGAGCGGCTGGACCTTGAAGCAGTACCGCGCGTACCTGAAGGGGGCCGGCCTATGAATTTCTTGTTCCACCATGCTCCACGGACCCAGCTCTCACCGTGAACCTACAGATAGCCTGGGTTAGGAATTTAAGCACGATAACATGCTTTCGCACCATGTTGAGTGACAAAAAGAGGCAGAACCTGGGAGCCTTGGTGTCGACAAAGTGGCGCCTTGGTGGTTCAACTCCAAGAGGCAAAGGTTGCCGCGGAACAAGCCGAACACAAACAGGACCGGCTTCAAAATCACGGTAAAACACATGACATAGACGGAATCGAACCGGCGGTCTCATGAACGCACGGGGAATTTTTGATAGCTTCGATCCACTTTGCCACTGCACGTCTTGGACCGTCGCAAAATTGATTTTACGCATCCTGAATTAGTCGCAGGCTGGCTGGACGGCCTCACCGGACGTCCGATCGGGATCAATGAAGTGGTCCCCCAGGCTAATGAACTTTGCGCAGGCGTAAAAAGCACCGCACATGCGAAGGGCGCAATGTCTCCACGGTAGACCCCTGCTCTAGACGATTTGCAGCGACTCCCGCAGGCGCATACTCTCCAATGACTCTCCGCCTAATACAGAGCAGCAGAGCCGCGGCATTTGCGCCCGCGGGGGAGGGTGTCTAGGCTTGCATGCGTCGTGCCGAATTTATGTCCATCCCCCACGGCGGCTGGTTGCATGTAACACACAATACCCCATACCGAAACCGCGTGCATGGCTCATTGTCTACACGGCCGATTGCTAACTTCAGGACCTCCCAGGTTCGGAGCCACGCGAGCAATCGAGCGAGCGAGTTATCAAGATATCAATTGCATACAGTATTGCGCATGCAGCCTGTTTAGTACATACGGAAGATCGTACTGATATTCGACGGCGCGTGGGTTTGTGACTCTTCAAGATATGCCAGCGGTATGCGGCTGCATGCGCTCATGTACCTCAACGCGCCTGTGGTCGCAGGCGTGATCAGAAAATGCAACTTGCATCGCAGTTTGAAGTGATGCATACCTATGCTAGATCGCGACTCGAGCTTATGGGGGCAAATGAGCCCCAGAGCCTTGCAGAGAGTGCCCGAGGTCGGTTGATGCCCGCGGCGTCGAACTCGCCGCAATCAAGTCCCACGGGGCAACGAAGCTGGGCCACGGCGTTGCGTCGACGCTCAGAGTTGATGTACTGGCATCGGTCATGCTCTCGGGGCTGGTGGTCGCGATGAATGCTGGGTGCGCCGCATTGCCGGTGGGCGACAGTCCGCTGGCGTCAGGGTTCAGATCGGGCCGTGAACTCGGTGTCGTTTCCTGCGCCGGGATGCCAGGCGGGGTTGCGGGCAGGGGGCATGCAGGCGGTGCATCGATCGTGTCTGTCGAGGGAGGCAAGGAACCGAGCTCTTGGTCCTGGGGCGAACGCGTATGGCCCCGCAGCGCCAACGTCACTTGATGCATTGCGGCCCTGACGACGGTGCAGCATGCGCGCAGCCAGAATCCGGCGTTCAAGACGGTGGGAAGATTGTGCGACGGCGTGTGCACCGGCGCAACGATGGGCGGCGTAGGCTGGGGTTGAACGCCCCGGCTAAGGAGGGCCAGCACGGCGAGCCAGAGCATGCAGAGGCCGATGACGATGAAGATGAGTAGCACAATCGGAGCGTTGTAGGCTGCGTAGGACTCCGCATTGAGATACATGGTGGTGGGGACGCAGCTCAACGTTGGACCGTCGCGCTCCGTCGGGGTTCGATGCAAGAGCTTCGGGGATGTGCGAATCCACACATGCGCCCCAACCTACGATCTGCGCATGGTACGTTGTGCATCGAAATATGGGCCCGTGAGGCATGATTTATGAAAGTCCCCGCCCACCGACATGGGAATTACGCGCTGCTTGTCGCCGGCAAGGATTTTCCTAACACGACAAGCGTTTGCACTGCAAGGCAAGAACTGCACCGGCGCCTATCGCAGGGAAGCATGATCTGCCCTCGGAATCTAAGCTGCGTGCGCATCAAAGTGGCGCAGTCAGTATGGTAGCAGGATAAAGCCAGTCGGTAATCCAGAGTCCAGGAGCTGCGGCCTGGGAGTTCATGTAAATTGCCAATCAATAGAATGACCACTCGTATTTGTACATAGAATCTGTACGAGCGTCAGCAGCGAGCACGGGGCTTGGGTCAAAGAGCGACTTACCGGTCGCTCTTTTACGGGACGGTGCTTTCTGGGTCGGCGAGTAGGTGTCCTTCAGATGCCCTGCCGCTATACAGGAGCGGTGGGCGTCCCACTCCCGCTGCGCGTATATCGATGCCTGTTTAAGAGCGTACGCCCGTTGGCCCGCTCGACTATTTGGTATCGTCCGCCTTTTCGGTGCATCCGTCTTCTTGGGCAATGTGGCGTCGATGGGTGCCTCAGAGAGAAGGCGGCCGGCCAACGTTGTCCAGATATCCTTCATGCTACCGAACGTCCGATGCGTCCGGGCGATCTCGGCGTGCAGGATGTCGACTTCCTCGCAGTAGCGCTCCTTATTCGCACGGGCTCTGAACCAGCGGACTCGAAGCTCTGCATTTTGTCAGAGATGGGCGGCTTCGAGGTCCGGAGCGCACCTTCCAATGTGAGCCTATCGAGATCTTGCGCAGCCTTCTCGTCGGCGTCTCGATCACCGCCCCAGTACCACGCCTGCGCCTTCTGGCTTTGCCCAAGGCCTTCGGGGTTCGCGGAGTGAACGTGAAGGTGCGCGAGGTCTGAGTCGAGGAGAGGTCGGAACCTATGCGCGTCATCTGGCTTGACGCCGAGATGTGCCATAGCTGCGTAGTGGCGCCGGTAGCTCGCTGCGTGCGTATCGATTTCTTTCCCATTCGACGCGATCTGTGTCTCGGCTCTGGTGCCCTGCCTCTGCCCGGAAACATTCTTCTGCTTCCAGGTGAAGAAAGCGTTGTAGGCGTGAATCGCGCCGCGCATGCGGGCGAGGTCGAGAGCGGCTCGTGCGTGGCGAAGTCGGTATTCAGGCTCTTCTAGTGCCGAGAAACCGTAGCGCGCTCTATCCTCAGAGCTCGCCCACTCGGAGGGGAGGTTGAGAGGTTCCTCCTCTGGGAAGCCGAAGTCTTCATCGACTCCAGATGTATAGACGTCGTTGCCTGGGGTAAGGCCGAGCTGCGGCATATGAATCTGTTGGAGCAAGCGGAACGTGGTGATGTTGGCGCGGACCTGCCCACGGCGAAGGCAAAGGTCGTGCTGTTCTTTCCCAGTGGGCGGCTTGTCCTTGGGAAGCTTACTGATGAACTCGCGGAGAGATACCCTAATGCAGACGTGAGTCCACGTTCAGAGCTGCCTGGTGGATCACTCACTGCGAGCGCTCGATCTCCAAACCAAAGGTCAAGAACGATACAGGGCAGAACCTCTTGTCCTCGGCAACGTCTTGAACCGCAGAAGTGCCATCCGTCCGCTTGAGTGCGGCGACAACTTCCTTATACGTTGGAACTATCAAAATGTTATGAGCTCAAAGCGGGGGAGAGTCCGAAGCTGCGTACGCTTCGCCCTATCTGCCCGGTATACGCTCCGAAGCTCGCCGTCATCGTCGAAATCTGGTTCACACGATTCCTGAGACCACGCTGCTACGCGCGCCGCGCCTACCGCGCTGTCAAGCGCAGCAGCGTTGTCACTGGCCTCAGCGCGCTTGCCATAGATCTTCCGAAGGTTGATGAGTAAAGCAGACGCTGTTCTTGGACATGAGCCTGGGCAAGGGGCGGGAAAGGTACAACGAACACATGTGGATTCCTTTGCCGTAATTCCAAGCACCATTCGTGTCGTCATATGTGTCTTTGCGATGGCCCGGATTCTGATCGCGCGTAATCTTCGAGGTCTCGTTGGAATCGAGCCAAGGCCGCTCCACGTGCTCGCCGTCGGTGCGCCCGCAGTAGCGGGTGTAGTTGAGCGAGTAGAGGTACCTGCAGTCCTCCTTATGCCCCTGAAGATGCATCTTGGGGACGAGGACCTTCATGGGCTCGACGATGGGAACGAGGTCGGGAAATGTCGTCTTGAAGCGGGGGACGAGCTTGACGCCGTACTGGCACCCTTTGTCGCACGTAAGAATTCGGTTCAATCGAGGGTGAGGATTCGCGAGTATCGCCTGCGCGACGGCATAGTCAAGGACTCGAAACCTTCAGCCAGTCAGCGGTGCCTATGCTTGCGCAGATCGAAACGACGCACTTTTCGCCCAGCTCCAAATCTACCATCGCGCCGGGTTGATATAAACTATGCCTGCAAAAGACCGCGGCGATGCCGGAAATGACGATTCCCTTGCGCCGAGTCAAGCTCTTCATGCTTTTCAAATTGGCGCACGTGGACCTGTGCTAGAAACGAAGTTCAGTATAGCAAGCAAATTCTGAGGCGCTGTCTGACCTCGCCCGCTTCACTGGTCACATGCGCTTTCATGTACTCCGCGAATGCCTCCGTTGACGCGAAGTAGCCCTGACCGTCCAGTAAGGGCCTGTCCTTGGGGTCAAATTTCTTCCTTTTCAACACTGCCCGAAAGTTTCCGTCGATTCCAATGAAGACCGTGTAGACGTGGCTATATATGATATAAGGATGACCGTGAGTAACCTCAAAGCCCGAGAGCGCATGAACGCACCGATTGTCATCGTCCACGAGATCTTCCCAATCGGGCTCCATGTTTAAGCCGGGGTGCGGACATGCTGGACAAACGACCGCGACAGACTTCGTGCCGTCGGGGAGCAGTTCGGCGATGCCCAGTGCCTGCCCGCTTCGCTTCCAACGCTTCAAAGCTCTCCACTCCCGGGAAACTCTGAGCAGATCCTCGTAACGATTCTGCGGGTCAATAAGCAAATGCTATATACGTCGCTTGGTGACGCACTGGGACCGCGTCCGGACGCGTATTGTCGGTCAGGCTACGCAAAACCGCCCAGAAGTCGTGAGCAGACGTCCTGCATCGTAGGCTTTCCAAGTGATACTTGTTCAGAAGCTCGAAGGTGAAGACAGTAGCAGGAGACTCCCAGGTGGCCGGGTATAAAGATGCAAGAAGCAGTTGGATGGGGTGGATCTGCCGCCCGCCGCATTGACAGTAGACGACGCGCAGGCGATGGATCCCATTAGAATGTACAGCAACAAGTGGGGTCCAAACATCGGCGGGCGCATGCGGGCATCGCGCGCCGCCATGGCCAAGGCAGAGCTCGAAGTCAAGGTGGAAAAGCGAGTGTCGAGCAAAATAAGAGCCTGTCCAGTGCTGTATGTGATGGAATGGTGTATGCACGTGCGCTGCGACAGTACACGCCTTGCACATGGGCGTGGAACAGAAACAGTCCTGGCAGCGGTAGGTCCGGGGCTGCCCACTCGAACAACTGCAGGGGGTAGAAACGCGCGGGTCGAATTCATGCGACAGGAGGCAATTCAAAACATCCTCGCGCCGTCCCAAAAACTCGTCCATAGCAGCGCTCGCGGTCTGTAAAGCATGAGTAGGAACACTGGTAAGGACGATGGGCGGTTCGAACCTTCCAATGGTTACCGGTGTTTGACTTGTCCCGACCGTTCCCCTCCTGGTGCGACTCGAGGCCCGCGCTCTCCTGGAGGGACCCATTTTCCGTACCGCTAGTTGGCGGCACAGCGTCCGGGCGCGGCACCGGCTGCCACTCTCGCGCTGGAACCAGCGACGGAACCGGGACGCGTCTCGACCCAAAACGGGAGCCTGTGGCGACGTCTTCGTACTCTACGAAACCGTCGTCGAGAAACAGATCTGTGTCCTCCACGGCATAGGACTTTGCCCCTGTGCGGCGGCGTTTTCGAGCGGTGCGAAACATGGCCAGCGTCAAGAGTCGCAAGCATGCGTAAACGGCACGTGCCCGAGGCGGTTGGATCAGATTAGAGATCTTTAAGTAAAACAAGCAAGATAACCAGAAAGCTCGAAAAGTGTTGGTAAGGCTTGGAGCGCTACAAATGCGTGGGAAAAATCAGAACACGTATCTCCACAAATGCATAAGGGACAGGTACAGGCGGAGTCGAAAATGTTTGGAGCATAAAGATGAAGCAGACGGGACTCGAACGCGCGGTAACACATACCTGAGTCCGAGCAGCAGACCACTTCACCAAATGTTCCCGTCCAGACTGGTAGTACATGCACATCTAATCGGTGGATAATGACCCTCATACCATTTGGATCTTCAATCAATTGAACACACTCAGACTATTCAAGTGCCCCTCTTTTCAGCCTTTTGTAGCATACATTTTATTTATCAAGCACAAGATCTGGCGACGGAGCCTTTGTAAGCAACAAGAACGTTCGAGGGCCACAGGAAATTTTCAACGGCGCGACGAGCTCGCTTCCGATGCAGGAGGGCCCTCCCACGCCGGGCGCCGGCGGCGAGCTGAGTACCAACGAGTGGGGGTGTCATCTTCGCCGCCACGGCCCTCGCCCTCGGCCTCGTCGGACGATCCAGCGGGTTCACTGTCGGCCGTGGAACGATCGGCAAGACAGGCATGGACGAACGCGCTCCAAGTCCCGCGGGGAGAAAACCCTGCTTCCGCGAACGCGTCGCGAACCTTCCTGGGCGATGCGGTGATGAAGCCGCGGCAGATGTTCAGCGTGTCGAGGTCGTGCTCGTGGGGCTGGAACTCGAAAAGGCACTCGAAGGCGGTGGCGGCACTCATCGCGTCGACGCCGGTGACGAACGTCTGGAATTTTCGAATGCGGTCCGCCATGTCGGTGTAGTAGAGCAGCGGGAACTTCTCGACGCTGTCGAGCGTGCTGGCACGGCAGCGCAGGAAGCCGTCTGGCACGGCGATGGGCAGCCTGCCGTCGTCGTAGACCCAGTTGCCGTCCGCGTCCATGACCTCCAGCGTGTCGCGGTCGACCTCGTGCAGATGCAGAAGGTCTTTGGTGCGCGTACTGAGGTCGTCGAGGGACACTTGGTTACGGACCATGACAACGTTTGCCTCTACTGCAAAATCCTGGGCAAGTGTTGGCAATTGAGCAGCGGCCAGAGGCGGGACAGCGTACCCTATCGACGAAGAGCAGGTGAATCTTGGCCTCGTCCACGCGCGCGAAATCGTTCTGCTTGCCGGTTTGGCGGCGCAGCGGCGCAGCTGGAGGCGGGCTGGAGCGGCGCGGCGGCGTGGCGTAGTCGAACTCCTCCTCTGACTCGAACCCATCAAAGTCCGGGATGCCGCGGTACTTGTCGTGCTGACGGTCACCGCAGTCCGTCGGGCGCAGCAGGCAGTGCATCCTACAGTACTTGCGGCCGCACACGGAGTTGACACGGCGCTTGCAGAGTGGGACTGCACAATAGACACGCAGCGGGAGGATGGCGCGCCTGGGAGCGAGTAGGGTGCGCGCAACAAGTTCGACCATGCCGTCAATGCAGAGGGCGACCCGCCCGTGTTTATTGATGATGCACTAGAGGAACGATCTATGAGCGTGTGGGTGAGCATGCGTTGCGATGCACGTACGCGATATTCGTCGGTGCCATCTGCCGCGGGCGATGGATAAAGCAGCGTGCCGCAGTCGTCGATCGGGCAGGCGATGACCAGGACGCCATCCTTGTCGCGGTACGCACGGCGAGGTGAGCGGCTGCGGGATGCCGCGCGCCGGGTCGCACCGCGGCCGGGAGGCTTCGCGCGGCGGGCGGGCTGACGGCGGCTGGGGAGCGGCGGCTCTGGCTCCGGGGAGAAGAAATCGTCGTAGAGATCTGGGCGGCGGCGAACGGGGGAGCGGCTGCGCGGTGCCAGGCGGGCGTACTCCGCCGCGCGACCGCGTGAAGGCCCGTTTTGGCCGCCGTGGGCGGGCTCTTCCACGCGACCATAGACAGTCTCTTCGCGGACGCGGCCGCGGCCGCGGCGCCCATATTGAACCTGAACGGACGGCTGGCGGCCGCGAGTGGGTTCTTCGCGACGGCGGGTAGGCTGGGAGCGACGGCGAAACTGGCTGTTGGAGAACATGTGAGCTGCGCGCCTAGGTCTGCTAGAGGAAGGATGACTTCACCTGGGCAGAGCGGTGGGGGGGGTTGGCGGGCAATTAAGCAGTCGCGCCGACCGCGTCGTGACCAGTGGCACGCGCGTCGGAGTGCCAAAGCCGGAAAAGGTAACTCGACGCCGGCCCAACCTGGGCCCAACTGCGACGATCCTGGCTCGCACGGTTGTCCAGTGAACCAAGCCACTGGCCCGGCGACGCAACGGTTTTTCCGGGCCTTCTGAGGCTGCAAAATGCACGAGGCGAGCAAACCCCAGAGTGGGCTTGCACGCTTTGCCGGGGTCTGAAGGCCGGCGTGGTCTTTGAATAGGCGCCAGGCGGTTGTGTACATAACTTCAGTGATATCGGGTGCAATCATCAAGATTGGTTACAGGCGCTCGTCCGAAGTGGCTACGTACGATTGCGCTGAGCTGGTCAAGAAAATCCTGGGCCAGACCCCTCATCGCCCATGCATACGCGCCGTGCCCCTCCCGTAAGTAACCCTCGAGTACATCTGGTTCGAGACTTGACGTCACGGCCCAATGCTCGTCGGTTCCGGCCCGCCCTTCCGGCAGTACGCCATCGGATCCACTTGACACCCACCCCGCGCACCTAGTTATGCGACAAGAGCAGCTGTATCCGGTTTTGCGAGTAGCCGAAGAAGCCGGAGATCCGCGGGGAATTGCGCAATCACCTCCGGATCCTCATAGCAGCCGTAAAGCGCCGAGAAGGATGGGGAGCGCCCAGCCTCCGGTTGCGAGTCTGGAGGGAGGCTCGGTGCCCGGCAGCCCCAATCTGCGCAGCGCATAGACTTCCACAGTGCGAAGATGACTGCACGCGCATGCACAGGGAGCGCCTCCCAGTCCGAGATCGACGGGTGATGAGCCGCCTCGGCGCGGTCCGCATACAAGGCACCTGTGAGAGGCAGCTGTGCTTTCTGAGGGGCGGTGGGAGTCGGCTTGGCTAGTCGACGCGCGTACTCTCTCAGACGAGGCTTGTGATCCCTGAATAGTCTCAGCGATCGCACAGCGCGTAGAGCTGTTTACGCACGACAAGTATCGCTCGCGCCGTTCCTCGCGCTTGCGCGCTGAGTTCTTGTTCTTGACAGGCATTCTCTTCTCGTGTTGACATGAGCCCACGGAGAAACGGGGCGACCGGCCTCTGTGCCAGGTTCTTTTGGCATTAGCCACAGATCAACACCACGACCACTGTCTAGCGCTGGATAATGCACGCCCAGACTCTCAGCACGTGTATTCCGTGGGAGACGTCTGGGTAGGTGCAGGCGTGCTTCCTGCACATTCCCTGATCTTGGCCATCCATCGCTCCTCGCGATAACGCTGGTCGATCCTGGGAGAAGGATTCTGGGGCCAGAATACATCAGCACGTGCGATTGGAGTCAGGGATGCGGCGGTCGGAGTGTGCCATTCAATACTAGTCCGACGATCCAACTGCGATAACCGTTGAAGATTTTGTGCGAAAAAATCTTTTGGCAGGGCATATCTCAACACGTGCTGCTGGAAACAGGGACGCTGCGGGTGGACTCGAAGCGCCGCTCGAGCACTGCAGGATTAGCCACGGATCTTCACCCTGTGAACGACGATCCCAGCATAAGAATCATGGACGGCACAGAGGGTGCAATACCCTTCCCGAATGCGTCACGGGCTGGGGATGCACAGGTTGAGGGGACTCTTACGATACCATCCCCAACGCGTCCCTTTGCCCAACTCCCCAATTCCCGCGCCCTCAGCTTCACTCCTCGCCCTGCTCATCACTGCTCTCATGGCCCCTAGCTTGCCTCCAGCTTCTGATTTTGAGCGTTGGGCTTGTGGCCACCTCCGGGCTCTGTACGATGCTCGCTGCGAGGACCATCGCCGCGGCACCGCGCGGAAGGGGAACAAGTTCGGCACACTCCTCCGCATCTTCATGGAGCAGTATGAGGAACAGCCGTTCGCTCGTGCCTCGCACGAGAAGAGATACGACAGGAAGGGAAACCTCGTCGAGAGCGACGAGGTTCTCAGAAAGGTGGGCCGGCTATTCTTCGTGTCCAGGGTCCTTGTTGCTAAAACGGTCTCTAGATGGCCGATAATTTCTTGCGTAACCACAGCGTGGAGCCGCTTGCGAAGCTCAAAGCCTTCGAAAAGGCGGGCGGCGCTGCTGCTGAGCACCCCTTCCAGGCCGCGCCGGCCATGGAACTTTGGGCCAGCACCATCAAGCAGCACGTCAACCAGCTTGTATGCACCGAACTCGGCATCCCGGTGGACACGCCCGCCGCCAACCGGCCGGATGCCTGGATCGGCGCTCGCAAGAAGGTCGTCAAACGGGAATTCGATCTTCTTCCTGAGGTCGAGCAGCAAGAATGGCGCGACACCGCCGTTGAACGCAAGGCCAAGCTAGACTTGGAGACCTCGCTGCCGATGGCTATCCAAGCGTGAGTGGTCGTTATTATCGAGGCTATTGTCACTCATTCTGGCGATCCCGCAGGCGGCAGGAGGCGTTCAACAGCAACATCTTGGCCAGCTTCGACAAGCAGTTCAGCAAGAAGGGTTACGGAGGCACGTTTTTCGTCAGCTGGCAGGGGTTCTTCGTTGGAACCCACGATTTTGCTGTGCATCGTATACGGTGCGTTTCCACGCTGCGCCATGCCCACCGATGACTAAGCTGGCGTGCAGCGGGCAATCGTCTTCATTCGAAGCGCCACCGTGGCACGATACGAAGTTATACAATGCCGAGATTCTCCCTCACTGGACCAACTTTATCCGCGAGCAGTGTGAAGGTGCGTGCACTTGTGGGCAATGTCTGATACTGAGCGCTCAACGCGCCGCAGGTTATCATCTTAAGCGCCTTCCCAAGCTGGCGCCAGAGCCGACGGCTGTGCAGTTGGATATGGCTCGCGGGAACCTGAAGACCTATCTTGAGAGTATGTTTGACTGTGCGTCTTTTCCTTTCTCAGACGTACTGCGTCCCTGATGAAATGGTATAGATCTCGTGGACATGCCGGTGACAGTCGACCCGGCCGAGTTCTGGTCGGACGTTGCCGAACGGCCGTTCGACTTCGTTTCCAGCGAGCGCATCCCAGAGGGCGGCAGATTCGGCAATCCCACGGAGCTCGAGGACATGGAATTCAAGATCCTGTACCGTCACGTTTACTACTGCCAGGCCAAGCGCGAGGAATACGACCCCGACGTGCTCTTTTCCTTTGAACAGTCCGCCGTGGAGGCACAACGACTTGCGCTGCGCGCGATGAGCCTCAAATCCGCGCACGAAAGGAGGCGGTGAGCGTCCGTTGCTCTCCACGATGGCTATTTGCTGACCCTTGGCCTCAGCGGCAAAGCCAAATCCGCGGGCGACGCGGTGACACCAGCAGGCGCTAGCGCCGATTCGCAGCAGGTCGCGCGCCAGCCAGCCTCGATTGCCCCCGGTGTGCGCTCGCGGGCCCCAGCGCGCACTTTGCCTACTTCGACGCCCGCCACGCCTGCCAGATCTGTTGCGAATGACTCGTCCACGTCCACGCCCGTCACGCCCGTCGAGTCTGTTGCGTACCACTCGTCCGCTCCCACATCTCCAGCGCCGGTGATGCCGCGCACGCCGGAGGTTATAGCCACGCCGGACACACCGGCGCTCCCGGATACACTTGCGCCTGCTGTCGTCGCTGGCGAGGCGGCGTCCGCCGTGGCCGGTGTGACAGACGCTCGCGTCTCCAAGAAGCGCAAGTAAGCGCCGCGCTTTGCGTGCAGTTCAGTCAGCTCACACCCTCTAGATCCATCCCCGCCGCGGCGGCGCCCGCCGTAGACCCTGTGACGGACACCCGCGTCTCCAAGAGGCGCAGGTAAGCGCTGAGCTTTGCGCGCAGTTCAGTCAGCTCACACCCTTTAGACGTGGCCCCTCCATCCCCCCTGCTACTGCAGAGCAGCTCGCCGAGATGGGCAGCAGCCTGGGCGCGGGCGGTTACAAGACGCGTTTCCGTGCTCGTTGCGCAGCGGACGCGAGTTAGCCGGCGGGCCGTGCCCCAAAGGGCTGCAACTATTGGGCGGTCAGCGTTGAGGCGCGTGGCGCAGGAGGGGGTGAACTGACTACACGTCCCTACGTTATTCCTTTCTTGTTCGTTCTTCCAAGTAGACGCGGCTTGATTGGCCATTCCAAAATGTGACTGATTCCTGCTCATGAAACCCGGCATAACCTGCATCGAGTAAAGCCGTGAACCATTGAGCTATCGTTTCAAGTGGCGTAGTGGTGTGTGGGGTACGCAGATTGTATATAAGCGAGACATCATGTGCCATACGCAGTTTCCGCGCGCTCGAGTTCCGCTGGATCTATAGGCAAGTGGTGCCCGGAAGCCTCTCGTCGACGCCATGGCATATTTATGCCCTCTAGAGTCTTACAAGAGCTGGTCAGGGGCGGCCTCAACCCCTGAGCGCCGCAAGCAGTCCCGGCGCTAGCGGCGCTATGACCGATATCCTTCCGTGCTGAGTCAGCAGCATCCACTCCATGTCCTGGCACCCGCTGGGCTGGGAAATGCACAATTGGGTGAAAGGTACGGTAGTGATATGCCCTAAATCCGCGGGCTGCGACAGTCTTGTAGACAAGAGTCCCGCACAGCCAGGCATACTTCGCCTTGGATTTATTTCTCGATGCTTCCACGGACCGTCGATAGCTTGAATTGCACTCCAGAGCCCAGGGACGAGATTATGGATGTACCATCCAATGCGGTACGCGTCCAAGTCGTGAAATCAGCTCAGTACAGGCGCAACAACTCGATGGGTTGATGGATACGCAGGGAGTCGGCTGCAGTCTGGCCGTGCGGGACTCTTGTGCGCGAACAGCAGTTGGGCCGTCTACAAGACTGTCGCAGCCCGCGGATTTAGGGCATATCACTACCGTACCTTTCACCCAATTGTGCATTTCCCAGCCCAGCGGGTGCCAGGACATGGAGTGGATGCTGCTGACTCAGCACGGAAGGATATCGGTCATAGCGCCGCTAGCGCCGGGACTGCTTGCGGCGCTCAGGGGTTGAGGCCGCCCCTGACCAGCTCTTGTAAGACTCTAGAGGGCATAAATATGCCATGGCGTCGACGAGAGGCTTCCGGGCACCACTTGCCTATAGATCCAGCGGAACTCGAGCGCGCGGAAACTGCGTATGGCACATGATGTCTCGCTTATATACAGCGTATTATTTTTCGGCCAGTATATAAGCCATAACTAATGGACGTAGTCTATAAGCCATATCCCGACGCTGTGGGAAGCGTAAGGGAAAGAACCGGGACTTGTACAGATGGACATATCAAGGAGCGATCCAGAGCGATCCGTCGGACAGCAGGCAAAAAGACAAACACGCGAACGGCTCGAACCTGCGTTCACCTAAACCAACTAGGAAGCAGAGTTCGAGGACCTCTTCGGTGTTAACCACTATCCCAAACAGTGATGGGAGTCCATATCAAGTGTTTAATATTCATTGTTTCGACACTTGGTTGGTTACTGGTTACTTGTACTGTTGTACGTATGCACCAGACATCACCATCGCCGCAGGCACCGCCGTTGCCCTTGACGGCCGCGTTGATGGGACCAGTGGGAATGGCCTCGATGATGACGGAGGCGCTGAGCGCCGCCATGCGCTACGTCATTCGGATATATGACCCGCGGATGCTGAAGGGAAGCCGCCCGGAATGAATTGGTACCAAGATGATCACAAGTGCACAATTTTATGTACAGAGGTGACCGTTCACCGGGGGGACGGACAGTGGCTGATTTCTACAGGGGGGAGAGGGGTCCGCTTGGGAGCCTGGTCGACTTCCCGCGGGGGCGACGCTGGCGATAAACGAGCGGCGACGCGAATACGGCGCACCTGGCTGGGGTTGCCAGCGGATCAGCCAGAGCAGCAGCATAGCAGGCTCGGACAAACAGCGCCCATGAACCAGTTGGGTGGCGCTTCAGCGCCCTGAACGTCTCGCGAATGCCGGAAGGTGACTGCCGCAGAACCTCGCGGCAGGCGCGAATGGACTCGAGGTCATCAGCGGTGGGCTCGTGCTGAAAGTAACCGCGGTACGCCTCCTGAACGGTCTTGCCGCAAAGGCGGCCGCATCCTGGCTCGGGTAGCGCCTCGAGGATTCGAACGGTGTCGATGTACGTAGGAAGAGGGAACTGGCTGAGGTCCGCAACAGTTTTGGCACGAAGTGTAACGTCTCCGATGTCTTCGGAGCCGGTGATGGCGGAGGGGAGCATGGGAATATCACCCCCAACGTACTTGGTGAACTCGCCCTCGCCGTTGATATACTCCAGTGACCCGGGCAGGATGTGGTCCCACCCAAGCTCGTCCTTGAGAGCGGCGCTGAGCGACTGTAGCTCGAAAATCCATCGACCGGCAGAGACGATGGCGAAAGTGGAGTAATCCTAAGTGCGGACTGAGCATCACGGACTACGAACGACGCAAATCTCGGACCTGGTCGCAAAAGCGCAGCATGACCCTCGCCTGCTTCGGCGCAGGGGCAGCGCGAACCGGGATGTCGTTGACCCAGCCGATAATCTCCCAGAGGTCGGCGGAGGCCCCGGCCAGAGGAGTCCCGTCGGCGCGTTCGTCACGGTCTGCGGGCGCCGCTTGGTTGCGCGCCTGGTCGTGCGCCGCGTAGCCGCAATTGGCAGAGTCCGGGATGCAGTGGATATCGCAGAGCTGCTGGTTACAGCCGATGCGACGGAACTTGTGGCATAGCGGAAGCGAGCAGCGCGGCCGGTTCGAAACGACTCGGTGGCTACCATCCGCAGAAAGCACGACGGGCGCGACGATCTCCAGCCTGCCGCTTCTCTCCAGCGCCATTTGACCGTGACGCCCGACTACGCACTGAGGACGCGTTGAGATCAACAAGGGAGGCTGCGATGTGCTGCGTACGTGGTATTCTACCGCATCGTCGCTTTCAATGGGCGCGAGAAAGGTGCCACAGTTATCGACGGGGCAGGGAAACTGCACGATGTCGGCCTGGTCGTCATCAGACGCAGTGGAGAGGCCCGAGCGAGTATGCATTGCGTGGCTGGGTCTCAAGGTGAGGCGTCGCAGCGCAGGCTGGGAGGGGTAGGTTCAATGTAGACCGGCCGACCTGTGGGGAGGCAAGCGCTGAAGCGGGAGAATCGTGAACGCGCCACAGCTGCCCATAGAATAGTGGTACTTTTCGTCGAGGGACTCGAAGGCTCACATGCGACACGTTGCAAGCCGCGATCTGGGTGGCGTCGGCGCCTATCCTGGTTCGGCTGCAGTCATGAGGTAACAGCGGATAGGAAGCCTGGGGAAAGCTCAAGCCTCACAGCACGAGGCGAATGTTTGAGTGGCAACGGCCATCGGCATCCTGGAGCGTTATCGCGATTAACGGCGCACATCTTGACCGTGCAATTGGTCAGCTGGCAGCCGACAGCCCCGAGGCATGCCGGACGCGCACGGCGATCGCGCCCAGGATAGGATGCCCGCGATCAGGAAAGCTGGCCAGCGCGGGTTCACGCTGCTGGGGTACGCATTGTGAGACGGAGGAGCAGGAGTAGCAGTGCGCGCGAAATCGCGACGCGCCAGCTAGATTTTTCACCGTTTGGTTCGGTTTCGAAGCTGAACCAATCGGCCTCGCCAGCGATCGTCACACCGCTCAGAGTTGGCGCAACCAACGTTGTCAAGCTCGAGCCTCAAGACCGATGGCCTCGAGGGTCCATTCCAATGGAACGCATACAGCCTCAGATTGTTCGACGTGTGGAAGCCGGGCGCTTTGATCGGGCCCAGTCGACGATCCTGCGCGTCCCAGCGCGTGTGGAGGTTTGCTCGAGAAACCTGGAAGACGAACGTCACCGCGTGCACGCGGTGGATAACCCTACTCAGCCAATGAAAATTAGGTTGCAATTTCGCGGTGGGCTGGCTTATAACTACCGCGAGGGCGTTTGGCTAGCACGGACCCTCAGTCGCGTCGCACCCAATGGATGGCCTTGACCTTGACCTCGACCTCGACCTCGGTCTGATCGACATCGACCTCGACCGCGACCTCAGCATCACTTGTCCTTCTATCGACGTAGCCTGGGCGTTGCCCAAGGTGCGCGCGCTTCTCGACGCGCGCCAGAAAGACGCGGCCGCTGAGCCCAACCGGGCCAACAACTTCGAGCGGCTTTTGAAATATTGGGTCTCGGAGTACGCGTCTTCTCCTGGCCCCGTCGGTGATGCGCAACGCGCGGTACGCCCTTTGGATATGCGCGGCGGCGCCGCTGCTGCTGCTCCTCTGGCCGAATGCTTACGCGTACCCCTAGAGCGTGGCGCACTATCTACGAACTCAGTCCAACCCTGACCACCACCCGCACCTTGTCGCCTATGAAGCTGCCGGGCATGCAAGCGAGGACAACCCTCTCTTCTCCTGCACCGCCCTCAATCTCTGGGGCGCGGTGGAAGAGCCGCGCATTCGCGAGCTCACCTGTCTTGAGCTGGGCATCGCGCCGGACACCGCCCAGGCGCAGCTGCCCGGCAACTTCTCCCAGCTGCGCAAGGCAGTCATCAGGCGCGAGTTCGGCAACCTTCGAGCAGCGGAGCAGGCCACCTGGCGCGGACTCGAGGAGGCACGCAAGATCGCCCTAGCCCGCGGCGAGATGGATGCGATTGCCGTGCAAAAGTATGTCCGTCCGCGATATCCTCCTGACGCATAGACTCATCATCTGCGTGCACAGCGCTCAGGAAAGCATTGGCGAAGAGGTGCACAAGATGCTCTCGGACATGTTTGGCGGCAGTGTTCTGGGAGACACGTTGGTCTTTAGCTGGGATGGCTGCTACTCCGGCGCGGCGGACAAGGGTCTTCGCACCTTCTCGTGAGTCTCGCCGCGCTCCACTAGGGCCGCAACTGACGCTCTCGTAGCGGGCAGGTGTCCACGCTCGACCCGTGCCCTGACTGGTTCGAATCGCCCGATTTTTATCTGCGCGCAAAGCCTGCGTGGAAATCATTCGCTTATCGGAGCCTCAACAGTGCGTCACTTTCTCATCTGCTGGGTCTACTACATTGCTCATTCTTTCTACAGAGCTGATCGTCGCCGAGCTCGCAGAGTTGACTGACGGCGCCGGACCCGAAGAGCTCCTCACCCTCCGCGAGGAGGTGCAGTTCTACTGCGAGGAATTGTTTCGTCGTACGTGCTGCATCTGTACCGTGCGTTGTTAATTCTGGCTAAATGCAAGTCGCAGTTCAAAACAAGGACATATACTTCGATAGGGCGATATTTTGGGACCTCGTCGCGGACCGTCGATACGAGTTTGTCGCTCCCGAGCGACTTCCAGCTGGCGTGGTCTTCGGCAACCCCGTGGACATGAAGGACCCCCAGTTCCGCAGCTTCTATAAGCATGTTTGGCGGTGCCAGGCGCACTCCGACGACGTGGAGCCAGAGCGGCGCTTCGCTTACGAACCTGACGTGGTCAACTACTTCATCGGCTTGGGTGCGGCATACAAGCTCAAAGCCCGCTGGGACAAAAAAAAAAGGTGCGCGTCGTTGCATGGCGGGGCATGAACAACGTTGACGAAGGGCTCAGCAGGGAGGCCATCTTAGCTGCCACCGCGGAAGCTGGCTCAGGAGCGACGGTCCCCGCTTCAACCGCCGACGATGTACTCCCCCTCGACGCGACTGCTATCTACGCGCCCACCCCCGACGCGGGCGCAGCTGCCGCCGGCAGCGCCGCGGCCGTCGTCGACGCTAGCAACCTCGGCACCGGCACGGTCCCCGACGGGTCTATCCGCATCGCGCCCGTCGTCGGCGCGGGCGCTCCTGTCCTCGCCGCTGCCGATGCCACGGCTGTTGGCCCGGAGGCCGTCGTTTCTGTTCCTGGCGTGCCCATCATCGGTGCGGGCGCCGTCACCGTCGCCGTCGCCGACAAGGCCGTCCTCGACGCGAGCAACCTCGGCACAGGCGCCATCCCTGATGGGTCTACCCGCATCGCGCCCATCGTCAGCGCAGGCGCCCCTGTTCTTGACGCTGCCCATGCCGCGACTGTCGCCCCTGTGTCCGGCCTCGCCATTCCCGACGCCGATAACACCGCGGCCGTCCATGACGCGCCCATCATCGAGGCGCCTATCACCGACGCTGCCGCCGCCGACGCGGTCCCCGACGCTGCCGCCGCCGACGCGGTCCCCGACGCTGCCGCCGCCGACGCGGTCCCCGACGCTGCCGCCGCTGACGCGGTCCCCGACGCTGCCGCCGCCGACGCGGTCCCCGACGCTGCCGCCGCCGACGCGGTCTACGACGCTGCCGCCGCTGACACGACTGTCGTCGGTGAGGCAGCCGCCAACTCCGCTGCCTTTCTGAAGACACTGGCCGTCGACCCGGGCACTACTGCAGACGACGCCGCGGTGCATCTCACGCCGGAGCTTGCGGTCATTTACTACGAAGCTGTTACCCATGCCGCCGCCCGTGAGGCTGCGGCCGGTGACGCGGTCCACGTCGCCGCCGAAAAGGACGTCACGCCCATGCTTGCGGCTGTGTGCGCTGAAGCCGTGGCCAACGTCGCCGCTCGCAAGGCCCGGGCCTGCATGGATGCGGCCGGCGAAACGATCGACACGCTTGGTCCCGATCGCGTCGCGGCTGACGACAGGGCTGTCGCTGCGCACAACCGGCCGAGCAAGCGCGGCCACGACGAGGGCTCTGAGAAGGCGACGAAGGCCACCAAGCGGTACTCTGATGAGGATGCGACTGCGCGTCGTGATGACTGCATCTAACTCATGGCCCTTGTTTTGAATGTTTGTAACAACAAAGTGTAGAACGCTGGTAGAACGTCAAAAAGACAACTGTCATCTTGGAGAATGTGAGTTGGCCAATTGAATTGAATCACACGTTTTCATTTGGAGTGATATATAGCACAAAGTAACTTTCTGACATAAAGTCTTTGTGGAGCAGGTGGCTAAGGAGCTTGGCTCCCTGGTGCTTGAGCTGCCAATTGTCACAGGTTCCAGTCGTGTATAGATCACGCTTTCTTAGTAGTGCTACCTTGTGTGCAGCTCCTTACTCTGCTTTTGCCCGTGCTATCGTGCAGCATCACTTTTGCGAGCGTTTTATACTGGGCATAATTAACGTCGGTTGCCAGACCCCGTATTCCGCACCAAAGCCAGGGCCTGTATTCCCGTATTGCCATGCGTGGATGCCGGTTTCGATCACATATTGCTATGATCTAAATGCGCACTGGAGATACATCCCAATTCGCAGGGATGTTGGACGCGTGGAGTGGGCTCGCATATATCTCGGAAGGCTCTCGATCACCCCGGCGCGATCGAGGCCGAGGAGCGGCGCGGTGCGAGGCCCGATTGACCGAGCCGTCGGAGCTGGTGCCGAGGGTTGTCCTGGCCGTTGGGAGCGATACTAGGCTCTCGCATGGCAATACAGATGTTGTACTTTCTGCCAGAGTGGCAAGACTCCCGCAATGAGCTTATCAGATTGTCCCGGTGTTCGAGCCCCGTTAATGTCGCTCCTTTTTCGCCGACCGGACTGCTCTGACAATATTAGATCAGACCCATTCTGTTTGTAAATATTGCCGAATCTTCAAGTATAGCGTTTTGCAAGGCTAACGCCTTGCGAAACGGCCATACTTGACCGGGCGACGCGATATCCAAGTATTCGCGGGAACAATGTGAGAGCACGGCAGCTGTCAAACCCGACACAACATTTGACGGCCGTCAGGTCGGACATGACAGGTGTCGGCTCATGGTCAGGGTGCACTTGAATCAAATATTCATGCATCAAGTATTCGTAGTATTCGTACGAGAGGCTCGGAATCAATTGCTGCCTCAAGCGGGATATTGCTAGGATGCTCGACATTTCAATATTTGGACCGGGACCAGAAGGGGCTAGTATGGGTAGGCATGCCGTCCAATATTCCTGGGAATTGGAATATATCATCAAGGCGCATTTATCTCAAGGCAATATTCAAATGAAACGGGCGTCCATGCATGGCAATACTAGAATGCCGTTCCTGGTACTTTTGGCGAGCCGATGCCGTTCTGGGGCTTCCCGCTTGCCCTATCTAGGGCGATGGGCCGCCCCGTGTCCAAAGACGAGCTCCGCATCATCCCGCTCTGGTGGGGCCTAACGATGGGCTTCCTCGTCGAGTGGCTCACCTGGATCTTCACCCTCGGCCGTAAGCAGCCGCGCATGTCTGTCGAGACCGTTTCGAACATGTTCATCACCCGAACGCTCAGCATTGAAAAGGCGAAGCGCGTCCTCGGATATGAGCCCATCGTCAGCATGCAGGAGGGGATCGCGCGGACTGCGCAGTGGTTCTTGGACGATCATGCAAAGCAGAAAATTTGATCCTCAGTCCGTTCTTACTCTATACCTTCAACTGATGATAGAACTGGCCCACTTCCATTTAGGAACATCATCGATATCGTTACAATGTGGGCAAAGAGACGCGCGGCGCAATCTTATAGCCTTGTGCCTAGTCCCAACAACTTAAAAGCGACACAGGCGCGAACAACCTGTGCTGAGGATGATGGGGCAGTCGGGTCCGATGCCTGGGATGGAACGAATACACTCGCAACACTGGGGCTGAACGGGTTGTAAGTGACGAAGAGGCCGGAAAGCAAAGGGGCGGCTACGTACCGGAAGAGTCGCGCCCATCGGGAGAGCCGCGGACATGCACCCTGTCTCCAGTGTCAGCACAGCTGTGAATCACGCGGTACCAATCATCTCTCACCAGCAAAATCGAGGCACTGAGCCATGCTCGGAGTCGGAGGGATTGGGTTTGGCAGGAACATGGCGGCGCAGTCGGCCACGAATTGAGGGCAGACTGAGACACGAATGAACGTTCAGGGGAATGCGCATTCATGGGGGGTCACTATCTCACTAGCTGTACCGTTTGTGCACTTCTGAATCTGCCTGGTCTGGAGATGCTTCCCGCCGGGCTCGGCGATGGCGACGGCGGCCAAGGCAGCGATAACAGTGGCAATTCCGAGTTGCATGACTGGCTGAAAAGGTGGGTGCTGAGCGCGAGCTGGCAGGTGGTGAAGTCCAACTGGCAAGGAATACAAACTGGCGTGTCCCCACCTTTATATAGGCACGGATACCACGCCGGCTGGAGCGCTGATCACTCGGCGAAACGTACGGCATACACATGCACCTAGGGGAATCACTCATTCTCCGGGTTAGCACCCTGAGATATGCTCAGATTGCCCTCTGAAGCCGCGTATTTGAACGTACCTTGCCGAAGTGGGCTTCAAAACCCACGCCACCCCTTCCTCTGCATTTCCTGTTCGGTGTTCTAGTCTTCTAGAATCATAAGCGTCAACTGTCACCTTGGGAAATTTCGGTAGCGGCGGCTCAGGTAAGTCTGTGCAACGGCTAATATTCTTCGGCACATACGTGCAAATATGGCCAGATATGGATTCTGCGGGCCGAGGGAGGTAGATATCGAACTCGTCATGTCGGAGTTCAGAATCGTGTCGCGTCACGCCCCTTTGCCCGGCACGATGTTCATGTCAAATTTGTCTACCCATGCACATGAGATAACTCATGACAAGAAAATCACTAACTCGTGAAAAGATCGAAGACAGGAAATGCGTCGCCCTGAATGCATTTTGAACGCTCGGACCGCAGGGCAACCGCAGGGTGCCTTATTCAGGCGGATAGCTCATATAGTACGCCCTGGGACAGGTTTGCATTTCTCTTACGCTGGAGCGCCAAGGTCAAGAGTGGCGTATCATGCCCGCTGTCCTGCCCTATGTCGGCGTCCACGGCCGCGGCGACAAGTTCCCGGTGTGGGACTCACCATTGTCAGCAATGTTTGAAGTTAGCCATTCTAGTACACTCGGCACTCGCGGCTCGCAAGGAGCGCGCTGGTTCCTGGACCTGCAATCTGTGCAGCTGGAGAACGTACTTGACGCGCACGTGCGACCATGGCGCAATACGTCTTCAACACGCGCTGCAGTGAGGGTCTTCGTGAGGTCTGTCCTCATGCCAATGGGTGACTGCCTGCCGTTGCCAGCTCGCGGCGGGTCGGCGCTAGTGCGTTCGCGTCGTCTGCAGCCGCGCTTAGGGGCGCTATCTGCCATATGCCGCGTCTGGACGCCATGCACGGCACCCCTTGTGCCACTGCCATTCCTACCGGCCCCTACGGCCCAGGCGTCTTGGCTCCGTCCCTGAGCGCTCTTGGGTTGTGGCTTTTGCTTCGCCACTCGCGCCACCGTCACAGGTTCGTCTGAGGGGCGCCCGGCGAGCTCAGCGAGGGTACTGGGTACCAATGTCCTATGTTCAACAGCGGTCAAATCTAATCCGGGTACATTGACTGGTCGGCGTCGTTGCCGTATATCACGATTATCTGATCTTGAAGATTTGCACGGTGGTCTCGCTCGGCGGGCCCTCGGCGTCCTCCTCGAGCGTGCAGTAGTGGATCTCGACGTCGAGCTCGCGCGAGTTGGTCGTCGACTTGCGGCAGAAGAACGTGCCCTGCACAATGGTCCCTGGCGGCACGTCAGCGCCGCGGCGGCAGAAAGGATGGGTTGCGCACCTGGTGTTACGGCCAGCGGCTCGCGCAGCAGGAAGAGCGTCTGCTTCCAGTGCGTCGGCACGCTCTGCGGGCCCGTGCTGAAGCTCGTCGGGCGGCCCTTCGGGTCGACGCTGCTCTTGCGGCGGTGCAGCGCGGGGCTCTTCGCGTCGCCGGAGACGGTGCGCCCGATGGGCCACACCTCCGCCTCCTGCGCCTCGTCGGCCGCGACGATCTTGACCGGCGCGCCCGCGGCCGTCGGCTCGCGGCTCGTCGCGAAGAAGACGTCGAAGTACAGCACGAACGCGCGCACCTTCTGGCACGGCTGCGTGGCGACGAGCTTGAACGGCGTGGCGAATGCGTCGGCGATCTTGTACGCGTGCAGCGGCAGCTCGCGCACGGAGGCCGGCTCGGAGAGGAGCGAGGCGCCGGAGACGACGTCGATGACCGCGTCGTCGGGCACGGCCTGCGCCATGCACGACATGTTGAAGCCGTAGACGTCGTCCCAGAACGCGACGCGCTCCTTGTAAACGTCCGCCGCGTCGCACAGCGCCAGCATCATGCGCGAGTGGCTCGGCGCGAGCAGGCCTTTATCGGGCTGTAGGAAGCGGTCGCGCGCGACGAGCACGCTGTCGAGCATGCTCTCGTAGATGAGCGCGTAGCCCATCCACTCGGACACGATGATGTCGACGTGTTCGATGCCGTCGGGCAGAGTGATGTTTTCGATCTTGCCGTGCACGACGGTGATGATGTCCTCGAGCTCGTTGTCCTTGACGATCTGCCGTGCCTTGTGAACTATGTCACTGGCGTCGACGGCGATGACCTTGCGTGCCCCTGCCCGCGCGGCAAGCAACGAGAGAATGCCTGTTCCGCATCCCACGTCGAGTACTACCGCGTCATGGAAGAGCAGCGGGTTGCGTGCGATGAACGACGCGTATGTCGATGTCCGAACTTTGTCGTTGATCATGACCGCGTGAATGTCTGCGGTCTGTAAGAAGTGCGTCCAGTAATCGAAAGTAGCACGTGCCGTTCTCCGCATAACTTTCGAAGTAATGGGTGTCATCGTCCCGCTGCTTCTGGGTTTCCGATCCAGGATCGTCGTCCGCGAAAATGTTTGTGATGTCCATCTTTGCTTGGACAAGCTTTTTGTAGTCGACGAGGTCCTGCTTCGCCCGCTGGAGCTTTTCCTGCAGGCGCTTGATCTGGCGCTGGGCCTGGCGAATGTCTTGGCTGGGCCCAGCAGCCGCATTGCCATCGTCCTCCTCATCCGACCAGTCATCGGAGGGTAATTCTGTGAACTCAGGATCAGAGCTGAATCTGAAAGCCTAAGCCACAGTACGCACGCAGTAGCGGGTCGTTCTGGATGACCGGGACGAGGAAGGCATCGTCCGAAAAGAAGGTCTCATTGCCCGTGAGCGCGTTCAGCTGGTCTGGCGGTGGCCGCTGCATGTTCAGATGAGTGCTCTGTGACGGCAGGAAGGCGGTGGCGGACCTGCTTCCTGATATAGTTGACGAGCCGGACGCGCTGGTGGAAATCCAGGCCTGGCGCGGGTGTTTCAGCGCCGGGGCTCCGCGGGACCGGCCGCAGAACGCACCCAACCGCGCAGAGACGGTAATGAGGTCGAAGCCGTGCTGCTTCGCGTCGTGTGCAACGCAGTCGGAGGCCGATGCAAAATCGAGATTCGCCTCAAACAGCGATGCGCAGCGCTCGCCCTCGCCGCCGTCCGACTGCCAGTCAGCCCAGTCCTGGTCATCGTCCGATGAGCTGCTGCTCGTGTTGCCCGACGAGTACGGGTCCTCGTCCTGGGGCAGGTTTCCGGCGACCTTGAGCATTGCGATGGGCGATCGGGACAGGTTCCGGCTTCCATTTCAGGTCCAGATCCGCAGCAAAACAACCGTTTGACGTCCGAACACAACATAAAAAACGCCACGTGATCTCATCCATCATGCACTGCACAGAAAGACTTCATAGTCCTTGGACAATCTGTCCCGGCGTCCAACCATCGTAAAATACCCCTAGAGTCATCGCTACAACTTCCAAATGATTACAGACGTCAGTCACGTCACAGCAGTTGGCACTGTATTTTACTGTCTTCTATCTTCTCCCAGTGTGCAGAAGACCCGACAAAGGCATCAAGACGCCTTCCTGGATAACGGCCAATAGAAGTGGAAGAGATGGTGGCGCGCGCGGCGCACGTACGCGGCGTAGCACACCGCGCCGCTGAGCACTGCGGCGAACGACACGAGCGCAGTGACGCCGAACTTGCGGGGGCTCGCGACCGCAAGGGTAAGCACGGATGTCGCCGCGCCGAAGATGCTTTGCAGCGCGTACTGCAGGCCGGTGAGCGCGTTGCGCCGCGGGTGAGTGTCGAGAGCCGTCTGCAGCTCCTTGAGCTGCACGAGGTCGAAAGACCAGAGCCCGATGCGCGAGAGCAAGACACCTGGCGTCCAGTTAGGTACGCTAAAGGGAGAACGAAATGCAGGCATGCGGACCTGTGAGGAGCATTGCAGAGTTCCAGGCGGGGAACTTGTCGCCGTGCACGCCGACGTAGAAGGAAAGGACGGCGGGTAGGAGACAAGCCACTTGGAACCTTGGGGGAGCGAAGTGAATGCTATGTGGTAAAGATGCGCAGATGAATCGAGGGCTCACCAGATCGACCAGTTCCCGGCGCGAACAAGACCCAATTTCCTCTCTAGATACGGCATCGCAGCTGTTCCGAGCAGACCCGTTACGACACCAACACCCTGGTGTGCCTCCTGAGCGGGAAGGGTCTTGCACGGTACATGGGACTCACGCGCATGCCCGCGACGAAGGAATCCTGCCAGTGGCGCACGTTGATCATGTAGTTGATCAGCGAGCCGTCTGGCAGTGCTGTTGTTCAGCGAGAAGTAGGTGCCTAAAGCCAGGAAACGCACCAAATGACAGAGTCGTGAAATAGAGGAATGAAATCGCCAGAGAGCCTTCAGATGCCAAAGCTTCAACGTCCAAGAATCTCGTAAGACCAGGAATGTACGCACTGAGAAACACTGGCATCTGGATGAATGCTTTCCAATCATCGAAATGAATGCGCAATCCTTGTGCGAACGATCTGTTCTGGCCATCGGCCTCGCTATTGCTGCGCGAGACAGCACGCTGGAGCGTGGGGAATGAACGGTATACCACTCCGATCTTGCGATATACGCATAGCAGTGAGTACGGGTACTAGGCCAGCGAATTTGACGGCGCACCCATCCAATTTCGAAGACAAAGCATGCGCCGGCTATAGCGAGGAGCGTCCCGACGGCGACGGCAGGTTCCAGAGTCGATGTCAGTGCAGAGACAAATAACTGCGAGCCGATATTGAGGAGCGGGTGCGAGACGGTGCCTTATGGAACGTACTGGAGCGAGCAGTTTGCAAACTAGATCAACACGGCGTAATATGGTGTTGAGCTGGGTAAGTGCATCCGTATCGTCCTCAGCAATGGCCACAGCCCTAAAAGATAATCAGAGGCAAGCACTAATTGGATAGGATATAGGCGTGCGCTGGCGTTATGCCCTTACCAGTCCCTGAGGATGGCAACATTGTGACCGACCGCGGCAAGGTCCATCACTGCGACGAAGATGACTACGACAGCAAGCAGCGCGCGTATTGACGCCGAGTCGCCGGCGCTCAACCTGCTGTGGGACTGAAGAGCTAGAGGAGCATCCTTCCGGAATGCAAGGAAGAGGACTGCAACCGGGTTTAAATGGTAGTCGCACCATGGCGACTAGGCGGGCGCACCGACCAAGGCCGCGTATACGGCACCAGAGCAGGCCTATTTCGACTCAGTTTAAATACAAAATGCTGGATTTTTGACATGCCTTGACCACCAGGATGCAAATCCGGACAACGCGGAGGCGGTCAAGCTTGTCAACCAGCGACCCGACATAGCCTGAGAGAATTGCGACGGCCGATGCTGATACGAGAGCACAGAGTGCGCCCGGCAGAAGCGTGTCGGGGAACAGGAGCACCAAGCAGACCACTGCCGCGAATTCGACGGTGCGCTGGGTCCAGGCAAAGGAAAGGTGTTGCAGGGCGAGCAAGATGACGGCCTTCTTGCTCAGTTGAACCTTCGGGCGATCTTCGGCAGGCTGCTCATTCTGCGCCTCTTCCTGCGGCTGTCCAAGGCTTGAAAGCTCGACAGCGGACATAAGGCCTTAGCTGCGGAGATATCGCAGTCAAAAGACAGAACGGAATTCGCCGGTGATCCGATCCCTCTTTCCTTCTGACTTCACCCAAGCTTCACACTTTTTCTGAGCAATCGGCATCGTCGCACATGGCACCTGCCACAACGGCCTCTGTGGATGGAGACAGCGACTTTCTCAGTACTGCGCTCAGCAGAATGCGCCAACGCCACGCATCCGTGCTCTCTGCATTGTCAACCGCGCAACACGACCTGGAGCGCGCAAAAATGACCGTGGCCGAGCTCTCAGCCGAGGAGGCTACCTTGCGCGCACATTGCGAAGTGCTGGACCGCGACGTATCGTTGCGCCAGGCAGCGCGCGTCAGAAAGCGGCTGGCCCACTTCCCAGAGGAGCTGCTGCAGGCCATCTTTCTGGCAGCATGCGACTATGCTACCGTCTGGGATGGAGGATACGAGTACTGGGGCCAGTTCTACAGCGTTGTGAATCACGCCGCGCCGCCTTTCATGCTCGCCGCGGTAAACCGGCGATGGCGCGCCACGGCACTCCGGACGAGCGGGATTTGGACATTCATCGGCGTGCCACGGCTGGACGGCGTCCCTGGAACGGCATACCTTGATTACGTTAGCTTGGTACTGAACAGATCAGGTTCCCGTCCCGTTGACATTCTGCTGCGCTGGACCAAATGCACGTGGGAGAAATCGGCCATGTATCCTGCTATTCTCGACGCGCTCTCTCTCCACACGCATAGATGGCGAAGGATGACGGTCTATATCCCCGTGGGAACCCCGCTGTCTGCGTTCCGATTCCTCCGCCTGCCTTTGCCGCTCCTCGAGGATTTATACCTGGGGCGAGCAAACGAAGGCGAAATATGTGGGTTCCAACTCGAGGTGGGGTGGGGCATCAATTCTCCTGCATTCTTGCCTTTCTGCCCTGCTCTCAGACGTCTTCGCAGCGGCTACATCTTTGCCGTCCCGCAACTGCGCTGTGGGGACTTGGAATACCTCTCACTCCATCTAGACAACACGATCCCAACGCACATCGTCTGGAACCTCCTTCGCATGTCGCCGACATTACGCAGCGTCCGACTCGCTTTCCGCTCCAGCTTCCTCGATGATCCACAGCCCACCACCGCCGACGCCATCTCTCTCCCGCACTTGCACACTCTCGGCTTGCACGGCGAGTTTCGTTCTTTCCTGCCCTGGATCATGGCGCTCGACATGCCGGAGCTGTCTCAGTTCTGCACCGTCAACCTGGACGTGCTGGATGTGCTCGTCGAGCTATTCGACCGGGTCGCCGACCGCGTGACGACGCTCGTCCTGGAGGAGATCGACGAGGAGCCGGACGACGTGATCCCCATGGCAGAAGCCATGCCGCGCATCCGGCGGCTGCACGGCCTGCGCCGCATCGTGTTCCGCGAGTGTATGGCGCTCGCGCCCGACGTCCCCGCCACGTTCCCCTCGCGCAGTGCCGCCGGGCTGCCGCGGCTCGAGGACGTCCTGGTGGAGTACCCAGAAGTGCCCAACGACGACCACGCGTGCCTCATTTCGACCCTCATGCAGGCCATCCACGCGCATGCAGCCTCTGGTGCGGACGACGCCGTAAAATTCTCGCTCGTCGCGGACAAAAGCAAAGTTCCCGGGTGGTTGATGCAGCAATACACCTGCCTGTATGGCAACGAGGTCGGAAAGGAGTTATAAACAACAAGCATTCGAAGGATGTACGCCCGCCTTCCATTACCATAGAAGCATGTTCAACACATTTTTCTCCTAATGATACGTAACAGACAACTTCAAGCAGGGCTTCAGGCGGAATTCCCCGGTCAAGCAGTCAATCTTGCTTCCAACCTTGTCCGAGGCCGCATCGTCACCCAGGATCGCCGCACATGCCCCCTCCGACTGGCACCCCCGCTGAAGAGCGCGGCCTCCTGGATCATGCACTCTGCGAGACACGCAAGCAGCATGCAGCCGTGCTCGGCGCTTTGTCAGGCGCGCAGGACGCTCTGGAGCGCGCCCAAAAGGCCGTGGACGACCTCTCGGCAGAGGATATGCGTCTGCGCGCTCGCTGTGCGGGCTTGGTCAGTTATCTGTCGTCGTGGCAGGCTATGCGCGTCCGGAGTCTTCTCGCCATCCTACCGGTCGAGCTGCTCCAAGCCATCTTTCTAGATGCGTCCGACTGCGAGGGAGTATGGCGCGGAAGTACGGCCAATTGGGGTAGATCTTATTCCGCACGCGGTGATGCCGCTCCGCCATTCATCCTGGCTGCGGTCAACCGGCGCTGGCGCAGCGTAGCCATCCAGACTAGCCGACTATGGAGCTTCTTGGGTCTGCCTGCTTTGGAGCGCCCGAGCAGCCATGTCTACCTCGATTATGTGCGGGTAGTCCTCGAAAGGTCGAAAGCATGCGACCTAGACTTTCTGCTCAGCTGGGACAATTGCATTTGGGACCAGTCGGATTTGTACCGTGTGGTCTTCGAAACACTCGCCCGGCACTCACATCGGTGGAGGAGAGTCTCGATAATGATCCCCATGGGGACTCCGGCCTCTGCACTCCAGTTCCTACATTCGCCCTTCCCTCGTCTGGAGGATGTGTACTTGGGAGCGACGAGCAAGTCCCGCGGAAGATCCGCTCTTGGGATCGGATGGGGCCCAACATCTGCAACCTACCTTGCCTTTTGCCCCCGCCTCCGTCGCCTCCGCAACGGGTATCTCTTCATCGCCCCGCAGCAACCTTTCATGCACCTGGTGCAGCTCGCCATGGCAGCGGATGCAACCGTTCCGACACACGCCCTCTGGAGCATGCTGCGTATGACACCTGCGCTACGGACGCTGCAAATCCACTTCCGCTCGCCGTGCCCGGACCCGCCAAACATGCGCCCCGACGACCCTATTGAACTGGCGCATCTCGAGGTGTTGGGCATCCACGGCCCGTTCGACCCGTTCCTCCCGTGGTTGGAGAAAATCCGGATGCCGCGTCTGCAGGAGTTCTGCACGGTCAACGTCGATGCGTTCGATGTGCTATGCCCGCTGCTGGACAAGATTGCCGAGACGGTCATCACTCTTGTTATATGCGAGCTGGACTCGGCGCGGCCGGGGCCGTTCGCGCCGCTGTCGGGCGCGATGCAACACATCCGCCGCCTCTACCGCGTTCGGCGCGTCGTCTTCCGCGACTGCAAAACACTGGGGCCAGATGTCCCCGCGATATTTGCATCGCGCGCGACTACAGGCCTCGCGCATCTCGAGGACGTCGCGGTTGAGGATCCGGTGATGGGAGACGAGGGGGCCATCCATGTCTCGAGCCTCATGCAGGCGATCCAGGCACACGCGGCGTCTGGTGGAAACGACGCGCTTCACTTCTCTTTGACGGCGGACCCGGACAAGGTGCCGAAATGGCTTTTGCAGCAGTATGCGTACGTAGCTGGAGGTCAGCGTGACTCGGGATGCAGCTTGTAAGGGTACAAAAAGTCGCAGAGCGCATCAATACATTTGTACACTTGTTACCCCTCCTCAATGATAGGTCGCTGCCAACCTGGATTTGACGAAATCTCCTGCAGTGACAACCTCGTATTTCGCCGGGCGTTCCTCGGAGATACAGCTAGGGAGGGCCTCGAGACTCGATGAGCACATCTCAACCGAGACAGCCGATTCCATAGGCCTACCTTCAGAGGAACATGATAATCGGTGCCGAAGAAGAGTGGAATACTGTACCTGCGCACACCGGTGCGGTTGATCGCACGATGCACCGTCGACTTGAAGACATCGTCTACGGAACTTATCAGCGTGAAATAACTCGAGATCAGTGTCCTCTCACTCGTCCATCGTGCAAACTGGTCTCCAAGACTAGCAAACTCAGTTCCCCAGCGGCAGCATGCGAGAGTGGTGCTCACTTGATGACTAGCGTGCCCGGGATGGGCTTCGCGTGGATCCACTTGCCATCGGCGTTGAGGACCTGCAATGCGGGCACGTCGTCTTGCCACAAGATTGTAAAGCACTAAGATCGCGCAACAAGGTTAGTGCAACAGTTTTGAGCTACAATGGAGAACCGACTTCATAACTGATCGAAAGAATCCTCAGTTGCACTTCGACATAGTGTGTACGGCCTGCACTCACTCCGTATGCGCACCAATGCCGATAACACGTTCGTCGATTTCACCGGTCTGGGGAGGGTAATGCAGCAGACGCATCACAGCAGCAGGGTGGATCGTCTGCAGAACAGGGTGAACTCTCGCGCATGCGAAGCTGCAGGCGATCGGACCTTGTCAGCGAAGAAGTCCTCGGGCAGATCGAGCGCCAATGCGAAAAGCGGGAACATTGACAGCCCAAGCCTGACCGCAGCGTGGCTGAGTACCGGTCAGCTCACGATACGAAAGGGTGAGGATGACTACTCGCTAGTACTCGAGGACCTTCTCGCGATAGCCAGGTATCTCTTCCTCCCTTGGCCAATAGTTCTTCCCCGTCATGGCGCCGTCCGCTCGCGCCTCTTCGGTAGGGTTCGCATCTAGCTCTTCATAGCCGATCTCGAATCCTTCGTGCATATCACCCGCGTTCGCAGGATCCGTGTTCTCCGCCAGGAGCGCGGTGTACCCCTTGAAGTTTGTGCTCTTTCTGATATCCATCTGGGGGATTGAAGCTAAGTATAAGGCGGATAAAGGCACGGGAGCAACTGACGGCCATCTTGGTCTCGAGGGGAAGGTCAAAATACGCTTTCGCTGCCAGAACAGCATCGTCGATCTTGTTCTGCGGGATCCCGTGGTTCTTCACTTGATCTCTCTTTTAACGCGTGCTGGTTGGGTGCACATAGCCACGAATACGTACCGTAGAAGAATCCCACACGTAATGACGCGTCGCGGATGGCGTCTGCAATCGCTCTCCTCTTACTAAGGTCCGGGCTGCGTGCATGCTCCAAATCACTTCGTTTTGATTAGTTCACCTCGTCAAACGAAGCAATGATGCGTCTCCTACATGATTGGGATCTCGTGGAAGTGGGAGTCAGCCTCCTTGAACGCGTCTAGGAGCGACGACATGGCAGGTTGCAGGTGCAAGATTAGTTCAAGCTCCGCTTATCGCTCTTGCCTGCTGGCACGATCTGCGCTACCACCGACTCCAGACGCAGAGCATCGCACGGATATTGCTCTCGACACGTGGAATAATACCATTCCCAGGCCCGCTGCGGCTCTCTGGGCCGTTCTTATAGACGTAATTCCTCGACGGATCGCGGTTCACATTACCTACATGGGCCTGGTCATGTCCACCTCACGGCAAGGTCTTCTTACTAGCCAGCTTTGGCTCTTCTCACGTACATGTATGGGATCCACGATCATTCTGTGTATGCAGAGATTGGTGACAGCATCCCTTTCGCTCCAGACCCTCGCGTGCGAATTGCTGACTAAGATGATGTGCTGGCATCATGATGCCCGGTCGGGATATAAGAGCGCCGCGTGCGGTTAGACTTCCCCATCTGCCCCTGCCACCAGGGCACGCCATTCCTTTTTTTTTTTTTTTCATACCCGTGGCCCGTCGCGATGTTCACCTTCGCGCGTATTCTGGCCATTTCCCTCGCGTGCCTCGGCGCCTCCGAGGCCGCATCCATTCCTTCCACCTCTAGACCGGCTCCGCATACGGGCTCCTACATCGTCACGCTCAAGCAGGAGGCCGTCGCGCGCCGCAGCCTTTCTTCAGCCCGCCGCTCGCTCCTGCGCACCTTCGAATCCTCCGACCACGCCGAGATCAAGTACGAGTGGCCGACGCTCAAGGCGTTTGCGGGCTCGTTCAGCGACGAGGCGATTCGCGCGCTCCGCGACTCGGGCAACGTCGAGACCATCGAACCCGACTCGGTCGGCGGACTCTCCGAGGTCGTTGTTCAGTCCGACGCGCCGTGGGGCCTGCAGCGCATCTCGCAGAGGACTCCCCTATACCGCAGGTTCGACAGCAAGCTGGACCATAATTATACCTACGACAACTCTGGTGGCAAGGGCGTAGATGTTTACGTTATTGACTCTGGTCAGTCTTCCTAAATCACCATCAAGCATCTCCGGTCTCATAGTTTGAACAGGAATTAATGTCGCGCACAGCGACTTTGAGGGGCGCGCACGCTGGGGCGCGGTTGGTTTCGTTATTTCACCGGTTTCTCTCGCTGACCGCAAGCCCAGACCTTTGGCGGATTTGCGGATGAAGACTCTACAGGACATGGTACTCATGTTGGTCCGTGGCGCCGGTCTTGCCAATCTCAGGTAAATTGCTGACACCACTGAAGCGGGAACTGTCGCGGGAAAGCGTTTCGGTGTCGCCAAGAACGCAGACCTCATCGCAGTTCGCGTGGTGAGCGATGCGGGCGGTGCAGGTACATCTCTTCATATGTTTATCTGGACGTGCACTGATTGCCACACGACCAGTTGTGTCCGACGCGTCTGTCTCCTCCCTCTGCATGTCCCGTCTAGTGCTAACGTCCGGCATACAGGATCGCCGCTATAAACTGGGTTATCCAGGAGGTCACTAGAACGCGCAAGCCCAGCGTAATCAATATCAGCCTCTGGTTCTACGCCAGCGACGCCCTCGACGCAGCTTTGGCCGTGGTAATTACATGGACAGCGAAGCACCAGGGTATAGCACTCATGTACCCTTGTACAGGCCATCGATGCCGGGATTCACGTCGTCGTCTCTGCGGGGAACTTTAGAGTGGAGGCTGAGCTTTACAGCCCGGCCCGCATGCCACAGGTGATCACTGTGGGCTCGACGACGATAAACGATACCATGTCTTGGTACAACAACCACGGCCCGACCGTCAACCTCCTGGCGCCAGGCGAAAATATCATCTCGGCTTCCCACAAAGGTGCGCTGCGACGTCGGAGACGCTTCATCGTTGTTCTAATGGATCCTGCTAGAACCAGATGGTGGCTATACCAGCATGACCGGCACTTCCATGGCAGCTCCCCATGTGGTACGCGATGGAAAGCGTACTGTCGTGTATGTCTCAATTGCATACAGGCCGGTCTCGTCGCGTACATGATCGCTCTCGAGGGCGACAAGCCGCCGGCCGATGTCCTATCCCGCATAAAAGAGTTGAGCCCTGACAACATTATCATCGAATTCACCGGCCTTCGTACGTACTTTCCTCACCACAGTCCTTCGCCACGCCGACTCATTCTGCGCCGTTCAGGCAAGGATTTTACCAACGAGCTCATTGACAATGGTGCTACCTTGTAGGGCGCCGGTTTCTCCGCGATGTATTACTGTGGCCAATTTTATCCGAAATTTGACCACGAAATGCATCTCCAGGACATTCTGGACGCCTCGAGTCTCTGCGACATACTTACTTACTTGATCCTAGCAACGACGATGTCAACCTGCTATCACTGGGTTTTATGGGTACTGCTCCTGCAGGAGCACGAAGTTGCATCGCAAGCCAACTGCGTTGTCCTTTGCAGGCTTCCGCAAAAAATGATGGCCTGAGCGCGAGACACGAGAGCCGGCCTGCATCGGGTTGCTTACGCAACCGCGCGACTTCAAAATCAAGTGAAGCGACACATTCCAGGTCTCCAGGCTTGATCTCATGGCTCATTCATCTGTTAACTTAGTGAAATTGCGCGTCATTTGCCGGCTTCAGATAAAAATATGACATGTAAACGCGGTTTCGAGCTCCGACTCCGCCGCGCTGCCGCTGGCCATCATCATCACACAACGAAGCGCCGAGCAACGGCTTTACGGCGCGCTGACAATGCCGTTGCCAGATCTTCGCGCCGGAGCTTCGTGCGCAGCAGGGCAGCCTTGGCTTCCTGTCAAGCGACGGCGCGGTGTCGCTGTGGGATCCCGCGAACTAATGCCGCAATCCATCTTATCGCTCCGACGCTCCCAAGGCGCGATATTGACTGTCTCCTCGGAGATTGCTTGAACACCTATAGCTCAGCGACGGCGATCCCTGCCGTTTTCGGCGAGTGTCCTGCGAATCCCACTGCTCCCATGATCCTTCTGCGGGCCAATTCATTGGCAACGGCCTATTTGACTTGACCAACTCCTTGGTGACCCCTGCCCTGGTGATGTGATCCCCGGCCGCCGCGACGTGTGGGTACTGAATGGCTTGGTGGGCTATATAAGGCGACGGCGCGCCGCGTCCACGACTCAGCAGACAACTCCCAGGACAGCCCGGGCCCCGCACACTCGCCGGCGTACCGCGACCTGCTCCGCTCGAACGCACCGCCATGTTCTCCCTCACTCGGTTCACCGCGCTCGCGCTTGTGTGGCTGTCTGCAGCACAAGCAGCGCCAGATCTGCTCCCCATCTCCTCTGCTTACCTGCGCGGCCGTCCGCAAGGATACATCGTCACGCTCAAGGAGGCATCGGTTGCGCGTCGAGACTTCTCCTCGGTTCACCGCTCGATCCTGAGCTCCTTGTCGGAAGCGGACTCGCACGTCAAGTACGAATGGCCGCGCCTGAATGCGCTCGCTGGGACCTTCAGCGATGCTGCCCTGACCGCCCTGCGGTCCTCGAGCGAAGTCGCAGCCATAGAACGCGACGTATTTGGCGGCGTCGCAGAACTGGTGACGCAGACCGACGCTCCTTGGGGCCTTCAGCGTATCTCGCAGATTCAGCGGATGAGCAGCAACGACGACCACGCGCTGAACTACACCTACGTCTACGACAGCTCCGCGGGGAAGGGCGTGGACATCTACATCATCGACAGCGGTGCGTGTTTATCCACTCATTTTCTCGTATGTAGCCTGACTGCTTTGAAGGCGTCAATGTCGAGCATGAGGAATTCGAAGGCCGTGCTCGCTGGGGAACAGTAGGCCTCGTCTACCACTATGCTTCATTCTGTCCGCTGACCGCACGTTTAGAGTCTCAGCTTCCCTCAGGTCGATGGTTTCGGACACGGTACCCACGTCGGTACGCTGGGTAGCTGATTATTTCTCTCCGATCTGACGACTCGCGTTCGGCAGCCGGAACTGCTGCCGGAAAACGGTTCGGCGTGGCTAAAGCCGCCAATATTATCTCGGTTCGCGTCCTCCCCGACTTTGGCAACGGCTGTAAGTCCCGGACACTCTTACCGCACGCAGTAGAAGATGCTCACGTATTAATTTCCAGCGATCTCTGACGCGTAAGTGCGACAACCTGCGCTCGCTGCTCCGTGGCCCTCAGCGCGCTGTAGAATTGCGGGAGTGAACTGGGTCATTGAAGAGGCCACGACCACGAACGCACCGAGTGTGATCAACATGAGCCTGCAGTTCCCAGGCAGCGCCGTCCTTGACGCTGCGCTCGCTGCTGTAGGCCTTGAGAATGCACATGGGTTCCTTCGCATGCTAACTTCGACGTAGGCAGTCGATGCAGGCATCCACGTCGTTGTCGCTGCGGGCAACTTCAAAAAAGACGCGTCGAACTATAGCCCTTCCCGCTCTATCCCTGCCACTGTTGTTGGCGCAATGAACATCACAGACGAAATCGCGTGGTACTCCAACTTCGGCCCTACGGTTGACATCTTCGCACCTGGAGACAACATCACCTCTGCGGACTATAGCAGTACGTGCTTTCCTATCACAGTCCTCTTAACGCGTGTTTACGAGGTTCGTAGCTCGGGATGGGTATATTCTCAACTCGGGCACCTCCATGGCGTCTCCCCACGTGGTATGTACGCTGGTAATTGGGAGCCCCATTCTCACGCTTTTATAGGCGGGCCTGACCGCCTACGTTATCGCGTTGGAAGGAAACAAGTCTCCTGCTGAGATTCTCGCACGCATCAAGGAATGGAGCCCGGATGGTCTTCTGAGAGAAATCCGTACGTCCTAGTAAACTTTACCTCGCAGCCATGCAGTTCTAACACCCGACCCTGAAGCCGAGGGAACCATCAACGAAGTGGCGGACAACGGCGTTAGCCTCTGAAAGGTTCTTCGGGAACAGAACCGGTGTCTCCACTTGTTGATGAGCGGCACGGTGGCTTTCCAGTCGAAGTATCTGAACTAACTGGCCCGTAACAAAATAATCCCAATATAAAGACGTTTTCCCCGTACAGGGAGGTTCGCAACAACTGTGTTTTCCATGTTAGGAAAGGTGATCATGAACGCCATGGGCAGGGTCGCCTCTGTCTGGGATCAATTGCGTGTGGCGGGAATTGCCAGTTTCGTCTTTCTGGAAACCGCGTCCATCATGCAAAGCTGTCCAGCTGCATCGCCGACCCTCGCAGTCAAGTACTGGACCCTTGGCAACTGAGCGCTGAGCCCCTAACGGGGCATGCTGGGCCGGACGCGCCTCGGTCCCGTGTTCAAAACGAGTCGCTTCGAGACTCAGCGCTCCGTGACCATTTTCCCGTCCAATGGAACACGCACACGACCTGCACACGACCAATCCCGGGTGCGTCAGCGTTAGCGGAGTTCGCTAGTACAGTTGCTCTCGGGCAAGTCAAGCCAGCGGCAGAACCAACGGCTGGTGTTCGTGTGCCCGCTTGACTCGTGCCCTGCATCTGCAATACCTTGGCACCATGATGCCATTGTGCGGCATCTGGCTTATCTTGACGATCCACACAGCGGAGCATTCGCAATTCTTCGCAAGTTGTTGCGCCCGGTGCTCGAAGCCCCAGCGCACACGCGTGTTTATGATTCTGCTCTCCCACCGCCATGTGACCCACACGTGCCGTTCACCGCAGTGGATTGTCCTCCAGCTACTGCATGTTTTGCATTTGCAGAAGATAACCATCGCCCTTCTTGACAGGCGGATCTCCCTGCGCGCTGGCTGATCTTACGGCGTGCGCGTGGTGCTCGATTGCTTCTTCGTCTAGGTCTGCGCCCATCAGACCGTCGGTGGCCAAGTCCTCCTGTGAATGTCGTCTTCTGCGACGATATGACTGCCTGCGCTTTAAAAGGGGGTGCTATGCTGTCGGTTGCCCCTCGAACTTGTCTCTCCTTCGTCAGGTGGGCTTGTTCTAACTCGCTGTCAGGCCGTCCTCGTCGTAGCCCAGACTCGTCGCGATGTTCTCCCTCACCCGCTTCGTTGCGCTCTCGCTCGCGTTGCTCGGCGTGGCTCAGGCCGCTCCTGGCCTCGTCCCCGTCGCGTCTTCGACTGGGCCGACCCGCGCGGGCGGCTACATCGTGACGCTCAAGTCGGGTGCTGTGGCGCGCCGCAGCCTCACCTCGGTGCACCGCTCGCTCCTGAGCTCGTTCTCCGCGGCGGACTCGGACATCAAGTACGAGTGGCCGCGCCTGAACGCGTTCGCGGGCACCTTCAGCGACGCCGCTCTCCTCGCGCTGCGCTCGTCGGGCGAAGTGGCGGCGATCGAGCGCGACACCATCGGCGGCGTGGACGAGCTCCTCACGCAGACCGACGCCACCTGGGGCCTCCAGCGCATCTCGCAGGTCGGCCGCCTCGACCGCTCGAACTACAGCGCGCTCGACTACACGTATGTGTACGACAGCTCTGGTGGCAAGGGCGTCGACATCTACATCATCGACACCGGTGCGGCCGGCCCGATGATCACTGATTATCTATTTGTCTGATAATCGCTCCAGGCATCAATCTCGACCACGAACAGTTCGAGGGGCGCGCTCGCTGGGGCTTGGTGGGCAATCTCCCCGCCCAAAGCTGTTGCGATTTCTCACGCTCCTGGCAGAGCCTGAACGGCTACCCGCAGCGGGACGCATACGGCCATGGTACACACGTCGGTAAGTCGGTCTGCAGATCTGCTCGGACGCAGCTCATGTTCGACTAGCCGGGACTGCCGCGGGCAAGCGCGTCGGTGTGGCGAAGGCCGCGAACCTCGTCGCTGTTCGCATCTTGAGCGACTCCGGCTCCGGAAGTGAGTTCTCCGTGATTCCTGTTAGCTGCGAAGCACTTACAAGTCATCCGCAGCCGTCTCTGACGCGTCAGTGTAACCTGAGTCAAGCCATGTTCCCGATGCTCACGTCCTCGTAGGATCGCTGCCGTCAACTGGGTCATCGAGGAGGTCACCACCCGCACGCACGCTTCGAGCGTCATCAACATGAGCTTGCGGTTCTCGCCCAGCGACGTTCTTGACGCCGCCGTGACTTCTGTACGTCGGAACGTATTATCTGGATGCGCCAATTGACTCTCTCTTCGATAGGCGGTCAACAACGGCATCCACGTCGCTGTCTCCGCCGGTAACGCTGCCACCCAGGCCACGTCTCAGAGCCCCGCCCGCGCCGAGGCCGTCATCACCGTTGGCTCGACCAACATCAACGACACGATCTCGTACTTCAGCAACTTCGGGCCTCGCGTCGACATCTTCGCTCCGGGCGAAAACATCCTTTCTGCCCAGGCCAGCAGTACGTCGCCGTGTCGACTCTTGTTTCGGCCTGGGTGACACGCCCGCTAGGCAACACCAGCCTCGTCCTCAACTCCGGCACGTCCATGGCTACCCCTCACGTCGTAAGTCTCCGTCGAGCGTAATGTCTTCGGGATGCAGCTGACATCAGTCGTAATAGGCCGGCCTCGTCGCCTACGTCGTCGGCCTCGAGGGTGATAAGTCCACCGCTGAGGTCCTGGCCCGCATCCAGGAGTGGAGCCCCGACGGCATCATCACCAGCATCCGTAAGCACTGGCGTTTCCTCTCTGCCTGCGACTCCTCAACATGGTTCCAGCTGCGAACACGAACAACGAGCTCATCAACAACGGTGCCAACCTCTGATGACTTGAACGACTTTGTATCCATAAGGGTTGACTGGGGAAATGGTCAATGAACTCTCATTCAAACTGCAAAGGCACGCCTTCATGTGATTCCGGGACGGTTCCTCAGGCGACCCTGAGTGCCTGAGTGTGCTTCGCTGGCGCCGAAAAGCTTCCGCGGCTCTGTTCTGAATTCCTCGGGCGGACCCGAAAAACCTCTTGCATGCCTTGTTACCTTGTTCCACTTGGGTAGAGGCCCTGAATTCGACTCTGAAGCATCATTTCAACCTTTCTGTGCGACCTGGCTGGCCGCGTTCATCGCGTTATGTAACCTGACGCGCCCCGTCTGCGCGGTGACCTGGCGGTGACCAGGCGGTGACTACGAAGCGATTGGTGGGCGCCAGCACCGAGCATTGATGGCGATCTGCGTCTTGGTCTCCATTCTTAAGGCCACGAGCCTGCGGCCAGGCCTACTCGACAGCCCGACGTCGACTCCAATATGCGATTCCTCACGCTCTCGCTCGCATTTCTCGTCGGCGCCGCCGACGCAGCACCAGACCTCCTCTCCATCGCGCGCGTCAGCGGCCCTACGCGCCCAGGGGGCTACATCGTATCGCTGAAGCCCGCCGCTCTCGCGCGCCGCGCGCACCGCGCGCTGCTGCAGTCCTTTTCGCCCGCCCAGGCGCAGATCCAGTACGAATGGCCGACGCTGAACGCGTTTGCCGGCACGTTCAGCGACGCGGCGCTCCTCGCGCTGCGCGCTTCGCGCGACGTCGCGGCCATCGAGCCCGACGCCATCGGCGGCGCCGACGGCGCGCTCGTCACGCAGAGCGACGCGCCGTGGGGCCTGCAGCGCATCTCGCAGCTGCAGGGCGTCAACAGCACGGACTACCGCGCGCTCAACTATACCTATGTCTACGACAGTAGCGCGGGCAAGGGCGTGGACATTTATATCATCGATTCGGGTGCGCGATCGCGATTTGTGCAATGTGGAGGTGCCGATGCCGAGCTCGCGTTCCAGGCATTAACACCGAGCACGAGGACTTTGAGGGCCGTGCTCGTTGGGGAACTGTGCGTTTTGCGGACCCGGTCGTCTTCCACGTTCTGCATGGGTAACCATATTGCAGACCTTCAGCGGGTTCTCGCAACAAGACGAGTACGGGCACGGTACTCATGTCGGTACGGCGCACGTCCGGTGTCGTTCACCTGGCTGACACCCCAAAGCCGGAATTGCTGCGGGGAAGCGCTTCGGGGTCGCGAAGGCTGCAAACCTCGTCGCCGTGCGCATTCTGAGCAAGGACGGCCTCGCAAGTGAGCTTCTGGAGCTTGGCAGGTCTGGGGCAGGGCTAATTATTGCTCTTGCTTAGCCACATCGGATGCGTAAGCATCTACCTCACGCATCTCCATTATGTTTGGCCTTGACGCTACCGCAGCATCGCAGCTGTTGATTGGGTGGTCAAGGAGGCTGCGAGGACGCACGTCCCCAGCGTCATTAACATGAGTCTCCGCTTCCCTCCCAGCATCGTGCTCGATGACGCCGTGACAACAGTATGTGAATCCCAAGGCTCATTCGCTCCAGTATGGCTTGACCGTTTGTCTAGGCCGTTAAGGCCGGAGTCCACACCGCCGTTTCAGCAGGAAACGCCGCGACGCTGTCTGATACGCAAAGCCCGGCTCGCGCTGAAGCAGCAATCACCGTCGGTGCCACCGACATGCTGGACAAGGTCGCGTACTTCAGCAACTATGGGCCGGGCGTCGATATCTTCGCGCCTGGGCAGCAGATTGCTTCTGCCCTCAACAATGGTAAGTCCTGTAGTTCCCTGGGCCGCGTTAATGAATCACGCGTTCTGCGACAGATATTACATGGTACACTCTGAAGTCTGGTACTTCGCAGGCAAGTCCCCATGTGGTACGCCTCTTCATCCGAAGTATTGGTTTGTGGGAGATTGAGAATTCCCCAGGCCGGCCTCGTAGCCTATGTTATTGGACTTGAGGGAAACAAACCCACCTCGGAGATACTGGCGCGAATCAAGGAATGGAGCCCTGACGGCATTTTGACTGAGATGCGTGAGTCCCAGTTCCTTCGCGATGTAAAGCACCCCACTGACCCTCGGAATAGCCGCCGACACCAATAACGAGCTCGCGAATAATGGAGTTCGAACCTGAGCGCTGTGGGCGCTCGAGTTGATTCCTGCTTCTTATTCCATCGGACTATACTGGACGAGGTTCAATAGAGGTCCCGCTTACACAGGGAGCGTTGCGTGTCGCGTTGACTCTGTGGACGCGACGTGGGCGAACAAAACGACTAATCCCGCACGCGTCACCATTCCTTCTGGTCTTTCTATGAGGCAGTCACCGTTCTGCATGCAGTCAATGATAGAGATAAGCCCTGACTTTATACTATAGGCATTCCTCTGTCTTCCAGAGCAATCCGTGCGTCACGGCAAGAAACTGCAAAAGGAGCCAGGACTTCGCAAGATTAGCGCTTCGGGGAGGCGGTGCAGGCCGACTTGCGCAGCAGTTCCCCTGACTGCCGCCGTTGTCTGCCGCCGCCGTTTGCTGCGCGTCTCCCACAGCTGCGTCCGTCCTGGCTGCGTCCGCAGCGTGTAGCGCAGCTATAACTTCCCTGCTGCGTGTCCCCAGCCGCCCCGCAAGCCCTGCATAGTCATCCCCGACGAGTCATCCCCGCCCCCGCACCATGGTCGTCACGCACAAGTCTGAAGAGGACCTGGCGCTCGATCTCCCTAGCCAGGCAAGTCACAGCTACAGTAACTGCGCCTATCCCGGTCTCGCTAAACTCGGCCCTATGTAGCTGCCCCCGCCGTACGCCCAGGCCCAAAGCTCGTCGTCGACGTCCCCGGATGCTCTCTCGCCGCAGCCGTCGGTGCCGACGCTGCTCCGGCGCGTGGCGCCGCCCATAGCGCGGTGCAACCACGTCGCGATCAAGCGCGCGAGCAGCGGCAAGCTCGTCGGGTCGTACGTGATCGACCCCGAGCTCGAGATCCCCGCGGAGATGCTCGCGCCGCTGGACGAGGGCCAGGAGCGCAAGAACCTGCTCATCAACGTGCCGTATAGCAACGTCGACATTGACCTCTGGGTCGTCGAGAGCCGCCTCGCCGCGCAGGGCGTCGGGGGCGACAAGCTCGGCCCGCGCACCAACGTCGAGATTCGCGGGTGCAACGTCAGCCTGCGCTTGGTGCGTCCTCTCTGCCCAGTTGCGCCGTCGTGGCTAACGCAGGGCGCAGCATTCGACAGGCGACAGACCCATCGCGCTGAAAGTGACGAGCGCGAACTCGACCAACATCGCGCTCGAGATCCCGCGCGCGTTCAGCGGCCCGCTGACCATCCAGTCGCGCTGCGGCAACATCAAGTTCTCGCCCGCGCTGGACCCGCTGGTCGCGACGTTCTCGGATTATGCTGAAGTCCGCAAATGCTTTATCGGCAACTTCAAAGAACTGGGCTTCGGTATGTGCTTGCGTTCTGCTCTGTGGGGATTCGTATTCACCCGTCTGCCAGGCCAAGGAGCATGGGAAGGGTCAGCACTAGAGCTAGTCAGCAAAACGGGCAAGATCAGCATGCGCTTCGTGGACGAGCCGGTCCCGAAGCCGAAAACCACAGGCTCCTGGTGGTGGTATAGCTCAACGACAGAATGACGGTGTGGGTGTGTGCTCGACTGTACTAGTATGAGAGGGTTCCGGGGACACTGGGTATCGTATGTAGACCGCTGCATTCCGAATTCAACAACAGCATTGAAATCTAAAGGGCCGGCTTCGCCAGCAGGACAGCTTGCTTCATCTCCAGATTTCATGCAGCCACGTACTTCATCTAAATTTACATGATCCTACTTTCACTCGGAGTGTTCCAGATCTGTACAACCTGGAACAAACCTGGAACGAGGTAAAGAAAGCCCTACCTTACGGAGGCGAGGCACGATTGAGAGCCGAGCGTTGCTCCCCGGGCTATGAGACCCTTCGTGTGCATTCCCGCACGGCTCGGAGGAATGGAAAATCGAGCTGCATCGTAGGATTTCAAAGTGTCAGACCTTTCAAGCAAGGTGACAACCTCTTGGCTCAAGCACCGGGCCGCAGCGAGACGCCGCCGACGCGCACGTACGCGTCTTCCTCGTCGTGACTGCCCATCTCGCACAGCTGCACCTCGTCGACCTCCCAGGTGCCCAGATCGACGCGCAGCGCCTTGTCCTTCGCGTCCTGCTTCTGCGGCTCCGAATCCACGACCAGGATATCCGCGAGCGCTTTCGACGTCTTGATCTGCCCGAACGAGAACGGGATGCGTTTCTTTGAGCGCGGTTTGCGGTAGATGGTGTTGACGACCGTGCAGTGAAGCTGCTCGTCGTGTAGCGTGACGACGCTATAAGGAACGGGAACACGCACCTTCAGCGGACGGTCGTCCTGCATGATGCCTGCCTCGCGGAAGGCGTTGATGACAATGTCTAGAGGAGGCGCTTTCAACGGTGGATATCATGCAGAGACAAATTCGACGCACTGCTGACGCGCTGAACGGCCGTACCCTCGACCTCGTCTTCCTTCGGGCCGACATACAGCACGTGGGGCGTGGCCTTGCCCTTCGCCGAGCGCATGATGTCCATGGCCACCAGCGGTACCTGCACCGGCCCAGCGACAGCAATTTCCTCTCGCAACCTCCCTTGCAGTCCGACGAGGATATCCAGCGCCTTGGATATGGTGGACTGCGAGGCGTCCTTGATCTTGTCTTCGTCTTTCACGAGGGAGAGCACGCCCAGAGTAATGTGCAAGCGGCGCGGCGCGATGAGGACGGACGCGTCGAGGCCAGAGATCGCGGGCTCCGAGGCGAGGAGCGCGGAATGGAAGGTCGAGACGCGCTCTCTGAGAGCTGGTATGTGACCCTATGAGAGGTTTGAGTGCTGATAGCAACGCTGAGCAGCGATCTGCATCAGTACAAGGGGGATAGACAGGACTGCCCGAAGGTTTGAACGAGTAATTTCGTATCACAGTAATGTCGCACAGTGTGTCAGAGGCAGTTTCTTCGGCGCAGCGGTAGCGGAGCGCGTTGCGACGCGCGCTACGCTGGCAACGGAGCTTGACATTCTGCTCGCAAATAGAGGCTGAAGCGTTGAAGGTCAAGGGACGTTCGGCCAACCCCGGCGCTCTGGTCCTGCTTGAACTCGAACTGTCTCGTCATCTGGACCCAGAATGGGCCCACACTCAAGAGATCTACTTCGTGGGCAGCCACAGTCCCTGATTATGGCGACCTTCATTATTTATGTGAGTTGTGGCAGCGCTCGGGCTGTAAGTACTGTCACCGCCAACTACAGGGTTCATTCATGAGCACCATCGTCCGGACTCCGGAGCAGGTAATGTGGACACAACGTCATGGATAGCACAACACAGGCACGATAGGGCACTATCAAACAATTCGAAAAGGTCTCACAAAAGCGACGGTCTCCGCGCCTACTAGCTATCGTTGTCATCATCATCATCCCCGTCATCGTCTCCTCCGTCGTTCCACACCCACGAGATGTCGAACGTGCCCTCGCCGAGCCCGCCGTCCGCCATCATCTGGAATATGCCAGGCGACCTTCGTCTCGTGAGCGACTCGCCGGACTCGACCTGACCAGGGGACTCACATGTCGAGCGAGCCGTGCTCGCAACCCTCGCACATGTCGACGACCTTGGCCGTGGCGGTCTTGCCGTTCTTCTCGTTCGTGATCAGTACGCTGCGGAAGCACGCGCCGGACGAGACCGAGTAGCCCTGCGCCTCGTACTGCGGCTTGTTGAGCGCGACGATGTGCTCGTGCGGGGACGACATCGCGCCGCACGCCCCTGTCATCGTGCGCGGTACGTTATCAGCCCCGGTGAAATACTGGTCGGCCTGCCAGTGGGACGACGCACCTTGCCCGACGGCGTACCACGTCGCGCGCCCGCGGTAGTGCGACGACGAGTGGTGCTCCGAGTGCGAGTGGTGCTCCGTATGCCACGAGTGCGAGTGGCGGTACGACCTCCGTCCGCGCGCGTGGCTGCGAACTGCTCGCGTACGGTCTGCGGGTGCTACGGGGGCTGGAGGCGCATCGACAGGTGCAAGCGCGTCCGCCGCGGCGGAGGGCGCGCCTGCGATAGGGGGCTTGAGCGCGCTCGCGGCGCCGCCGAGGGTCGAAATGACTGTGAGGAACACGGCGAGCGGCGGGAAGGCGACCATGTTGAGTCTTGTCTTGTCTTGCGGTTCGCGGCGCGCGGTCTTGAGGACGGGTGGCTTGGTGCGAAGGAGTGGACGAGGACAACCTCTGGGGCGGAATCGCCCGCACAGGGGTGCATTTGCGTCGGCGTCATGAAGGCTTAGGGGCTTCGCACGTTTCTTTTGACTAATAGTTCCGATCTCGCGCGACTTCGAGGCTCTCAGAAGGTGAGAGAGAGAGATTCAAGTCGGCTTGCGTGAACCTTGAACGAATCTTAAAGTCTGAGGCGTGAGCACGTGAACTCGCCGACACTCTCATGAGACCGATGCACAGGGATCCAATACAGAGGCTCATCCATTTACACAACAGTTCTATATCTAACATTTACATCCTGAGATCTGAGAGTCCAATCAAAGCATCGAGATGAGATATCATGGCGTGAAGCTCCACCAGGACTTGTTCTGGGAACTGGGCTCATATTCGTCCGCAAAACGCAACTTCACGTTTCCATGTGGTGCGTGTATCTCGAGTGCAGAGCCTTCCCAGGCCCCTTGACCTGCGGGAGACGGAGTCAGGTGCGGCGAGCAAGGGGGGGGGGGCGTCCGAAGGGCTCACCGAACCGGAGCTGCCTGAAGTCGCCGATGAAGCATTTCCGCACCTTGTCCACGTCGGAGAACGTCGCGACAAGCGGCTCCAGCGCGGACGAGAACTTGACGTTCCCGTTGCCGTTGTGGATCGTCATGGGCCCGCGGAAGGAGGAGGGTATTTCGAGGTTCACCTGCCCCGAGTGGCCCGCCTTCACGATGAGAGATATCGGTCGATCGCCCGTGGAATGCTGCAGACGACACACGGTCAGCATTCGCACGCTTGGGACGTAAGGAGACATACCAATCGCATGGCCACATGGCTGCCCTGCACTTCGACGTTCGTCGTGTGGCCCTTCGCGTCCGGGTGGAGCAGGGGCTGCTGCACGACCCACACGTCGATGTCGACCTGACTGTTGGGCACGTCGACAACAAGGTGCTTGCGCGCCTGGCCCTCGTCGAGCGGCGCGAGCAGCTCCGTCGGGATCTCGAGCTCGGGGTCGATGACGAACGAGCCCGCGACCTTCGCGCCCGACGGCCGCTTGATCGCGACGTGGTTGCACGGCGGGATGGGCGGCGCCACGCGCGAGAGGAGGATGGGCGACGTCGAGCCCGACAGGCCTTGCTCGTATGGCGGCGGGCTCTGCATAAGCACTTGGTTAGGGCGCTCGAGCGGGGTGCGTGGTGCCACGACTTACTTGGGGAGGAGCGTCGGCTGCGAGTTCGTCTTCCTTGTGAGTGACGACCATTGTATGCGCGCGGTGGGCTCTGGTTGCAGATGGGAGTGCCTGAGACTTGGTTGTGCAAGCGGGAAGTTATAAAGCGACGTGGAATGCAGCAGCCACTGCGGTCGCAGCAGACTGATGGCGGTGCAAGCTGCGGACCCGGCCCGACCAGCTGGATCGCAAGTCGGATGTCAAACGGAGATAAGAGCTACAAGTCCGCGAAACAAACAGATGAAAATGGCGACAGAGCTTAGAAGTATTGCGAACATGGGAATGATTTTTTGCCGTGAATGAGAGTCACGTGACTTTGAGTTCTTCCCTTTGAGTTGGGTCCGGCGCGGACTTGAAATGTTGAATGCGTCTCTCCCTCCTTCCACCATTGTCCTACCATCATCATGGCGGCTGCTAGACAACTCGCTCGCGACCAACACCTCATCAACCTGACTACTTTGGAGGGCCTAAATGGACGGCGTGGCGCGTTACAGTCGGCTTTGGTGGTGGCTCGGTCTGCGTTGGAGCGCGCGCAAGCCGACATTGCCGCGCTCGAACCAGAGCTCGCGACCGTCGAAAAGATGCGCGACGTCCTAATTCCAGAGATAAAGCGACAGAAGAGGCTCTTTTCTCGTGCGCTGCTTGACACCTTTCCACCGGAGCTGCTCTGCGCGATTTTTCTCGAGGTGGTCTCGGAGCCCGACGCAGAGTGGCCGGAGTCAAACGCACAGGACGGGACCTATAACACTGCTAGAAACGCCCTTCCGTTCCAACTCTCAGCTGTCTGCAGGCGCTGGCGATCTGTTGCTCTGGATGTAGCAGCATTATGGGCCTACGTCGGGGTGCCCCGCCTCGGGGGACGCTCACACACAACCCATACCACCTATTTCGAGCGCATCAAGGCCCTCCTGGAACGGTCAAAGCAGCATCCGTTGGACGTGATGCTTGACTGGCGACAACATGAAGGTTATCCAGTGACATCCTGGCAGGACTGTCGACACTACCAGGTCATCTTCGATGCCGTGGGTCTCCATGTCAAGCGTTGGCGCCGAGTTCAGATGACCCTTCCTGAAGGCGTTTCGAACAAGCACTTGGCCTGGTTGTGCGAACGGGCACCGCTTCTCGAGGACTGCTCGATCGTGCCGAGTGCCCCATCCGAGTACACGCTCGCGTGGTCCGAGCATCAACCACGCCATCTTCCCTACTGTCCGCGACTGAAACGCCTCTGCTGTACCAAAATGTTCGTCTCACCCGATCATCCGCTTCCGCTGCTTTTGGATCTCCATATCCAAGTCGAGCGCGTTCCCCTTGCTGCTCTGTGGAGCCTGTTGCGCAACACGCACTCGCTGCAGACGCTCGTCCTGCAGCTGCCCTCCGATCCCATTGACGACCCCGAGCCACCTATTCCGGCCCTTGAATTGCGCACAGTTACGAAAATGGGACTTTACGGCGACATCACGTTCCTCCCGCCTGTCCTCGCCAGCATCTCGATGCCCGCGCTCGCATGCCTCGAAGTCTACTCGGACGCCGCAGAGGACATGCACCTCTTCTGCGACACAGTCGTCTACCAGGTCTCGAAGCTCGCGCTGGGCCAGGGCGACGGCCCCACGCTGGACGGCGAGACGGCGCGCCGCTTCTCCGCGCTCGAGCAGCTGCGCGAGCTGGAGCTCACCGACTGCGACTCCATCCTTGCGGAGTTCTTCCGCGAGCTCGTCGCAGACGGTGGGCTGTGGCCGAAACTGGAGGCAGTCAAGATCGACGGCGGCTCGCTGGACGACGACACCGCGAGCGCGTTTCTCCTGTTCGTCCAGTCGCGAGGGAATGCGCGCGAGGCCGAGAGCCTGTCTCCGTTCAGAGTCAGTCTGACAGCCGTCGCCATGCCGGCGTGGTTGAACGCGCATGTTCGCGCGCGCTTCGGTGACGCCGCAGTACAACTGGAAATGTCATCGGACGGCACGCCTTCTGCAGTCTCCCGGAGTCCGAGTGTATCCGTCTAGGTACCCGTAGGATTTGAATGAATTGAAAACCAGGTCCGTCAAGTACCCTGCAACTGGGTTTGCGGCGCTGTATAATAATGTGACTCGGACTTTGACATCTCGGATGCCGATTGGGCCGGATCTGACGGTTGGAACTCACTCTGCTCCCTTGACGTAGGACCCCAAGCTCGTTCCCAACACGAGCAAGTAAAATAACCTCATTGAAATTTTGAGCTGTTCTCGCATACAATAATGCTCGGATGAGAAGAAATGTGACGGACCAATGCGCCCGAACACGGCAAATGGGGCTCAGCGCCTGATGGGTCTTGGATTGGGTCCGGGTCGGAGTTCGAAGGCGTTTCTCCGTCCAACCATCATCATGGCGTCTGCTAGACAACTCGCTCGCGCTCAGCACAATCTCAATCTCGCTACCTTGGACAGCCTAGATGGTCGGCGTAGCACTCTGCATGCGGCTTTGGCAGCGGCTCGTTCAGCGTTGCAACACGCTCAAGCCGACATTGACGCGCTCGAGCCAGAGCTCGCGACCATCAACAAAATGCGCGACGTTCTAATCCCAGAAATACAGCGACAAAGGGGGTTCTTTTCTCGTGCGCTGCTTGACACCTTTCCGCCGGAGCTGCTACGCGCCATCTTTCTCGAGCTGGTCGCAGGACCCGACGTGGCATGGCCAGAATCAAATGCGCACGACGGCGCCTATAACCCCGTCAGGAACGCAATTCCTTTCAAGATATCAGCAGTCTGCAGCCGCTGGAGATCCATTGCTATGAACGCAGGAGCATTATGGGCCTACATCGCGGTGCCTCGTCTCGTGGCGGGCTTACACACGATACATTCTGTCTATCTTATGCGCGTCAAGGCCCTTCTGGAACGCTCAAATCAGCATCCCCTAGACGTCATGCTGGACTGGGGACACCACAAGGACGAGACATTAGCCTCCTGGCATGACTGTCAACATTACCAGCTTATCTTCGACGCCGTGGGCCTCCATGTCAAGCGTTGGCGCCGATTTCAGATGGCTCCTCCTCAAGGTGTTGCGGTAGAGCACTTGGCCTGGTTGTGCGAGCCGACACCGCTTCTTGAGGATTTCACGATCGTGCGGAGTTCCCCAACCGACACCACTCTCTCCAGATCCGATCATCTGCCGCGCCTTCTTCCCTACTGTCCACTGCTTAAACGCCTCTGCTCCGTCAAGGTCTTTGTCGCACCAGATCACGCTCTTCCGCTGCTCTCTGAGCTTCATGTTGAAGTAGACGAGGTTCTCCTTGATCCCCTCTGGAGCCTGTTGCGCAACACCCCATCGCTCCGGACGCTCATAATACAGCTTCCCGCCGATCCCATCGACGCCGCCGAGCCGCCAAATCCGGCCCTGTGCTTGCGTGCACTCACCGATCTGGGGGTTTACGGCGACATCCGGCCCCTGCCGCCGATATTCGCCAGCATCTCGATGCCCGCGCTCAGCTGCCTCCAAATCTACTCGGATTCCGCGCAGGACATACATCTCTTCCGCGACACAGCCGTCCAGCAAGTCTCGAAGCTCGTGGTGGGCCAGGCCGATGGGCCCGCGCTTGACGGCGAGATGGCGCTCCTTCTTTCCGCGCTCGAGTATGTGCGCGAGCTGGCGCTTTCCTATTGCGAGAACGTCCTCCCAGCGTTCTTCAACGGGCTCGTCGCAGACGGTGGGCTCTGGCCCAAGCTGGAGGCGGTGACGATCGATGGCGGCTCGCTGGACGACAACGCCGCGGGCGCGTTTCTCCTGTTCATCCGGTCGCGGCGGAATGCACGCGAGGCCGAGAGCCTGTCTCCGTTCAGGGTCAATCTGAAGGCTGTCTGCACACCGGCGTGGCTGACTGCACACATCCGTGCGCGCTTCGGGGACGCCGCGGTGCAATCGGGAATGTCATCGGATACGCAGTCTCGTCCAATCTGAACTCCGAGTATACCCGTAAGATTCAAATGTACATGAAAACTAGGTTCAATAAGTATATACTTGCCCGGCGAGTGGGTTTCTGGCGCTGTGTGGTCATGTGACTTGATGTCTCCAATGCCCGGCGTTTGGGCCGGATCTATCCTCACTTCTGCTCCCTTGCCGTCTGACACTCGCGGCAGTCATGTCATCTGCAAGGTCACTGGCCCGCGCACAGCTCGGCCTTAACATTGCTGCTCTCGAATCCCTGGACGCGCGTCGTTCAGCGCTGCAGGTAGCTCTGGCCGACGCACAAGCAGCGCTGCAGCAGGCCCAGCCCATGGCAGCCTTGCGCGCTGCAAAAGCTGACCTAGACGTCTTACATCCCGAGCTGGCGGCGATAGACAGAATGCGCAACGTCTTGGTGCAGGAGGTTCAGCGCCAGCGGCTCCAATGGGCGCGCACCCTGCTCGAGGCGTTTCTGCCCGAGTTGCTTTCTGCTATCTTCCTCGAGGTCATCGCCGGACCCGACAAGGAATGGTCACAATCGATTAACTCTGACGGCACGTACAACTCTGCTCGGAACAGCGCGCCCTTTGTTCTGTCTGCCGTCTGCAGTCGTTGGCGATCGATTGCGATGGACACTGCGGGGCTCTGGGCCTACATCGGCGTACCTAGCTTCATTGGGCGGAAAGCTGCAGAGTGTGATAGGTACTACTATCGCGTCGAAGCGCTGCTTCTAAGGTCTAAGAAGCACCCCCTCGATGTAATGCTTGACTGGCGACAGCGCGACGACTGTATAGCGTACTGGCTCCATTGCAAGCACTACCAGCAGATATTCAACGCCGTGGCTCGCCACATTGACCGCTGGCGCCGGGTTCAACTTACTCTTCCTCATGACCTGGCGCCTGAGCATGTCACTCAGCTTCAACATCCAGCTCCCTTGCTGGAGGATTTCTCGATAGTACCCAGTGACCCCGACGACGAGATGCTACCCTGGCCGCTCGATCCTCCCATTCTGCCAGTTTGTCCCAGAATACGCAACCTCTGTGCTATGAAAGTATTCATTGCCCCTCAGCACCCCCTGCCGTCCCTCCGAGAGCTCTACATCCGTATAAACGATATCCCACTCGACATCGTTTGGGATCTGTTGCGCCAGAGTCTAGCTATCAGAAGCCTCACCCTCCAACAGATATCCACTACCTTCCTAAAAAGGTAGTCAGCGTAGAGCAGCCTACACGGCTCACAGTCCGCCCCAGAGTCTCTCTACAACTCCATCTCCCGTGTAGAGGAGCTAGAAGTGGTGCGGGCGAGTGGACGGTGCTCTGCTCGACCGACGATATTTGTCGGACACGCTGTCCCAGCCGCTACGCTCCCCAGGCGCTTTAGTTGCGTGCCGGACCTCCCCTTATACCTCCATACCCCTATATACGCACGATCCGAGGGTTAGAAGGGAGTTGGAAACTCCTGCTCCCCGAGGACGTGCCCGGCCGCAGACCCAGTCGTAAACGACGGGCAGGCCGTGCAGCAATCTACATCCATAAAACAAACAAAACAACGCGCATAGCGCCTCCTATAGCTCACAGAGCACCCCGTACAACTCCAGGTGGTACATCAGACCACAGAATAACCGTCCGGCGGTCAGTGAAAATTTTTCGGCTCTTGCTCTCCTACGTCCATCGCCGGTACCTACACTAGCTACTGCTACTACTACTCCCCGCAAAATGGCGGCCGCGGACGCTCCCAGCACGCGCCCAAAGCCGCTGGCGATAGAGGGCGCTCTTTACGAGGAGGTCCAGCAGTCGGTCCATGCGACGCTCGGCATGAACGCGTCACCGCCCGGGCCCAATGCCCCGCCGCCCAACGAGCGCATGGACGACGTCGACGACTCGCACGATGAGGACGCCGCGCTCGACTCGTCGCCCTCGCAGAGAGTGGCGGCTCGCCAGGGCAAGGGCGGGTCGGTCTCCCCGCTCTCCCGGCAAAACTCGTCCACGTCTGCGCCGCCGCTGCACCGTAAATACGTCCTCTCGAACATCGGCGACTACAAGAAAACGTGGGCTGACGCCAAGCACGTCGTCTTCAACGGCCTGCACTCACTTGCGGCCGCGCTGGACAAGGAGCACGAGGCCTGGTCGCACGAGCTCACACAGCTCGCCATCCTGGTGCAACCGCTCCTTGAAGCCTCTGCGGCGGCGCCAGCTGCACCTGGGGCCAGCCCACCGCCCCCTGCGAATGCCATCGCGCCAGGCACCTTTGCGACTGCAAAGGAGATCGACGACCTCATTCTCGAGCACAACAAGGCGATCCGCATCGTCACGCACCTGCAATCGCTGGCCACCGCCCTGTCAGGCCGCATCGACGCGTTGACCACGAGCAACAATGAGCGCGTCGATGCGCTGGAGAAACGCGTCCGCAGCCTGGAGGCCGCGGCGGCTGTCGAACTTGTGCATAAACGCCCGCGCGTCGACAGCATCCCGGACGAGCCCGCCCTCTCGCTTCACCAGGCACAGTATGCGCTGCAGCCGCCCGCGCTCCATCTGCCCGCACCAGTGCCCCTCCCAGCGCCGACGACGTTGCCCTCGCATGTCTCGCTCCCGACGGCGCAGGCTCTCCCACCAGTAGCCTCGCTGCCGCCGACGTCCGCTCCTGCGCCTGCCGCGCACTATGGAGCTGCCCCGCCACAGCCCAGTCTCCCAGTGCCGGCGCTCCCGCAGCCGCTGGGCACTCGTCCTGCTGCGCGCAGTCGCGGCCCGCGTCACGGCTTCGGGTCTGGCGGGCAGAAGGGCGGTGCCGTCACCCTCGGCCCGTGGAACTGGGCCCTCGAGGATCACGCCGCCACGGAGGAGGTCCTGCGTTACGCACGAGTTTGGCACGAATGGCCGCAGCTCCAGGAGCTCCGTGTCCAGCGCCACAAGACCCTTCCCGGCCATCTTTACATCACGTTCCCGTCGCACGAGCTCGCCCAGGTATTCCATGCCAATTGGATGCGCATCCCGGGTATGCCCGTTTCTGCTAAGTTACAGCCAAAAAACTAGTACGGGCAGTCGGTGTAGCCGATGCTCCTTCGCATCCTAGTACGCACGTCGCATCTAATACAGCCGCATTGGAAAGCGAAGACGTCTCACAGTCTACCGATACCCTGCGAGTGTTGTACTGGAACGTGAAAGGCAAGCTCAGAGTGAAACTGGACTGCCCGGAGTTTGTACAGATGTTTGAGACTCACGATATTGTATTTTTCCTCGAAACCCACTTGCGGCCGGATGAACACGAGTCTCTCTCGGTGCCGAATGGGTTCCAAATGTTTGTGCGCTCGCGCCCAGCCCCGCACGACTTGCGTCGACCCTGGGGCGGTGTATTAGCGTTGGCTCGATTGGAGCTTGGTGCCCGCGAGCGACCAGACCTGTCGGGGCCAGATATGCTCGGCTTGGAGTCCGATGACGGCCTGTTCATCGCAGCGTATGTACTGCCAGCCCAGAATGAGTCGTGGGCGGAATGGACGGCGATACACCCTCTCGAGAAACTCCTTGAGATAATGTCGGCTGTGCACGAAGCGGGGAGCAGCAAACCTGTCTGGATAGGCGGTGATCTCAATGCACGGGTGGGACAGCATCGTGCTCGTCCAGATCATGAAGCCCGCATCTCTCGGGACGAAACTTTAGATCCCCGTGGGCGTGAAATAGTCCGCCATGCTGCCGTGACTGAGTTTACTATCCTGAATGGCATTCGTAGGCTCGGGCCGCGCTCCAGCGAATATACGTCGTTCCAGCCTCAAGGGTGCTCGGTCATCGACCTGGTGCTTGCTAGCGAAGCCGCAGTTGAACAGACTGTGGCGCTCAGCGCAGGGGAACACCTTCCCGAATGGTCGGACCATGCAGGCATCGAGCTAACTGTCCGATGCGCCCGACGACCTGTGACTCCAAGTCCGCGGAGTTCCGGTACACCTGGGAACGCCTCCCAGGTGCCCGCAACATACCCTGCGGAGACAGAGCTGGATCGCCTGCTGATCGAGACGGTGAACATGTCATTCTCGCACGCACAGCAACTGCAACAGCTTTACGGGCCGTGTATGGATGGTACTCCAGAAGTAGTCATTTACACCGATGGTGCTTGCGAGCGCAACGGGTCCTGCAATGCAGCATCCGGTGCTGGAGTGTATTGGGGCAAGGACTGCCTCAGAAACTGTGCCATTCGTGTGCCAGGGCCGACTCAAACGAACAATCGGGGAGAGCTATATGCAATTCTGCACGCCGTGCGACAGGCCGAGCCTTATAAAACGCTGCGTATATTTACCGACTCGCAATACGCCGCGGAATCCCTCACCTGGCTCGCGCCGAAGAACGCCGCACATGGCTGGGACTGCGCGAACGGAGATCTTATGAGAGAGTTCGCTCTCGCGATGCGGGCGCGCTCTGCAAGGGTATTCATTGCTCGGGTCAAAGGTCACAGCGGAGATGCTCATAACGATGCCGCAGATGCTCTGGCTCGTCTCGGAGCGACTCTCCCGCCGATCGGAGACTTTAAAACAGTCCTGGAGGCAGATCTCGAGCCACTGCAGCTCTCAGAAGCGGCACTGGACCCGAAGGTATCAACAGACTACCCAGACCCGCGAGTACCGCAAGCACCTCCGAAGAAAACTCTCTTCGGAGCGAAAATGAGGGCGCACCGGGGACGCCAGCGAGTGAAAGATCGCATGCAACAGTCACTGAGAGACATCACGGCTGCGGCGAGGAATAGCGCACGATTCTGGCAGATATTTCGCCGTCTTGCGGACCCGAAACGCAGACAATCGGGCTCTTCAGTTGGATCAGCGGATCTCAAGCGCGCGTTTGAGTTCAGAATGAACCTGATCGAATCCGAGGACCTTGACGAAGCTGTCAGAGCACGAAACGCGGCATTGGCTGCCCTGATTCCGCCGCGCACAATGGACATCACCAGGGAGCAGTTCTTCGACAGGGATTTCAGTCTGGCTGAGATAGCCCGCGCGAAAGCACATGCTGCGTCGCATGGCACTGGAACAGCCGACGGCGTCGATCATGCATCGACGGAGACGATAGATGACATCCCGAATGAAGCCCTACAGAAGCTCATCAAGAAAGCTCTCGACGAGTGCGATGCTCCGTCAATATGGTTATGGACGTACCTTGCCGCTGGTCTCAAGCGAGGGAAGCCCGCAGACAATCCAGATTCGTTCCGAACGCTGGGAGTGCAGAGCAGGTTTGTCAAATTTACGACCCTACTCTTCCATTTCCGCTTTCTCGACTGGATGGACGCATACAAGATCTTGCCCCCGTCCCAAAATGGCTTTCGCGCGGGCTACAGGACCGCCAATAATGTCTTCATCCTGCGCTGTCTGATAGACAAGGCAAGGGCGATTGGAAAGACATTGTATGTGGCCACAGTTGACCTCACGAACGCCTTTCCTTCCACCGATCGTGCGACGCTATGGCTCAAGCTATATCGCCTGGGTGTGAGGGGCAAGATCTTCGACTGGCTGCGCATGCTTTACAGCAAAATGTCGTACTTTGTCCGTCACGAGGGCGTGGACTCAGACGCATTCAAATCTCTCATTGGGATTCTCATTAGGGCGTTTCACGGTGACGTTTTTTTCCGACGTTTTTTTCTATAAAACGAAACGTGCTGGCGTTTTAAAACGTTGCAAAACGCGTTTTTTACCGTGAACCCCCCCGTGTGACAAGCCCGCTCTGCAGGCACTGATATGGTTCTGTTCCTTTCTCCGGGGACAGACTGCAGCCTCAGAATATACAGTAGGCGCGCCAGGAAGCATCGGCACTCATGAGAAATGGGCGCTGTGGTCGGGAATATGTTCGGAAGGGCCGAGGAAACGATGAGAAGCCGCGCACGGACCATCGGAGCGGAGGGCAGAAAACGAAACGTGCGGCAAAAACGAAACGTCCTGCAAAAACGAGGTCTGGGACGTTTCCGATTTCACGTTTTTTCGGCTCATTCCGGCTTTTTTTTCAGACGTTTTTGTTTCGAAAACGAAACGTCGTTTGCATCAAAACGCCAGAAAAAAAGCACCGTGAAACGCCCTATTGGAGACACGGTCTCACCTGGGCTGTTCGACATATTCATGTCGGATTTTCGCCTCCCGCGCATGGATGACGATATCGAGCTGAATGGCGTCTATATCTCCCATTTGGAGCATGCAGACGATGTCCTGCTAGTGGCAACCACCCCGGAAGGTCTCCAAAGGAAGCTCGATTTGTTTTACCAATGGTGCAGAGAGAACTTGATGCGTATAAATGCCCTGAAGACGTACATTGCGATTCACGGACCCAAACCTCGGAAAGCACCCAGGTTCACCGTCGCGCAACAGCCCGTCGAAGTCGTCACGCAGTACACGTATCTGGGAGTCGTATTTACAACGGGATCTCAGAATCTATTCAAAGAGCACTATTGCAACAAAGCAGCCATTGCACGCCGGGCAGCACACGGTGTACTTCATATAGAGTCCATGATCGGCTGTCTCCCGCCGAAGGAGGGTAAGATCCTGTACATGGGTAGGGTTGACCCCCACTTGATTTATGCATGCGAGATCATGCCGGATGCAAGCGAGAGTTTGCTTGAGGATCTCTACCAGGTTCAAAAGGCGTTCCTTCGTCGAATTCTGGGGGTACACAAGCGATCTATGCTAGCCCCGCTGCACACAGAAACTGGGATTGTTCCAATTCGCTTCCGACGCTATGAGCTAGCTCTGCGCTACCTAGGGTACTTATCTCAGCGTCCCTCTGACTCATATGCCTATGCGGCCCTAATGGAGAATCGGACGTTATTACGCGCGGGAGCATCATGCTGGTATGCAGACTTACTGCGTGTTGCTCACCAGATGGGAGCGCACGATGTAGTCGCACAGATTACCGAGGCGAATCCCTCGATTGACCTGATTCAGAAGTCAATAACACGTAGACTACATTCGTCGCTCCGCGATGCCATCCACCCGCAGAGCAAAGCGTACCTTCTGGCTGGCAGAAAAGAGCCCCAAACTGATGGTCCGCCGCGGGAAGTACAGATGGGTCTGCGGCATTATCTGGAGGTCCCGAAGTCCGAGCATCGCCGCGCTCTGACGCGGTTTCTCATGGGTTGTCATCTTCTCGCCGTCGAAAAGCTCGCATGGAAGGAGAGATATAGGAGGGAAGTACCACATGCCGAGCGACTGTGCCGCTTTTGCTGTTGCCTTGTAGAAAGCGCTGAGCATGCGCTCCTGCAGTGCTCGGCATCTCAAGAGCTGGTCGACTTGCGTAGGGACTATTTCTCAATGATGTATACCCAGAGGCCGGATCTACCCTTGTTGTCTACAGTACACGACCTTCCAGGATACATTCGGACGCTAGTATGTGATATAAACACCATAGCACGTACAGCGAAGTTTGTGCATGATATACTAGCTGTATATAGACGCACGCCTATGTACTTTCCGGCCCAGTATAGAATACCATCACAATGATTGGAACAACCCTGACTTGTCCGGCTTTTCACTTGGTGAGATAGCTGACGGCATATGGAGATGCCTGCTTGGCGCTCATTGGGTGTTGAGTCTCAAGGGAACAGACGCGGCTGCTGTCTGTTCGGCCCTTGAAAACCGGCGTTCATTCGTGGACCATGCCGTGTACCTACCTACCTACCTACCTGCATCACTATAGGGATGATTTCCCAGAGATGCCTGACATCAACGTCAACTTCCCGATGTTGGTCAATCTTGGGCTAACCGGCGATCTCATGAACTTTGCCAAAATGCTGCATTGCATGACCATGCCTGTCCTCAAGAGCTTGCGCATTTTTACTTCAGAAATGGATACCACCACCTGTATTCCCGAGACGATACGTCATAGGGTCTTAAAACTCTTACTCATCGGCGAGGTCGAGGACGAGGTCGCGTTGGACGACGAATGCGCCGTGCGGTTGTCCATGCTTCAGAACGTCGATACCTTCGAGCTATCCGAGTACACCGGCAACTCAGCTGAAGGTCTATTTGCTGCGCTCTCCGAGGACGGAAGAATGTGGCTGAAGCTCCGATCGGTGCTGCTTGTTGATTGCACCCTCGAGGACGCATGCGCAGAAGCGTTCCTGCGGTTCGCCCTGTCTCGCCGCAACCTCCGCGCCAATGGAGGTCTGCCTCCCTTTCGAGTGACCCTGGTCGATACCAAAACTCCACCCTGGTTGGACGAGGACATCCGTGCGAACTTTGGAGATATCGCGATACAGCGCCCGAATCCCTAGGATGGAGCCCCGCGTGCCCAACGACGCATGCATTACACATTCCATGAGACCTCTCAGATTCATTGGGAACGAACAAATTCTCGCCTGCACGCTCTATCAATGTTCGGGCTGACACCTTTCTGTAGTTAGGAACCCCCCTTTCTGCACACACTCCATAGGTGAAATAAGATATATGATTTTTCCGTTGTACTGCGTCCCACGATTCACATTTCTGAAACTGCAGAAACACTGAGTGCGCGTCACGAGCCGAGCCGGAACCTTCCGAGTCCGGCGGTTGTTTCTCTCCCTCATCTCAGTCTAGCATGGTGTCGCCGTCCGTACGCGTGGCCGTATTCGCCCACGCGTTATCATCCTGGATTGAAGGCACCTCACAAATTCGCTCATATCTTCTGTCGCCGCCGCAACTGGCGTTGCCAACCGACGCTCCAGCTCCAGCTGCTTCAACAGAAGAGGATGTGCCGTTGCGAGCACGTATAATGCGCCGGCTTGTCGCTCCAGGCGCACAACTTGATGATACTGAATCAATGCTTATGGGCATCGTCCAGATGACTGTGAGTCGAAGTTCACCGTGACCTGGATTCGCTGTTGGTAAATCGGTTACTCACGCCTTGGCTGCAGTCTGCTGTGGTATTATTGAAAGGAATACGCGTGCGGCCTCTGATGCCGCTGCTGTTAACACCTGTCCTCGCAGCTGCTGCTGTGCCTATTCCCAACGCTGCGCTGTTGGTCTCGCGGGGATTGCGACCAGGCCAGATGGCCTTGACCGTCCTCCTCTTCGCCATTCTTCACGAGGCACAGCGCGCCGGCGTTTCTACTGCCTCGCAGATATCCCGTGAACGGAAAAGAGAGCTCGCCGGGCACGTCGTTGCCCGCGGCAAGGCTACGCGAGGTCCACGTCCCACAGATGAATACGAGTCTGACGACGATGACCGCGAGTGCATCATCTGCTCTGCCCCGGAGTCATCGATGTACCCGAGAAGACTGCGCAGCCTTTCTTCTGAATCCCTGGCTAGCCTCGCGTCGTGCGTTACGGCCTCTGGCACAGCGTCCCTCGGTCCGCTCGAGGCGTTCTGCACGACGGCGCCAGAGAAACATCTCGCCCATCGCACATGCTTCCTCTCGTGGCAGGCCGCGTACGCCCAATCACACGGCCGACAGCGTGTCGTAGTCCTACCGCCGCCGCCAAGGTACCTCGGGGATACCTGTGCCAGCCACACCATACACGTGGACAACGACGCGGACGAGCTGGACGCCTCCCACCTCCGGCGCGCCGCAGACATCCTGCGCGGCTGCGCGCAGCTGGCGCATCTCGATATCGAGCTACTGCTCGGCGCGACGGCATTGTCACCGTCAGACGCGACGCTGCAGCTGTCGCGCGACCCCAACAGCGCGACGCTCGTCTCGCCGTACCCGCCGTGCCCGCTCTGCCGCTCAAATACCGCGCTCACGATTGTCACGCGGCGCCCCGCGCCGGAGAGCGTGGCGCCGATTTCGTGGCAGCGCGTGCTGCACACCTTCGTGCGCGAATGGGCGCGCATTGTCAGCGTGCGCACGGTCGGCATGCGCGTGCTTGGGCAGGGCGCGTTCCTCTGGGCGCTGCTGAGCGTGATGCGCATGCGCGAGGACATGCAGGAGCGGATAAAGGACAAGATGAAGGCGCAGCAGCAAACTTCGAGGCGCGCGGCCAAACGTTAGCCCTCATTGGATGCAACCCGAGGTGTGCAGGTACAGTATGTATATCAGGTGATCAGTAGGCTGCGATGTCACGCCTGCATAATTGAAATGAGCGCCAGTTGCACTTGCAGGTACCCCGTCTTCGTTCCCTTGACGCTCCCATCGTGTCCTACTAGGCGCTCTATGATTTCGACAACGCGGCAACAGGAGCTTCAAGGATCGCTGGTACTACTACCCTCCTCCGAATTGTCCCCCGATTCACCGTCGCTCTCGTCGCTGGCGAGATAATCGCCGTCATCGGACTGGTCGGAATCCCAGCGCGGACCGCTGACGACCAACAGCTCCTCTGGCTCGCTGGGCTCGTCGTCCATCTCCCAGTCCGAGCCGACATCGTCGTCGTCCGCATCCATCTCGCGCGATTCCGACCCTTCGCCTTCCGAGTCGTCCGCGTCAGACTCTGTGAGAACGGCCTCGGTCCCCTCGCTCTCCCCGCGACCAGAATCTGCGTCTGCCGGCAGTGACTCCCCCGTGGAGGCCGTGAACCGACAATTGTGCCGGCCAAGGACATATTCGAGCGTCCGGAGGGACGATCCGAGGTCGTAATCATCGGCGAGGCTTTGGACGTTGATGCCGGTAATGGCGAGCGTGAGCGGCGCGTGTCCGCCGTTGTTGTAATGGCGAGTGGGCACGCGGAAGCCCACGAATTTGATAAGAGCGCGCGCGAAGTGTTCGAGCCAGTCCCCTAGTGCGGGGTGTTCGACGGTGAGTGATTTCAGGCGTGGCCAGACCGGCAGTGGGGGCGGGGTGTTTAGCTGGTCCATAGTGATGGCCGAGATGGTGCAGTCAAAGAACGTGACGCGCTCCAGCTCGGGGAACTGGCGGAATACGAGTGGCATGTCGACTAGGTGCAGAGTGCTTTCCTCCACGTCGGGCGAGCCGATGTGGAGATCGACGATGCCGGCGCACGCGATGGAGAGGAACGTCGCGACCCGCTCGATCTCGCGCGTCGCAAAGACACGAAGCACGAGCTTGCGGAGGAGCGGCATTTCAAGAGCTTGGGCCCACATCTCTACCATCGCCGGAAACCCGGACAGTTCGAGGCATCTCAGTTTGCCTAGTCGCAGATGCGGCGTTGGCTTGAGCGTGGGCGCGGCTTCCTGCGTCCAGCGAAACTCTATGCTGAGTCTTTCCAGAAGTTTCATCTGGCACAGGGCGTTCCAGAGGCGGTCGCGGGACTCGTCGCCGACTACCAAGTGGGCACAAGTCAGAAGCGAAAGAGGACTCTGTGGCGGCGTGAATACGGCGGCCATCCACAGAGTCCTCAGCGAGGGGCAGAATGGCAAGTATGCGGGATAACGCTCCTTCCAAAGCACAACGCCATTGTTGACCGAAACGGCGATCTCCTCGAGCAGCGGCGTTGGCTGGCGCAGGAAGACCAGGTCCGATTCTCCAACATCCGTGGGAAGCGCCAAGTGTACCCTCCTCCAGCGCGAGGCGCATATGGAAATGGCATTGAGCGCCTCCTTGACCCAGTCGAGGTCCGCGAGGCGGCATTCAGAGTCATCGCAGACGAGTAGAATGTCCAGCGCGCGGGTGGTAGACCGCTCTAACAGAACCTTCATGCGAGCAACGAGCTTTGCGCCAGTTTCAGGCGTAGGATTGTTGACGGAGACGGTTGGGGTCGCGATATACGACCAGATCTCGGGCATGTCGAACGCGACCCGCCGCCACTTGCGGCAGACGCCAGCGAGGCGCCACGGAACGCGGGCTCGCATTGGATTATACCTTCCCTCGTGAAGGACTGACCAGAACGGGTCGTGTTCAAAGGCCAGCTCGCGGAAGATGGCCTGCAGCATCTCGACGGGGAGCGCTGCGACGACGTCGGGATCAAAAACGAGCTGCAGCGAGGACAGTTGCTGGACCAGCAGCTGTCGCGTGGATTCCGCGTCGTCTAGAGCAGTACGCGCTGCCTCTGATGTCAGAAGTGCTGCATGAACAGCCGCCTGTGCTTCGTCCACCGATTCTCGAAGGGACTCGACCTGGGCCTCTGCCTGCCGCAAATTTTCCTGGAGCTCGCGGCGATGAGCCCAGGTCGACAGCACCCACTGGGATGGCATAACAGAAGGTATACGCGGTGAATGAAGGGTGCAGAAGCGGGGGTAGGGGACCAAAGTTCCGAAAGGTCGTGCCACAAAACACGGTCGAAGTTCAAGCGGAATCCGCGATGTTCCGATCTGCCGCTCGGCGTCAACAAAATACAGAGCAAACATCCTCGGAGACCAGACGTAGCGCCATCATGTCCAAGCAGAAGGTATTTTGTTCGGTGTTCTTGTATAAACATAGAAACCAAGTTCAGATCTGATAACGTACCGTACAGTCACAAATCCATTTGCTGACTAATATTTACGATCTGGAATTTCTGTAGTACTTAGGGTATGTAGTAGTTCTCAGATGCTACATCGTTGGACAAGGAATAACTAGAGAAAGAACCGACATGTCGGAGACGGCGGGGCAAACGCTGTAGAATGCGAATACGGGAATTCCTATGCCTGAGCAACTGCGGTGGTGTCGGAAGGCTCCTCATCTGAGGCAGACGAGTCGCTGGGATCATAATCACTGTCATCGGACCGATCCGAGTCCCACGTCGCCCCTGAGACTACCATCGTCGGCGCAGCGACCTCATCGTCATCCGGCGCAGGATCCCCCGCCGCGTCGCTGTGGTCGTCGCCGGCCTCAACGGCACTCTCAAAGCCGTCGGTCCCAGAGTCATGTCCCTCAGCATCGTCATCATCGCCGTCTGTTCCCGGCGACGAGTCAGTCACATCGCCGCAAGAATCGTCGTCCGTGTCTGTGAATTCCGCTTCCACGAACTCGGCTAGTTCGGACGGCGTCTCGTCGGCGCACGAAAGAGATACTATCTGCCCCTCCGTATCGGTGAAACGACAATTCGATGTCCCGAGGACGTATCCGACGGCGTGATACGCCCTCCCGTAGCTTTCCCCAAGAGACGAGCGCGCGATGTTCGCAATTGACAACGTGAACGGAGAGGAGCCCCCGTTGTTGCAGTGCCGCGTGTACACCCGGTAGCCAAGGAAGTTCAGGATCTCGTCGCAGAATGCTTCTAGCCCATCGCCGGGAGAAGGGAGCTTCACGACTACGGTGTTGAGCTCTGGCCAGACCGGCTGCAGGGGCGAGCGATTGAGCTCGGCGAAGAGGTTGCTAACCCTGCAGTTACAAAGGACAAGTCGCCGAATACGGGTGCATACCCTGAACGCCTGGATGTCCAGAAAGCTGATCGAGAGTGCCGCGGTGGTATACGAGCTGATGCGGAGCTCGACGATTGACGAACACGCGACGGGAAACAGGATCTGGAGGCCGAATATGTCCGATGTAGAGTTGGCATGGAGGTGCAGCCGCTCGAGGTGCGGCATGTCGAGTGCTGTTGACCATGCGTTTATCCGAGAAAAAAGCCCGCTCAGCACCAAAGACTTTAGTGAGCGGAGTCGCAGATGCGGCGTTGACCCCGCTGGGAGGATCTCATTTTGAGAAGAGCGAAATAGAATTCCGAGATACCCCAGCATAGGCATGCAGCACAGGGCGTTCCACAGGCAGGTCTGGGAGCGACTGTCGACGGCAAGATAGGCAGAGGTCAACGACATCAACGGGCTTTGGGGTGGCGCGAACACGGCATTTATCCAGAGAGTCCGCAAGAGTGGGGACGAGGGAAGGTACGAGGGATAGCGCTCTTTCCACTGAAGTCCGATACCAGAGCAGATCGAGACATAGACCTCTTCCAGAAGCGGCGTTGGCTGCCGCAGAAAGAGGAGATCCCACTCGTCGACGTCTGTTGGTAAGGTGAACCTGACACGACGCCAGCGAGATGCGCATTGAGCAACCTCCATGAGGAGTTTTTGGAACCAGGCAAGGTTCCTGAGACGGCAAAGGCTGTCTTCGCAAACGAGTAGAATATCCAACGGCCGTGAAGCCGAACGTTGGAATAGAGCCTTCGTGCGCGTGAGAAGGCTTTCGCCGTTCCCCTTGTAATTTTCCGCCACGAGATGGGGGACGGAGATGTACGTCCAGATCTCCGGCATGTCGAGTGCCACCTTCCTCCATCTCTGGCAGACGGCGGCGAGGCGCCACGGTACCCGGGCCCGCATGGGATTATATTGACCCTTGTCCAGGTTGGACCAGAGGGGATCGGCTTCGAATGCAAGCGCGCGGAAGATGGCCTGCAGCATTTCGACCGGGAGCGTAGCGATGATCTCGGGATCGAAGACGAGCGGCAGCGCGGAGAGCTCTCCGTGCAACCGCCGGCGCGCCGTTTCCGCCTCCTCGAACGCCTCGCGCGCCGCGTCTGCCGCAAGAAGAGCAGCGTGGACGGCGGCATAGGCGTCGTCGAGCGATTCGCGGAGCGACTCGGACTCGGTTTCTGCCAGGTGCAAATCGGCTTTGAGCTCGCGCCGACGAGCCCAGGCGGCCAGGACCCATTCCGCCGGCATTTTCTGAAGCGTGCGAGGTTGGCGGGATTGCAGAGAGCGGCGATGGCCAAGCGCGGTGCTAGACGCCTGCGCCACAAAACGCGGTCGGTGTCAAAGCTCAAAGAGCGGCTCCGGTGGTCCGGGATCACTAACCATCATTGGAGGCACCCTTCAGCTGACAGTTCCAAGACAGTTCCCTGCTAAACATCCAGGTACATCTCAGGGTAGTGCGCAAGATGAACTTTGATACACAGCATATTACAAAAAGTTTATATCCTCTACTCCTTGGGTCAATTACCGCAACCAATATCGGGCTGTTGTCGCGCCAATAGAATTCTCAGGCGTTAGATCCAATACACGAGCATGTGGTGGGGTCAACATGACCGTTGTCGCACGCAACGTCGCAGATGGGCGGGCGTGTGGGCACCGCACGGGCCGTCGCAGGTGGCTGCGTTGGCAGTGTGAACGTCTTGTGCCTGAGAGCGCGGGCTGTTGCTGGAGGCTCCACCGGAAGTGTGAACGTCTTGTGGGGAGCGTTCCCGCGTGCAGCGACAGCCGTGGGGTGCTCGACCGGGAGAGTGTACTTGGGGCCGCCTAGTGCTGCTGCAGGAGCCGCAGCGGCGGTGAGGGAGAGCGAGAAGGCAATGAGAACGGATGCGAGACGCAGGAGATTAGTGGCGGTGAGCATGATTTGTACTGTTGGGCGATGAGGAAAAGTCCTTGGTGACCCTAAGGACTTATATACTGAGCTTCCATAATTGGCGCCGTATGACACGGGTAGTGCGGTGCTTCAAACTCATTCTCCTGTGCAATAGTCAACATTGTACCCACACGCGCGCAGGGTTTCAAGCGTGCAAGTACCGGAGAAACCGGAGATGATCCAAGGAACTCGGGGCACCACCGGCTTTTCGGCAAGATCACGAAGATCTTATTTGTGTTCCTGAGGCAGAAGGATACTGCCCGCAAGTTATCGGTATCCCGCTGAGATGAATGTTTCGTGATCGTCGCCGGCGCAGAGCGCCAAGGCACTGCTGAGCCGGACAATGAAACTCCTCAAAAGCCCGGAGGTGCTGGCTCTTGCTCAAGCCTATAAAAAATTGACACCGTCGGCAGAAAGCAAGGCTCAGGGTACGTAGAGGGTATCTCCCTGTGCGAAGGATGTATCAAGTTGATGTCCTTGTGATAGGCTTCTCCGCGGCGAAGACCACATGACAAAGCTGTGCCGCCCAGTGCATGTGCCAGATCTTCGCGTCCCAGCAGTGCAATAGCCCTACGTTAACAAAAACACTTCCACGCGGACAGTTTCAGAGCTTCTGAACGTGCAGTGGCGTCAGATGATCCGATGTTTCTCGCATCCGGAACTCGCGGGCATGTGGTCCACGGACAACCCTCCGAAGCGCCAACTGTATGAAGCATACCGTGCTTGAATTGTGCTTCTGACAGTTCCTAACTCAATAATACATTGTCTAGCTGCGGAGAAACCCCTTTCGACACACTTTCGAGGTAGCAAATGCGTTGATATACCATCACTACTTATCAGACTCTGCAGAACTCAAATCACAGGTGCTCAACTGAGGAGCAGTCGGCGGAATTAGCGTTTCCCGCCAGAGTACATGTTTTGAGGGCAAATCCTGTATGCGCCGGTCGTCATGGTCGAATTTTTAAGATGCTGGTCAACATATCGGCGCGTCTGGAAACTCGCACTCCGAGATCTACGTCGAATATGAGTCCTTGTCCCAGTGAGCTAAGCGAGGCGATCGACTGGACGCACCTTTCAGGCAAGGGAAGCCGACGTCAGCAGACGCAGTTGAGAGGTCAACCAAGAGGGAACATGGGTGAGGTCGGGGAAGTGGACGCGCTCCAGTCTGCATGGCCGCGACGATGCATCGCCATCGGCAGGAGCAGTAGTCTGCGGGCTCGTCCGAGCGCGCACGAAGTCCAGCAGCGCTTCGGCGAGTGGGTCATCTGGATCCCCAAAGTCGCATTCCGAAGACGGTCCTCTCGCTTTGATCGTCAGAGTCTGCAGTAACGGCAGGGCCTCGGAGGCGTGGAGTTTCGAGAAGAAGTCCCCCATAATGGACGCATCGATCGTGAGGTGCCGAACGCTAGGCAACGCCGAGAATGCCTCTGCGTGCTCCCGGTATACTTCGGCCACCTGAAGCTTGATAAGGAGGGACGTGATTGGCGAGTCTTTGAAGTGAGGGAGGAACTCGGATATCTGGCTCAAATCCGCGTTGAGCAGGTCGAGCGAGTAGAGAACTGGCATGCAGATGCGGCCGTTAAGTAGTGTCAGTAGATAGTCGGTATAGTGGTCGCAGGCGAAATACTGCAGGCGAGGAAGGTGGATCGTAAAATCGCGCACAGCTTCCTCGTCTTCAGTTGTGGGTTCATACTGGAGAGCGAGGTGAAGTCGGACGAGGCCGGGAACCATAGACAAGAGTCGACAGATCACAGCACATGGGAGAAAACAGGCCAAGTGGAGGTATTCCAGTGCGGGGGCGAACGCAAGTTGTCGAAAGGGAATGACCCGGCAATGAATCACGCAAAGCGTGGCAAGCCGCGGGCAATGGGGCAGATATTGAGGGGTTTCTTCATGAAAGGTGCGCCTGCCAAAAGTGCCCCCCATGTCGTCCGGGCCAGAGATATGAAACTCCTCCAACAGAGGCGTCACATGACGAAAGATATTGAAGACGTCCCTGCCTTCAGTAGCTAGTTTCGATGGAATGACCATGCGAAACCGGCGCCAACGGGATGCAGCGGCTTCGAGGTGCTGGAGTAACAATCTCAACTCCCTGTGACGTTGAGTTGCTGCCCAGTCTAGGGCCTCCCAGTCCATGGCAATGTCGACCGCAGAAGGGCTGCTGCGCTCGAGAAACAGGGCCACGTAAGGCGCGAGTCTGGGACCGTCGGCAAATCTGTGCAGAGAAAAGGCTATCGTAGACCAAAGGAAGGGTGTGCCCAGAGCGGTGCCATGCCACCGACGGCAGACACCAGCCATGGCAAGCGGTGCCCTGCGCAGAGCCACACAGGCATCCTCGTCGGGGTCATCTGCCTCCCATGAGTCCCAAAATGCGCCGCGCAAGTCTCGTACTGTACCACCGGAAATTATTACCGGCACCGGTACCTCCGTGACATGGCGGAGGTATTACCGCCGAAGGTCCGTGACCGGGTACAAACGAGCTCCGTTACCGCCGCCGCGGAGCGGCGGCCGAATTTTTTTGATTTTTCGCCTATCTGAGCGGATTTTTGGCACAAAAAAGCGTGACACGCTGTTACCGGAAGGGCTCCGTGACAGGTACAAATTGACCCTTATTACCGTGCCGCGCGGGGTCCGTGACGCGTGACACGGTAATAATTCCCGGTGGTACAGTATGACCTCGACGAAAATCATGCGAAGGAGTTCGGATGGAAAGACCTGCCTAATGTCCACGGCCATCGTCGGCGCATGAATGAGTTTTAGCGCGGGTGTACTGGGCCGCGAGCCCCCCGCATGTGTATTGGAGTGGGAGAAAGGCGCCGTAAATACACAGGGGTACAAAAGGATAACGGAGGAGAAGGGGAGGAAGGCGGGTACCGCGAGAACGAGCGCGACGAGCGCAGAAAACGGATGAGGAACCAGCGAGCGCAGCGAGCGCTTATGAGGTGCGGGACGTGGCCGATCTACCGTCGGCAGCGATCGTGCTGCAGTAGATCATCGGGCCGATGAATGCCGCGTCGTGCGGGTGCGTCGTGCATGCGATGAGTCTCAGGCTTCGTGCCCATTAGACTGCTGTAATAACATTAAATCACGACTAATGTCCACGGCCATCGTCGGCGCATGAATGAGTTTTAGCGCGGGTGTACTGGGCCGCGAGCCCCCCGCATGTGTATTGGAGTGGGAGAAAGGCTATCAGAGGAGTGGAAGTGATGCTAGAAGGATGTGAGAAGGGAAGGGGAAGAGATTGAGCGAGAGAGAATGAGCAGGGATGGGAAAGATGGAGTGAGAGAGAGAGATGTGAGAATGACCACGACAATTCAAACGGGCTGGGGAAGGGCAGCGGGCTGGTCGTCGAGCGCGACGGCGTGGTCTATACCGGAGTGACCGACGCTGTGGCAGACGTCGCAGACGTGCGCGTGCCTGCATTGCGGGTGTGTGCAGCGGTTGGCGTTGAAGTTTTTGCAGATCTGGCCCGAGGGCTTCCAGCGGTTGATGGCAGATGGGGTGGGCGGAGCCGAGCTGGTAGGCGCGCTTGCAGTGGTGCGAACGACGTTGGCATCGGCGCCGTACGGCGATAGGACGCGGTCGGCAGTCGCCCGATGGCGCAGGGTGTCGGCGAATGACAACCTGCCATTGTTTGCGACCTCGACGCGGATGGCTGCGTCCGCGAAGACGACGCGGCTGTGCTCGCTCTTGTGAGTGGAGCGGAAGAGGTCACCGATGAATTCCTTGTAGGCGGCGAGCTCCTCAGAGCGGTGCGGATAGGTGAATAGGACCGCCGCGGACCAGTCGGAGAATGCGTCGTTCCAGTCGGACTGATCGGCGACTTCTTTGGTGACCTCGGGCTCGTCGAATTTGATGGACACACCCTTGCTGATGCGGCGGACGCTGTCTTCCGGGATGTGGGTGGCGAAGCGGCGGGCGAGCAGCCTGCCGAAGTCAACGAAGCGGTCGGCAAGAACGAATTCCCAGAGTTCGTCAGGGAAGGCAGGGGCGAAGCCGTCGCGGAGTAGGTCGCGTTTGGCGCGCTTGAGATCACGAAGGTAGTTGTCTCGAGTGCTGAGGGTGTCTCGTATGAGCTGGGGGAGGAGTCCGATACGTCGCGCCTTTTTGAAGCCGGCCGCGTCGGGGCGATAGGTGCGCTTGTCGTCGCGGGCTGAATCGTCGTCGGAATCGTTGTCGGAACCGGGGCCGGAGCTTGCGATCGAGAGAGCGCGCTTGCGGCGCTGTGCAATTGCAGCCAGAGCTGGCGGTACTGGATTTCCGCCTCCAGCACCTCCGCCTGCCGCAGAAGCTGCGCCAGCGGCGGCGGCAGCGTCTCGCATACGGTCGTGCTGGTCGAGGGCTGCGAGGTCGTCCTTGAGCGCGTCGGGGCTGACGCGGGCGTGGAGGAGTGCTGAGAGGCATTTGCTGACCGCAAGGTGCTTGGGAATCTTGCCAGCGCGGTAGTCTGCGATGGTCGCGGTGCGCAGGCGAACGCACTCGTCGATTCTTGCCTTCTCTTCGGGACTGAGAGCAGCGGGTTGACCATTTGCTGGCTGAGCGGCAGCGGCGATCGCGGGCTGAGGTGCGGCGGCGGTCGCGGACTGAGCGGCGGCCGCTGTAGCGGAGGTCTCGGGCATGAGAATAGAGGTAGTACCGCGAGAACGAGCGCGACGAGCGCAGAAAACGGATGAGGAACCAGCGAGCGCAGCGAGCGCTTATGAGGTGCGGGACGTGGCCGATCTACCGTCGGCAGCGATCGTGCTGCAGTAGATCATCGGGCCGATGAATGCCGCGTCGTGCGGGTGCGTCGTGCATGCGATGAGTCTCAGGCTTCGTGCCCATTAGACTGCTGTAATAACATTAAATCACGAATAATGCGCGCGGTAGGACGTGGTCTATTAGACAGAGAGGCGCGCAGAAACGACATCTGGTCGTGAAGCTCCGAGAGCTCCCCGACAACTCGGTCGTAGTTGGTCTGCGCTTGCTGAAGAGCAAGGCGCGCCTCGGTCACGGAAGAGCTGAGCACGTGCGCGCGCGCCTCAAGCTGGTCAAGAACGTTGTACTGAAAGTCGTCTTCGCAGCGGTCCATGCTGAAGTGTGAAGTCGGAGGGCGGTGGTACAGGTGCAAGTAGCGCTTCGGCTATGACCGTCAACCTCGGCCACACCAGATTCAGCGTCTCGAATGCGAACCAGACTTCTGATTGGCAGTTTCCTAATATAATCAATCTCCCTCACACATTTATTCTCTTATTGTGGAGAACTATATCACTCATTACACCCTCTCCTTCAGTACTATTTAGGCCAATCGCCGATCGACTGGGACACCTGCCAATTGCTCTCTCCTCCTCTAACTCATCCTCATTGACACGAGGCCGTTATGTGGGCACCCGCCCGCTTCTGACTGTCGCAAGAAGGAATGGCGACGCTGCATATCCGCCTAAGCGAGGCTGCGAGTCGGTGAGCCGCGGACGATGGCAGGCGAGAACAACATGAACGGGCGCCCACTTTAGAACCGTATTACTCCAGTTCTTTATGTTTTCTACAGCGCATTTCCCCGTTGGTTCCAATGGCGCGAACTTGAACAAGGATCTGGAACCCTGAGGGTGCGCAGATTGATTCTCAAATTATCTTATCTTCTAGTACCTGACGCACAAGCCGTTTGAATACCTAGATTTTCTCATGGGGAACCTGCTTGTGCTGTCATGCCGCCAGATTGTCTAGACCTGTAACCGAGCATCCGTGTTCCCCGTCTCTAGAAGTAAGTCTCTAGAAGTAAGTCGACTGAGAGTATTGTCTCATTTATGAATTAATACTTCAAGTCCTCACAGACATAATATCCACGCGAGCCACGACTTTGCCACACACTCTTGGCAAAACAATCCTTCCGAAAACGGACGCGTTGATTGCCGCCCCGGGCCGGAAGCTCAAGCGCTTCTCATGCTCCAACCATGACCAAAACCTGGTCAGACGCCGCACCGACACCCCTTACGACTGGCAGGAGCCGTACACGCGCAGCTGCGATCTTCCTCATAGCCATAATGGGCCTCTACGTTTTCACATCGACGCTCAGACGCGCTGTTCCATCGCTGCCGACGCAGGCGCGCTGCCTCGCGACCCTACCGGCCAAGCGCGTCGACGGCAAGAAGTACAAGCTCCCCAGCGGCGACGCGATACCTGGCATTGCTCTTGGTACGGCCGCCGCTGCGGTATGCGCGCAACACGTGCAAGGGGATGCTGAATGTGACCTCAAGGCGTGTGGCAGGCCAGCCCTGGCGAAGTCGGCAAGGCTGTCGAGGTGCGCATTTTTCCAGCATAACTTCATGTGGGGTACTTTGAACTGACGACGTGGCGATGCTCTCAGACTGCTCTCAACGTCGTGCGTACGGTCGATCGCGTCATTCACCGCCATACCTGATCGTTCGCCGTGCAGGGATATCGTCACATTGACGGTGCCTGGGCCTATCGTGTCAGTGGAAACAGCGTTGAGTATGATCCAGTCTTTCTTACTCAATTGTCGCAGAACGAGGCCGAAGTTGGCGCGGCAATCAAGCGCTCTGGTGTCCCTCGGTCGGATATATGGATTACATCGAAGGCAAGAATACCCTTTAACCCTCATTTTACGCATTTTAATCGGGGCCTCCAGCTCTGGAATACGTTCCATCGCCCGGAGGACGTTGAGACCGCGCTCGACGACTCGTTGAGCAAGCTGGGCACGGATTACGTCGACCTCTACCTCATCCACTGGCCCGTCGCGCAGAAAGCCGACGGCAAGGTCGACTTTGACTTGACGGAGAACCCTTACCCCACCTGGCAGGCACTGGAGAAGCTCGTCGACAGCGGGAAAATCCGCAACATCGGCGTCTCCAAGTGCGTTCCACCCGCCAGATCTGCCGTACACTGACCTCCGCCATACAGCTTCAATATCCGGCGCCTGAGCAACCTGACGGCGAACAAACTGAAGCACGTTCCCGCGGTCAACCAGGTCGAGCTCAACTTCTGGAACCCGCAGCCGGAGCTGGTCAAGTGGGCAAAGAAGAACAACGTCATCCTCGAGGCGTACTCGCCGCTGGGCAGCAACAAGCAGGTGGGCGAGAGCCTGAATGTGCCCGAGGTGAGCCGTGCATGTGCAGCGCCGTGTCCTGCACTGACCACGTGACGTTGCAGGTCAAGGAAATCGCGGAGAAGCTCTGCATATCGCCCGCGCAGGTCCTTATCTCGTGGCAGGCTCAGCGAGGGGTCCGTATTTGCATTCTATTCTTGTCGTGCAGGGTTGACGGTTGTGCCCGCAGAACATCGTGCTCCCGAAGAGCGTCACGCCGTCGCGCATCGAGGAGAATCTGGAGAGTAAGCACTCGTCAACGTTCAGGCTGTACTGCATCCCTGACTGCGCCCCGAGTCTTCGAACTCCCACAGGACCTCTTCGACAAGCTTGAAGCCGCGGCCGCGGCGCACCCGCCCAAGCGCGTCGTGGACCCGAGCAAATCGTGGGGCGTCGACATCTTTGACGAGCTCTAGACTGAGCGTAGACCTCGCTGTACCGCGTTCTAGTGAGATACTGGGGCACGTCCAAATGACATCTCCCGTTGTTTGAGCTACTAACATGTTTGGCACCCGATCTCCAATCCCGTCCGGATGCCGATGGCAGAAATCAGTGCGTCGTCTTCGCCCTGCCAGTGCCCGGGCGTCCCGTGCCTGGCAGCCTGGTCCACACGACGATCATCTGGCTTTAAATGGGCCACATCTAGGGTGGCACAACGGCGTCTTGCCGCCCTGCGCGACCCGTCGACTCGTGTGGCACGACATTGTTTTTTCCTCCGCGCCTCCGCCGGCCGCACCTCTTCCACGAGCCACCATGTCGCTCTTCCCCGCCGCCGTCCGCGCGCACGTCGCCTTCAACGGGCGCGTCATGAAGGACTATGCAGAGCGCGAGGCACAACTCGAGCAGGACCTCAGGCGCGCGGAGCGGGCGCTCGCCATCGCGCACGCGGAGGTCGCGGCGCTGCGGGACGAGCGCGCGCAGGTGCGCTCCCGACTGCAGGCGATGCAGCGCGAGACGCAGCAGCTGCTCCTCTCGTGGCACATGCAGACGCTCCCAAGCGAAATACTGCGGATGATCTTCCTGCAGCTCCGCGTGCTGACGGGAGCCTGGGACCCGGCGCTTGCACAATGGCCCGCCTGCCGGGACATCATGCTCGTTCCCTTCACGCTGGCCAGCGTGTGTCGCGCTTGGAGGACCGCTGCGCTCGACTACTCTGCGCTGTGGACTTTCGTCTGTCCGCCGCCGACGACCCTCCTGTACACATCGCCTGCCTCGGGCACGCACCGCATCTACGTCAATAACGCACGGCAGGAAGCGTGCCTGGCATGTGTACAGCTTCTGCTCGAGCGCTCGAATCAGCTGACCTTGGACATTGTCTATCTCTTCCCAAACGACGACGCGCTTGGGGTGCTCGCCTCGGATGCGCATCGGTGGCGCAGCTTCACGTTCGCCGCTCCCATCCATTCGCACGCCTCGATGCTCATATTCCGCCGCCCGCTCCTCGAGCTCCTGCACCTTGTTATCACTCCTCCCTGCGAGTCGCCACGGCTGTCCTGGAAGCCCGCGGGATACCCGCTGTATGTGCCCGCCGCGCCGAAGCTGTGTCTGCTCTGGTCCATGGACTCCAACTTCCTGCTCCTCGGGCCGCGGCACCCGGTGGCGACGCTGATAGTGCTAGAGCTGCGGGTGCACGATCTGCCGCTCCGCGTCGTGCTCGATATGCTGCGGCTCGTGCCGCGCCTCCTGCATCTGCGGATCGAGGTGTCCAGCATGGTGCTCGAGCGCCCGGCAGCGCGGGTCCACCCCGTGCGCTTCTCGCACCTGCGATACCTCGCGCTGTGGCCCGGGGCCGAGATAAACGCCCAGATGTGGACTGACGTGCTGGACACGCCGGGCGTGCCGGACTTCAGGACGTACAGCAGCACGTTCGCGCAGGTCGGCCCGTTCGTCCAGCGCATCGCCGCAACGCTCGAGGAGCTGCACCTCGAGACGGGAGACGTCGACACAAGTGTGCTGCCGTGCCTCAGGGAGCTCAAGAAGCTCGGCACGCTGTACTTCTCACACGCTGTCATCGCGGACGACGTGTTCGACGCGCTAGCTGAGGACTCGGCTGTGCTGCCGAAATTGCATACGCTTGCCATTGACGGCTACTCGAGCATCGAACCTTCATATGGCGAGGGTCTCATACGTTTGATCCACGCCCGCAAGTCGTCGTCTTCCCTATCAGCTGTTAATCCCACATCTCGATTAACCAGCGTCATCCTCACCGCCCCTAAGATCCCCGGTTGGTTGAAGTCACAGGTTGAACACCTGTATGGAGATGAGGGGAAACTGGGTGTGCAGACTTGAGTTGTTCTAGATGTCTTTACGCCAGCCCCCGGGCCTACTGCATACAAAGTTGAGACTACATAGTGTACACTATCCAAGGTTAGATATCCTGCTATCTAGTGGAGCATATTGCAGTTTCTGTTCTTCATGATAGACTTCGCGAACTGAAGTCGTCCGAATTACGGGCCACGGCCAGAGCCGAATTCGTTCTTGTTCCCATCCAAACCGCGACGGCCGGGATGAGCCATCGTTCCGACCACTCCAGAGCCTCTTTTCACTCCAGCCTGCTGGGTCTTCTCGAGACTCGCGAGCAGGAGCTCAGCGCTTCCGCGGCCGAGGCTCGGCTCGCACTGCGACAAGCGGAGACCGACTACAGCCGTGTTGCCGCGGAACTCGTCGACGTGCAGAGCCAATTGAAGTCTCTGAGGGCCATCCTGTCTTCACGACAGACAGGGCTGCCTTCCCGCGTCATGCGCGCCTTCCCCGACGATCTGCTCCGCATGGTCTTCAGCGAGGTCGCCGTGAATCTTCGCGGCGCAAGCTGGTGGGACTCGTGGGACTCACACCCGCTCAGCAGACCTTCATTCGCCACCATTTGCAGGGTGCCTCTCTACATGGCTTCTGTCTGCCGCCAATGGCGCCGCACAGCCCTCGACACGCCAGTCCTGTGGACACTGCTCGCCTCTACGTTGCATGGACAGATGACATCCGTCGAAATAGCCAGGGTCGCGTCTTACGTCGCCCTCCTGCTAGAACGCAGCCGCGCCTCGCCCATTGACATCGCACTGGACTGGGGTACCCTTGATTGGCCGTCGGTGCAACACGACGCCAACATGACAAAAGTGCGCCAGAGCCTTGAAGCAACTGCGTCGCGTTGGCGCCGGTTTATCATGGTTGTTCCTCGTCACATACGCGACAACGGTTTTTATAACCTATTCCGCCTCTCTACCCCTCTTTTGGAGGTCTTTTCCATTTCAGCCATCGGTGGCTTGGAAAACGCTTACCACGACGCATTTCCCCGCTACCTTCCCGATTGTCCCCGGCTTATGACCCTTCGTGCTCGGCGTTGTCAAGTCTTCGCCATCCATCCACCTGGTTTCACCGAGACTTTGGATCGTCTCGATTTATCCTGCATGCTCCCGTATCCTGTGGTTTGGCAGGTCCTCTCCCTTGCCACCAATGTCTCCCGGCTACACCTTTCCCTCCTGGAAGAGCCTACTCTTGATGATATGGACGTTCTATATGATACCACGCTTCACTTTCACCGCCTACGGCATTTGACAGGTGACATGTACACCGATCACCTCCTGGCTCAGTGGATCAGCCAGCTGCGCTTTCCGATCCTGGAATCACTCGTCCTTATCCAGCCTGAGTTCGAGAAAACTGCCGAATTCCTACCGCATCTCAAGGACACGCTCACTTCCCTCCGGATTGAGCTCGACGTACGCTCAGTCGACGAGGAATTCGCAACACTCATCTCTACGCTGGGGAACGTCCGGCACCTTGCCATCGAGGCCATCATCGGGGATGCTTTCTTTCCTACACTCGCTGCTCCAGGCGCTCTGCCGTCGCTGCAGACCCTGACGTTGCCAGCAGGAGAGCAGAATTCGCTGGATGAACCGGAGGAGCCACTCGCGGAATCCATTCTCAACTTTGTGCGCGCGCGGACCGCCGTCAACGGCACCTCCGGCTCGGTCGGCTCGGCTGGAGAGTCATCGAAGCCTTGTAGGCTGGAGCGCGTCCACTTTCCCGACCAGACCACAGTGCCTTCTTGGTTTGTTTCGCAGGTGCAGACGCTCCTGTCGACTGGTTCTTCCAAGTAGTAAGCAAGTGCATTGTAACGTCCGTTGCCTTGACTAACGTTTCATTCAGACCCGAGGCCACCGTCGGCGTGGGGAATAGTGTTCCTGTTCAGATTACCCTTTGTAATCTTGTATTTAATACGAGTGCAGGTACGGGCGTTGGATCGTGCGATCGTGGGGCAGAATGGCATTCTCGTCTGGTCATCTATATCTACAGCGTACTGATAACGGAACGTTCGCGCGATTGTGCGCGACATCTAGATGAGAATACCAGAGTCAATATGGATAGACAATAGAGAGATGGAGGGATGGATGGGTTCAGTCTCAAGTGCGCGCGGTATACCGCACCGGTTCTTCGTTCCCTACAGAAAGTCTCGCTAGTGCCCAGGTTCGTCAACCAAGACGTCCTCGGGATCCCATTCGTCGTCCTCAGAGTCGTCGGTGGCCCAATCAGGGCCGTCGAGAACGACATCGGGGGAATCCTCCGAGTCGTCAGCTGCATCGCCCAGATCTTGGTCGGACACCGAGGACGAATCGTCTGACTGGGCTTCGTCCGAGTCCGTAAACTCGGCCTCGTCGTCTCCCGCGTAGTTGGCGATTTCCTTGCCGTCAATGCCGAAGAACTGGCAGTTATCCGGGCCCAGGATGCGAGTAAACAGCAGGCGAATCTCGGCGGGGAACGGGTGGAGGTCCTCGATGTACCAGATCAACTTGAACGGGATGGGATATGCGCTGTGGTCTGGAGGCGAGTCCCACTTCCAGTCCGCGATGGCCTCGAAAAAATGGTGAACCTCCCGCCCATACCATTGCGTATACACTGAGCGCCCGCGGATTGTGATTGACTCGAGAGAGAGGTTGCCTGGCAAGCTGAAATATCGGACAGATTCCCAAGTGTAGTCCTTGATGACGAGGTGCCTGACTGTCGGAAAGTGCGCTGCTGTCACCCTAATGGCCTCGACGAGCGGCCAGATGTCATAGTACTCGTCGCCGGAAGAATGCAATTCAAGCGTCTCCAGTCTCGGGAATTTGTTGGCCTGTAGGGGAAGCCAGTTGCGAGTTTTCTGGCCCAGAACAAGCGTTCGAACGGCGGGCATCTCTAGAGCCGAGAGAAGATGGTACACATCGATATTGAGCTCGCGGATTGCCAGGAGGGATAGATGCGCAAGATGGATGGTGTCTGGCACCTGTACAGGTGTCCTCGAATCTCCGGGAGACCCAGTGAGGTAAAGCTTCTGCAATTGCGGGGATTGTAGCAGGACAGCAACCGCACTAGGTAAGTCGGAAATGTCGATTTCGAAGTGGGTCAGGACGAGAGAAGGAAATGCGCGGGGGGCAGCGAAGAGCTTGACGGAACCATGGAGACAACGCAGGTTCGGGGCATTGAGCGCCAGCAGTGGTGGCTGGGAGACATGTAAATAGTTGTACCAGTAGCGACCATGCAAATCGACTCGAAGATCCTGGAGAAGAGGGGCGTGCTGCTCCAGAAAGGACGGACTAGGGTCTTGGATGTTCGCCACGATCACGAAACTCGCCTGTTTCCACCGGGGAAAATGAGCGGCAGCAAGTGATATGATGGATTCCCACATCCACGGGCCGACTTTGAGCCAGTGCTTGGTCGCAGCGAACAGACAGATGGGACGAGTGGCCGACAGTTCGAGGAGGCGCTTCGTATAGGGGATCAATGCGTCGCGTGGTTTTTCGATAGGCGGCATCGCAATATACACCCAGAGTTCTGGGGTCTGGACTGCGATGCTTCTCCAGTGTCGGCAGACGGCAGACAGCAGAAACGGAAGGGCCGCGCGCTCCTTGTCGTACACATCGTCGGCCAGATCCACAGCACGGCAAGCGAGTATCATGGCCAGAAAAATCATTCTGATGAGCTCCACGGGTAGCTTCTTGCAGTTGCACGGGCCGGCACGCAACCCGCACCACGTCGCCGTTCTCGCGGCGGGCGGCGAACCAGAAGCGCCTGAAAAGTCACTTTAAGGACGGGACATGCAGACATCTGGCGTGCATACCTGCGCCAGTATCTTCTGAGGCTTCAAAGGCTGGCATGAGCGGCGCAGTTCCGGAGGAAAGACGACCGGAGTCAAGGGATGTTGCGGCCAACGCCGGCAAACCTTGACCACTTGCAACCCAGCTTCAACGGCCTGGTTCCGAGATCAGATCAACTTGGCTGAGAATTGTCAACCCCTGGTGTTTCTTTCATCTGGCGGCGAGGCCCTGGGATCACATGTAGCGCACAGACCTCCGCAGACGTTGTTGCCACGGCACGCCTGACGATTTTCTCACTCAGCCTTTTCGCAATAGTCACGTTCAGCTCAGAACCATTTCACATTATGGTAATTTTATGTCCGTTCTGATGAATCTGCTTGGTCGACGTAGGACGACCCCTTGCCGTATGCGAAATCTTTCAAACTTATCGTACTTAGACCGAGCCCCAGCCGCAACCCTCATGCGAGAATCCCTCAGTTTTTCAGTAGCTTCATATATACAGATAACTTTTACCTGTTAACCTACCGACTTGCTCGAAGACGGGGAATCTGGCGAGCCACGAGAGAGCGGCGAGACAGTGTTATTTCGAACCCAAGAGGCAGACATGCACGCACAACAAGGGTAGTAGGATATACATGAGATACCAACAGCAAGCACAGACACAATCCGCCAGCACCAACTGCACCGCACAGTAGTTAAAGTCCGAGCGAAAAGCAGAAGAAGCGAGCGGCAGATGCTCACACGTGTAGGCAACACAAGGCGGCCATTAGAAGAGATCGGGACAAAGAAAAGACGATGGGAGACTGCAAGCATAGGGAGACGTGACGAGACAATACACAGAAAGAAGACAGGGAGTGCCACGGTGGCATGGCGCCATAAAGGCAGCCAGCCTGGCATCTACGCGCGCTCGACCATATTCTCATCGCCCTCGTTCGCCGTCACTGGTCGGCCTGCGCGCGTCCCGCGGCGGCTCTTCTGGCCAGCCGCCGCCAGCGCTTCAGGCTCGTCGTCGTCGTTGTCCTCAGTACTGACCATGCACTGGGCGGAGGGCCGTAGTGATGCAGCTGGTAGCTCGCCGCGAAGTGCACGCGCCGTTGTCCACCGGTGCAGGTCGACCCAGCGGACGTCGCGGGGGAGGGGATTGCGCCGGTATCGGCAAGCGATGAGAGTGGCGCCTCAGAAGGCTGCCCAGATGGACCTGCGTTAGTGAGAGGGGATGCAGGCGACTCCGTGCTCGCAGGCTCCTGGAGCAGTGCATCAGTATTGGTGCGCGAGGCAGAAGAGCGAGCGAGACCCACCTCGTCTGCTTGCATAGCGACGTCCGATGTGCAATAATGAACGGTTTTCGAAGCCTTAACGGGTTTCTGCAGCAGCTGCGGATGCGTCGCCGCCTCCGCGCCCCTGGGCGGGCGCGGAAGCGGCTCGACAGGCAGGCAGCGCAGAAACGCGAATGGAGGCTCCGGCTGCTGCTCTTGTTCCACACGGGCGCGCTCTGCAGGCTGGCGCGCGGGGTCGTCCTCCGCGTCGCGCTTGCGCGTGAGCATGCCGGCCACGGCAAACCAGATCGAGCGCCGCCGCCGCCGCGGGGGCGGGGACGGTGGCGGCGAGGGTGGCGGGGGGACGGGGAAACCCTCTGTAAAGAAACAGTCCGCGACGAACGCAGCCTGCGCGCCGGCGAGCAAGCGCGCCTCGCGCACGCGCTCGAGCTTGAGCTGCGTGTCGATCTCCGCGCCCGTGACGATGTTCTCTCGGAGGTGCGGCGGCTGCGCGAGGTCCGCGTCCCGCAGCTCCTTGAGGTAGACGAGCTCCTGGTTCTTGTTCGCGACGCAACGCGCCATCGCCTCGTGCAGGTTGCTGTCCTTATGCACTGGCTGGGGGCTGTTCTCCGCGACGAGCGCGTTGCTGTCCGCCCTCTCGCGGCGGTCTTTCCAGCGAAGGAGCATTATGCAATCCGTCGCGGAGATGTGGTGCGCGCGGAGAACGTACTCCTCGCCGACCGGGCCCTCCTCCCAAGGGCGCGACTTTGCAGCGCGGGCGTCGACGTCGGCCCAGAAAGCCTCGTCGGACGGCCCAGAATCAGGAACCGGACCCGAAGAGCCGGGGTCTGCGGAGACGGCGGGGGCAGTGGGAGACGCAACGTTGGCGGGGACAGCGGTCGCAGGCACAAACAGATTCTCCGGGAAGACGAGGGGAATGGAGTGGAGGTCCTCCAGGGTGACTACTGGCAGAGGCGGCAGGAGGCGCGCGATGACGGCGGGCGGGAGCGTTGGAAACTCCTCATTCTCGAGCGTGTCGTCGACCGGCGGCAGTGGGACGTCTTGGGCGAACGTGCTGTCGACGCTGCCGAGCTGGCTGTCCTCGTTCGTCTCGAGCCGGTCCGTGGTCGAGTCCGTGTGGTGGAGGGCGTTCGGAACGTGGCTGCCGGTGGGGAAGGCGGTCTGGTCCACCAGGCCGTGTGCGCCGACGGCGGGCTCTATGCCCGAGAAAGGAACGCTGCTGCTCGTATATCTGGGCGTGGCGGGCATGAGGGACTCGCCGTCGAGCCACTGCGGGGCGCTGTGGATATGGTTAGCGCGTTGTGGGTGGTTTGACTGGGAGAATACTGACGTGGTGCCAGAGAGATCAACCGTGGCGACGTCGGCGGCAGCAGCGTTCACCGCGCCATGGGCAACAGCGCCGCGAACGGCGGCTGTAGTACCCTGGGCAGCGGCATTGTGCGCGCCGGTGTTGCTTACAGCGGCGGGGACGAGGTTGTTGGTCGCAATGACGGCGGCGTTGAGGAGTGCGTTGAAGTTGTTCGTCATGCTTGAGAGAGTTGGATACGGGTTGGGTAAGTGCGTTGAGGGAGTTGGATACGGGTTGGGTAAGTGCGTTGAGGGACAAGTCGCTGAGTAGAGGGGGTTATGACAGTGGGAACTGTTCAAGAGCAGAGCTGGGTTTCAACGGTGCGAACACCCGCTTTTTGTGCTCATGCACCACGGCCGGCAATCCGGCGCCGCGTGATGCGCGAGGATGCGCGATGGTCAGCGCCCGGACCCCAACGCTCACAAGCCTCCTTGTCTATTCTGCGAGCCACCTGTAAGTCTGTCTAGCATTTCCAAAAGCTCTCCGGTATTTCGACGAGACGCTTGGTTGCCTGGGCTGGGACGATGCCCTCGCTACAGTCACATCCACCGGAGAACAACCGGGCCACTATCTACTAAGCGAGCAAAGCCTCTCCATCACTATCTTGAGCAGATCGGACGGGCGGAAGCCGAACGGAACAGCGAACATGGCGCGTAGCTGTCGGGTCCGGCGAGGCCAACGAGGGCGCAGCTGGCCGACGGCGACGTTCGGCACGTTGACGTAGTCGTCGCCAGAGTCTGGGTCTGGGTCCCTAGCCAGCAGCAGCGAGTACCACACTACGGCCATTACAGGGCTCTGTGCACGCCGGCGGCCGACGTGCACAGAGCGCTGGGATGAACCGTAGGCGACGTTGTGTCCCGGGGGGACCCGAAGCACGTCTGGATTGCAGTGTCTCGGCCAGCCCGCGGCGGCTTCGCGAGGGTGCTGTCGTATGCGGTGACTTCGAACGCTTCTACGAGCCTCCGACGACGGGTGACGAAGGTCGACGTCGAGGAGTTGAAAGAGTCTGTTCGCACTTCTGAACTCCGTCCTGGCCGCAGCGCTCAACCTCGAACCTCGACTGCGCCGCCAAGTTGACGTCCTCGAACGACTTCCTTATTCGACCTCGAAATGAGGCAGCGGTGTGGCACGCCCGATGCAGCCGAACATACCGCTATCTGATCATCCACACTAGCACTCTTGCAGCGCACGACCGACACGGCTCTTCTTCGAAACGCGCCTGGATATGATCCCGACTGAGTCTATGCGGGCATGGGCACAGCTCAAAGCTAGACTATCCTCGTTGCCGTGGGCGACCAAATCGGTTCCATGCTGGGGCGTCGATGCGGACGGTCGCATCCGTGCACATATCAAGTCCACGCTGCACCTCCACGTCCTTTCAAACTGGAGAAACGCCAACCACCCAGCTCATGTGTTCATATAACCGGCCACAAGCTGCTTGGAGCCCGCGAGCGGATTCTCGAGTCATCGCGAGCCGCGCGAGGAAGAGGGCCGACGTCGAAGCATTCTTGCGCGAGCAGCGCGAGGACCTGGCCCGGCCTGCTGCAAAGGGCCCGCGCCGCTTCAACAAAGACATGCCTCTCTCTGGGGACGGGCGACGCGCCCGAGGCCCTGGACGGCGGCAAGCCTGCGCTCGGACACACGTCAGGCCAATGCTGGCTGGCACAGCCGTGGTGGCTTGTACCAGACGCAGTCTCCGCGGCGCGATGCGCAAATATGCTGTGCGTGCCACAGCCCCAACCTCGTACCACGTCGTTCCCGACTCGCGCCATGCGCAGGACAACTACGCATCGGGCGTCTACATGCCCTTGCGGCCGCGTCGTCAGGCTCCAACCGGATACGGCCTCTCGCAGGGCCGTGGTCCACGCCGCCCAGTCACACCTGAGCTGCTGCGCGAGGATGATTCACGGGCACACGAGCGTCACGTTTGTCACCAGGACAGGTCCCTTCTCGCACGGCGGCGCGCGGCGCGTCGGACAAGCGATGTGAACGTGACGCCGAACGATCCCCTGTAGTCCGTCTTCCACTCTCGCAGGAGCGACACATGTCGCTCGCCCGCGGCCTGGTCCCAGTTTGGATAGAAGTCGTCCTTGCCGACGCGCTGCGGGCGCACGAAGACGCATGATGCCTCGGCGTCGTGCGCGCACCGCACGACTCGATGAAGTGGCGCGACCCGCTCTCCATCTCCAAAGATTGCGTCTTCGGACGACGCCCTGGGCTCTTCTCCCACACTTGTTACCCAGACAGGGACGGGAGTCACACGCTCAGTGCTCGAGCACGACGGTGTCCGAGCCGGGCGGGTTGTGCAGCACGTCAAGCACCTTCGTCGCGTTGCCCGTGCAGCAGAATCTCTTTCTCCGAGCTCCGCCAGGAGGAACTAGGCCACGTCCAGCACCAGCGCTCTTGATGCTGTCATCTGCGTTGGGCTTCTCCCGCATCGCGTGCGGCACGGCGGACCCTCCATATTCGTCTTCTGCGCGCAGCTGGCTGTTGGTGCCGGTGCAGACGACGGCGCACCAAGTTGCCCGTAGAGCGCGCGAGCTCGCTGGAGGCCTTGGCCTATAGCACCAGGCCGCGCGACTGACGTCAAAGCCAGGCACGTCGAGGAGATCTGACTGGGCGCGTTTGTGTGAAGGGGCGCACACGGCGCGCGCGGCGCGACCACGGTCAAACAGCCGCGCGGGCAATTTACGAGCCTTCGGTGGTGCCTCAAACCCAGGACCGTCCGTACGCGTTCGTCGTGCTTTTACTGCCGCACACTGCCCTCGTCGTCTTGCCGTAGAGCAGCCAGGTTCTTCGGCGTACCGGGCCTGCTGACACTGTAGCCCTCGAGCCGCGAGCACGAAGGGCGGCTGTTGCGGGTACGTTGTCGTATCCTTGCCGCTTTGCCGACGTCCGCTCGCGCAGGCGCGTCTGCTCAATTCCAGGTGCGTCTGCTCAAGTTCATGCGCATCGCAGTTTCCAAGCCATGCTTAACGTAGATCAGTAATGCGCAAGCATAGTCACGGTGTGCATTCTTGCATGACCGCGGACTCGGAGGACGATCCCGCGGCAGCGCTGTCTCGCAGCGAACTTGACACGTTCGGCAGAAGACTCTTCCTGTTACCGTTTGCGACGATGTCTTTGATCAGCTCAGCAAAGTCGCGCAGCGATGCCTTGCGACTGTGAGGCTTCCCCGGCCTCGTTCGAACTCCTGCAATGACCTATGCGAGCTGACTGCCGATGCCACCAGTTTTAGATGGCGCAGCTGCGGCAAGTGCAGCGATGCATGCCTCAGCCGCTGCCTGCAGCGCACGGGTCGCGAAGCTGCACACGGACGTCGCGCACGTTCTCCGCGCAGGTGCGCCGTACGCTCTCACGTACCACGTGCTCGAGCACCCCTCTCTCCGGGAGGTGCTGCCACGGCCGCGCTGCAGGCTGACAAGTTGCTGAAAGCCTGGATCAACGCCCTCCATATCCTGCATTTCGAGGAGCAGTCGTCCGTGCTGCGCAAGTGGCGGCGCGTCTCGCTTTACGAGCCCTGCGTCGAGTTCAACTTCGGGCATCTGACAAGCGTGACGGCTGGCCGCAGCTGGCGATGCTCTCCCTCTTCCTCGGTAACACGGAGGAGGAATCTCGCACGCTCGTGAAGTTCGCGCGCGCTCGGTAGACGCGCGCGGAGACCGCGACCGTACAGCGCGTCGAACTCGCGTATCACAGTGGCCCGGGCTGGCAGGCAGACACTCTCGCTCTGTATTGTAGGTCAGTCGTCCCAGCCACGCCGGCTTAAATAGCGTTTCTGTCTGCCCAAGCGTCTGGTATTCCTTTGAGTCCTCGCTCATACACCTCGTCTCGCCGCTCGCTAATAAGGAGCAGGGTCGTAATTGCCGCCTTGCATGAAGGACGTGGCCGGTAAGCCACCTTGCATCGATGAATTTCGGCCTGTGAATTATCTGTACATGTACCAACGCATCACCTTTGAGTGTGTCGCGGGCCCAGAATGCATAGGTCTTAGGTCTTATGTAGAATCAATGCCGCAGATCTATAGGGCTCATTGCGTCCTCCGTTGCTGAGCAATGGGTAATGAGCTTGAAGCTGGTCCTCTTTCACATAGAAGTTAAGAGCCACGACAAGGAGGTGGTGTTATTTCGGGACCAAGACGGGGATTCACACGCGCGAATAGCAAGGCAGATTGTATATACATGCGAAATTAGTGCGATCAGGACAAAGACGAGACAAACGGTAAGAATGCGAGCATAGGGAGACGAGAGACAGAGAAAGGAAGGAAACCGAGAGAGGAAACCGAAATCAGAAGTGCCACGGTGGCACGGCGCCATAAAGGCAGCCAGCCAGCGCAGCCATCTACACGCCATCGCCCCTCCCCTCCAGCGCCATCGCAGCCTCTTTCGAAGCGCGGCGGCGCTGGAGCTGCTGGCCTGCGCGCGTCCCGCGGCGCCTCTTCTGGCCGATCACAGCTCGTCATCGTCCTCGGTCCATTCCATGGGGGGCGGCGGCGGCGGGCTGCTGTAGCGGCGCGGGGGAGTGATCGACTCAGACTCCGGGCATCCGGTGAAGCGCACGCAACGCTGCTCGCCGGTGGGAGATTCGACAAGCGGCGCGGCCGACGGGCTGGCGCCGGCGGCCGTGAGAGACGGGGTGAAAGCGAGCGGCGCCGGCGAGGGCTGCCTAGGCGGGCCGGCGACGCGGGCACCAATGATTGGCTGCGCAAGGGCTGGGAAGACGGGGCGCTGCAAGTGAGGATCAGCAACTATACTGCGCGTCGAAGGCAATCGAGAAGAGCTCACCGGGTCCGTCCGCGTGGCGGCGTTCGACGTGTTAATGGGTTCGGGGAATGCAGCCGCGCCGTGTTCGGGCAGCGGCTCCGGGCATGTCTCGACGATCGCGCCTCCGAGTGCGGGCGGGGGCTGCTCGGTGCCGAGGCGCCGGAGGAAGACGAAGCGCGGCTGCGGCCCCGGTTCCTTTTGCACGCGAGCGCGCTTCGCAGGGTGTTCGGCAGCCTCGTCGTCCGCGCCACGCTTGCGCTTGAGGACGCCCACCACCACGCCGGCCACGGCGGACCAGATCGAGCTCGCCGGTGGCGGCGGTGGCGGCGGCGACGACGGCGGCGGCCCAGGGACTGGCGGGGCCTCCGGGAAGAACACACTCGCGACGAACGCAGCTTGCGCAGCGGCAAGCTGCAGCAGCGCGTGGACGCGCGCAATCTGGAACTGCGCGGCGACCTGCGCGCCGGTCACGAAGTTCTCGCGGCGATGGGGCGGGTCGAGGAGGTCGGCTTCGCGCAGCTGCTGGAGGTAGATCAACTGCTGGTTCTTGTTCTCCGCGCAGAGCGCCTCGGCCAGGATCAGCTTGCTCTCCTCGCGGCCGCGGCCGCGGTAGAGCATCCAGCGGCGGAGCGCCTGGCAGTCCTCCGGCGTCGTGTGATGCAGGTGCGGCTGGGCCTCGCGCAGGCCCGAGACCGGGGCGAGCTCGCTGCGTGCTTTGGCGGCGCGCAAGTTGATCGCGTCGTAGTAAGGGCGTTCCAGCCCCTCAACATAGGGGTAGACAGGAACCACAGCGACGGCGAGCCTTGAGGACGGCGGGAGACCAGCTGCGGGCCCGGTCACGGCCTTGAACGTGGTGACGATCGAAGGCGCGAACAGGTCGATCGGGATGACGATGGGCTTGAGGGGGAGAATGTCCGGGAGGACGACGGGCGGGGGAGGGCGGGTGCTCGCGACGGAGACGGATGGGAACTTGGTCAGGCCTGCGAAGGGCGGCGGCGGCGGGCATTGCTTGATGACCGAGTCGTTGATGATGCCCGGCTTGCGCGCGCCGAGGGACTGGCGATTGCCGTCCTTCTCGACCCCGTTGGTCGTCGAGACCCTGCGCAGAAGGCCGGCGCCCTTGTATGAAAGGGAACCAGGAAGGAAGGCGGGCTGTCCGGCCCTGTGATTGCCGCTGGGGCCCGCAGACGGCGACGGCGGCGGGAAGTGCTGGGCGAACGGGTTGTTGACAACGTCGCCCGTGCGCAGGCTGTAGAACCGGCCATTGTCCCTCTTCTCGACCAAGTCGGTTGTTGAGTCCGTGCAGCGGAGAGGTACGCCTCGCGGGCGGCGGAGGCCAGGCGGGGCGGCGGGTTGGCCAGCGCTGTCGTCAGACCCGACGATGGGCTGGGCGCCCGACGATGGGCCACTGCCTTGCGTGACGCCGACGGGGTTGTGGGCGTTGGGCGGCTGGCTGGCACTGGGAGGGATATCAGCACCTCGTGGGTGGAACGAGTGGGTGGTTACTGACGTGGTGCCAGAGCCAGCAACGGCGGTGACGTTTCCGGCAGCGACGCTGGCCGCGCCATGGGCAGCAGCGCCGGGAATGGCGGCTGCACTGCCCTGGACAGCAGCAGCGTGCGTACCGGTGGTGCCAGAGGCGGCGGGCACGGTGGGGCTGGTCGCAACCACGACGGCGTTGAGGAGCGCGTTGAAGTTGGTCGACATTTTTGAGATTGTGAGGTTTGGGTTGGGTAAGTGCTTTAGGGGCAGGTCGCTGGGCAGCGGGGGGATGACAGTAGTAACTGGTCAAGAGCAAAGCTGGGTTTCAACAGTGCGAACACCCGCTTTTTGTGCTCATGGCGGATGAATAGCCTGATGTACCACGCCCGGCAATCCGGCGCCGCGTGATGAACATCGGTCAGTGCCCGAACCTCCACGCTCCCAAGCATCCTTGCCCAGTCTTCGAGCCATCTGGACGTCTAGCTAGCATTTCCCAGAGCTCTGCGGTAGGTACTGCGACTGGACACTTGGTTGCCTGCGCCGGGACGATGCCCTCGATACAGTCACAATGTCGCATTCACTATCTACTAAGCGAGCCTCCATCACGAGCTGGCCGCACGAGGGTCGCACGGCCGGAAGCCGAGCGGAACAGCGAGCTTCATTTCGCGTAGCTGCGGCGTACGTGACAATGCCAAGGCGCATCCGACGGTCGGCTCGTTGACGTCGTCATCGCCGGCGCCTGATTCAGAGTTCGTCGCAGCCAGCAACGAGCACCACGCTACCGCCATTACAGCGCCCTGCGCACGCCGTCGGCCGACGTGCGCAGAGGCGCTGGGATGTACGGCAGGCGGCCTCGCGCCCCGAAAGAGACCTGGTCGCCGGTTTCTGGCCCGGCCAGTGCAGGCAACCGCGCTAGCGACCGTTGTTGCGGAACGCTGAGTCCCGGATGCCGTGGTCGAGCGACGCGCGCGACGATATCGTGGTCAGCATCGGGAAAAAACGTGGTTCCACTGAGTCTGAACTCCGTCACCTCACCTCCCGCCCAGCTCGACACTGCTCGACCCGTTTCCGAGCTAGCTCTTCGCCGCCAGAGCACTTGTAGCAGGGGCTGCTGCGCTTGTTCTTGCACCAGAGGACAGTGGCCCGCGCGTCCAGCAGCTGTACAGCTCCAGTATCCCCCACATTCTTCAAACACACTCATCAGCCCCGGCCGACTCTCAGCGCACAGAGCTCTGTTCTTGAAAACACGTGACAGATCAACGATGGGGCTGAGCCCGGGCGCCTTGCTTCGAGCTGCAGTTCATTCCGCCCGAGCTCGTCGTCCCCTTGCACAGGCTGCAGTCGGGCAACCCTGTCAGTCTCCTTGCAGACTCGAGTCCCCAACGTCTATCACCTGCTGACCTGCGCAGACGGCCGCGAGCTCTCCCAGCACAGAGGAGGCCGTGGACTGTCGTCACCGTCGGGAATGTGGCTGCGATGGGAGCCCGAGCCTTGAAGCTAATTCCCGACCTCATCTGTGTTCAACTCTCAGCGAGCAGACCAGGACGCCGCGCTGCGTGCCCAGGAGCATTTCGTATGCGCCAACGGCCAACATGGGTCCCTGGGACCTTCAAACAATTGCGCCAGAACGTACATGGACACTGGAGCATGAGCAGTGCGTCACTTCGGTAGAAACGAAATATACATTGATCTTATCTTTGAACGGAAAATGCGTGGGACTACGAGCTTGAGAAAGACAGACAGGCAGACAGACGGGCGGCTGAGGCGTGAGCTACTGCAGGTCGTCTTGACGCAAGACCGACAACCTCCTCGCAAACTCACACGCACACGCCGCTTGAGCATGCCGATGGCCGACCTGGGCGCTGAGCGCGCAATGACTGTGGGTAGTGCATCATGTCGAACACCTCCCTGCGGGGCCATCTCGCCGCCAGGGTGACTGCAGAGCCTGCAAAAGGCGACTCCGAGCACGAGCCAGACTATCGCACGACGTGCGCGCCAACCCTCCTTCGTGGTGCGGCGAGCTCAGCGCGCGTGGCTGCGGGTGCTGGCGCAGAGCACCAGAGCCAACGAGGACGCGACGTTGACCGTCGCGCGGTCGAGTTTGACTTGCGTCGGCTCTTGGGTCCGGGCGGCGTCCAGCTCAAGCACGCAGCAGTCGCATCCTACGTCCTCTCCTGCCGCATGCGTGCGCGAGACGATGGTAGCTGGAGCTGGCGCCCGTTCGCGCGTCCCGGGATACCCTGGACAGCGCGCGCACAATTGCGAGCCTTCGTCTGCTGGAAGGCTTCTGCCTGGAAGCTGTCTGGTACGCGCTGCTTCACGCATGCGCCAAGGGCCCGCGACGCCCTGCCGCCTCCGCCCGCCCAGCGTCGCTGAGAGTTGCCCGAATCGTGCCCAGTGACCACGCAGGCGTGAAGCAGCCGTCGCGAGCCGTCAATGCTGCACGCGACGGTGAGGCCGGCCTCGGCGCCTTCACCGCGCATGCATGTTGAAGCTTGAGGCCAGGACGCGCGAGCCCTGCGCGTGAGGCTTGAATCGCGGCATTTTCGGCGATGGGTGCGTCCGGCCCCCTTTGCCGCCGTCCTGTTCGTCGCTGCGTCGCTCCGTCCTCGCCGCGCCGCTGTACCGCGGCAAGCGCGCCGTGCTGGTGTCGCGGCAGGCTCAGTCGTCGACAATCGAGGTCGCGCGGGCGCAGGGCCGCGGCCGTTGTGAAGCAGGTGAAGCAGCCACAGCCAGTTCAGCGCATACCCGTCGTCGTCGACGTCGTCGTCGGCGGCGGCGGCGGCGGCGTATAATTCCTGCGCATGCGTCCGCTGGCGGCCCACGAGGACTCGAGCCTGACCTTCGCCTCGTCGACGTGGCCTGCGACGGCGCAACCTGCCGCCGTCGCCAGGTAGTCAGCTCGTCACCGCCGCCGCGCCCGACGTGTTCAAGGACGAAGCAGCAGCGCGGCGAAGAGCACACGGCGCGTTCATTGTAAGAGGTGCGCGCGCGGCCCGTTCATTGTGAGATGCGCGCGCGCCATCCATGGGCTTACCGCTGCTTCAGCGGTGCGCAGGCCGTCCGCGCGAGGACATCATGCAGCATCGTCCAAGTCATCCTGTGGTACCGCAGCCATGTCGGAAAGCGCTTCGACCGCAGCGCCTGCGACGACAGGACTGTGTGTGCTTTTTAGCATGCGTCTGTTGATTGCCAGCCGGAGCGCGAGGGGCGAGAAAACGAGACTGTATTACGCGGCTGGATCATGGGTTTCGCGCTACAGCGTCCAAAGATGAGCGCGGGGGAGACGCCCCCGGCGCTCGTGAAGGCGGGCGGCGCGCGGCGTTCGCGGCGCGTTGGGTGCCAGATGGGGCGGTGGGCGGTGGGAAGAGACTTCAAGTGGAAGCCACTGGGCCACGAATCATCATTGTGCCTGCATGACCAACTGGGCGCCCCTGCTAGCACGGGCGTCGGTGTGAGGCAGAGCCTTTGACAAGCGTTCGCAGGCTCGCCGGATGTCGAGATCGTCTGCTGGAGTATGACTTGTGACGGTTTCAATGGTCTGCAGGGAGCAGCACCTGTCAGTATGGACCAAAGGTGCAGAAAGTCACACACGCACCTCCTTCACCAGCGCGTGCAACTCTTCCGGCCCTGTACTCCGTTCGTCGACCGCGGAAAGCTCGAGATCAGTCGCGGCCTGGTCAAGCAAGCCGGACAATTGCGCAAGCAGTTCCATGTTCGGAAGCCCGCGGCGTTGCTCTGCATCCACGCAAGGACGTACCCGGGGTCAGTGGGCGCGCTCTGCACGCGTTTGCAGCCGCGACACGTACCGAGCGTAACAACCAGGAAGGACACCTCGCGGTGCAACGCCTCCACCGTCTGTGCGGGCGTCGGCGCTGCCGCCTGGACGACCCACGGCGCAAACAGGGCGAGCCAGCAGGACAGCCGCAATAGGATACGCATGAGGGGGAAATAAAGAACAAGAGCGAGGTTGGGACCGGCGTATTTACGTCCTAGGACACCGGCGCCGGATGGACACAATAGCGTTCATCCGCAAGCGCTCCTCGGAATTCCGGAAGGCCCATTGCACGACCTGCTTAGATGGCCAGTCGATCGCAGGTTGTCGATCGGGGCGCCGGCGGCGACGGGACTGAGTAGTTCTTTGGCGCGCTTCAGTTGGTGCACCGGATTGAGCCAGCCTGAGCTCGAGCGGCGAGCGCAGACGGGAAACCAGCGCTACTACGCGGATAGGTCATGAGTGTAGCGCTGCAGATCCCAACGAGGGCGGTAGCGGCGGCCCCGGGAAGGGTTCGTGGGGGCGGACAAGCAAGAGCGTGTCCAAGTCCGGCTCCGATTCCGACGTCGTTGACCTCCCGTTTGCCTCCCGTTCTGCCAATCGGTGCTCATTGCGCGGACGCTGTCCGCCACGTCGACTCCAAACCATTTTGAGCTAGGATGGAAGCCGCAGACGTCACTGGCAAGTCTTGTCGCACGACAAGATGCCGCTGCGGTGCTGTGTTTTGCAAGGCCCAGCGTCGACCTCTGCCTCACCTGCTTTCTCTTTGCCGTGCTCCTTCCCCCTCACATGTGAATGCCGTAATTGCCGCACCGCAAACCCGCTTTTGACTCCTAACTGTCGCCATGAATCCTGCTCGCTTTGGTCTGCTCGCGCGCCTGGCAGCAGTCTGGACTCTGCCGGTCTCTTCAACTCTTGTTCACGAGCTCGTACTTGATCACAAACTGTGCCAAACGAGGATGCGGCCGTATATACCGGCAGAGTCAATGGTGTTACCAATGTCTCCCGACTGCACGTTCAACTGGCGTTCCTTCGATTGCAGCCGGTGTTCGATTCTGCGCGCAAGCCCTGTATTCGAGGTGCGTATGTCCGTCACTCTCCTCTGGCTATTGTCAGGTTCTCATCCGTCGTCTTGGGTCTCGCGGTCGGCGAGAAGAACGAGGACGTGCTCAACCGCATGGTACGGACGTGTGCTCAGCCGGAGGCTAAGACGCTGTACAGCTCTTTGGTATGCGCCGGGGCGCAAGGGCGGGGCAAGTGGGGGTGTAGTCACGAGAAAGAGACGGCTACACGGGCAGCGGCTGGCTCATGGGTATCGTGCTGCAGGGGTGGACGATGAAGTCGTCTGAGGTACTTTGGCAGAGCTCCCGGGGCGGGCGGCGTTCACGGGCGTTGGGTGTGCGGCGACGGTCAGCAAGCGGTGAGCGCGTCGGGCTGTGCTGCCAGTGATTCCGACGTTCTTCCCTATACGTACTTCATATCTCGCAGGCTCTGCCCGTACCCGACTCGCTCGAGTGCGCCGTTCCCGGCGCACTGGAGGCCCGGAAGCGCAGCAGCAGACACCTTGTTGGCGAGTCCTGTCACCCGAGAATATCCCCCCGTCCATCCCCGTACACCGTACGTCAGTAGACACCTTCTGTGCCCGTCTTTTTGGGGCCAGCCAGTGTGGACGGACGCGGTGCTCGCCGGACTACAGACCTGCCCTTGCTAGTCAAGCTCGTTGGCTGCTTGCCTCGTCTAGCTGAACATCACCAGCGGGTGCAGCGAAAGTTGTGGGTCCATGGCCGCAAGAGAGCAGGCTGAGGATGAGATCTTAAGTTACCGATCCCGAGCTGACGTCTTGCGCTTTGGGCGCTTATCGCATGCCGCGATTAGATTGAGTGAACATCTCCGCGGAGAACAACACCGAGCACCTATCGCTTCAAATACAGTGTGCAAACCAATAGCCCGGTCACCAGATTCGCTGGGATCAATGCGAGGTAAATCTTAAATCTGGAGCCAGAGAGGCTTGAGGAGAGAAGTTTACCGGAGGTCGTAGCCGTGCCAGCTGCGGTTTACTTCGAACGATTATCTTCGAACGTAAAGTCTGCGTAGGAGACTACAGCTTCGGAGGCGCCTTGGGAGTGGCTCATAAGGACACATGAGAGCATAACCATTGGGCCAAGTGGCGCAGTTGTCTTAAGCGCCCCTTGGCCTGTGGGACATCTATCGACGCCCGCGCGGACAGACTACTCTGTCCCGGGTTCGAGCCCCACTAATTTATGGGAGATATATCGCGCCCGCGGACTTGAGGAAGACACCCTGACTCTTCAGACTTCCTGAGATGAACTAGTCCCCGGGATCCGAGACCCCACTAACTTATCGACTAAATTATCCAAGACAGCACCTACTATCCGCTTTCAAACTAACGACGATCTCCAAATCATGATGTTGAAACAGAAACCGACAAAAAAAAACTCTCTCTTTTTGGGATATGAAGACTTGCGGCCTGAGTGTGTCTCGGGAGGACAGCGCGCGCGACAGTGAAGCATGCAGTATGTACAGTACACAATACGCCCCGTACTCGTGCCAGCTGTGGGGGCAACTATGCTTCACACCCCAGTCGAGTACAGTCGCCGGCCGCCGCCCAGTTTCGCCGCTGCGGTGGGGGGATGGCGCACTGGCAAGTGAATGGACGGATTTCACCCATGATAGCGTGTGGCGTGAACGTAGCTCATCGAAGCCTGGTTGCAGCTCTGGCATGGGCTGTTCGGATGGAGAACGTCCGCGACGATGCGGGGAAATTTGGGGACGTTGCAGCGCCCTGCGGTCGAGCGTGATCACCGGACTGAGGTGGCAGGGGGCGATATTGTGAATTTGAAGTGTGTGGTGGAATAGCCAGCCGACCACTGGCATGTCATAAACCCTATCCACGGGCGTCAATGAGTGTGGAGTCGACCTCCTCATCATTTGGGCGCATTCAAGTCATGGAAATTTTCAATTTCTTATCGTGGCTAGGAGCGACGATTTACATGCGCAATGCGGGATCTCACGGTACAGTCCAGGGAGATGCGGTCGACTGCGACGCTCAGAGGCACGTCCACTCGGTATGGACGCCGCAAGAGTCGGGCTCGCTGAACGGAACGCAGCTCTCGTAGAACCCGCCGTTCTGGTTGATCCAGAGGTTTCCTCCGCAGCCTTCAAGCGTGAGGCCGCCGACGCCGTGCAAGCTGAACTGCCTGCCGCACGGGTTGAGTCCCTTCTGCGGGGATCGTCAGCAAACATGCTGCAGATTAGACTGACCCCCAAGTGGTAACGTACAGAAGTGAGCACCGTGGCGCCGCATTGGCTGTCTCCGAAGGCCCAGACGACCTCGGCGTTGTTGCTCTCGCCGAACTGGATGCGGAGGCCACGAGCATTGAGGCCGTGAAGAGTGCCGTTGGCGACCTCGGGAGTACGCAGGTGGGCCGTCTCAGTACTGGGAGCGGCGACGACCGAAGACGCGAGAGCGGCGAAGAGAGCAAGAGGGGCTGCGAAGAACATGGTTTGTAGGCGACTGAGCGACTGTGAGGGGATGCTGTTTCGATGTTCCTTGGACACACACTTTTATATCTAGAGGAGGCCGGGCTTGCGATCGAAAGATGAACCGGGTTCAAGCTCTGTCATGCTGCGGCCAGGGTATTCGCCACAGCCCGCCTGCCAACCTGTCAGATAGTCGTTATTAATAGATATCCGCCGTCCATTTGACCACTCATCCACCTATTAGGGCACCGCGGAATGGTTCCCCGAGTCCCCATTGGGATATATTCCTCCGGATCGCTATGTCCACTGCGTCGAAAGCGCCGAAGTGAGTTCTCGCGCGTCAAACCCCTCCGGCATGATTCGCCCGGATCGTCCGTGCTCGACGGCCTGAGATCGCGCATTAGCACACGCATTTACAGTATGTTACTTTGAGGGAGTCGTATCTCAGCCTGACAGTCAGACATTTCAAGCGGGAGGGCATGTCAGTGGACCCGGGCCGGCACGACTGCTACGTGAATGCCCCGAGCCGTATGTGGCAAACAGCCGGTTACGAGCAATGGATAGGTTACCTTTTGTGCCCGGCGGCCGCATGAAGTTGATCTCTTAATATAGTATGATAATGACCAGGCTATCCAACTCCGAGGGGTCGGCCTCAGCATCCGTACTGTCAAGCAGTCAAGCCTGACCGAACAGGCGCTTTGTTTCGGGCAGCCATTGCCGTCGGCAACGCTGAGCTCTTGATGTGTGTTGAACTTGATGGGTCATACGCGCCTCAACGAGGTCAGGCTGCTCGACGCGCTGAGAGCTGCGCGGAAGGCCGATCGGCGCACCGCACGGCGCACTCAGGCGCGGAAGCTTCGATTGATGGAGCGTTTCTCGCTATGAGCCCGAGAGTCTATGTACTCTCAAAAAATCCCCGAAATACACTCATAGTCGTCCACTAACTGCATTCTCGCGCTTGCTAACCGGGCGCGCTGACAGTAAGCCAGCAGAGAGCGAGAGTCGCGCGACTGGTCCATTTACCATCGATATCCATCATCTCTGAACCCCCTACGGTCTCACAACATTGCGGTCCGGAGCTCTCTGGCTGCGGAGCTTTACGTCTTCTTCTGTATATTTCCGGCGGGTTTGACCCGCATGTGGCTTGATCCCTGAATCGAGTCTTCTCAATCCATGTGGCTCGTTGACATTTCCTCCGGACAGACCGGAGAGTTATGTTTATCCTCGAGGTGCCCTCAGTCCGACTCCTATGAACAGAGATGAGGGGGCCCAGGCCTCCGCGGGGCGTGATCATCATCACGGGCCCAAAGACCCGATGTTGTACCAATCGCAATAAAACCCGATCATTGTCTATCTCTTTAGCAGCAGAGATGTTGAGAACGTTGTATATGACATCGTGAGCTACTCCTGGCATAGTCAACTGCAATGTCGATTATCACGATATTGCATCCTCTCTGACGTGAGTTAATGAGATCCCCATAGAGCTCAAAGCCGGTTCACTCACACACAGATGTTAAGAGCCGCGACAAGGAGACACTGTTATTCCGGAGCCAAAGATCAGACGCGCGCGAACAGCAAGACAAGCAGGCAAAAGGTAAATACATGCGAAACCGGTCCAGCAACGAGCAACAAACACATGCCGCCCACACCAACTGCAGCGCACGGTAATCAAAGACCCAGCGAACAGCAGCAGAGGCGAGCGGCACATGCCTGCACCGTGCAGGTAACAGGGTGCGGACATTAGAGGCGATCAGACAAAGACCAGACAATCGGAGAGACTGGGAGCATAGTGAGAGGAGAGAGAGAAAGGAAACCGAATCACGGGGTGCCACGGTGGCACGGCGCCATAAAGGCAGCCAGCGCACCCATCTACACCTCTCCTCCATCGCCATCGCAGCCTCTTTCGAGGCGCGGCGGCGCTGGAGCTGCTGGCCTGCGCGCGTCGCGCGGCGCCTCTTCGGGCCGATCACAGCTCGTCATCGTCGTCGGTCCAATCCATGGGGGGCGGCGGCGGCGGGCTGCTGTAGCGGCGCGGGGGAGTAATCGACTCTGACTCCGGGCATCCGGTGAAGCGCACGCAACGCTGCTCGCTGGTGGGAGACTCGACGAGCGGCTCGGTCGACGGGCTGGCGCCGGCGGCCGTGAGAGACGGGGTGAAAGCGAGCGGCGCCGGCGAGGGCTGCCTAGGCGGGCCGGCGACGCGGGCACCAAGGATTGGCTGCGCAAGGGCCGGGAAGACGGGGTGCTGAAAGAGAGGGTCAGCAATACTTCGCGTCCGAAGAACTCGAGGAGAGCTCACCGTGTCAATCCGCGTGGTGACGTTCGACGTGTAGAAGTAATCGGAGCAAGCAGCCGCGCCGTGTTCGGGCAGCGGCTCCGGGCATGTCTCGACGATCGCGCCTCCGAGTGCGGGCGGGGGCTGCTCGGTGCCGAGGCGCCGGAGGAAGACGAAGCGCGGCTGCGCCTCCGGTTCCTTTTGCACGCGAGCGCGCTTTGCAGGGTGTTCGGCAGACTCGTCGTCCGCGCCACGCTTGCGCTTGAGGATACCCACCACCGCGCCAGCCACGGCGGACCAGATCGATTTCGGAGGCGGCGGCGGTGGCAGCGGCGACGACGCCGGCGGCGCAGGGACTGGCGGCCGCTCCGGGAAGAATACGCTCGCGACGAACGCAGCTTGTGCGGCAGCAAGCTGCAGCAACGCGTGCACGCGCGCGATCTGAAACTGCGCGGCGACGTGCGCGCCGGTCACGAAGTTCTCCCGGAGATGCGGCGGGTCGAGGAGGTCCGCCTCGCGCAGCTGCTGGAGGTAGATCAACTGCTGGTTCTTGTTCTCCGCGCAGAGCGCCTCCGCCAGGATCAGCTTGCTCTCCTCGCGGCCGCGGCCGCGGTACAGCATCCAGCGGCGCAGCGCCTGGCAGTCCTCCGGCGTCGTGTGGTGCAGGTGCGGCTGGGCCTCGCGCAGGCCCGAGACCGGGGCGAGCTCGCTGCGTGCTTTGGCGGCGCGGACGTTGATCGCGTCGTAGTAAGGACGCTCCAGCCCCTCAACATAGGGGTAGACAGGAACCACGGCCACGGCGAGCCTGGAGGACGGCGGGAGACCAGCCGCGGGTCCGGTCACGGCCTTGAACGTGGTGACGATCGAAGGCGCGAACAGGTCGATCGGGATGACGAGGGGCTTGAGGGGAAGAATGTCCGGAAGGACGACGGGCGGGGGAGGGCGCGTGCTCGCGACGGAGACGGACGGGAACTTGGTCAGGCCTGCGAACGGCGGCGGCGGCGGGCATTGCTGGAGAACCGACGCGTCGATGATGCCCGGCTTGCGCGCGCCGAGGGACTGGCGATTGCCGTCCTTCTCGACCCCGTTGGTCGTCGAGACCCTGCGCAGAAGGCCAGCGCCCTTGTATGAGAGGGAACCAGGAAGGAAGGCGGGCTGTCCGGAGCTGTAGCCGCGGCTCGAACCCGCGAGCGGCGACGGCGGCGGGAAGTGCTGGGTGAACGGGTTGTTGACGGTGTCGCCCGTGCGCAGGCTGTAGAACTGGCCATTGTCCCTCTTCTCGACCAAGTCGGTTGTTGAGTCCGTGCAGCGGAGAGGTACGCCTCGCGGGCGGCGGAGGCCAGGCGGGGCGGCAGGCTGGCCGGCGCTGTCGTCAGACCCGACGATGGGCTGGGCGCCCGACGACGGGCCACTGCCGGGCGTGATGCCGGCGGGGTTGTGGGCGTTGGGCGACTGGCTGGCGCTGGGAGGGATATCAGCACCTCGTGGATGAGACGAGTGGGTGGGCACTGACGTGGTGCCAGAGCCAGCAACGGCGGTGACGTTTCCGGCAGCGACGTTGGCCGCGCCATGGGCAGCAGCGCCGCGAGCGGCGGCTGCATTGCCCTGGGCAGCAGCAGCGTGCGTACCGGTGGTGCCAGAGGCGGCGGGCACGATGGGGTTAGTCGCAACCACGACGGCGTTGAGGAGCGCGTTGAAGTTGGTCGACATCTTCAGCAGAGTTGAGTGTGAGGTGGGTAGATGCTTTAAGGGCAAGTCGCTGGGAAGCGGGGGGATGACAGTAGTAACTGGTCAAGAGCAAAGCTGGGTTTCAACAGTGCGAACACCCGCTTTTTGTGCTCATGGCGGATGAATAGCCTGATGTACCACGCCCGGCAATCCGGCGCGCGTGATGAACATCGCTCAGCGCCCGAACCTTGACGCCCCCAAGCCTCCTTGCCCAGTCTTCGAGCCATATGAAAGTCTGCCTAGCATTTCCGACAGCTCTGCGGTAGGTACTGCGAATAGACACTTGGTTGCCTGCGCCGGGACGAGTCCCTCGATACAGTCACAATGTCACATCCACTATCTACTAAGCGAGCAGATGCCTCTTCATCATCATGAGCTTGTCGGACGGCCGGAAGCCGAGCGGAACAGCGAGCTTCATTTCGCGTAGCTGCGGGCCCGGCGTGGACAATGCAAGGGCGCGGCCAGGGCGCGGCCGACGGTCGGCTCGTTGACGTAGTCGTCGCCGGCGCCTGAGTTCCATGATCATCGCAGCCAGCAACGAGCACCACGCTACCGCCATTACAGCGCCCTGCGCACGCCGTCGGCCGACGTGCGCAGAGGCGCTGGGATGCACGGCAGGCGGCCTCGCGCCCCCGAAAGAGACCTCGTTGCCGGTTTCTGGGCCGGCCAGTGCAGGCAACCGCGGGAGCCATCAGCGCCGGCGGCCGTTGCTGCGGAACGCCGAGCCCCGGACGGCGTGGTCGAGCGACGCGCGCGACGATATCGTGGTCAGCATCGGGGAAAAAAACGTGGTTCCGCTCAGTCTGAACTCCGTCTCTCCTCCCTCCCAGCTCGACACTGCTCGACCCGTTTCTGAGCTAGCTCTTCGCCGCCAGAGCACTTGTAGCAGGGGCTGCTGCGCTTGTTCCTGGCACCGGAGGACAGTGGGCCGCGCGCCCAGCAGCCGTACAGCTCGAGTATCCCTCACATTCTTCAAACACGCCCATCAGGCCTCGTCGACTCTCACCCACCCGCGCACAGAGCTCTGCTCTCGAGCAGGCGTGACAGATCAACGATGGTGTAGATCCCGGGCGCGTTGATTCGTGCTGCAATCCATGCAAGTTGCGCCCGAGCGCGGCCGCACTCGTCGTCGCCTTGCACAGGCTGCAGTCGGGCATCCTTATCAGTCTCCTTGCATACTCGAGTCCCCAACGTCTATGACCTGCTGACCTGCGCAGACGGCCGCGAGCTCTCCCAGCACAGAGGAGGCCGTGGACTGCGTCGTCGGGAATGTGGCTGTGATTGGAGCCCGAGCCTCGACCTCATCTGTGTTCAACGCTCAGCGAGGAGCAGACCAGGACGTCGCGCTGCGTGCCCAGGAGCATTTCGTATGCGCCAATGGCCAACGCGTGTCTCTTGAAACTTCCAATTATTGCGCCAGAACCGTAACGTAGACATGAGCATTGAGCAGTGCGTCACTTCTGTAGAAGTAAAATATACATTGATCGTCGTTTTGAACGCACAATGTGGGGAACTACGAGCGTAAGACAGAGACTGAGACAGGCAGACAGACAGACAGACAGGCGGACAAACAGACAAACAGACGACAGAGGCGTGCGCTTCTACGCGTCGTCTTACGCAAGACCGACAACCTCCCCCCAGACTCACACGCACATGCCGCTTGAGCGTGCCGATGACCAACCTGGGCGTTGAGCGCTCAATGACTTTGGAGTCGTGCAGCATGTCGAACGCTTCCCTGCAGCGTCTTCTCGCCACCGAGATGGTTAGGGATGAGTGCTCTTGCAAGAGGTGACGCCGCCGAGCACAAACCAGTCCATCGAGCGGCGTGCACGCCCGAGCGGCCTCCTTCTCCTACGCGGCGCGACAAGCTCGGAATGCGTAGCTGCGCAGAGCACGACGGCCAACGACGACGCGACGTTGACCGTCGCCCGGTCGAGCTCGAGCTGCGTCGGCTCTCGGGTCCGGGCGGCGTCCAGCTCCAACGCGCAGCAGGCGCAGACTGCGTCCGCTCCGGCCGCATGCGTGCGCGAGACGATGGTAGCTGGAGCTGGCGCCCGTTCGCGCGTCCCGGGATACCCTGGACAGCGCGCGCACCGTTGCAAGCGTTCATGAGCTGGAAAGTCACCACCTGTAGGCCATCGGGGCTGTACTTCAGGTGCGCGCCGCGGTGACCCGCGACGGCCTGCCGCCTTCGCCCGCCCTGTATCTCCGCGGGTAGCCCGACTCGCGCCCGCTGACGACGCAGCCCAGAAGCGGCTGCAACAGCCGGTGTGCTATATGCGACGAAGAGGCCGACCCCAGCGCGTTCATCGTGCAACTGGGTGCGCGACGTATGCATCTTGAGGCGAGAACGCGCGAGCCGCAATGCTTCGCGGCATTGTCGGCGGTGGGCAGGTCCCTTCGCCGCCGTCCTATTCGTCGCTGCGTCGCTCCGTCCCCGCCGTGCTGCTGTAGGCCTACGGCAGCAGGCGCGCCGCCGCCGAGGGCGCAGCAGGCTCAGTCGTCGACAATCGAGGTCGCGCGGGCGTAGGGCCGCGGCCGTTGTGAAGCAGGAGATGCAGTCACAACAAGGCTTGTGAACTGGCCCGGGTTCAGCGCGTACATGGCGGCGGCGGCGGCACCGTGTAATTCTTTCGCATGCATCCGTTGGCGGCCCGCGACTCGGACAACTCTTGTCTCATCGACGTGCCCTGCGAGGGCGCCAAGGCAACCTGCCGCCGTGCACTGCGCGCCATTGAAGACGAAGCAATCGCGCAGCGACAAGGTGCAGCTCCCGCGGCGCGTTCACTGTAAGAAGCGCGCGCGATCCTTGGAGCTTGTGGCCGCTGCTCTGGCGATGCGCAGGCCGTCCCGCCGCCGTGTGCACAAGGACATCATGCAGCATCGTCCTCTTCGTCGTGCGCTACCGCAGCCAGGTCGCCAGTCGGAGCGCCAGGGCGAGAGCAGACAGGAAAACAGGACTGTATTGCGCAGCTGGCCATGGGTGTCGCGCTACAGAATCCAAATGTGAGCGCGGCGGAGGCGCTCGCGGAGGCGGGCGGCGAGCGGCGTTCGCGGGGCGTCGCGTGGCAGGTGGAGCGGCGGGAAGCGACTTCAAGTGGGAGGCCGCTGGACCACGAATTGCGGTCATTGTGCCTGCATAACCAAGGTGAACCCCTGCTCGCACGAGTATCGGGTTGCGGGACGGCCTTTGACAAGCGTTCGCAGGATCGTCGTATGTCGAGATCGTCTGCTGGAGTATGACTCGTGACAGTTTCTATGGTCTGCAGGGCGCAGCACATGTCAACCATGAACCAATGGCGCAAACATCACATACGCACCTCCTTCACAAGCGCGTGTAACTCCCCCCTCCCTATACTCCGTTCGTCGACCGCGGAAAGCTCAAGATCGGTCGCAGCCTGGTCAAGCAGGCCGGACAACTGCGCAAGCAGTTCTAGGTTCGGAAGCCCGTGGCGTTGCTCTGTACCCGCACAAGTGCATACTCGGAGTCAGTCGGGGCGCTCTGCACGCGTTTGCAGCCGCGACACGTACCGAGCGTAACAACCAGGAAGGACACCTCGCGGTGCAACGCCTCCACCGTCTGTGCGGGCGTCGGCTGCGCGACGCAGGACGCCAGCAGGGCAAGAACGCACGGCAGCCACGACGCGACACGCATGAGGGGGAAATTGAGAACAAGAGCGAGGTTGGGACCGGCGTGTTTACGTCCTAGGACACCGGCGCCGGATGGACACAATAGCGTTCATCCGCAAGCGCTCCTCGGAATTCCGGTAGGATTGTACGACCTGCCTAGACGGCCAGTCGATCGCAGGTTGTCGATCGGAGCGCCGGCAGCGACAGGACTGGGTACTTCGTTGGCACGCGGCGTTTGGCAGTGCCGGCCTGAGCGCGTGCGGCGACCGCAGACCCGAAACCAGCGCTATTACGAGGACAGCTCATCAACGTAGCGCTGAAGATTCCAACGAGAGCGGCGGCGGCGGCCTCGGCAAGCGTTCGTGGATGCGGACATGTGCTGTACAAGCAAGAGCGCGGCGTCCAAGTCCGGCTCAGACTCTCTTCCGACGACGTTCACCTCCCGACCCGCCACGCGGCCCATTGCCCGGGCCCTGACCGCTCCGTGGACACGCAACCAGTTAGAGTTGGTATGTCAGCCACAGACGCCATTCGTCCGAGTCCTGTCGCGCGACGAGATGCTCCAGGGCAGTCACGCAGCGTCTTGCACGGCCAGTGCACGGCCCAGAGTCGACCTCTGCCTCACCGGCTCCCTCTTTGCCGTCCTCCTCCCCCGTAGGCGGAAACACCGTATTGCTGCATCGCAAACCCGCTTTTGACCCTGAACTGGCGCCATGAATCCTGCTCTTGGTGTGCTCGCGCCTGGCAATAGTCTGGGCTATGCTGGTCTTTTCAACACTTTTCCACAACTCGTACTTGATCACACGATCTGAAAAAGGAGGACGTGGTCGTATGTACCGGCAGCTCCAATGTCGTGCGGCTGCACGTTGGCGTTCCTTCGCTCGCAGCCGGTGTACGATTCTGCGCGCAAGCCCTGCTATCGAGGTGCGTGTGTCATTCACTTTACAGTCTGGCTGTTGTCATGTTCTCATTTGTTCCATTGGTCGTCTGGCGCCTCGCGGTCGGCGAGAAGAACGAGGATGTGCTCAACTGCACGGCTGGAGCCTGGAGACTGACCCGCGTGTCTTCTGCGCACGTGCGGGGAGCCTGGCTCTCCCAATCGACGTTCCCCCGTCTACACCGGCCACCGTCGTCCCCGGAAATCCCAGCATCTGTCTGATGCTCGGAGGATGGGCCACGACGCCAGTGAAACCCGATCTTTTCTCGGGCCGGTTCGCGCGGACGTTGGTGCAAACATCGGCGCGACGTAGACAGCACGGTGCTCCGCAGGTGATATCCGAGTGCGTTTCTCTGCGAGAAGAGGCGTCTGACTCGCGTGCGCCGCACTGCTGACCTCCGCCTGTCAATCCAACCAAGCAAGGCGACCGTCACGTCGATTGGAGAGAGAGTGATCATCTTCCGCGTGCACGCACGCCCCTGCCTGGCGAGAAGTCCGCGGGAGCGTCGGATACGTCGTGGTAGACGCTCTCGTGCGCGAGCTCTGCATCGCGTATGCACGTACTACGACTGGACGTCCTCTACGCGTACGTTGCGGTGCGGAAGACGTTGTTGAGGCACGCCAGCAAGGCACGCGCCGCGCTTCGAGGAGCATGTGCGGTCAGACCTGCAGCGCGTAGTCCGTGCGGCCACACCGATGCTCGTGTTTCCCTTGTCTCTGCTGTCGCTTAACGCAGTAATGGAGCATCCCAAGCCCGGTACCCAGCTGCATTTCCGGCGTCCGAGAGTGGGCGCCGCAGCGAATGCTCACGAGCGTCCGTCCCGATGAGTTCGACGTCGTATGCTCCGAGGGGACACTCGCATCCGTTGGCGCGCGCCGGGTATCACTGAAGGCCACCCATCGCTTTAATTTGACGGTGATGCACGGGCGGAGAGTCGAGGTGGGTGTTCTATTCTAATTTGATACGTCGCTGTCCTTCTGCTGGTCGACCAGGGAGCTGTCTTGGGCGCCGACGTCGCGGCCAAGAACCAACTCGAGAGCGGCGGCCAGTCCTTCGATTCTGCCCTGTTGCTCAGCTCGTGGCCGGCATAGCAAGTGCGATACTTTGCTTCTGGGGCCGTCAGGAAGAGCAGACGTCATGTACAGGGCCAAGCGCTGAGGCGTTCTGTGGTCGAACCGCTAGAGCCCCAGCACCCCGAGTCTAAGGTCAGGAAATCGGCATTGCAAGCGCGGCGGGCGTCCTGCTCGAGGGTTAGATCGCGATAGTACTCCGGAACGAGGTCGTGCAGAGGGAAGATATTGTCCAGTAGTTGGTAGATTAGCTGATATGTGAATGATCAACTGGTTCCCGTTGCATCCTCAGACGTTGCGTAACCAGATCCCAAAGATCTTGGAGCCACTTCGCGCGCGCACCAAAGTTAAGAGCCACGACAATGAGACGATGTTATCCGGGAACCAAAGAGCAGACAGGCGAATAGCAAGGCAGCAGCCAAAAGGTATATACATGCGAAACCGGTCCAGCAACGAGCAACAAACACATGCCGCCCACACCAACTGCAGCGCACGGTAATCAAAGACCCAGCGAACAACAGCAGAGGCGAGCGGCACATGCCTGCACCGTGCAGGTAACAGGGGGCGGAAATTAGGCGATATCGAGACAAAGACGAGACAAAACGGTGAGACTGGGAGCACAGTGAGAGAGAAAGGAAACCGGAACTGGAGGTGCCACGGTGGCACGGCGCCATAAAGGCAGCCAACGCGGCAGCGCATCGATTTACGCGCCGCCGACCATCTTGTCGTCGCCCTCCGTCGCCGTCGCTGCCTCCTTCAAGGCGCGGCGGCGCTGGACTTGCTTGCCTGCGCGCGTGCCGCGGCGCCGCTTCTGGCCGGTCGCGCCGTCGGGCAGGGGGGACAACGGCTCAGCATCGGCCTCGGAGGGGGCCAACGACGCAGCCTCTGCCGCAGGGGAACACTGCACGGAGAAGTCCTTGTAGCCGGCCCAGGTGTGGGGGTGCGAGAAGAGGTGGTGCGTCTTGGGCTCGGCGTCGTCGCCGCGGAAGTCGAGGCCGAGGGCAGCCAGGGTCTCGGACGTCAAGAGCGCGCCGGAGAAGGCGTAGCGCACGTGCTCGGGGACCTCGTCCTTGACTTGACGCCGATCCTCGTCGTCGCTGTCGCTGTCGCTGTTGTCACTGTCCTTGTCGCTGTCCTCGTCTTCGCTTTCGCCAACCATGTCCGGCGGCGGCGGCGAGACGCAGCGGCGCGGGCGGGCGACCATCGACGGGAAGGGCGCGAATTGCACGCGGCGTTGCTTGCCTGTGCGAATGGGCCCTGCGGACGAGCTTGCGCTGGCGTTGGTGAGCGACGAGGAGCGGGACAAGGGCGCCTTGGAAGGCTGCCGGGAAGGGCCAGCGACGCCGGCGTCGGTGAGAGACGGCGTGCGCGAGGGCGGCTGGCGCGATGGGCCAGCGACGGGCGGGCTCATATCCTGCAACAGAGACTCAGATATGTTGCGATGCGAAAGGGAGCGAGAGGAACTCACCTCGTCCGTCTGCGTGGCGGCGTCCGACATGGGATACAGAGAGGGGAAAGTGGCTGCGCCGCGGTACGGCAGCTGCGCCGGGCACGTTGCAGCAGTGGCGCCCCTGCGCGAGCGCGGGCGCTGCTGGACGGGCAGGCGCCGTAGGAACGTGAAGCGCAGCTCCTTATTCTTCTCGTATTCCACGCGGGCGCGCTTCGCAGGGGGTTCCTCATATTTCGCATCTGCGTCGCGCTTGCGCTTCAGAACGTTGGTCACCACGCCCGCGACCGTGGACCAGATGGAGGGCGGGGGTGGGTGCTGCGGCGCCGGGACTGCGGGCACCTCGGGGAAGAAGTCCTTGGCGATGAACGCGACCTGGCTGGCAGTGAGGACGCGCCAGTAGGTGATGCGCTCGCGCTCGAACTTGGCTGCGAGCTCGGCGCCCGTGACAAAATTCTCGCGCAGGTGCTCCGGCTTCGCGAGGTTCTCCTTGCGCAGCGCCGCGAGGAAGTCGAGCTGCCGGACCTTGTTGCCGACGCACATCGCCTCGCCCTGCATGAGCGGTTCGTCGGGGTGGGCGTGCTTGCGGTAGACGCAGAGGCGGACCAGGTCCAGGCAGTCGTCGGGCGTGACGTGGTGCGCCTGAGGACGCATCACGCGCAGGCCGGGTTCCTCCCACTCGAGGGCGCGGACCGCGTACTTGAGGCGCGCGTCCACAAACGCGCGGAAGCGTGCCTGCGTCAGCAGGGGATCGGCGTCCGATCCCGGAGGGCCGGGGTTCGCGAAGGCGGCAGCAGCGCCGGTGCAGGGAGGGGCGGTGGATACGACGGAACCGACGGGGGAGAACAAGTTGTCCGGGAAGACGAGCGGGATGTCCTTGGAGTTCTTTGACGACGACTTGTCGACGGCGTCCCAAAGGCGCACGTTGTAGTACTCGTCGTTCGTCAGCGTCTGGACCGATTCCATCGTCGAGTCGAGGTCATTGAGGACGTTCGGGAAGGTCAGATCTGGCGGGAAGGCGGGCTGGTCATCGCCGGACGCGGGCTCGGTGCCGCTGTTCTCGTCCGCGGCGGAGCTCCAGGTCGGGCCGTCGAACAGCGGCGGCGGAGGGAAGTGCTGGGCGAACGGCGTGGCGACGAAGCCATTCGCGCGAGCGCTGAAGATCTGGCCGTCGGCGTTCGTCTTGATGATGTCCGTGGTGGAGTCCGTGCGACGAAGGGCGTTCCGCCTCCCGACGGGGGGCCGAGTGGAGGTCCCCTGCTGGGCACTGGGGAGACGGTGAGCGGGTTGTGGTGGCGGAGACGTGAAGCCGACGCCGACTAACCTGTTGCCAGCGCCGGCAGCGGTGGACACATTTGTCCCGGCGACGTTCGCTGCGCCATGGGCCGTAGCGCCGCTCGCGGCGGCTGCATGGCCCTGGACGGCAGCGGCGTTCGAGCCGGTAGCGGCGGCGGCGGTGGTGGCCGGGACCGCGTGGTTAGTCGAAACGACGACGGCGTTGAGGAGCGCGTTGAAGTTGTTCGACATTCTCAGATGAGTTGGTCAGGGTTGGGTAAGTGCTTTAAGGGCAGAGTCGCTGGGCAGCGGAGGATGACAGTGGTAACTGGTCAAGAGCAGAAGCTGGGTTTCAACGCTGCGAATGCCCGCTTTTTGTGCTCATGGTGGCGGAACTGCCCGAAACACCACGGCCGGCAATCCGGCGCCGCGTGATGCGCATCGGCGAGCGCCCGAACCCCCACGCTCTCTCAGAAGCACCTTCGAGTCATTTGGAAGCCAAGCCGAGGATTCTGAGAGGTCGCTGACACGGCGACGGGCCTCACTCGGGCACTCGAACTTGGCCTAGCTGCAGGAAAGACACCCTCGATACAAGTCACATTGAGCAAAAGATACATCCGAAGGACAATAATGAAATCTCCAGGCCAAGTCCATCATGACCATGTCGTACGACTGGATTCCGGAATTTCGAGCTTCATTTCGGGTAAGCAGCTGCGGGTCCGGCGCAGATGACAATGTAAGGGCGCGGCCGGCCGACGGCGACCGTCGGCTCGTTGACGTAGCCGGTGCCGCCTGAGGCTTGAGGCCTGAGCCAGCAAAGAGCACCACGCTACCGCCATTACAGCGCCCTGCGCACGCCGTCGGCCGACGTGCGCAGCGGCGCTGGGATGGACGGCAGGCGGTCTCGCGACCCCGATACAGCCGAATCCACATGTTCTGGTGCCGGGCGCGGGCGGGCAGCCAGCAGCCTGCGATGAATCCGGATAGCTGCAGACACCGGATCCTTCTCGCACCGTGACCACGACCCAGGAGCCGATGTCGATGTCGGGAAGAAAACCTGTTCGCACTTCTGAACTCCGTCGTTTGCGACGCTTCCCTCACCCCGGTCGAGTGGAAGACCCTGCTAGGCCCGCACCCTGCACCAGATTACGGTGTGCCAAGCCCCAAGCAGCTGTACAGCTGCCCAGAGCTGCCCAGCCACTCATATTTGAGCACGATGCCCGCCAGGCCCGGTGAATCCATCTCTTCCTCCCGATGCGCCTGGCCGTCCTCTACGGTCTCTCTCACACAGTGCACCGGCTTGACCAGTCTCTGAAGCAGAGCGCTGTCCAGAAACCATGAGTAGTACCCGGCCGCATCAACTTCATTTTCATGCGTCGAGCTCGTAGTCGGCGTGCGGGCGCAATGACCATGCAGGGACCTTGAACATGTTCTTGCACCGTCCGGAACTCTTCTTCTTCTTTCAGCTACAGACGTGCCCTAAAGGGCCCTGTCGGTGTCAGCCTGGAGGGGGTTACTACTACTACTACTACGGCTGCACAATCGGCGCGGGAAGTGGACTTTGTTCATTACTTCTGTATCGAATTGTGTGACTGCTCTATGTAATTTCCTCGATGGGATCAATGCAATACTGATACTTGTCGTTGCAAGGTGATGAAAGACGAGAAGCCTTGCAACGCGCAGCGGCTTTTGTCGTGAGCGCTAATCGACCAGCCTGTGCGGTATGACGGCGAGTAGCTACTGGAAATTAATTACACACTTGCTAAAGTTTTGAACCAACTTGCGAGGGGAGGGGATACGTACGCATACCTTGCGGCACACGAACGAGAGAGCCCAGGTCGCGGAAGGGCACAGACGTAGAAAGAGATGATCATGGGGTCGTGCAGCATGCCAAACAGCGTCGCGTCGTGCGCCAGGCGTACGACAGGATCGCCGGGCAGGAACTCGGTCACGCACCTGCCCGTTGACGCGGACTCAGATGTCATCCTCCATGCAGTGCTTCTGTATCTCCTCCATCGTGTGCGCGCCGCTAGAAGAGCCACCTGCGCGGCGTCCTTTTTCTCCCCTCCTTGGCGCTCGCGAGCACAGCGGGCTCCGCGTGCTCCGGTCCGTGAGGCTCTGAATCCACGACAACTCGAGAGCAAGCTTCAAGCTGGCCGGGTCAATGTTTACCGCAGTCTCGAGCAGGGGCCTGCGCCTGCATCGACGCGCCCTGCTGCGCGTAGCCCTCCGCGAGGTACGGCCCGAAACGACGCAGCCGAGCAGCGACGAGCCGCCGCGGCTTTGCGCCCTGCCGACGAGCCTCGTCGTCCATGTTAAGCACCCGCGACTCTGCGGCAACCTGGAGGCCGCCTACGGCGTAGTCCAGCGCGGGCGCGATGGGCGCGTCGTGGGAGCAGTCGTCCGTGCGCCGTGCAAGAACTGGGCTGTGGGCGTCAGTACATGTACGAGGTTCGAGAGGAGGAAGTGCGGGCACCATTTTGCCGAACAGACCCTTCTTGGAGTTGCTGGGGAGGACGCCGACAGTCTTCTCTTATGCCCCGCTCCTTCGCGAGCGCACTGCTGCATGACGTCGCCGTCGTACTCGTGCTTGCAAGGCCACCCAACGTTCTTGCTCGCCTGCCCGTTGTAATCCAGGACAATGTTGACGGGCGACTGCAAAGCTATGAGCTATCGGTGCGGGACAGGAAGCAGCGAGCACGAACCTGTCCGTTCACTCGCACCTTGCCTGTGGCGTAGTCACTGTGGTCGACCGGGCGTGGACCCTGCTGGTCGAGCAGCAGATGGACGACGGTCGAGCGATCACGCTCGACGTTCACCTCGAGCAGCTGGCCTGTGTCGACGCGCAAAGCCGCACTTGAAGCAGCTTGCCGCCGAATCCCCCGACGTACGGCCGAAAACGACGCCGCCCAGCAACGACGAGCCACCGCGCCGTGCAACCTCTCTAGCGTAGAAGAGGCTCGCCAGCGGGACGGGCGCGCCGTCTGCGTTGATCAGGTGCGAGGCGGAGTCGATCTTGAGGCCGACCATGGTGTGCTGTAGCACGGGCACCGTGAACGTGGCACGAATGCATGCAGAAGCCACCGCAGAGAAAGGACTAAGCAAGGCTCGTCATGCAAAAAATGGCGCCCCGGGAGCAAGCGTACCTTCTTGCCAGTGCCAAACGGAGGTGAAGGTGAAGTTGTGGCCGTCGGCCGTCTTCTGGAGCACCTCGGGCTGAATCCCTACTCCGTCGCCAGTGCACGGCCGCTGTCGAGGCCACGGCCCTAAGTGGTAGTACTTGAAGTGCTCATTGCTTTCCTGGCCGTTGAGGGCGCCGCGGGAGAGGATCTGCAGAGATATGAGCGGTGTGCCGGACAACTGACGTGCACGAACCGTTCCACTCTGAGCTCTCCACATCTCGGACACGGCCACAGAAGCGCTGGCCCTCGTTGTGTAGCAGCACGGTGCAGATGGTCGAGCTTGGCTAGTTGACCTTCATTCCGTGCTGCTGGGCCCGTCATGCAGCACGCGAAGTACGTCGCCGAAGACGACGCTCGCGGCGAGCGGTGGTCATTTCGCGTGTATCCCTCTTCGGTCAGCGTCTGTCGACGTTCCCGACAGAGCCTGCGGGAGCGCGAGAGAACGGAAAACGCGGTGTATTACACGAGAAAGAGGTGGGTGCTATAGAACTCGACGAGGAGCGAGAAGGGAAGCAAGGTCGAGTCGCGGTTCCAAGTCCGCGCCGCCAACTTCTTCTGGCTACCAACTTCAACAGCACGCGCTCAGGCTCGACATGTCAGCCTTTGCCGCGTCAACCTCATCTTTACCGCTGTCCCTCACTGTATACGTACTCCTGACTGCAAACGCGTGCTTGACTCTGGCCGTCTCGATGAATCCTGGTCTCCGCGCCGCAACGCCCGATCTGGACGCACCTGCTCCCTCCCGCGCCAGTCCGACGCGGGAGCTCGTACAGTCTCTCGCTGCATCCCTGCGGCAGATGTCCAACGAGATTTCGGGCTTAGAAATGCGTCGGAACGGGCTCTCAGCAGCACACGTCGGCTGAAAACTGGAGCACAAACATTGCGTAGCTTGATCTCCTGCCGTACCGCTCCATGCTCGTGCGTCCGGACGATGAGGAACGCGATGCTGCTGCATACCGCCACGCAGTGGAGACCGAAGCAGTACACTCCACACCTCAGCCCTGGCAGGACCTACTCGCGCTCGTCGGCTGCCGCGGCAACTTTTCGCTTGCATCCCAAGTCGAAAGGCTCCATTACGCCGTCATCCTCCTGCGTGAGCAGGGGCCCATAGAACACATACTGCTTGACCGGGACGCAGCGCCTGCGAAGCGGGAGCTCATCTGGGTCGCGCTCTACCCGCACTTGCTGGCTCGTGGCTATACGCTGCCGAGTCCCTACGCATCCGGAACCCCCGGGACTTCAATCGCCTACACGCTGCCTCTACAGCGCCGTGGCAAGGATAGTCCACTGGACGTACGTTTTGCTACGTAGACTCGGACCTCCCGTCGCGCAAATTGACCGCCCGCGCCAGATGGTCCATGACAACGTTCTCCCCGCAACGACCACGAAACACGGCAACAAGCATCGACGAGTGGCCCTCAAGATCGTCTGCACACGACCCGGAACAGAGTATGCTCAGGAGATCGAGACATTGAAATACCTCAACACAGAGCCCATTCGCAGCCACCCGGACAACATCGTGGTCCGGTTGCTCGATGTGCTCGATTTCCCCGAGGTCAACGGCCAGGCGCGTGCAAAGCATCTCCAGATCATCGTCATGCCTCTTCTGCGCCCGTTCAGCAAGACTGACAGCGGCGCCATAGGCCTTGTGGTAGAGTTGATGCGGCGCATGTTCCGAGTGAGCCTTCCTTTCGGGTGTGCGTTGACTACGGCTGCAAGTACGTTCGTGGTTTGGCCTACATGTTCCTTAACCATGCGCGGGCGCTTCAGTCGTCTACGACAGATACTCGCCGCCGAGTCGCCCAACGCACGGCCGAAAGTAACGCGGGGGCGCTTCGTGCACGCGTGCGCGAAGACGCCCAAAAGTGGCGACTAGACGCTGGCGACGGAAAAGCTACGTCCGCGCGCTCGTCCCACGGCGCGTCTTGGGGTCAGTTGGTTATCGGGCCGAGTCTTCAAGTTCATTTTAATGCTACGGGTACCGTACCTATTCGGATACACTGGGAGTCGGAGAGGATACATTCGAAATCGGAGAGGATACACTCGAAGTCGGACAGCCAAGACCAGACTGGGAGCTCGCTGACATTTCCCATTCCACCGCGGCGTCACCGAAGCTCGCACGGACGTGCGCCGTCAGCCACGCCGGCGTGGTGACGCCCTCCAAACTGACTCTGAACGGAGACAGGCTCGCAGCCTCGCGCGCATTCCGCCTCGACTGGATGAACCGGAGAAACGCGTCTGCGGCGTCGTCGTCCAGCGAGCCGCCATCGATCGTCACCGTCTCCAGCTCCGGCCACAGCCCGCGGCCGGCGACGAGCTCGTGGAAGAACTGTGGAAGGATGGGCTCGAGATCGGTGAGCTCGAGCTCGCGCACATGCTCGAGCGCGCCTAAGTGGACCGCCGTCTGGCCGTCAAGCGTGGGACCTCCGCTCTGGCCGAGCATGAGTTTCGAGACGCGGTGGACGACCGTGTCACGGAAGAGGTGGATGACATCTGCGGCGTCCGAGCAGATGTCGAGGCAGGCGAGCGCGGGCATCGAGATGCTGGCGAGTATCGGCGGGAGGGACGAGATGTGGCCGTAAAGCCCTAGTTCGGTGACTGCGCGCAACTCCAGAGCCAGAGTAGGAGGTCTGGGGGCGTCGATGCGCCCGTCGGGCATTTCCAGGACGAGCATCTGGAGCGAAGGGGTGTTGCGCAACAGGCTGAAGAGCGCAGCGAAGGAATCCTGCTCTACTCGGAGATGAAGAGTCGAGAGCAGCGGAAGAGGGTGCTCTGGTGCGACGAAAATCTTGGTAGAGCAGAAGTCTTTTAGCCGCGGGCAGTAGGGAAGATATCGTCGCAGATCGGACCACGGGAGAGGGGATTCGGATGGGGACCTCGGCACGATCGTACAGCCCTCGAGAAGCGGTGTTGGTTCGCATAGCCAGCCCAAGTGCCTCCTAGCAACACCTTCAGGAAGTATCATGCAAACCCGACGCCAACGCTTGATATGGAGACCCAGGGCGTCGAAGATGAGCTGGTAGTATGGACAGTCCGGCCAGGATGGCACAGTATCGCCTTCCTGGTGTCCCCAGTCAAGGCATACGGTCAGAGAATGCTGTTTTTATCGTTCTAGGAGGGCCTCTACGCGATCAAGATGGCCGCGATGGGTTGTGCGCGAGCGCCCCACGAGCTGGGGCACCGCGACGTCGGCCCATAAAGCTGCGACATTCAGAGCAATAGATCGCCAGAGCCTGCATACGGCCGACAGGTAGAATGGAAGGGAATTCCGAGCAGCGTCATATCTGCGGTGAAGGGTGTCGGGCTGGGAGACAACCTCGAGGAAAATGGCGCGTAGCAGCTCCGGCGGAAAGGTGTCAACCAGCGCACGAGTAAAGACCCTCTTCTGTCGCGCTATCTCTGGAATCAAGACGTCGCGGATTTTTTCGACGGTCGCGAGCTCTGGTTCGAGCACGTCGATGTCGGCTTGAGCGCGCTCCGAGTCCAGGGACCAGCGCAGACCGAGCAGCAACCAAAGCCGACTGCAAAGCACTACGCCGTCCGTCTAGGCCCTCCAGAGTTGTAAGGTTGATGCGGTGTTGTTCGCGAGCGAGTTGTATTGCAGCCGCCATGGTGATGATAGGACACTGGTGGTAGGAAGGAGAAACGCATTGAACATTCCAAGCCCGCGCCGGACCCAATCCAAAGGGCCCTACTGTACGGTTTCGACCGTAGGTTCAGGCACAAAATTTTTATCTAATCTTAGTGAGCCTCGATAAGAGATCGCGGTCGATTCCGCGAATCAAACCTTATTTTTCAGAGGTCCGTGTTACATGTTACTGAACCTACGGTCGAAACCGTACAGTAATTCAGAATCACGCGATTTTCACTCATCCCAACAAACCATGCCCATGTTTGCAAAACTTCTAGGCTCTGTCGCCATTTTATCTTTGGCTCTCGGACTTACTCCTCATCTTATCTCCGTTTGACATCCGAGGGGAGATCCAGCTTGTCGGGCCGGGTCCGAGGTTGGTGCCATCAGTCTGCTGCACAGTGCGGCAACCGTCCACGTCGCTATATAACTCCCCGCTTACACAAGAAGTACTAGGCAGTCCCATCTTCAACCAGAGCCCACCGCGCGCATACAATGGCCGTTACTCACAACTTGGAAGACGAGCTTCGAGCGGACGCTCATGATTCATCCCCAAGTAATAGGCACCACGTACCTAGATCGAGCGCCCGCCGCCACACGAGCCAGGGCCGTCCGGGTCGATGTCGCCCATCCTCACGCGCGTGGCGCCGCCCAACCCGCCCTGCAATCACGTCGCAATCCAGCGACCGTCGATGGCCGAGTCGGGCGATGACCTCAGGTTGCGGGGCATCCGCCAGCGTCCAGCGGGGTCAGCTTCTCGCTGCTGGTGCGGGACCTGATCACGTCGAGCACCTGCCCGCCGCCGAAGACCCAGAAGTTGTCCCTGTGGTGGCGGCCCCTTCTGCACTGGTGTGCGCCGCCCTTTCCTAGGCGGTCGCCGCTGCTCGCAGGCGCAACGATCTTCGCGTGCTTCTCAGGCAGTCCGAGCGCAGCGCGCGAGTATGCAGAACAGTAGGACGGCGCGCGAGAACTGGAGATTGATCTTCGAGCTGCCAGTGGCCGGGTCTGCCCGCCGCCTCGAGCAGGTTGTCCGCGACTGGCCGCCGAGTCGCCCGCCGCCGGCGCGGACTAGCCCCACCGGCGACGAGGCTCGGGATGGGCTCGTCGTCCGTGTTGATCACTCGCGACTCTGTGTCGATCTGGAGGCCGTAGTCCAGCGCAGGCGCGATGGGCGCGTCGCGGAACCAGTCGTTCGTGCGCCGTGGAAGGACTGAGTTGCGTATACTTATCAGTAGATGTGCAATATTCCAGAGGAGGGTGTGTAGGTACCGTCTTTTCGAACGAATCCTTCTTGGATTTGTCGTAGTCGTCGAACGTCTTCTCTTGATGCCCCACTCCCTCGCGAATGCATGGCAGCTGCATGAGGTCGCTGCCGCAGGAGTGCTTGCAGAGAGACATGATGTCCTTGCCTGACTGGCCGTTTGGGGCGAGTTTGACGGGCGACTTCAAACCGGTGAGCGAACCCGGGCGCACGCGACATGCCAAAGTTTGAACTGACCAGTGAGGGGAGGGAATACATACGGATGCCTTGCGGCACACAATAACCAGAAGGAGACAGGTTGCGGAAGGGCACAGACACACCGCCCGCAGCTTGAGTGCGCCGACGACCGGGTTGGGCGCGTGGCGAAGGCCGACCTTGGGGTAGCGGAGCATCTCGAACACCGCCGCCCGGAGCACAGCAGGATCATCTCCCCGGCCTCGCCGCTGGGGGATCGGAGAGGAACTTGGTCACGTCGAGCCCCTGCCCGTCAACGACGACGACACGGGTTCGTCCTTATTGAGCTTCTGCACCTCCATCCAGCCAGACGAGCACGCCTACGCACTGCGCAGCTTCCTCCTTCTCGCTTGCTGTTCGCAGGCGTGGCGGGTTCTGCGTGCCTCTGTGCGGGCGCGGTGCACGAGGACGCAGAAGAGGAGCACGGCTGGCTTCCGGCGCACGAGAACGAGCTGGCCGCGTCTATCTCGGGTCTGAACGCCGTCTCGAGCAGGCTTCCCGCGCCGCCGCCGATGAGACCGTCAGCTGCGCTTGCATCGACGCGCCCCGCTGCGCGCAGCTGGCCGTTGAGTCGCCTGATGCACGGCCAAAAACGACGCGGCGCAGAAGCGACGAGTAGCTGAGGAACTTCGCGCCGGCGACGAGGCCCGGGATGGGCTCGTCGTCCGCGTGCATCACCCGCGACTTTGCGTCGATCTCGGGGCCGTAGTCCAGCGCGGGCGCGCCGTGGAAGGACTAGGTTGCGTGCATCAGTACATATACGAAGCTTCAGAGGATGAAGTGCAGGCACCCTCTCGCCAAAGCAAATCGTTCTTGCATTTGTTGAAAATGACCTTGGCGTCGACGTCTTCACTTAATTCCTCCCTCCTTCACGGGCACAGGCATCAGAGTGCCGCATGAGCTCGCCGCCGCCGCCATCACTGGACGTCCTTTACTAGATACCTGACCGTTGATGGTGACGACGAGCGCGGCCGCGGCACGAACCTGACATCTAGTCACGGCGGGCGGTCGCGTGGGCCCGCACAGATCACAGACGGTCGACAGCTGGCCGGTGTCGACGCGCGAGGCCGCCGCCGACTCTCCCGAAAACGCCGCCGAGGCCCAGGACGGGCTCGCCGCCCATATTGGTCACACGCGACTGCGAGACCGCCCACGGTGTAATGCAGGGCGGGTGTCGTGGGCGCGACGTCCATGCAGAAGCCGCCGCAGAACTGGGTCGCGCGCGTCAGCACATGTACATACATACTGTAAAAAAAAATATGCCGCACAGGGCGAGAGTACCTTCTCCTTCCAAATGTACTCATCCTCCTGGGAGTTGGAGGCGGCGTCGCACTCAGTCGTCGCACGTCTTCTTGAACACGTCGTGCTGGATGGCCCACTCCTTCGCCAGCTGTCGAAGCGCTTCGCGAGATATGGGCCGGAGCGTGCCACTCGATGTCCTCGCTCGCCTGGTTGTCGAGGAAGAGGCGGGCGGGGAAACGCAGAGGTGCAGCACGTGCGCAACGTAGTTGTCGCAGAAGCGCTGCACACGGTCAAGCTCGACCGTTAGACGTTAGACCTTCGTTTCGAGCGGGTGGGCTGCGACGGAGCGGCGATTTTTCTGCGTTGACGCGCCAGGCAGCAGTTGAAGAAGGCGGCTACTGAGGCGCCCGGCACGCGACGAGCCGTCGAGTCGTGCAAGCCACCCGCGGCGATGGGGCTCGGGGCGGGCTTGCCATCCGCGTGGCTCACGCGCGAGTCCGCCTCTATCTCAAGGTAAACCCCGATGTACTGCAGCACGGGCGCCACGAGCGCGGAGTCGAGGTCGTGCGTGCAGAAGCCACCGCAAAGAGAGCTGAATCAGGCGCGTCAGCAGAAGTAGAAAAATGCTGCACGGGCTGCATACGTACCTGCTTGCCAATTTAATGCCCTTCCTTCCTTTCTAACAATGGGCGCCCCTTAGAGTTGGAGGCGACGAAGTCGTCGAATGTCTTGTGGAGCCCCTCGGTCCTCGGGCCGAATAACCCACTCCGTCCGCTGTTGACGCCAAGGCAGCAGCGAGTGCGTGCAGTGCCTGAGTCGATGTCCTAGCTCTACTGGCTGTCGAGGGATCTGCAGAACTGTCAGCGATGCGAGCAGGACAAGTGGCCGTGCGCACGAACCGCGTCTAACTCCCACACCTTCGTCCCGGTGGTCAAGCGCGCGTCGCAGGAGCGCTTGCCCTCGTTGTGGAGCAGCATGCTGAGGACCGTTGGGCGTGGCTGCTTGCAATTGACCGTTATTCTGTGCCTCTGGACCCGAGGTTCGCCTGCCATGCAGCGCTTGCGGCCGCGCGACTCGCGCCCGAGGACGGCGTACACGAGCGGCGGTCAGACGCTGGCGATGGAAACGCGTTTGTCGTGTGTGCGAGCGCACAGCGGGTGTATCTTGGCCACCGAGCACTGAGCAGGCCCGCAAGCGATCCGCAATGGCAGGTTGTCTCGCTCGTCGAACGTGCACGCACGTACCCGCCACCGCAGCCTCGTCCTGGCAATATTAAGCTTGGAAGAGCTCCATGCTGACGCAGTGAAGTTTGCCGATGCTGTACCCCGCGCAGGAGTATTCGAGCAGATTATTCTCCGAGGCCTTGGCCGACGTCCAAGATTCCGTGAGCTCGCTCAGCGGGCTCGCTGCCAATCAACCGCCGTCCGACGCCTGCTGCCCGGGAGCGTTGACAACGGGCGCTGGTTGCCGAGCCCAGTGGCATTGCTGGTTGTGCGTCCAGACAGTTACCAACGTCAGGTCTGGCGCGTATCCCGCCGGCGTCGTCAGGCACGGCGCGGGCGCCGGCGCGTATTTCTCTTCGGTCAGAGTCTGACTACGTCCCAGACGAAGCCCGCGGGAGCGCGATGGTAGAACGCAAAACGGGGTGTATTAAGCGAGAAAGGGGACTCGGACGGTGCTGCAGAGCGCAACGAGGAGGCAGAAAGGAGTCAAGACCGTCAGTTTCGAGTCCGCCGCCGCGGTCGCTTTTGCCCACCAACTGCACGTGCTCCGGATATGCATACCAGTCGCCGCCGCGCCGTCTTCCTCCTTGTGCTCAGCGAGCGCTGATCGACGAAGTACACCGGACTGCAAACGCGCGCTTGACTCTGGCTGTCTCGATGACTCCTGGTGACTGGTCTGCATCGCGTGCTCGCGCGTCGCAGCGCTCGGTGTGAGCGCACCTGCTCCCTCTCACGTTGGACTCGCGCGGGAGCTCGTAAAGTGTCTCTCTGACAGTGTGACGCCCAAGTTCCAACGAGAACACAGGCTTGTTCGTCAAATCTGGTTCCCAGCGGCACAACCATGGAGTCGCTTGACGTCGTCTTGGACGCTCCCCGTATCCCTCGATGATCGCGCGTCCTGACGCTGCGCTACTGCATACTGCCAGGTAGTGGGGACCGAGGCAGTGCGCTCAACACCTCAGTCCTGGCAAGACGCACTCGCTCTCGACGCCTGCCGCGGCAGCTTTTCGCTTGCCTCTCAGGTCGAAAAGCTTCACTACTCCGCCATACTCCTGCGCGACCAGGGGCATATTGAGCACACCAGTATCGAACACACCCTGCGCGACCGGGATGCAGCCCCTTCGAAGCAGGAGCTCGTCTGGGTCGCGCTCTACCCGCACTTGCCCTGCGAGCCCCTACGGATACGGAACATCACGTACTTCAGGTTTCAACACGCTGCCTCTACAGCGGCGTCGCAACAACCGTCCACTGGATGTACGTCCCGCGAAAATGGCAACGCTCCCGCAGCCCAACTTGACTGTGCTCGCGCCCAGATCGTCCATGACAACGTCCTCCCCGCGACGACAATGAGACATGGGTAGCAACGGCGAGTCGCCCTCGAGATTGCCTGCACACGGCCTGGTACAGACCCCACGCGGGAGCTCGAACTACTGATTGAAATATTTCAACGCAGAGCCCATTTCGCGGCCACCCGGACAACATCGCGGTCCAGTTGCTCGATGTCACCGATTTCCCCGAGGTCAATGGCCAACCGCGCGCCAACGATCTTCATGTCATCGTCATGCTCCTTCTGCGCCGATTATCTACGCGCTCGCCTATATATGGGCTGGAGGATTTGGAACCCGTGCTTGAGTTGTAAGTGCATGTTGCGGGGATGATACGTTCGTTATCTGACCTGCGCTGTACTCTTCTATTCTACAACTTTCTCCTGACGCAGAGCATCTTCTCGGGCGGATGCTGGCACGCGCGCGCCAGATGAACGCTCGTCCGCAAAAGATGCGTCTTCGCGCTCTCTGATCTGTGACCCTACTCGTCCCCTGTTTCCACCGTGGCAATTTGTCGATGGGCATTTTGTACTTAGTCTTTGAGTAGACGGAGGTGGAATAAACTAGTAAAAAGTAAAAAGAGAGCACTGCCGCGCATCTCATTCCGGAGACGCTGCCAACCGTGCTCCCCCACTCCTCACCCCGACATCTCGGTTTGCGGCGCAGAACGGACAGTAGCGGACGGGTAGGGACTACGGCTGGACGTATGTTCGTGGTTTGGCCTTCATGTTCCTCAACTACGCGCGAGGCGGCCGCGGCCTGTCATACGCGCTGCTCTGCGAGGAGCATGCACGCCGGAAGGTGATACCCCACCATTCTGCGCAAGCCTTGACCGATGCACCGTCCTGTCGTATACCACGACGTCGCTGTTCTGTCAGGAGATAGGTCGCAGCTGCCCTCGAATGAGCGGACGTCAGTCTTCAACGAGGTTGGCCATGCAATGCAAGAATCAGCTACGTTTCTGAGGATCGTGCGTGCTTCAACCTAACGGGTTCATGGGGCAGTTAGGTGCAGTGCTTCATTTGGGCACGCCGCAGTGGGGGGTCATCTCGGAGGTGGAGATGTTCTCGTGGGCCAGCACGGAGTCGAGGATTCGAGGAGTTAAGGTCGGGAAGTTCTGTGTTGTTGCGTCCTTGCACTGTTGCACATGATCGCGAGGGTGCGATTGCTCAGTGCTGGGGTAGGGCTTTGTCATACGCTGTCAGGTCGTGCCGTGGGAAGACCGTGCCGTACTTGAAGGATGTAGGGTAATCGAGCGCATCGCGGACCCAGTTTGAGACTGCTCCAGCAATGCATACAGTGTCCCGTCTTCTCACATCCTCAGTTATTTGATAACCAGCTGCCAAAGAGCTGAAACACACGGCAGAAGTTAAGGGCCACGGCAAGGAGATGGTGCGATTTCGGAGCCAAAGAGCAGACACGCGCGAACAGCAAGGCAAGAGGTATATACATGCGAAACCGACCCAGCAACAAGCACAAATACACGCCGCCCACACCAATTGCAGCGCACGGGAATCGACGACGCAGTCAACAGCGGCAGAGGCGGGCGACACATGCCTGCGCCGTGCGGCAACAGGGGGCGAGATTACGGGAGATCGGACAAAGACGAGACAAACGGTGAGACTGGGAACATATAGATGGGGCGTAACGAGACGGAACAGAGATAAAGGAAAGGGTGCCACGGTGGCACGGCGCCATAAAGGCAGCCAGCGCGCCCATCTACGCATCATCACCGCCCATCTTGACATCCGCCGTCTCAGTCGCCGTCGCAGCCTCCTTCAAGGCGCGGCGGCGCTTGACCTGCTTCCCTGCGCGCGAGCCGCGGCGCAACTGCTTGCGGGCCGAGGCCTCGCGCGAGGGCGAGGGCGACGACGCCCACGAGGGCGACGGCGAGGGCGGCGGCGACGCCAAATGCGCGGGGAAGCGCACGGGCGACGGCGGGGGGGACGGCGGGAACTCGGGCAGCTCGTACTGCGTCTGCGCGTCGCGGTACGTCTTGAACTCGCCGTGCGGGTGCGACCAGGAGTGCCGTGCGGTGGGGTCGGTCGGCGGGCCGCCGAAGAGGCGCCTCTCCTCCATCCGCCTGAGCTGGGCCGCCCTGTACGTCTTCCACTCGCGCTTGCTGAAGATGCCGATGGGCAGCACCTGCAGCGGGTGCGCGTCGGCGCCCGACTCGATCTCGTCCTCCACGCCCATCAGGCTGCGTTTCGGCGCCAGGTCGCGGCGCTCCGGACGCGTGCTCTCGGTGTGCAGCGCGAAGCGCACGCGCTTCTCGCCGGCGGCGAGCGGGGCGACCGATTCGCCCGGGTCGGTGAGCAACGGGGTGGGCTCGGGCTTGGGCCTCGCCGGGGGGACGGTCACGAGCTTCCGCCGGGGGCCTATGGTGACAGCCGCGTCCTCTTGCGACTGCGTGCGGCGCAGCGGCTGCCGGGAAGGGCCAGCGACGGCCGAGCTGTCAGATTCCTGGAACGGGGAGTCAGTAATACTGCGCGGTGAAAGGGAGCAAGCAGAACGCACCTCGCCAGTCTGCGTGGCGGCGTCCGACGTAAGGTGTAGAATAGGGTACGCATCCGCGCCGTTGTAGGGCAGCGCCTCCGGATTCGTCGCCGCGAGCATGCCCCGCAGCGGGCGGGGCGGCAGCGGCGGCGCGACGGGGACGTCGCTCAGGAACGCGAACCGCGGCTGCGGCCTCCGTTCTTGTCCTACGCAGGCGCGCTTCGCAGGGCGTTCCTCGTCATCATCAGCGCCGCGCTTGCGCTTGAGCAAGCCCGTCACGGCGCCGACAAGAAGCTCTGCCGCGGCGACCACCACGAGGCCGAGGAGGGAGGGCACGGGCGGCGGCGGCGCCGGGAGGAGGTCCCGCGCGAAGCTCGCCGCCTGGTCGACGGCGGGGCGGATCTTGTAGCGCGTGCGCGCGTCCTTGTTCGCGATGACGACCTCCGCGCCCATCTGGAAGCGCTCGCGGAGCCAGGCCGGCTTCCGGCGCTGCGCGGCGCGCAGGTCCAGCAGGTAGCGCAGGTTCTCGGCCTTGTTGACGCTGGCGGCCGCCTCGGCCGCGAGAAGCAGGGTGTCCGCGCTGTTGGGGTTGAGCAGGTACCGGCGGATGCGCTGGTACTCGTCGGGCCGCATCGCGTGCGACGCAGGCACGGCCAGACGTTCGCCGGGTTCGGAACGCACATCGTTCCAGGTGAGGCCGCCTTCCGCGCCCGCGCTCTCGACGACGAGGTCTGCATAAAATTTCGCGAGCTCGGGGTCCGTGTTCGCAGCGGGGACGGGCGCGGCGTTGCCGGCGTTGGCGTTGGCGGCAGCGGCGGCGGCAGCGGCGGCGGCAGCGGCGGCGGCGGCGGCGGCAGGGGTGAAGAGGTTGCGAGGAAAGACGAGCGGATATCCCGGGAGCGAGCTGTCGGGCTGGTCCTCCGAGAGCGCATCGGCAAACAACTCGTCCACGTTGCCGCCCAGGCGCGCGCTGTAGTATTGGCCGTTGTCCTGCTGCGGGTTCCAGTCCGTCGTCGAGTCCGTGCGACGGAGCGCGACGACGCCGGGGGCGGGGAGACCGGGAGGGGAGGCGGGCTGGCCGGCCGGATCGAGAGCGCCGATGACGACCTGCGCGTTGGGGACGGCGTTGCCGCCGTTCCCCGGCGCGAGGGCGATGAGGGCCTGGTTGGCAACCGACTGCTGGGCACTACGAGCACGGGTCAGACTGCAGAAAGAGCGTGGTGACGGCAAAGGGACGAACCTGTCGCCAGAGCCAGCAGCGGCGGAGACGTTCCCAGCGGCCACAGTCGCCGCGCCATGGCCATGGGGAGCAGCGCCGTGAACGGCAGCTGCGTTGCCCTGGCCGGCAGCGACGTGCGCGCCGGAGGCTGCGGCGACGGTGGCCGGGGCGTGGTGGTTGGTCGCAACAGTCGCGGCGTTGAGGAGCGCGTTGAAGTTGGCAGACATTTTCAATAAAGTTGGGTGTGAGTTGGGGGAGTGCTTTAAGGGCAAGGTCGCTGGGTAGCGGGGGGATGACAGTGGGAACTGGTCAAGAGCAGAGCTGGGTTTCAAAGGTGCGAACGTCCGCTTTTTGTGCTCATGGCGGATGAATAGCCTGATGTACCACGCCCGGCAATCCGGCGCCGCGTGATGCGCCCCGGCCAGCGCCCGAACCTCGATGCCCACAAGCCTCCTTGCCCAGTCTTAAAGCCATTTGAACGTCTAGCTAGCATTTCCGAGAGCTCTGCGGCACGACGAGACGCTAGGTTGCCTGGGCCGGGACAATAGTACCCTCGATACAGTCACATCCAGGTCACATCTACTATCTACTAAGCGAGCAATTGCCTGCCTCCATCACGAGCTGGGCGCACGAGGGTCGCACGGCCGGAAGCCGAGCGGAACAGCGAGCTTCATTTCGCGTAGCTGCGGGCCCGGCGTACGTGGCGACGCCAAGACGCGGCGCGGCCGGCCGACGGCGACGTTCGGCATTGCGTTGACGTCGTCGTCGTCGTCGCCAGAGTCTGATTCTCGAGCCAGCAGCAGCGAGCACCACACTACGGCCATTACAGGGCCCTGTGCACGCCGTCGGCCGACGTGCACAGAGCGCTGGGATGAACCGCAGGCGGCCTTGGGTCACTGAGAGAGCTGAAGCACGTGTAGACGTCGCTGCCTGGAGCGGTGTCGTCGGCGGCATCTCGGGCGGCCAGTGGTGGCCGGTGAATCTAAGCGTTGCGCTCTGGCTGCGCTGCTGCGACCACGGACCGTGGTCGATGTCGGGGAGAAAATCTGTTTGCACATCTGAACTCCGTCGTTCTCCAAGCTCCAACTGCGACCGCATCACCAACTTCAATGTTGCGACCGACTCCTGTACTCTGTACCGAAGCGACTACGCGTTTCTCGCCTCCCAGCAACGGTGTGGCGCACCCGAAGCAGCTGCCCGAGCATCCACCGTGACACGCGCTGTCCTGCGTCCGGCGGACCCGGCTTTCCTTCAAAACGCTCATGGATATCCCGACCGCGCCTCTCTCTCCGTGCACGGTTTTAACATACTCCTGGTTCGGCGCAAACTCTGGCCCGTCCTCGCCGCCCTGAATGGGTGCGTTGGGTCGAGATCCAGGCGTCGGTGCCGGAGCGCCGAGGGCGCATCCGTGCGCATGTCAAGTCTGCATCGCCCGTCCTTGTCCTGGGAACTTGAAGCACGCAGTGCATGCGTGTCCAGACGAAGGCCCTGGGCTGCAAGCTGCGCGGGCTGATGCTCGATCTCATCGAGCTGCCGAGGTCCGTCGTTGAAGCATTCGTTCGTGAACAGCACTACTGGGACCTGACCTGCCTCTCTTCCAGGGGCCCTGGCTAACTCCATCAACAGCAGGCAAGCTCGCGTGCTACTGCAGCTCGAATGGGTGCGCGCTCGACCACGCTCGCGCGTGAGCACCGCTGCGAGAGACGTCGCACCCGCTGCAGACGGGCGACGCGCTTGAGGCTTTCTACGGCCGCATGCATGCGCTCTGGCAACCGTGAGCCCAGCGCCGCTACGGCCTCGGCTGCTTGTAGCACCGCCAGCACGAGCGCGAGCGACTTTGGCGTGCAGCTCAACAGCGCGACGCAGCGAAGTATACATTCAGTACGCACGCGGCTCCCGGCTCGTGCGTGGCGCAGGGCAGCTAGCTATGCATCGGGCTCCAGTTGAATACAATGGCCGGCCGGCCCTTCCGAGTCTGCGCGGCGCAGGGATGGCCTACGGGCGCGGGCTGGCTGGCCGTTCACCCACGACAGCGTGCGACGTGAACGGCGTCAATGTAGACCGTCGAAGCCCGTTTTACGCTCTGACATGGGCGGCAGCGCTGCATTTCGCGCGTGTCTCCCTCTTCGAATACAGGACGTCCGTGACGACGCGCGACGTCGCGCACTGCCTCTGTACTCTGGTCGATCTGTTGCGCGCACTGTCACCTGGATTGATGAGGCGCGCGAATTGCTCTGTACGTTCATACTGCGCTTGCGTCTTCGGGACAGGGTAATCACACCAAAGTCGTTATCCAAACAGGGCGAGGAGGGGTTGTGAACAAGTATGAGCCTGTGTCGCAAGCGGTCGAGATGATCCAGGCCACACCAGTCAGGCATCACCAGCTAAGGCTCTCCTACTCGGGCGGGTCGTGTCGTGCATTCAACTGCACTGCCCCGACTACAGCAAGGTTGCCTTCTCGCGGCCAGGAGGAACTTGGTCAAGTCGAGCAGCTGCCCACCGCCGCCGTCCTTCTTGACGTGCTTCTGCGCCTCAGTCGTGCTCACGCTCTTCGAGCATTGGCTGTCTCCTGCTTGACACAGCGGGCTGCGCGTGCCTCGCCTGCGCGGGCGCAGGGTCGAGGGCTGAGCGCGCGGCCCGCCACCTCCCCCAGCTCTGCAGGACGTACTTGGCGCGCGGCCGAAAACGACGCAGCTGGACGGCGACGAGCCGTAAGGGTGGCTTGCGCCGCGCAACCCCGCCCGCGGTGGGATTCGTCGCGCAGATGTGCACGGCGACCTCCATGGCGCTTATCAATGCCTAGCCCCTACATCGAGCGGCTTCCTCTTTCTTCCCTTGCCCACTGCTCCCCCCCGCGAGCAGGTACAGTGTACCACGGCCTAGGAGGACGCGCAGTTGATCTTCGAGCTCGCGGCGTCGAGCTGGATCTTCATCTCGAGCAGGCCGCGAGCAGGCGCCCCGTCGCCTGCGCCAACGTCGCCGCACCGTGCGGCAGTGACACAGCGTTAGAGTCGCTTGACAGGCGGCCGAAGACGACGCAGACGAGCGCATCACCCCTCGTTTGCGGCGAAGACCTCCGGTTCGGCGCGTTGTGGACGTCAACACGACGCCGTCAAGCAGCTGCGCGTGCGCCATCCATGGTGCTTTCGGCGGTGCGCAGTCAGTCCTGAAGACGTCCGTGCGTGCGTGGACGTCGTTCTTTTACTTTTGCTTATCGCAGGCGCCTCGTACTCGTTGTTTTTCCCGGCGCCCGAGCCCTCGATGCTGTCTTGAGGAACCCTGCCGACTCTGTAGCAGTCGGCCTTCAATCACGAGGGGCCATTGGGGCCTGTGGGTGTGTCCCGGCTCCTGTCGATGACGCCAGAGGCGAGGAGGCAGTGTTTTCTGCCACAGTTCTGCGCGTCGCCGGCGCCGCCGGGCACAGACTGACTGCAAGCCGAACTCGGTGCGAGGGCCAGACGGTCGCCAAGGTCCATTCCAGCGCATGCTCAAGCGCTGGGGGCTAAGACGCCGTATAACTCTTTGGTATGCACCTGAACGGGGGAAGTCGTGGTGTATTTGCAGGAAAGAGAAGGTTACACGGGCAGCGGCTGCCGCATGGGTATCGCGCTGCAGGTCTGGACGATGAGCACCGTTGAGGCACTCTGGCAGAGCTCCCGGGGTGGGCGGCGTTTACGGGTTGGATGTGCGGCGACGGTCAGCAAGCGGTGAGCGCGTCGGGCTGTACTGCCAGTGATTCCGACGTTCTTCTCTGTACGTACTTCATCTCTCGCAGGCGCTGTTCGCACCCAACTCGCTCGAGTGCGCTGTTCCTGGCGCAGTGGAGACCCGGAATCACAGCAGTAGACATACTAGCGAGTCCTGTCGCCCGACAAGATCCTCGTCAGCGTCTCGCAAGGCCGAGCGTCGACCGCTATCTCTCCAAGCCCCTGTTTTCCGCCGTTCCTCCCCGTACACCGTACACCAGTCGACACCTTCTATGCCCGTCTCTCGGTGCCAGGCAGTGTGGACGACGCGGTGCTCGCTGGATTACAGATCCGCCCTTGCTAGTCAAGCTCGTTGGTCGCGTGCGTCGTCTAGCTGAACATCACCAGCGGGTGCAGCCAAAGCTGGAGGTCCATGGCCGCAGGAGAGCAGGCTGAGGATGAGATCTAGAGATCTTCAGTTACAGATCCCGAGCTGACGCGTGACGTCTTGCGCTTTGGGCGCTTATCGCATGCCGCGATTATGGTGCGCGGCGCTTACCGGCCGCTACTTTTGCACACCGGAACCGACCGACCTGTACCCCAACAACAAAGGCACCTTTCCCTTATTCCTCTTGGGGAAGTGCTGCATATGGCGAGTAGAATTGAAGCCCGAGAGGAATTTTCCTAGAAACTAATATTGGGTGAGATAAAATCTGTCTCGCTGGCCAAGTTTGCCGCGTGACACTGTTTGATAGGATAGTCACGCGTGACAGCTATATGAAGCGTGACATACTATTGAGATAGTATCTCTGATGTGTTTTACTGAGGTCTGGAGTGTAGAGGTGGTTAGGAATCGCTGTACTGGACCAGGAGCTTCCAGACCGCTTGGAGGATAGACATCGCCACCGGATCGGACGTCTCACCTTTTATCAAGCTCGTATGACATTGCTATGCGTTTTATGTGTATTATGGGGGTTCTAAGACTGCTCGAGATTATTTTTATGAATTTATGAATTTATTTTTGATTCGGCCAGCCAGGTTTGCCGCTGTGCAAAAGTGGCGGTGACTAAGCGCCGCGCACCATAGATTGAGTCAACATCTCCGCGGAGAACACCGAACACCTGTCGCTTCAAACACGGTGTACAAACCAATATTCCAGTCCTTATACTCGCTGGCGAGACCCATGTGAGTAAATTTTAGAATCGGGAGCCAAAGAGCCTTGGCCACGGGGAGGGAAGTTGACCGGAGGTTGTAGTCGTGCCAATTGGCGAACTGCGAACGCGCCTTGGGAGTCGCTCATAAGGAGACATGAAAGTATAACCATTGGGCCAAGTGGCGCAGTTGGCTTAAGCGCCCCTTGGCCTGTGGGACATCTATCGACGCCCGCGCGTACAGACTACTCTGTCCCGGGTTCGAGCCCCACTAATTTATGGGAGATATATCGCGGCCGCGGACTCGAGGAAGACATCCTGACTCTTCAGACCTCCTGAGATGAACTAGTCCGCCGGCCCGAGACCCCTCTAACTTATCGACTAAATTATCAAAGACAGCACCTACTATCCGCCTTCAAACTAACGACGATCTCCAAATCATGATGTTGAAACAGAAACCGACAAAAAAACTCTCTCTTTTTGGGATATGAAGACTTGAAGCCTGAGTGTCTCGCGGGAGGACAACACGCGCCACAGCGAAGCATGCATACAGTACGCACGGCGCCCCGTACTCGTTCCGGTCGCAGGAAACTTGCTTCACGCCCCAGTCGAGTACAATCGCCGGCCCAGTTGCGCCGCCGCGGCGCGGAGATGGCGCAGAGGCATGGGGCGGCTGGCTGGCCTTCATCCACGATAGCGTCCTGCGTGAACGTGGCCCCTCAAAGCCTGGTTCCCGCTCTGGCATGGGCTCTTCGGATAGAAGGCGTCCACGACGACGCGCGGAGATTTGGGGATGTTGCAGCGCCCTGCGGTCGAGCGTGATCACCGGACTGAGGTGCTGGGAGGGGAAGATATTGTGAATTGAAAGTGTGTGGTGGAATAGCCAGCCGACCACTGGCATGTCATAGACCCTGTCCATAGGCGTCAATGAGTGTGGAGTCGACCTCCTCACCATTCGGGCGCATTCAAGTCATATAAAAGATATTTCGGCTTGTTATCGTGGCTCGGAGCGACGATTTACATGCGTGATGCGGGATCTCACGGTACAGGCCAGGGAGATGCGGTCAACTGCGACGCTCAGAGGCACGTCCACTCGGTATGGACGCCGCAAGAGTCGGGCTCGCTGAACGGAACGCAGCTCTCGTAGAATCCGCCGTTCTGGTTGATCCAGAGGTTTCCTCCGCAGCCTTCAAGCGTGAGGCCGCCGACGCCGTGCAAGCTGAACTGCCTGCCGCACGGGTTGAGTCCCTTCTGCGGGGGTCGTCAGCAAACATGCTGCAGCATTAGACTGACCCCCAAGTGGTAACGTACCGAAGTGAGCACCGTGGCGCCGCATTGGCTATCTCCGAAGGCCCAGACGACCTCGGCGTTGTTGCTCTCGCCGAACTGGATGCGGAGGCCACGAGCGTTGAGGCCGTGAAGAGTGCCGTTGGCGACCTCGGGAGTACGCAGGTGGGCCGTCTCAGTACTGGGAGCGGCGACGACCGAGGAGGCGAGAGCGGCGAAGAGAGCAAGAGGGGCAGCGAAGAACATGGCTTGTAGGCGACTGAGCGACTGTGAGGGGATGCTGTTTCGATGTTCCTTGGATACACACTTTTATACCTAGAGGAGGCAGGGCTTGCGATCGAAAGATGAACCGGGTTCAAGCTCTGTCATGCTGCGGCCAGGGTATTCGCCAGAGCCCGCCTGCCAACCTGTCAGATAGTCGTTATTAATAGATATCCGCCGTCCATTTGACCACTCATCCACCCATTAGGGCGCCGCGGAATGGTGCCCCGAGTCCCCATTGGGATATTTTCCTCCGGATCGATATGTCCACTGCGTCGAAAGCGCCGAAGTGAGTTCTCGCGCGTCAAACCCCTCCGGCATGATTCGCCCGGATCGTCCGTGCTCGACGGCCTGAGATCGCGCATTAGCACACGCATTTACTGTATGTTACTTTGAGGAATCGTTTCTCAACCTGACAGTCAGTCATTTCAAGGGGGAGGGCATGTCAGTGGACCCGGGCCGGCACGACCGCTACGTGAATGCCCCGAGCCGTATGTCACAAACAGCCGATTACGAGCAATGGATAGGTTACTTTTTGTGCCCGGCGGCCGCATGAAGTTGATCTCTTAATATAGTAAGACAATGACCAGGCTATCCAACTCCGAGGGGTCGGCCTCAGCATCCGTACTGTCAAGCAGTCAAGCCTGACCGAACAGGCGCTTTGTTTCGGGCAGCCATTGCCGTCGGCAACGCTGAGCTCTTGATGTGTGTCGAACTTGATGGGTCATACGCGCCTCAACGAGGTCAGGCCGCTCGACGGGTTGAGAGCGGAAGGCCGATCGGCGCACCGCACTCAGGCTGCGGAAGCTTCGATTGATGGAGCATTTCTCGCTATGAGCCCGAGAGTCTATGTACTCTCAAACAATCCCCGAAATACACTCATAGTCGTCCACTAACCGCATTTTCGCGCTTGCTAACTGGGCGTGCTGACAGTCAGCGAGCAGAGAGCGAGAGTCACGCGACTGGCCCATTTACCATGGATATCCATCATCTCTGAACCCCCTACGGCCTTACACCATTGCGGTCCGGAGCTCCCTGGCTGCGGAGCTTTACGTCTTCTTCTGTATATTTCCGGCGGGTTTGACCCGCATGTGGCTTGATCCCTGAATCGAGTCTTCTCAATCCATGTGACTCGGTAACATTTCCTCCGGACAGACCGGAGAGTTATGTTTATCCTCGAGGTGCCCTCAGTCCGACTCCTATGAACAGAGATGAGGGGGCCCAGGCCTCCGCGGGGCGTGATCATCATCACGGGCCCAAAGACCCGATGTTGTACCAATCGCAATAAAACCCGATCACTGTCTATCTCCTTAGCAGCAGAGATGTTGAGAACGTTATATGTGACATCGTGGGCTACTCCGGGCACAGTCAACTGCAATGTCGATTATCAGGGTGTTGCATCCTCAGACGTTGTGTGTAATCAGATCCCAAAGAGCTTGAAGCCAGTTTGCGCGCACAGAAGTTAAGAGCCACGACAACGAGACGATGTTATTCCGGAGCCAAAGAGCAGACACGCGCGAACAGCAAGACAAGCAGCCAAAAGGTAAATACATGCGAAACCGGTCCAGCAACGAGCAACAAACACATGCCGCCCACACAAACTGCAGCGCACGGTAATCAAAGACCCAGCGAACAACAGCAGGGGCGAGCGGCACATGCCTGCACCGTGCAGGTAACAGGGGGCGGAAATTAGAGGCGATCAGGACAAAGACGGGACAATCGGAGAGACTGGGAGCATAGAGAGACGAGAGAGAAAGGAAACCGAATCTGGGAGTGCCACGGTGGCACGGCGCCATAAAGGCAGCCAGCACAGCGCGGCGATCTACGCGTCGACCATCTTGACGTCCGCCGGCTCAGTCGCCGTCGCAGCCTCCTTGAGGGCGCGGCGGCGCTGGACCTGCTGGCCGGCGCGCGTGCCGCGGCGCTTCTTCTTGTGGGCCGAAGCAGAGGGCGAGGGCGGCGGCGAGGGCGAGGGCAGGCGGTACTGCGTGGACGCGTCCTGGTACGTCGTATAGTCCTCGTGCGGGTGCGACCAGACCTGGCTGTCGGTGGGGCCGATCACCGGGTCGCTGTCGAGACCGAGCGCCTTGCGCTTAAGCGTCGACGGCGCCTGCGTCACCCAGTCGCGCTTGCTGAACATGCCGGTGGGCAGCTGCTGCGTCTTCTTGGCGTCTGCGGGCCACTGGTCGCCCGCGCCGATCCTGCGCCGGGAGGGAGGCTCGTCGCTGCGCGGAGGGCGCGCCGATGCCGTATGGAGCGCGAAGCGCACACCACGCTCGCCAGCGGCGAGTGGGGCTGCCGCTCCAGTCTCGTCGGGGAGCAACGGCGTGGGCGAGGACGGCGCGTATACGATGATCGGCTCGCGAGATGGGCCTGCGACACCCGTGTCCACCGGCGACGGCGTGTGCGACTGTGGTTGCCGGGATGGGCCAGCGACGGGCGGGCTCTCGGACTCCTGCAATGGAGAGTCAGCGTCACTGCGCGGCGAAAGTGGGAAAGCAGGACTCACCTCGCCCGTCTGCGTGGCGAATTCCGACGTGAGATAGAGATACGGGTACGCAGCCGCGCCGCGGTACGGCAGATGGTCAGGGTGCGACTCCGCGTAACCCCCCTTCGGGCGCGCCTTCGGGCGCGGGGGCGGCTCCATGTCCAGACCACGCAGGAACTTGAAGCGCCGCTGCGGCCTCGGCTTCTGTCCTACGCGGGAGCGCTTCGCAGATGGCAGCGCGGGCTCATCCTCATCCTCGCGCTTGCGCTTGAGCAGGCTCGCCACAGCGCCGGCCATGGCGGACCAGATCGTGCGCTGCGGCGGCGGACGCGGCGCCAGGACTGGCGCCACCGGGAATAATAAGTCCGGCGCGAGGAACGCAACTTGCGCGCCGACGAGCAGGCGCCGCTCGCGGATGCGCTCGAGCTGGAGCTTCAAGTCGACCTCCGCGGCAGTGACAAAGTTCTCGCGCAGGTGCGGCGGCTTCGCGAGGTCCGCGTCGCGCAGCTCCTTGAGGAAGGTGACCTGCTCATTCTTGTTCTCGGTGCAGCGCGCCTCCGCTTTGAGCAGGTCGACATCCTCGTGAGCGTCGTTGAATCTCCAGCGGCGAACCTTCTGGCAATCGTCCGGCGTGATGTTGTGCACATGACGGTGCGACCTATAGCCCGGTTCCTCCCACTCGAGGCCGCGGCGTGCCTTTTTGGCGCGGACGTTGATGTCAGGCCAGAACCTTTTGTCCGACGGCTTCGCGGGAACGGCGGGGGCAGTGGGCTGAGGCGCGAACAGGTCCTTCGGGAAGACGAGGGGCTTCAGCAGAAGCTGGTCCAGAGTGAGGACGGGCAGCGGCGGCAGCTTGCTCGTGTCTACGACAGGCGGGACAAGTGGAAACGTCTTCGTCGGCTCTTCGGCTGCCTGCGGCGGCGGGACGGGGACGTTGCTTTCCTCAGGCTCGGGTGAGGCCTCGCGCGGGTCATCGAACGACGGCGGAGGCGGGAAGTGGTGCTCGAAGGGGTCGTCGATAGTGGCCTGCATGCGCATGCTGTAGTACGTTCCGTCGTCCTGCCTCTTGACACAGTCGGTCGTCGAGTCCGTGCGGCGGAGGGCATTCGGAATGTGGCGGCGGGGCGGGGCGGCGGGCTGGCCCGCGGTGATGGGCTCGTCGACGACGGGCTGCGTGCCCTGCGCAGGAACACCGCTGTTCCCGGGCACGGCGGCCACGGAGAACTGGGCGTCGAGAGACTGCTGGGTGCTACAAAGACAGTCAGTAGCTTGTCGCTGAGACGGCGGCGAGAACACTAACGTGGTGACAAAACCAACATCGGTGGCGACGTCCGCGGCAGCGACGTTCGCCGCGCCATGGGCAGCAGCGCCGTCAACGGCAGCTGCGTTGCCCTGGACAGCGGCGACGTTCGCGCCGGTGGTGCCGAAGGCGGCGGTGACGGTGTGGTTAGTCGCAACCACGGCGGCGTGGAGGAGCGCGCTGAAGTTGGCAGACATTTTCGTCGAGATGAGTTGGTGCGGGTTGGGTGAGTGCTTTAAGGGCAAGGTCGCTGGGCAGCGGGGGTTATGACAGTAGTAACTGGTCAAGAGCAGAGCTGGGTTTCAACGAAGCGAATGCCCGCTTTTTGTACTCATGTTGACGGAACAGCCGGATGCAACCACAACCGGCAATCCGGCGCCTCGGCCAGCACCCGCACCTCCAGGCCTACTTCTCGCTCCAAAGTCTGCTTGCCCCACTTTCCCAAGTCGTTCGGAAGTCAATCCGAGGTCCCAGAGACGTTGCTCACACCGTGATTCGTCGCTCCAGCCTGGAAGAACAAAACCCTCGATACAAATCACATACAGCGAAAGATACATCCGGACAACAATGAAATCTCCAAGAAATGAACTTCCATCATGAGCAGGTCGTACGACCGGAACAGTGAGCTTCATTGCCCGAAGCTGCGGGCCTAGCCGCAAGCGACGGCGCGGCCGGCCGACGGCGACTGTCGGCGCGTTGACTGCGTTCAACTGTTGACGTAGCCGTTCACCGGCGCCTGATTCCAGAGCCAGCAGCGAGCGCCACACTACCGTCATTACAGGGCCCTGCGCACGCCGTCGGCCGACGTGCGCAGCGGCGCTGGGATGAACGATAGGCGGCGTCGCGTCCCCCGATAGAGCCGAATCCACATGTTCTGGTGCCGGGCGCGGGCAGGCAGGCAGCACCCTGCGAGGGAGGGCTGCAGAAGCCGGAATCGTCGGGCTCCGCGACCACGGCCCAGGGGTCGATGTCGATATAAGTTGGGGAAAAAACCTGTTCGAACTTCTGAACTCCGTCCGTTCTCCAATTTGCTCCAACCGTGACTGCCTCAGCAACTTCAATTTCCAGACGGGCTCCCTCTACTTCGTACCAGAGCAACTACCCGTTTTCCGCCTCCGAGAAACGGTGTGGCACGCCCGATGCAGCTGTAAAGCAGCTCGGTCATCCACTGTGACACAGGCTCTGAGTCTCCGTGCCCGGCGAACCTGGCTCTTCTTCGAAAGGCGCATGGACATCCCAACCGACACCTTCTCTCAATAGCCGTCCTTGGCAGTCCTCATGCGCGGTGCAAATGCCACATTTTGCTCGCTGTTGTGAGCACGGTCGGTTCAATTTCCGAGAGTCGGTGGTGGGCCGCCGAGCTCGTCTTCGCACAACTTCAGCATTGCCCATCCTCCTCCTTCAGCCTCTTGAGCGTCTAATACCAAGAGCATGCATGTGCAGATGACGGCTCCAGGTAATGAGCTCAGGGGGCGTGCGTCTCGCCATTATCGTGCTGATTCCTGAGCCCATCGCGAGCAGTGCGACTGAGCAGGAGTCCGTCACAGTCTACGCATCCGTGCCCCAGCAGCGCGAGTACAGGGACAAGCTCGCTGCTGGACCCGCGGCAACTCCAGCAGTAGTAGGCGTACAACGCGTGTTGCGATGACAGCTCGATTCAACTTGTACCAACTGCAGCGCACGACTGGCGCGAGCGCGCGCGCCGCCCCGTGCGCAGGTATAAGCGCACGCCGCAGCCTCGGCACACCACGCAACCAGCACGCACACCGTCCTCGACTTGTGCAAGGTGCCTGGTTCCTCTGCATCAAGCTCCAGTCGAATATTGACGCCGGCCCTTCTGGGTCATTGACGTCGCCCAGTTGCGCTCAAACTCCCACTCGAGGATGGCGCGTGGGCGCTCGGGCTTGTAGTTCGTCCCTTCGCCGACAGCGCGTGGCGTGGACGCGCTGAACAGCGAGCCGAAGCCCGTCTTTCACTCTCGCGCAACCGGAACGCGTCGTGGTTCGCGCGTGTCTTCCCCTTTGAGTAGAAGACGTCCTTGGCGACGTCCTGCGCGCGCACGAAGTCGCACAGTACTGCCTCGGTGCTCTGAGTCTGGGCGATCCGGTGCGCGCACCGCTCCATCCGACGCAGTTGCGCGAGTTGCTCTCCATGTTTATATTCGGGATGGGGACGACAAGCAGCTGAATATCGTATGCCAAAGTTTTCAGGCGAACAGGGAGGGGAGAAGTCGGGGATGGGCGAGTCGGGCGGAATGACATTGGCGTCGCGCGGCACCTTGAACTCTTCCTGCGCGTTGTACAGCAGGGTCGCGCGCTCGCCTTCTCGCCGTCGGGAGGAAGCTGTTCAAGTCGAGCGCCTGCCCACTGCCCCCGCATCCACCGGCGTTCTTCTTGCGTCGTACTTCTGCACTTCCTCCACCGTATACGCGCCTGCCGCCGTCTCCACCGGCGCGGACACACAAGAACGAGGTGTCGAGGTTGACGCGCCCTGCGTCGCCGCGCCCTGCGGCCGAAAACGACGCAGCCAAGCAGCCACGAGCCATCGGGGTGGCTCGCGCCGTGCAGGGGGATTCGTGGTGTGAATGAGCACCGAGCGCGTGCGTCGTGGCCGTTGCAGGGCTCGTATGGTGCTTCTCTTTCTCCGCTTGCGCAGTGTTCCGTCGCGCACGCGGGGTCCGGGTGCGGAGGATGACAGCAAGAGGACGCGATGTTGACCTTGGAGCGTGCGGTCTCAAGCTGGACATTCCTCTCGAGCAGGCGGCCTGTCGCCGCGTCAGCAATGATGAGTTGCGCGACAGGCGGGCGCAGCGCACGTCGCCCGCGGCGGAGAGAAAGGACGCGGCGCGTTCGTCGTGCAGGTGCGCATGCCGCGGTGCGTGCGTCGTGCCCATCGCAGCCGCGCGCACGATGCGATAATGGTGCCTGCCGATGCTCTCCCTCACGGGCAGAGGACGGCTCCCAGGAGGGCGCGAAGTTGACCTGGGCCGCGCGCGCTCGCGGAGTCGACGTGGGTCTTCTTCTCGAGCAGGTGGCCCGTCGCCTGCACCTGCGCTGCACCCTGCAGCATCCGCCGACTAGCTCGACAGGACGCCCAAGACGATGCAGCCAGGAGCAGCGCACATCGCCCGCGGCGAAGAGATCGGGTTCGGCGCGTTCGTCGTGAACGTGAATCCACGACGACGCCAAGCAGCCGACAGCGCGAGCCGCGGCTCTTTCGATGCTTTCGGCGGTGCGTAGGCCGTCCCGAGGTGGACATCGAGCTCGCCGCCGGCGCCTCGAACTGGTCGTTGTCCTGTACCGCAGCCAGGTCGAGCGCTCCACGCCTATCGAACCCTGCTGGCGCAGCCGATACGAGCACGACTGGCGGTTGGAGGGGGCGGACCAGTCCTTGACCCTCTGCTCAGGTCCGTTCTCGCAATCCTCGACAGCGCCAGAGGAAAGGAGCTTGTTCTGCGCGTCGCCGTGAGCGTGTCCCCGCTGTCTCTTGCTTCAACATGAAACGGTTGTGCATGACCCGAGTCACGGAGAGCATCCAGGCAGAACCGCGGAGGGCCGTCCCTGGTCGGCGACTTCAAAAAGCGTGCGCCAGTGTCCGTTCACGCCGCTGTCGTTAGGACGCGCTCAGAGATGTATGGACGGTGTTCTTCGTGGGCTACATCGAGCAGACCAGTTCCCGAGGTCGTGGCCGGGTCGAAGTACTATCACTTGGTGACGCTGTCGGTCTCTGCGAGCGAGCTCAACGGCGCTGGGCACGGGTTCACTGCAGGTCGAGCACGGTGCGATGCCATCGCCAGACGGTTGCCAACGCCCAGTACAGCGCACGATTAGCCGCAGTCGTAAGCGCAGCAGACAACTAAGACGTTGTATATGCGTCTAAGCGCGAGAGCAGGGGAGAAAACGGGGTGTATTGCGCGAGAAACAGACAGTACACGGGGCAGCGGCCCGCTCATGGATCTGGCGAGATAAGGCGCACGTGCGGGCGGGCGGGTATTAGCGTTCGCGTGCGTTTTGTGTGCGGCGGCGGGAAGCAAGAGCGCGGAGTCGGCGGGCCAATTCTGACGTTCTCCTCAGACCGCCGGATTGCGCGGTGTCTGCGCCGTCAACACCCATCTCGTTTGAGATCGACGTCCCTGCCCCACTGGAGGCCCAGAATGGTGGCGGCATAGTCCGCGGGCGAGCTCTGTCGCGCGACAAAATGCTCGTGCAGCGTCTGAGCAGCTAGTCTCCCTGGCCAGGCACAGTACACTGAACGCGATGACAGTCGAGCGTCGAGCGCTCCGCCGGTCCCGGGCGCCCCTCTTACTCCTGCATACACCCGCCGTTCCTGTCTTGAGGCAGCTAGCCAACGCGGACGGATGCCATGCTGGCGGGACTGCAGACCCGCTCGTGACTCTGAAACCTGCTCTCGTTTCTTGCTTGCCTCGTCTACAGCACCTATGCCGCGGTCTTCTGACCTCGCGCTACTGACGGTCCGCACGCAATCCGCGCCCGCCAGCGCGACGCGGGTTCAGCACCCAGCTATGAATGCGCACACCTACTGTACCGGCGCAGTGGATTGCACTTTCGCCTCCTTTCCGTTGCAGTGTATATCCAACCATGTGCAGAAACATCGCAGCAAGGTGCGCCTGTTCTACACTGTATACTCTGGCTGTCGTCAACTGCTCATGCGTCGTCCTGCGCGTTGCGATCCGCGACAGGACCGAGGACGCGCTGAACCGCACGACCAGTGGAGGATTAGCTTCTCTTCGAATAAATGGAAACCCCGGCTCTTCCGGCTAGCTTTACCTTGTTCCAAGTCGTCGAGGCGTTCGCTGACAAGGTCACTATGATCCCCGGCTAGTCGAGGCGGTCCGATGTTAACTTCAAGGGGTAAGCGCTCCAAATAACGACCTGCACCTCAAGGACATTCAGCGCTCAGCCCGCCATCGAGCCTGACATGAACCTGAGCCTGTTTGTCAACACCACCAACTTGAAGGCTCCGTGAGTTCTGAATCTTCACGCCCTGGACATCCCTGGACCGCTTCTCTTCTCAGCGTTCAGATTGCGCTGCGTCGCGTGCTCGGTCGCAGTTTCAGCGGCGCGAGTGCCGTCTCGAACGTCCGCCCGTGCGCCTTGGCCAGGGTCAGCCATCGCTCGATGTTGCAGTGTCATGATCATACGGCCGCGTCGCGCGAATCGTTCAGCCTCTCGCGTCAAGGGCGGCGCGGCTCGATGCAGGCTTTGCGGAGCCGTCGCGATCATGAGGCCGGTGGAAGTAGCGATCCCCGGCTAGCGGTCGAGTTTCGCCCACTCCGTTGCGCAGCGTGCCGTGGACGCGTACGGCTCAATCGCTGTCTCATGGACCGCTTGATTAGTATGTCGGCGTGCAGGTTTCTTTTATTCGGCCCGCGATTCGAAGCCTTGCGGTGTCTTGGTGCCTGCGCCACATCATCGCGCACTGTAGTCTCATGGTCCGCGCGCCGTGAATTGAAGACGGCGACGGGCCACTCGGACATTGGTGCGCGCTGCTGTTTGTCCGGTGCATTTCGCTGTGCCCGCTGCACTGCAGACCGGTTGGCCTCCAGCCCGTATAACGCTGGCAAGGCGGCGGTCGAAGAGCCCGGCGACGCGCAGAGTGAGTCGATCGCGCATAGTCTCGAGCCGTACGCCCAGGCTCCTGCGCATCTCAACCCCCGCAAATCTCGCTGGGATGACAGGCGCGCGTCGATGCCCGGCTTGTGTGAGTGGAAGACACAACGGGGCGTCCGTCTAGGTGGGTTCCATATCGTGTGCCCGGCCAACGAGACGTCGTCTGCACTCGGGCGGCGGCGCATCCCCGGCTGGCGCAGCGGACATGATTGAAGGTCTCCCATTGCCGTCCTGTTTTGACAGCTATGTGTCATTCCGAGCAGAGTACTTGTGGTCGCGCCGGAAGCTCTGGCTTGCCCGAGCGCAGCTAACAGCCGCTCTCTGAGTCGGGCTTCCTAGTGTTTCCTTCGCCTTTAACGGCGCTGACTTGCTCTGTTACCTAGCAAACGCTTCGTTGGAAGACCTCGCGGCCTTTCTTGGCACACGAACGACCAGGTGTCTCGGCGCGGACGTCAGTCCTGCTGGCCACGAATCGGGTTGCTGGTCGTCCGATTCCACCCTGCTTCAAATTCTCAGTCTATGACAGGCATTCTGACGTTCCTCGTGGCCCTAAAGTACACAGTCGAGCGCTGAGGCGTCCTGTGGACAATATGAACGTTTATTGCCCGTGGCTGCACGACTGTGACGTCAGCTATGAACCGGTGTCCCAGCAGCCCGAGTTCAAGATCGAGGACATCAGCATTGCACTTATGCTCGTCGAGCTGAGCTAGCGCTCTGAAAGGACGATGTGCGGAGGGAAGACGTTGTGAAGCGGCTTGTACATAGACGAGCTGATATACGAACGGTCAACTGCAATGCGAGTACTTATCATGTTGTGAACTCAAATTTGGGTAACCAGATCTCAAAGGGCTTGCAGCCGCACACAGAAGTTAAGAGCCACGACAAGGAGACGGTGTTATTCCGGAGTCCAAGAGCAGATACGCGAGAACAGCAAGACAAGCAGCCAAAAGGTATATACACGCGAAACCGGTCCAGCAACAAGCAACAAACACATGCCGCCCACACCGACTGCCGCGCACGGTAATCAAAGACCCAGCGAACAACAGCAGAGGCGAGCGGCACATGCCTGCACCGTGCAGGTAACACCGGGGGAAATGAACCGGTCGTTGAACTTTCAACGACCAAAGGTCGTAGAGCCTGCGTATCAACGCCTGGCTGCCGCGGTTCGGCACAGCGCCTCGTGTCCACCTCATGATTCATCATGCTGCCGATCGACCTCGGAGGGTCATGACCGGAGCGTGCCGTGCCGGCCGATTGCGCTGCTCGATGCTTGCCATGCCTGGTCATAGGCTATCCTGGGCTATGGTGTGCGCGCCACGCCAGGCGCTCCAGCAACTGCCATCTGCGCGCCAGTCCTGCACGGATGCTCCGTTGCTTCTGCTGGGAGCCTTCATCTGCGTGCTGCCTGGCGTGTGGAGTTCTGTGGACCTCCCGCGCGGACTGCGCCAAATCTGAATTCGGCCCGCCCTTTATGTCCCTTCTCCGCCTGTGGTCTACGATGCTGCCATCATAGTACTTGTCCGCAGTCCGCGGCAAACTCGCGGCACTGCCTGCACTGTCCAATTGCACCGCACGCTCTCTCCCGTTGCCGTCTACGTCGCCGCAACGTCGCCGCTACAGCTACCTGTCACTCATACTTTCTTGTATTGTTACATGGGTTGTGTTTCTCGCTTGTTGATGCACAACGGTGATCTGTGCATTCGGCTGCCAATGGCGTGGAATTCTGGACGTTACGGCGGACGACCCGGAGGAACTGACCCCCGAGAATGTCTTCGCGGAGAACCCGTGCCTGCGGGGAAGTGTGCCATTGATGCTCATGGTTGCGATTTTCGAATGGGAGCGCGAGCCATACAGATGGGCTGCAGTCTGTCGCGACATGCTGATCGGAACCCTCTTGTTGTGCGACGACCCGCAGCTGGATGCGCTCGAGCCGTAGACGTATCCGTCGGATGTTCGCTGCAACGCCCAAGCTCGCCGTCGAGTCTGTGGAGGGAGACACCCTGCGAGACGCCGCGAAGCGCAGGGCGCAGGAAGCCTGGCCGACAAACGCGAAGTACTATGTAGTAGCAGATGTCCGCTCAGCTGATGGAGATCGTTATCCGCTCCCCGGGTATCGTCCCCGTCGGGAGACCCGGTCGTCATTAAATTTGGCCGTGCGGTGCCGCATAGCGAGCACGAGACAGACCACGAATGGACGGAGCTTTGGCGAAACGCCCGCCAAGTTCGTGAGTTTATGCGCGTGCTGTGGTTCGCATGTGTGCATGACCTTACGGGTTTCCCGAGGGCGATCCACCCGGACAGCACGGGTACTTCAACTATATGGGTAAGGGCGTTGAACACCCTGCGGAGCCTCCTGGGAGGCTCGAGCCTGTGTCCAGTGCACTGACAGTCTGAGTACAAGACGGTGTTGAACGAGGCCGGCGTCATGCACACTGCGTGCGGCGTCTCAGCGCAGCTCCTTGAACCTGACAGGCTCATCAGCGCCGTCTGGGCCACGCGAGGACGATTCCCCCCGCAACGCTCGAGGCCGTCGCTTCCTCTTGCGACGGATCCCACGCCAGACACTGAGATCCCCGATGAACTCACCGAGGAGCCAAAGTCTGAGCCCAACCTACCCGAGTTTGCACCGTCTAATCCTGTCTCAGACACGATAGCGAAATTTCGTGAGCCCGCATCTTATCCCAGCTTATCTGACCGCCATAAACTCTGGCCACACCGTCCCAGTTGCACAGTTTCGTTTGCAGTATGCATGGTACGAATGTCACCCACGTTTTGGGGGAACGGGATGACTAGCGTGGTGCCAGCATTTGCAATAGATCTGCCACCCTCCTCATCGTACCGCGAGCGGGCCGGGGCATCTCGTATGAGGAGGAAACCTCTCCGCCTATATCACAGTTTCGGGAGAACCTCGCATCCGAAGCGTGGGATTCGGCGATCGGTCGAGGGACTCGAGGCTTCCTGAGAGAGCGGAAACCGCGAGGTGGGCACGAGGCAAATGCCGACCCGCAGCAGCCAGGCGTTGATACGCAGGCTCTACGACCTTTGGTCGTTGAAAGTTCAACGACCGGTTCATTTCCCCCGGTGTAACAGGGGGCGGACATTAGAGGCGATCAGACAAAGACGAGACAAAACGGTGAGACTGGGAGCATAGCGAGACGGGAAACAGAGAGAAAGGAAACCGAAACCGGGAGTGCCACGGTGGCACGGCGCCATAAAGGCAGCCAGCGCATCGAGTCCGACGATCTACGCGCCGCCGACCATCTTGTCCTCGCCCTCGGTCGCCGTCGCTGCCTCCTTCAAGGCGCGACGGCGCTGGACCTGCTTGCCTGCGCGCGTGCCGCGGCGCCTCTTCTGGCCGGTCGCGCCGTCGGGCAGGGGGGACAACGGCTCAGCATCGGCCTCGGAGGGGGCCAACGACGCAGCCTCTGCCGCAGGGGAACACTGCACGGAGAAGTCCTTGTAGCCGGCCCAGGTGTGGGGGTGCGAGAAGAGGTGGCGCGCCTTGGGCTCGGCGTCGTCGCCGCCGAAGCCGAGGCCGAGGGCAGCGAGAGTCTCGGACGTCAGGAGCGCGCCGGAGAACGCGTAGCGCACGTGCTCGGGGACCTCGTCGACTTGACGCTGACGCTCGTCGTCGTCGTCGCTGTCGCTGCTGTTGCTGTCATTGTCGCTGTTGTCCTCGTCTTCGCTTTCGCCAACCATATCCGGTGGCGGCGGCGAGACGCAGCGGCGCGGGCGGGCGACCATCGACGGGAAGGGCGCGAACTGCACGCGGCGTTGCTTGCCTGTGCGGATCGGCCCGGCGGACGAGCTTGCGCCGGCGTTCGTGCGAGACGAGGAACGAGACAGCGGCGCCTTGGAAGGCTGCCGGGAGGGGCCAGCGACGCCAGTGTCGGTGAGAGACGGCGTGGGCGTGAGTGGCTGGCGAGAAGGGCCAGCGACGGGCGGGCTCATATCCTACCAGAGAGTGTCAGAATCATGGCGTGGCGAAATGTAGCGAGGGGAACTCACCTCGTCCGTCTGCGTGGCGGCGTCCGACATGGAATAGAGGGAGGGGAAAGTGGCTGCGCCGCGGTACGGCAGCTGCGCCGGGCACGTTGCAGCAGTCGCACCCCTGCGCGAGCGCGGGCGCTGCTGGACGGGCAGGCGCCGTAGGAACGCGAAGCGCAGCTCCTTTTTCTTCCCCTGTTCCACGCGGGCGCGCTTCGCAGGGGGTTCCTCGTATTTCGCGTCCGCGTCGCGCTTGCGCTTCAGGAGGTTCGTCACCGCGCCCGTCACGGTGTTCCAGATCGAGGGAGGGGGCGGGGACGGGTGCTGCGGCGCCGGCACTGCGGGCACTTCCGGGAAGAAGTCCTTGGCGATCCAGGCGACCTGGCTGGCAGTGAGGACGCGCCAGTAGGTAATGCGCTCGCGCTCGAACTTGGCTGCGAGCTCCGCGCCGGTGACAAAGTTCTCGCGCAGGTGCTCCGGCTTCGCGAGTTCCTCCTTGCGCAGCGCAGCGAGGAAGTCGAGCTGCCGGACCTTGTTGCCGACGCACATCGCCTCGCCCTGCATGAGCGGTTCGTCGGGGTGGGCGTGCTTGCGGTACGCGCAGAGGCGAACCAGGTCTAGGCAGTCGTCGGGCGTGACGTGGTGCGCCTGAGGACGCATCACGCGCAGGCCGGGTTCCTCCCACTCGAGGGCGCGGACCGCGTACTTGAGGCGGGCGTCCACAAACGCGCGGAACCGCGCCTGCGTCAGCAGGGGATCGGCGTCCGATCCCGGAGGGCCGGGGTTCGCGAAGGCGGCAGCAGCGCCGGTGCAGGGAGGGCCGGTGGATACGACGGTGTCAGGGCGACGCTACAGAGCGCGACCGAGAGAGCAGAGGGCGAGTGGAACGAGTCCGGGGTTGCGAGCGAGGCCAACACCACCCGAGGCTAAGAGTCCGGATCCGTGGGGAAGCGCGCTGGGTAGCGGGGATCCTGAGTACATATTATGAGAAAGGGAATATACAGGCATACCTGGGTAGCGGGGATCCTGAGAGAACGAGACTGGGGATTCCGCTACCCGTGATCATAGTATATATACATGCGGAGAAGTCCGAATGATCCTGATCATCAAGAAACAGTGTTCCGAAGTAAGGCCGCTGTTCCGCACATCCGGAAGTGCGGAATAGCGGAATAAGCGGAATAAGCGGAAAAGCGGAATAGCGGAAAAGCGGAAATAGGCGGAACAGGGTCGGAACCCTGACATCACCCCCCCTTCAAGGCGCGGCGTCCCGACGCGCACTCACCGCCGGCGGCGTTTCCTGCGGCGCGGAGGAACATCTCCGGGGCGCGGAGCATCAGGGTGGTCGCGGTGGAATTCGGAAACCGCGCGTGGCGCATTTGCGAGGTTTTCCGCGGGTTCCCAGGTGTCATTCTCGCGCGACCAGCCCTTCCACTTGACCAAATACTTGAGTTTTCCGCGGTCCCATCCGGAATCCAGTACTTGCTCGACCTCAAGTTCCTCCTGGCCATCGACCACGACGGGAGGCGGCGGAGGTTGCGTCCGACCCGGAATAGTGTCCGGAATGTAGCGGCGGAGGCGGGACACATGGAACGTCGGATGAATCTTCATTGATGAAGGCAGTTTCAGCCGATACGCGTTCCGGGATACGACCTTTTCCACCGGATACGGTCCGAACCACTTGTCATCGAGTTTCTTGGTCGGACGAGTCGTTCGGATGTCCCGCGCGTCCAGCCAGACCTTTTCGCCAACCTTGTAGTCGCGGTCTCCGCTCCGGTGGGCATTGTAGAAGCGCGACATGTCTTCCGACGCCTTCCGAAGAGCGGATTTCGCTTCTTCAAGCGCATCGTGCATCCGCGACGCAAAGGCCTCAGCTGCCTCAACCTTCCCCTCGCGCCGGGGCTCAACTCCCATCCGGGGGTGCTCGCCGTGCGCAAGGAAGAAGGGAGTCTGCTGCGTGGAGGCGTTCACCCGATTGTTGTACGCGAATTCCGCAAGCGGAAGAAGGCGGGCCCAGTCGGATTGGCGCTCATTGCAGAAGAGCCGGAGGAACTGCTCAATCTCCTGGTTAATCCGCTCGGTCTGTCCGTCGGTCTGCGGATGGTACGCGGTGGATGCGAGGGTCTCAATTCCGAGTCGCGCGTGCAGCGCGCGCGAGAACGCGGAGACGAATTGCGGTCCGCGATCCGAGATGATGCCATCCGAGAGGCCGTGCTGAGACCAGACGCGCTCCAGCCACAGGTCAGCAACACCTTCGGAATTCACCTCGGAAGTCGTCGGAGCAATGTGGATGCGTTTTCCGAGGCGATCCACCGCGACAAAGATTGTGTTGTACCCGCCGCTTTCCGGCAGTTCCACAATCAGATCGCACGTCGCGTACTGCCAGCGCCGCGTCGGAACAGGGTTCGGCATAAGGTTTCCGCTCGGGGGACTCGGAAATGTCTTCGTCCGGTTGCAGGCGTCGCAACCCGCGACGTACGCCGCGACGAAGCGCGTTATTCCGGGCCACCAGTAGTTCCGCGAGACGAGCTCCAGTGTCCGCCAGCGTCCCGGATGTCCGGCCATGAGGCTGTCATGATGAGCAGCTACAATGCGGCGGCGGAGATCGGAATTCGTCGGAACGTAGACCTTACCGCGGTACAGCACAAGTCCGTCTTCCTCTGCCCACTCATCGCTCTCTAATCCGCGCGCGCGGAGATCCCGGAGTCCGTCCAGGGCCTTGCGCACTACCTCGTCGATCTCCTCGGAATTCCGGATGTCGCGGAGGATCTGGGCCTCCCCATGCACTTCCGATAAGTGTCCGCGGCGGCCCGAGAGCTCGCGGATCCACTCCGGCTTGAGCAGGATGACATCGGAATTGTCGTCGGAAATCCCATTCCGATGGTCCGGACGACGCGAAAGAGCATCAGCCTTCACCATGGACCGGCCTGGTCGATGGTGAAGCGTGAAGTCGAAACGGGACAGGTACAGAGACCACCGGGCCTGACGGCGGTTGAGCTTTTGCGCCGTCCGGAAGTACTGCAAGTTCCGGTGGTCCGTCCATATCTCGAACACATGTTCCGCTCCTTCGAGGAAATGCCGCCACTCCTCAAGTGCACGGATGATGGCGAGCATCTCCTTGTCGTGAATCTCGTAATTCCGCTCCGGCGCGGTGAGACTCTTCGACAGATAGGCCACTGGAAGCCATCGTCCGTCCTCCTGCTGTTGCGAGAGGACGGCACCGCAGGCGTAGTCGGAAGCGTCAGTTTCCAGTCGGAACGGAAATCCGACTTCCGGAAGGACCAGGACGGGTTCCGACGTAACAGCCCGCTTTAGCGCGTCAAACGCGAACTCCTGCTCCGGACCCCAGGACCAGCTCCGGTCCTTAGCGGTGAGGTCGTGCAAGGGCCGCGCGACGCGAGAGTAGTTGCGGATGAACCTCCAATAGAAGTTGGTGAAGCCAAGGAACGACTGCAAGTCGTGCAGGTTCTCCGGAGCGGGCCATTCCGCCACTCCGCGCACCTTGGCTGGGTCCATCGCGACTATTCCGCGGCGGATGATGAGTCCGAGGTACTCGATCGACTCCTGCTCGAAGGAACACTTCTCCGGGCGGAGGAACAGGTTGTTGTCCCGGAGAATGCCCAGGACCTCGCGAACGATCTTCCGATGTTCCGCGAGGTTTTCCGAAAATATCAGGATGTCGTCCATGTACACAACAACTTTTCCGGACGAAATAAGGTCGCGGAATAGGTCGTTCATCATCGTCTGGAAAGTACTTGGACTGTTGGTGAGTCCGAAGAACATGACCAGCGGTTCAAACAGGCCGCGATTCGTCAGGAAGGCCGCCTTCCACTCATCTCCTTCCTTCAGTCGGACGTTGTTGTACCCCCAACGAACGTCGAACTTAGTGAAGTACCGAGCTCCGGAGAGCCGGTTGATGAGTTCCTCAATGAGCGGAAGCGGATACCGGTTCTTCACCGTAATGGCGTTGAGTTTCCGGTAGTCCTGAACGAGCCGGAGACTTCCGTCCTTCTTCTTGACAAAGAAGACCGGAGCTGCGATCGGAGATTTGGACGGGCGGATGCGCCCCGTTCCGAGGTTTTCCGCCAGAAATCCGTCCAATTCCTTCTGTTCCGACGGGGACAGCGGGTACGCCCTAGTGCGCGTGGGCAGTTCCGCGTCCGGTCGGAGTTCGATCGCATGGTCCCACGGGCGGCGCGGAGGTAGCTCGTCGAACTGGTCTTTGGCAAAGACCGTTCGGAAATCCCGGTACTGCTCCGGAATGAGCTCTTCCAGGGATTTGACCTTGCGGTCCCGAGTTTGTTCCGCAAACTCCTGCGATTTTGTGCCTTGCGCGCGGATGGCCTCACCCTCCGGCTGCACGAAGGCCGCAAATACGCGGTGTCCCTCTTCCCAGTCCTCTTCCCAAACCGCATCCGACTCATCATCTCCGTCGTGGAGCACCGCAGGCAGTACCGGTTCGTCCGGATTGCCAATCCGAACGCACCGGACGCGCTGAGACTTTGCGCGAGACTTTGCGCGCCTCAGCGGATCCTGCGGCGGAGAGTCGGAATAAGCGGAAGCCGGACGAGCGTTCGTCCGACGTCCGACGGTCCGGGTTCGGAAATCCGAGAAGTTCCGGTGCGGAGGTGCATTCTCCAGCACCGGTGGGCCACGGAGTTGTCTAGTCTTCACCGGTTCCGCTGGCGCGACAGTCGGAACGGGCGGAATAAGGCACTCAGCGGGACAGCGCGTCATACGCACTTGCCCGCTTGGCCAGTCAATGTCCGGATTGTGGCGCCGGAGCCACGTAAATCCGAGGATAACGTCTGTCTTCCCCAGAGAACAGACGGCGAAGGTCACGCGTTCCGAGTGGTTTCCGAAGCGCATGATGAGGTCCACTTCCTCCCGAATGGACCCGCCTTCATTCAGTGTTCCGTCGACGTTATAGACCGGAATAGGAGCTTCCAATTTCCGAGTCCGAAGTCCGAGGCGTCGGACGAAGGCGTCGTTGAGGAACTCCGTAGTTGCTCCGCAATCGACAAGTGCGGAAGACGCGAGGAACGAGCGATTGTCGAGTTCCTCGAGTCGGATTTTGATTGTCAGCGAGCGGGACAGGCTCGCGGAACGGATATAGTAACGCCCGGAGGGCGGGGCGGACACGTCAAGGAGCTTCGGAGGAGAGTCGTATTCATCTATGTAGTTACACGACTCCACCTCCAGAAGCGCAAAACGGTTGGCGCCGCGAGCCGTGTCCTTACTCGCGGGCCTCTTCAAAAACCCCAGCGGACGTGCCGGAAGTTGAGGAAGTTGTCTCCGGAGTTGGCGGAACTCCGGGGACGGTGACCTTGAGGTCCGCGAGAACGGCGCGGACAGCTTCGGCGAGAACGCGCGCCTGGTGCGGGCAGCGCGCGTCGCCGCGGAAGTGACCTTCCTGCCCGCAGTCGAAGCATTTGCGGGGGCGGGGGCCGGTGTTCCGCGCGCGGTTCCGATCCAGGTCCATCGGCTTGACGTCCGGTTCGCGCGGAGCGGGCGCGGGCGGAGCAGGAGCGGAAGTGGGCGCGGAAACGTGCGGAGCGCGCGCGGACGTCGGATTTCCGACCGATCCTCCGGTTCGCGCACCGGAAGTCGTCGGAGCCTTTCGGAAAGTCTGGCGCTCCCGCCACTGCTGCTCCAGTCGGAGCGCCTCCTTCTTGAGAGTGTCCATCGTCGCGGGGGCCTGGTCTAAGGCGTAAATCCGATCGAGGAGACGCGCATTGAGCCCCTTCTTGAACTTCCGCTGGAGCTCGTAGTCGGAGTAGCCGGAGAGCGCGGCAAACGAGTCGAACTCCGTGATGAAGTCCTCAATGGAGCGGGAACCCTGCTCCATGCTGTCTACTCGATTTGCGGCGTCGCCCTTCTCATCCGCGAGGATGAAGTTGAGTGCGAATTCCGCAAGGAAATCCGCAAAATCGGAATACGACGCTGTTCCGTCCATGAGCGCCTGCGTGACAGTTCCGGCCCAGGTCGCGGCGGAACCTGTCTTCATGTACGAGAGGACGAAGATGACCTTGCTCCGGACGTCCGGAAACTGGCGCGGGCGGGATTCCATGTACAGCCAGCACTGTCGGAGGAAGCGGCGTCCGTTCGCGCGGTTTCCGTCGAAGGAGTCCGGAACAGCGACGGAAGAGCGGTCGCGATCCGGGGCTGTGCTTGCGGCAGCCGGAGGCTGTGCCGGAGCTGCTGCGCCAACAGACCGCAGTTGGTCGGCCATCAGGCGCGCGGCTTCGCGTTGCACTGACAACTGATGCTGCGCAGCGGCAAGCTCCGCATCGCGGTCCTCAACGAGGGCGCGAAGGCGGGCAAGCTCTGACAAGGGCTCCTCCATGGCGGTAGCGTCCTCGAAGTCCTCCGAGTCGGCGCCGAGGCCGGGCATCGTCGGATTTCGGAATTCGTCGGGGTGGTGCGGAAAAGGGTGGAGTCTCGTTCTACTGTCAGGGCGACGCTACAGAGCGCGACCGAGAGAGCAGAGGGCGAGTGGAACGAGTCCGGGGTTGCGAGCGAGGCCAACACCACCCGAGGCTAAGAGTCCGGATCCGTGGGGAAGCGCGCTGGGTAGCGGGGATCCTGAGTACATATTATGAGAAAGGGAATATACAGGCATACCTGGGTAGCGGGGATCCTGAGAGAACGAGACTGGGGATCCCGCTACCCGTGATCATAGTATATATACATGCGGAGAAGTCCGAATGATCCTGATCATCAAGAAACAGTGTTCCGAAGTAAGGCCGCTGTTCCGCACATCCGGAAGTGCGGAATAGCGGAATAAGCGGAATAAGCGGAAAAGCGGAATAGCGGAAAAGCGGAAATAGGCGGAACAGGGTCGGAACCCTGACAGACGGCACCGACGGGGTTGAATAGGTTGTCCGGGAAGACGAGCGGGATGTCCTTGGAGTTCCTGGACGACGACCTGTCGACGGCGTCCGACAGGCGCACGTTGTAGTACTCGTCGTTGGTCAGCGTTTGGACGCATTCCATCGTCGAGTCCAGGTCGTTGAGGACGTTCGGGAAGGCGAGACCGGGCGGGAAGGTGGGCTGGTCATCGCCGGACGCGGGCTCGGTGCCGCTGTTCTCGTCCGCGGCGGAGCTCCAGGTCGGGCCGTCGAACAGCGGCGGCGGAGGGAAGTGCTGGGCGAACGGCGTGGCGACGAAGCCATTCGCGCGAGCGCTGAAGATCTGGCCGTCAGCGTTCGTCTTGATGATGTCCGTGGTGGAGTCCGTGCGGCGAAGGGCGTTCCGCCTCCCGACGGGGGGACGAGTGGAGGTCCCCTGCTGGTCACTGGGGAGACGGTGAGCGGGCTGTGGTGGCGGAGACAAGAAGCCGACGGCGACTAACCTGTTGCCAGCGCCGGCAGCGGTGGACACATTTGTCCCGGCGGCGTTCGCTGCGCCATGGGCCGCAGCGCCGCTAGCGGCGGCTGCATGGCCCTGGACGGCGGCGGCGTTCGCGCCAGTAGCGGCGGCGGCGGGGGTGGCCGGGACCGCGTGGTTAGTCGACACGACGACGGCGTTGAGGAGCGCGTTGAAGTTCGACATTTTCAAGAGGGTTGAGTGTGGGTTGTGTAAGTGCTTTATGGGCAGAGTCGCTGGGTAGCGGAGGATGACAGTGGTAACTGGTCAAGAGCAGAAGCTGGGTTTCAACGCAGCGAATGCCCGCTTTTTGTGCTCATGGTGGCGGAACTGCCCGAAACACCACGGCCGGCAATCTGGCGCCGCGTGATGCACATCGGTCAGCACCCGCACCTCCAAGCCTGCTCCTCGCTCAAAAGCTTGCCTTCCAGGCCTTCACGTCGTCTGGGATGTATGCCGGGCTTTCAGAGAGTCGCTGACACGGCGAGGAAGCTTCGCTCGAGCCTGGACGAACAGGACCCTCGATACAAGTCACACCGGAAGATACATCCGGAGAACAATGAAAATCCATTTCAAAATACGTCCATCATGAGCAAGTCGTACGACCAGGACACTGAGCTTCATTTCCCAATGCTGCGGGCCTGGCGGTAGGCGAGGGCGCGGCCGGCCGATGGCGACAGTCGGCGTATTGACGTAGCCGTTCACCGGCGCCTGTTCCACAGCCAGCAGCGAGCACCACGCTACCGCCATTACAGCGCCCTGCGCACGCCATCAGCCGACGTGCGCAGCGGCGCTGGGATGAACGATAGGCGGCCTCGCATCCCCTGATAGACCCGCATGCCCCGATCCTGGTTCCGGGCACTGGCAGGCAGCCGCCAGCGGGCGCGGCGACCGCGGGGGAGAGCCGTGGTATCCAGCATCTTCGAGCGCCGTGACCACGACAGACCGATGTCGATGACGGGGAGAAAACCTGTTCCCACTTCTGAACTCCGTCCTAAGCCTTACCGTTCACTGCGGCTTCGCCCATCATGTGCTCACGGCCGACATCCCCTTCGAGCAGCCGCAACTGAGCGTTACCCGTGGCGGGGTGCGGCCATACCACCTTGAACGCAAGCACCGCGCTCGCAGCAGCGTTATTCAACGTCCAGACTCGCCGCCCGTATGATGCATGACACGTCATTACGACAAACGGGAGCAGCCGAACTTGACAGCGTTTCTCCTCTCCGTACAAACATCAGGAAACCCTGTAACTGTATATTTCGCTCCCTTTACATGTGTGGAGTAAGGCTATCGGGGCGAAATTTCTAAATTCTTCAAAATTGCATTTCCTACCCTGGATTTCGCCGCGCACCATACGGAAGTTGCCGTTGATTTGCTCCCGAAGAGGTGAAATCGACCCAAATTTCGCCGCGCACGGAAAAAATCGCCGGAAAATCCCGAAACTTTAAATTCATTACGGATAGTAAGTAAATAAGTAAGTAAGGCAAACTCTCAAGGTCACAAGGTCAAAGCTGCGGGTTGCTGGAACAGCATGTCATGCATCATACCTGTAGCAAGTTGATGCACGCTCTCTATCGCAATACGTATCGCCCTTCTACGGTTCTCACAACGCCCTGGTCTTCCGCTTCATCGGTCACGGCACATTTAACTCGAAATCACACAGGGCTGGCTCACTGCGGCAACTGCATGAGTGGTCACTTTGACCGGCTATACTGGCAGTGACACTGTTCCCGTCGCGCGTCAGCGCCAGTGTACCAGAAGATACTTGATCGTCGCCAGACGCGCGCAGGAGCGCTCGTTGATCACCTCAGTGCCAGAGCACTAAGCTGGTGTAAGCGCAATGATCACCTGCAGTAGACCTTGCGTCTGCCCCATACGGTGACGAAGGTGAGACTCGTCCTGATCTTTCGAGTGCGACACGAGCGCTGAGATGTGCAGACAGTGCCGAGTCAACGTCCATCTACGCGGGAAGAGCCAGTCGGTCGCTCACTATGAGGTACAGGGAACGATGCCGTGGACTTGGAGAGACCCACTGGCAGACAACTCTTTCACTCTGGAAACAGATCGAGGCGTATAGCCTCTAGCTCGGCGGTTCTGGCACCGTGTTGCGATGCCCGTTTCGCTCTGCCTGAGGTACCTGCCTTCGCAGCTCCTACAGTGTGCTTGATGAAGTTCTCAATCCCCGAGCCCTCGCCCACTCTTTCTCAGTACCGGCAATACCGTGTCACTGCTACCCTGTTTCGTGCCTTCGGAAGACGTACCTCACAGTTCAGAGAGGATTGTACACTGGCGGAACTTCGGTCGTAAAGGCACATGCCGCATGCCTTCGAGCGTGCTCTGGCTGCGGTGAGACTCTCCACGATTCCGCTGCTGTGCTGCGCTGACCCCTGAGCGCGCTTGGTGTGAAAGATGAATTGCAGGAGCCATTGGAGTGACTGCTGGAGGTGTTATTCAGGAATGTCGGGTTCTGCTACCATTTCTGTTTGACCTGGAGAGATCGCATATGCTCATTTTATTCTGGTCACGATGTCCTTGTGCGTGCAATCCAGATGAGACTCGTCAGCGTGATTCTCAGGCGCCGGATTCCCGCAACATCGAATTCAGAGTAAAACCACATATCTTCTCCCGCCTGCCCGTGTTTCAAAACTTCCAAAGCAACCAAGGCGTCGTCCGGACTCCGAGCCGTTGCGCCGGCCCGAGCTTCCTGAATCGATGAGATCTGTGCTGTTCTCTCCTTACGTCATTCTCTGACTTCTCTGGACTCGCTGGCCAGGTTCGAAGGCACCCTAGGTCATTGTATGCGATGATTCAGCAACGGGTCAACGTGGAGAATGCTGATTGAACTGTCACCTGCGTGAGTACGCAGACAGAACTCACATGGCCGCGTTAACGTTTCTCGCGTCAACGGCGCGTTGACACCAGCAGGAGTGACGTGAGCGGCGCGCATGAATCAAACTGCGCTCAAGAGATCTTCTGCTCAATTCACACTGGGGTCTGGGGTCGCGACGAACGCGATCAGGTGTTCTTCACCAGTGACAGGAAAGACGTAACGCTTCTCCCTCGCACTTGGGTAGACCAGTACTCATTCCACGAGTAGGTTCTTCGTCGACGAGATGAGACTTTGAGGGTACTTGGTGTCAGGGTCTCATTGGCCGGGGTGTGCGAAGAATAGACCGACAGGCGCGTCCCATTGGGTCCCGAAGGCGCACCGCAGGGGTGACGAGGTTCTGCACCACCGACGCGACCCTGCGAGCCGGGCGTCGAACCTTGCACCATCGTGATGCGACGTGCGAACTCTGTTACGCGAACGTGCGCCATTTTCACGCGTCTCGCAGTGTCAGACGCGACGGACTGTCACTGGCAGCCTAGACGCACGTTGCGCCATTTTCACGCGTCGCGGGATCAGGACAAGCCGGAGCTGAGAAAGAGACAAACACCGTGCACAGCTGGGCGGGGTCCGGCAAGCGCACACCTGCGAGCCACAGCCTCTCGCTCACCGCTGTCCAGGAGACGTTCGGAGCCGACGCCGACGAGGTTGTTGGGGTCGTAACACGGGTGAAACGTGAGATTTATTGGCGCAGGTGACCGGTCGCATAGCAGTTTACAGCATTGGGGTCAGGTGCGGTCGGAACGTGACCCGCGTCTGGTCGGCTCGGAACATGCTCGCCGCGGCCGCGCGCTTGTCCGGGACACTATAAAAAAGGAGGCCCCGGCGGTGTGACGCGTCTTACTTGAACGAACCTCCTAGCTACTCTTGCTCCTGACTATCCCCACCACCATGGCGTCCTCCACGCTCAGAGTGCCCGGCCAGGCCAACGGCGCGCCGCGGTCGAGCAGCGAGGCGCGGTTGCAGCTCAAGAACACGTCGGGCTACTCGACGCCGACGTTCGCGGGCAAGGACGCGCAGCGCGCGCAGGTCGTCGCGGCCGTCGCGGCCAAGGGCTTCGTGCCCGCGGAGCTCGTGCCGCTCGAGGTCGCGTGGTTCTACGACCAGCTGGGCATCGACGACACGTACTTTGCGAGCGAGACGGCGGACGAAATCTGCGACCACATCATCGCGCTCTTCGGCGCCAAGGTCGTCGCGTACACCAAGCACGACATGGACCGCCTCGAGATCGACCTCGAGAAGATCCAGCGCCCGAGCCAGCCCGGCGACCGCGCGGTGCGTGGGAGGAGAGGGAGAGTGCAAGTGCAAGAAGCGCGGATCGCAGCCGGCGTGCCCGATCCTTATCGTTATCGCCATCGCCATCTTTGCCCTATCGCCGCCCATCAAATCCGGTCCTCGACGAGTTTTCAGCGAGAAAATCAATGTTCAGAACGTTTTGCACGCAGCCAATCGCAGCGATTTGGGCCCTGGGTCTCGTGTCCGCAAACTCCTTTGGGGCTCGGTAACCACGGCCGCAAGGCGGAAAGCACGGCCGTAGGGCGGACAAGGGCTCCCGCTGGCGCCGCTAGTGCAGCCAAAGTGTATTCGAGTGTACATTCAGTCTCGCAAAGTAACAAATCCCGTCCCAAAGTAACTAGCTCATTATACATTCGCAGTGTACCAAAAATAGCCCGCTCCCTCCAACGCGCCAAGTCGCAAGCGCCGGTGTATCAGGAGGGCTCGACGATGCCGCACGCGTGGGGCTCACCGTTGGACACATCGCCTGCTGTGCAGCCGCAGGCACTCAGACTGCTGAGGATGGCGACAGCGGTGACAAGGATAATCCAGCGCGCCGCAGGCGGGAGAAAAGTGGGTCGTCCGCGGGACTTGCTGTTCGAGACGGCGCTGTGGTCGCGGGCCTTGCGCGCCGCAGGCGGTAGTGACGAGGGTGTTCGAGGGCGCCGCAGGCGGAAGAAATGGTGGCCATCCGCGAGAGATCGACCGCGGGAGTTGGTCTCGACGCCGGAGACATCGATGGCGGTATGTTGCCCGCCGCAGGCGCAAGAGAAGTAGGTCGCACGCGCGAGATCGACTGCTGGACTTGTTGTCGGCGCCAGAGACGGAGAAGGCGGTGACGATGGTAGTCGAGCGCGCCGCAGGCGGAAGAGAAGGCGGTAGGCGGCGGGACTTGCTGGCGTTGCATGAGACGTCGACAGCAGTGACGAGCCTGTTCGAGCGCGCCGCAGGCGGAAGAAAAGGCGGTCGTCCGCGGCCTCAGGGACGTCGACGGCGGTGACGAGCGCGCCCTAGCGCCGCAGGCAGAAGAAAAGTCGGGTGCGCGCGCGCAAGGACGGCTGCCGGACTCGACCACACCGCCGGAGACGTCGACGGCGGCATGCCTGATGCTCTTGCGCGCCGCAGGCGAAGAAGATTTGAGGTGCCAGCGAGCAGCAAACTGCGGAAGACGGTCAGCGGGTGAGACGGTGCTGAGAAGGCGTTGGACATACAAAAGGGTATGTCCAGCACGCGCTCGCACTGTTGCTGTCGACGAGGAGCGGACGGCGGCCGTGCATCAGCGCGCCGCAGGCGAGCAAAAAATCGCCCGCCCGTTGACGACGACGACGGCGAGCTCATCCCGCACGATGGAGACTGGCTGCGAGAGTCAGTCAGCGGCGGGTGTCTGGCCATGAACAACTGTTTGACGTACTGAAGCGGTATATCCAACGTGCGCTCGCGGTAGCGCCAGTGACAGCGAGGGTCTCAGCGGCGGCGGAGGTAGCGCACATCCTGGGCGGACGTGGCAGCGCCGACGCGCGACGACGTGCTTGAGCGCAGTCGAGAACGCTGCCGGGCGAGAGACTGCAGAACGAGATCAGCGTCAGAAAAGAGCCCTCGAGCGAGCGTCGTGCATACCCAAAGGCACAGGCACAGAGGGAGACACGGGACGGCGGCGACGCCATCGTGGACGCACTTCGGACTCGCGCGCCGCAGGCGAAGCCAGATGCGAAGGAGCGCCTGAGGATTGGCGTGGTCAGCGCTAGGCATGGAGTGACGCGCAAGAGGAAAGCATACCTGCGTCCTATAGAGCGCCGCAGGCTCGAAAATTGACGCCAGCGACCGAGTGGGTTCCGCACGCGCACCTCACGCTGAGAGCCGCAGGCCGCGACGGTGGGAGTCCCGGCCGAAGTTGCTGTCGTGGCGGCGTGCGCGGATGACATTGTAATCGAAGACCGCAGCGTCGAGATGTGTCTGCGGTTTCGTCAGACGTGGTTCGCGGGATGGCCAATGAGCTACTCACTGCGCTGACGCATCGAGCCCGAAGATCCGGACGGCGATAGCGGCGCAAGTGGCGCGCAACCAGCACATACTCGACGAGCTCGCTGGCCGGCAAGGTCGACGGGCGCGACGTAGAGCAACGGCGCGTGCTGACCATGGTGGCGGGAAGGCGAAAAAAGTCATCCCCGATGATTCCCCGGCCTCGCGGCCCACGAGCACCCTTCTTTACGGAACTTCGACGCAGTGAGTCAAGATAGACCTGCGCGCGCGAGTCAGCGCGCGATCGAGAGACAGCGAGAGGGAGCTCGACGAACCTTGCGCGCGCCCGCACGAAGCCGACGCTGCCCGCCTCGCGGTTGAGCTGCACTGTCTGGCGCACGCGCGCGGCTCGCGCGTGCGCGCTGGGACGCGTCTTGGCTGGATGATCGGTGAGCTGATGGACAAACATTAGACTTCAGCCGCCGAGCACAGCCCTGGTGCTCACCGCCAACAGATCCCGCGACTCCGAGGAGCTTGGCAGGCGAGCGCGCGACGATCGCGCCGCTCGTCCTCAGGCTTGGCCATCGTTCCATGGATGTACTGACGTATCACGTCAGCGTTGAGGACGAGCAAGTAGACATGGCGCAAACAAAACTTACAGAACTGCCACTTGACTGCCACCGCTGCGCTCCCGCGACGCTGGCGGAAGCGGCGGCGAGGGAAATGTGCACCGGGCTGCTCGCAGGCCGCGCTAACGAGACGCGAGGGCGGTGCTCCGGTGAGAGAAGCCTGACTCGGCGCTCGTCGCGTCCGGGGTCCCGCGCGAGTTCTGCGTGATCGGCCGACACGGAACGCGTGATGTTGGCCGTGCCGTCGCCGCCGGTCTGGCGACGCCGCCAGCTTCCCGTTCTCCGCGCGCTGTCCGGCAGATCAGCAGAGAGCGACACGACGAAGAGATGATACTGCCGTCGTACCTGAAGATGCCCATTGGTGTTCGCATGCGCAGTCAGCAAGCGCGAGGAGCTGTGTCCTCGGAGAGTGGGTTGCGTGCTGAAGGGTGTGTCAGCCGCGGCCAGCGTGGTGACCAAAGAGCCTGTGCACTAACCTCGTAAGGACGGCGACGACGACGACGAGGGAGATGGCCCGACGAGGCAAACAGTGGCTGGACGGTGCGAGTGGAGACCGGCATGGTGGCAGCTGGGGAGAGAGCACGGTGGGAGGGATCAACGACCTGGGGACATTCTATATGTGAGAGTGAGAGCATGGGAGCCAAGCCAGGATAAAATTTTCAAGTCCCGCCGGCGCGGGATTTGGAAGGAAACCTGATGTTGCAACGGGGATCTGCAGAAGCCCCATGATTTCGCTTGCGCGCACAGCCGCTCGTTCCGGACTCGGATTCCAGTCAATTGCACAGCGAATAGAATAGATTCCCACGCCGCAGTCCGCTACAAGGTTCATAGCCACCGTCGAAATTCGAACGAGACGGTTCGGCAGAAGGCTCGCTCGCATGACATCTGCACCTCTGCCCAGACCAACCGGCATCGTGCGCTTGGGCACCGACTGGCAGCCCGGATCCTTAGGCGCCAGAGCGCACATACAGATTAGTCAGATCCTCGCGCTACTCGGGAGAAGGATGTGCAATGATACGAGTTGATCCCCACCGATTGTATGCATGATCAGGGATGGATTGCAGCGAATGCCAGGACGGTCGCCTTTCTCTACAGATCACCCAGCTATCCTTACTCAAGTACTCCGCTGAGATATATTCAAGAGGACAACATGCGCCCCGAAGATTTGTTCTTTGCGGGTGTTGCCAGGTAGTACCGCATTCGGCCTCACCTCCTGAAAGGATACTTTGTGAGGTTATGCCAAATGCTGCTTTAAACACGTAGATAAGGGTTTCTGCTGAGTGATGCACGAGAGTGAGGTCTGAAACTGCATCCGGGATGGAGATCGTGAGCCATACGTGTGAGACATGCGATCTCGACTGTCAGTGGAGTATATGATTAGTTTCTCAACTCAAGCATACATCAATGCATGCGTTACGTAGGTGAATCTTAGGATCTTGCGTCTGAAATGTGGGAGACGCCTGGAATTGACCACGCATGCGCCAAAGCGTACGCGGGAACACGCTTACAAACTCCGCTCCTCGCAGAACAACAGGCCGTGGCGTACCTCTGAGGGCCGGAGACCGCATATAGCCTGCGTCATCAGATGTGTCAGAGGTCTAGACCGTGAGGCCCGGCAAGATTTCTAAAATTGCTCAAACGAATCGGCTGGCAGAGGCGATCTGCACATACGCGCTGTAGCGAGCGAATGCCGTGTTGTACACATTCTCCCTGGCTTCTCGGGCTTCCTTCATCACGGGGATCAAACCGCGGATTGCCAATCTATCTTCTCTGCTAAACAAACGCGTGGAAACGCGCTTGGGCGGCGCCCATGCTTGGGTGCATATTTCTGGTTATTTGGGGTATAGGGGTATACCCTGGCACCCTCAGCGTAATGGGCGCTTGTTAGTATTGGAAGCGCACCGACGAAGTACTGAGCTCCTAAAATGGGTGGCGCATGCAAAGGATCGCAACAGAAACGCGACGAAAGGCGGACTATAGGCCGCATGCAGAGATCTCTCCAGCACTTTGCATGAATTGCTGAAGCTGTCTTTAGACAAATAGCTATTAAATGCGCTCACATACTAGAGCGTGATTCTGAGTGTGAGCGCTCCGAAACGCCTCAGGGAATGGAATTCGGGAGAAGTGCAATGCTGGTACTATCTCAGTGATAGTCAGGGTCTTCGTCGCTCATGAGACATCTTGTTTAATCCCACGAGAGTGTTGCTTAGTAAGCATTTAGTGAGTCCAGGGCAACAGACGTGTGAAATCTCAGTCCCACGTGCTGGAACGGCCGCGGAGGCGAGCCGTGGCGCGTGTACAAACTCCGCTCGAGGCAGAACAACAGCCCGCGGCGCACCTGAGGAAGCCGGCGCCCGCATATGCTTAGCACAGCCACATTTAGTCATATGCTCCGCAGTACGGCGCGCCGAGAGAATAAGAAATTGTTGAGCGAATCGGCGGGCAGAGGCGATCTAGCGGTACACGGCGTTGCGACGAATTCCGAGTCGTACGTAGTTTCCCCTTAATTCCTGTGATTCTTGTCTCACGGTCATCAATCCCCGGCTGCCGTAATATGCTTCCTCCGGTGATACGACGCGTGGAAACGATCTAGCGCGGCGCCCGTGCTTGGGTGCGTTTTTGCAGGTATAGGGGGTATGCCTCTAGACCCTGGCCTCCTCAACAAGCAACGGGCGCTTATTCGTCTTGAGAGCGCTTATATCAGGGACTGAGTACTGGGGGAGGGTAGCGCGGGCACAGAATCGCGTGGAAATAGCGAGGGAGGCGAGCTGCGGTGCATACTACGTAGTATCACGGTACTCGGCACCGAGATTTCGACGCCTCCGCGCCACATCGTACGTCTTGCCGTCCGCGTGAGCGGGTACAGTCATCCCCCGGGAAAGAAACGGAAGAGAGGTCACCGTGCAAGGGTATAAAAGGCGTGCGAGGGCGGTTCGGAGCGTGCATCGGGTCTTCCTCTCGCCTTCGCCTCTCTCGACACTTGCACTCGTCGCCTTCCCATCGTTGTCGCACTCGGTGAGCATACCGTTATATGTCACGCTCATTGCCTTTCTTGCTTCCTCGGCCGTTGCTGACCCTTCGAGCAGCTCTGATCGCGGACGTCTCGGCGTCATCAGCGACAGCCTCCTCGACCCATTCGTACGTCCTTTCTGTTTGCCTTCATATCTGACTCGCTCTGATACATGCGCTGCTCTATGTGCATAGGTCGCCGCAGCGCACGTTGCGCACAACGTCGCTCTATTTGCGCTCGAGCCGGGGGAGGCGGTCACCTCGTCATTGCCGTTGCCTCTCGTCTCGCACCCACCGACGTTTCACATCGCGCCGAGGACGCCGAGTAAGTGCCGCACCCTTACTATCGACTCCGCCGTCGCTGATTCGCCTTCGCGCGCAGTACGTCGTTAAGCTCGTCGGTCCACGGTCATCGGTGAGTCGGTCTCGTTATTGGATCGAAAATCGCTAATTTCTATTGGCAGTACTTACACTCGGGACTGCATATGCGTCCTTTGGTGTACAAAGACAGACGCGCGATGCAGTGGAGGTCAGGTAAGTTTGGCGGGCTGCTCAGCATAATGTTTTCGTCGTCGTGCGGTGGAGCGCCCGAGCTCGTTGTGTAGCTCGGCGTCGAGTCGCGTCTGCCGTACGCGCCATCAAGCGAGTCGGATATGTTCGTCCACCGAGGGAAGGCGCCGCAACGCCTCGCTGCGTCTAGCGGCCTGGTCATGGTGGCGGTGAGTTGCCGAGTCCGAGTTGCTCGGTCCTCGAGCCGCGCGAAATAGCACCCCGAGCCGAACTTTTTCTGAGCCATTACAATGCCATAGTAGGCGTCCATGCTCCGCGCCGAGATCTTGTGTCCCCGGCAGCGTCCTGACGTCCGAGGGCGGCGGGTGTGATTTGGCGGGAAGCGCCGGTCTCGAGCTCGCTGCGGCCTTCGGGTGCGAGTTGTTGACAGTATTCCAATGTCTGCGGTTCACGAGCGTGCTCTTCACGTGCCCGTACCGGCGCGAAGGCTTCGGGGTCGAGGTGAACAGCGAGGTGTCGGAACCGCGGGTCGATGTCAACGCCGAGACCGGCGTGCTCGCGCGCGCAAACAGCTTGTCAGAGACGCCCTGCAACGGCTTTTAATCGGTGCCGGTGTCAAACTGCCGAACGCGTGCGTGGCGCGGGGAGGGGATGCCGACTTGGGCCGGATAGTGAAAAGTCGAAGTTGCTCGTCGAGGTCGCAGCCGAACCTGAAAGCACATACGTCAGTTATGAAGGCCACCTGCGCGCTTCATATGCCGGTACGTTTGAACGAGGGCGCGCGGCCCGTCAAGAACGCTCTCGTCGGCGAGGAGGACGAGCATTGAGCTCGTCGTCGTCGTGCAGGCTATCTGGGCCATTCTGCGCGCATCAGCGAGTCGTACTAAGCTATATGAGCATGCTTACATTGTACTGACGATGTAGTTGGACTTTTCTGAAGACGACCGCGTAGCTTTGGCAACACTGACGATCTGCAACGAAGTCAGCGGAGCGGCCTACACCACAGGTTCAGCAGCGCGGCGGGTGTAGTTGCATTTTCTCTGATCCTAGTCAACTGCGTCGAAGGTGCCGTACGATGCTGTAGGGATCGTGGGCGGCGGATCGGAGCGGGCGGGCCCGACTGGAATAGCAGGCTGCGATCTTCTCGAGCTCGCAGCGCACGACTGTTTGAACACTTGCAGCAGCAATGAACAGAGCTACAGAGTGGAGCAAAGGTGTAACTGCATTGGCGCCTCCCGTTTCAATGGCCGGGCAATAGTCGGTCGGTGTGAAGAACGGCGGCTTTCAGTGCGGCCGCTCGTCATTGCCCGGGCTCCAGATGCAGAGCGCGCGGCGCAGATGGGTTCATGGGGCAGCAGAAGCAATATGTGATAGCAAGGAGCGCGACGAGCACTGAGCGCGAGAGCGCATCCGAGAGACTTCGACCGCCAAAGCTAATCCGCTCCCTGTTTTCAGACCGAAGCTCCAACAGGCCGTTGAACGCGGGCAACTCGCGCGTGCCGTCGAGCGTAACGGAGGTTGGTGCGCCAGTGTCGATCTCGAGCATGTTCCGGTGAGCAGACAAGTTGTGCGCCCGGCCGACGACCAAAGCATCATCGAGTTCAGCCAAGACGGTCCAACCAGCTAAGCCAGACGTTCCCCGACGACTGCGCCCGGCGCAGGTATCGGCGTAGTCGACGTAGAATGGTAAAGCGAGGCGGGTGTCATACAGCGCTGTCGGTGGGCGATCGGAATCGGGGCTGGTGGTCGACGCGATAGTGCAAGTGCAAGTCCCGTCGCATCTTGCCGAACTCACCTTTCTGCACGCCACCGTGCATTGTCGCTTCCCCCATGCCTAGAAAACTCTCAATTATGCGGGACCATGAAATATCTCGCCTAAAAAAACCTGAAGCGACGAGAAAACAGCCGCAGAAGTCCAGTCTACACTGACTGTACGCCAATTGGCAGCTCGCGTTGCTCTCTCGGATACCTCACAGTCAGGAGACCATCGCAAACGGGCGAAACTCTGGTCAGAAAGTGGCCGTGACTTCTTCTTCCACCCACCATCCGCGTTCCAAAACCACACCCCCGACTTGCTTCACTTCACCAAAGTCCACAACTCAACCCAACGCGCCACCCGGACTCCGAGCCGTTGCGCCGGCCCGAGCTTCCTGAATCGATGAGATCTGTGCTGTTCTCTCCTTACGTCATTCTCTGACTTCTCTGGACTCGCTGGCCAGGTTCGAAGGCACCCTAGGTCATTGTATGCGATGATTCAGCAACGGGTCAACGTGGAGAATGATGATTGAACTGTCAGGCGCGTGAGTTGCATAGTCACTCACATGGCCGCGTTAACGTTTCGCGCGTCAACGGCGCGTTGACACCAGCAGGAGTGACGTGAGCAGCGCGCATGAATCAAACTGCGCTCATGAGATCTTTCTGCTCAGAATTCACGCTGGGGTCTGGGGTCGCGACGAAGGCGATCAGGTGTTCTTCACCAGTGACAGGAAAGACGTAACGCCTCTCCCTCGCGCTTGGCCAGACCAATACCTATTGCACAAGTAGGTTCGGCGTCGACGAGCTGAGACCTTGAGGGTACCTGGTGTCAGGGTCTCATTGGCCGGAGTGCGCGAAGAATAGACCGACAGGCGCGTCCCATTGGGTCCCGAAGGCGCACCGCAGGGGTGACGAGGTTCTGCACCACCGACGCGACCCTGCGAGCCGTTGCACCATCGTGATGCGAAGTGCGAACTCTGTTACGCGAACGTGCGCCATTTTCACGCGTCTCGCACCGTCAGACGCGAGACGCGAAGACGAACTGTCACTGGACGCGAGATCTGTGCCGCCTAGACGCACGTTGCGCCATTTTCACGCGTCGCGGGATCTGGACAAGCCGGGGAGAGCGTCAAACAACGTGCACTGCGCGGGGTCCGGTAAGCGCGCGGGTGCGGGCCACACTGCCTCTCGCTCGCCGCTGTCCAGGAGACGTTCGGGGCCGACGCCGACGAGGTTGTTGGGGTGTAACACGGGTGAAACGTGAGATTTATATTGGCGCAGGTGACCGGTCGCATAGCAGTTTACAGCATTGGGGTCAGGTGCGGTCGGAACGTGACCCGCGTCTGGTCGGCTCGGAACATGCTCGCCGCGGCCGCGCGCTTGTCCGGGACACTATAAAAAAGGAGGCCCCGGCGGTGTGACGCGTCTTACTTGAACGAACCTCCTAGCTACTCTTGCTCCTGACTACCCCCACCACCATGGCGTCCTCCACGCTCAGAGTGCCCGGCCAGGCGAACGGCGCGCCGCGGACGAGCAGCGAGGCGCGGCTGCAGCTCAAGAACACGTCGGGCTACTCGACGCCGACGTTCGCGGGCAAGGACGCGCAGCGCGCGCAGGTCGTCGCGGCCGTCGCGGCCAAGGGCTTCGTGCCCGCGGAGCTCGTGCCGCTCGAGGTCGCGTGGTTCTACGACCAGCTGGGCATCGACGACACGTACTTTGCGAGCGAGACGGCGGACGAAATCTGCGACCACATCATCGCGCTCTTCGGCGCCAAGGTCGTCGCGTACACCAAGCACGACATGGACCGCCTCGAGATCGACCTCGAGAAGATCCAGCGCCCGAGCCAGCCCGGCGACCGCGCGGTGCGTGGGAGGAGAGGGAGAGTGCAAGTGCAAGAAGCGCGGATCGCAGCCGGCGTGCCCGATCCTTATCGTTATCGCCATCGCCATCTTTGCCCTATCGCCGCCCATCAAATCCGGTCCTCGACGAGTTTTCAGCGAGAAAATCAATGTTCAGAACGTTTTGCACGCAGCCAATCGCAGCGATTTGGGCCCTGGGTCTCGTGTCCGCAAACTCCTTTGGGGCTCGGTAACCACGGCCGCAAGGCGGAAAGCACGGCCGTAGGGCGGACAAGGGCTCCCGCTGGCGCCGCTAGTGCAGCCAAAGTGTATTCGAGTGTACATTCAGTCTCGCAAAGTAACAAATCCCGTCCCAAAGTAACTAGCTCATTATACATTCGCAGTGTACCAAAAATAGCCCGCTCCCTCCAACGCGCCAAGTCGCAAGCGCCGGTGTATCAGGAGGGCTCGACGATGCCGCACGCGTGGGGCTCACCGTTGGACACATCGCCTGCTGTGCAGCCGCAGGCACTCAGACTGCTGAGGATGGCGACAGCGGTGACAAGGATAATCCAGCGCGCCGCAGGCGGGAGAAAAGTGGGTCGTCCGCGGGACTTGCTGTTCGAGACGGCGCTGTGGTCGCGGGCCTTGCGCGCCGCAGGCGGTAGTGACGAGGGTGTTCGAGGGCGCCGCAGGCGGAAGAAATGGTGGCCATCCGCGAGAGATCGACCGCGGGAGTTGGTCTCGACGCCGGAGACATCGATGGCGGTATGTTGCCCGCCGCAGGCGCAAGAGAAGTAGGTCGCACGCGCGAGATCGACTGCTGGACTTGTTGTCGGCGCCAGAGACGGAGAAGGCGGTGACGATGGTAGTCGAGCGCGCCGCAGGCGGAAGAGAAGGCGGTAGGCGGCGGGACTTGCTGGCGTTGCATGAGACGTCGACAGCAGTGACGAGCCTGTTCGAGCGCGCCGCAGGCGGAAGAAAAGGCGGTCGTCCGCGGCCTCAGGGACGTCGACGGCGGTGACGAGCGCGCCCTAGCGCCGCAGGCAGAAGAAAAGTCGGGTGCGCGCGCGCAAGGACGGCTGCCGGACTCGACCACACCGCCGGAGACGTCGACGGCGGCATGCCTGATGCTCTTGCGCGCCGCAGGCGAAGAAGATTTGAGGTGCCAGCGAGCAGCAAACTGCGGAAGACGGTCAGCGGGTGAGACGGTGCTGAGAAGGCGTTGGACATACAAAAGGGTATGTCCAGCACGCGCTCGCACTGTTGCTGTCGACGAGGAGCGGACGGCGGCCGTGCATCAGCGCGCCGCAGGCGAGCAAAAAATCGCCCGCCCGTTGACGACGACGACGGCGAGCTCATCCCGCACGATGGAGACTGGCTGCGAGAGTCAGTCAGCGGCGGGTGTCTGGCCATGAACAACTGTTTGACGTACTGAAGCGGTATATCCAACGTGCGCTCGCGGTAGCGCCAGTGACAGCGAGGGTCTCAGCGGCGGCGGAGGTAGCGCACATCCTGGGCGGACGTGGCAGCGCCGACGCGCGACGACGTGCTTGAGCGCAGTCGAGAACGCTGCCGGGCGAGAGACTGCAGAACGAGATCAGCGTCAGAAAAGAGCCCTCGAGCGAGCGTCGTGCATACCCAAAGGCACAGGCACAGAGGGAGACACGGGACGGCGGCGACGCCATCGTGGACGCACTTCGGACTCGCGCGCCGCAGGCGAAGCCAGATGCGAAGGAGCGCCTGAGGATTGGCGTGGTCAGCGCTAGGCATGGAGTGACGCGCAAGAGGAAAGCATACCTGCGTCCTATAGAGCGCCGCAGGCTCGAAAATTGACGCCAGCGACCGAGTGGGTTCCGCACGCGCACCTCACGCTGAGAGCCGCAGGCCGCGACGGTGGGAGTCCCGGCCGAAGTTGCTGTCGTGGCGGCGTGCGCGGATGACATTGTAATCGAAGACCGCAGCGTCGAGATGTGTCTGCGGTTTCGTCAGACGTGGTTCGCGGGATGGCCAATGAGCTACTCACTGCGCTGACGCATCGAGCCCGAAGATCCGGACGGCGATAGCGGCGCAAGTGGCGCGCAACCAGCACATACTCGACGAGCTCGCTGGCCGGCAAGGTCGACGGGCGCGACGTAGAGCAACGGCGCGTGCTGACCATGGTGGCGGGAAGGCGAAAAAAGTCATCCCCGATGATTCCCCGGCCTCGCGGCCCACGAGCACCCTTCTTTACGGAACTTCGACGCAGTGAGTCAAGATAGACCTGCGCGCGCGAGTCAGCGCGCGATCGAGAGACAGCGAGAGGGAGCTCGACGAACCTTGCGCGCGCCCGCACGAAGCCGACGCTGCCCGCCTCGCGGTTGAGCTGCACTGTCTGGCGCACGCGCGCGGCTCGCGCGTGCGCGCTGGGACGCGTCTTGGCTGGATGATCGGTGAGCTGATGGACAAACATTAGACTTCAGCCGCCGAGCACAGCCCTGGTGCTCACCGCCAACAGATCCCGCGACTCCGAGGAGCTTGGCAGGCGAGCGCGCGACGATCGCGCCGCTCGTCCTCAGGCTTGGCCATCGTTCCATGGATGTACTGACGTATCACGTCAGCGTTGAGGACGAGCAAGTAGACATGGCGCAAACAAAACTTACAGAACTGCCACTTGACTGCCACCGCTGCGCTCCCGCGACGCTGGCGGAAGCGGCGGCGAGGGAAATGTGCACCGGGCTGCTCGCAGGCCGCGCTAACGAGACGCGAGGGCGGTGCTCCGGTGAGAGAAGCCTGACTCGGCGCTCGTCGCGTCCGGGGTCCCGCGCGAGTTCTGCGTGATCGGCCGACACGGAACGCGTGATGTTGGCCGTGCCGTCGCCGCCGGTCTGGCGACGCCGCCAGCTTCCCGTTCTCCGCGCGCTGTCCGGCAGATCAGCAGAGAGCGACACGACGAAGAGATGATACTGCCGTCGTACCTGAAGATGCCCATTGGTGTTCGCATGCGCAGTCAGCAAGCGCGAGGAGCTGTGTCCTCGGAGAGTGGGTTGCGTGCTGAAGGGTGTGTCAGCCGCGGCCAGCGTGGTGACCAAAGAGCCTGTGCACTAACCTCGTAAGGACGGCGACGACGACGACGAGGGAGATGGCCCGACGAGGCAAACAGTGGCTGGACGGTGCGAGTGGAGACCGGCATGGTGGCAGCTGGGGAGAGAGCACGGTGGGAGGGATCAACGACCTGGGGACATTCTATATGTGAGAGTGAGAGCATGGGAGCCAAGCCAGGATAAAATTTTCAAGTCCCGCCGGCGCGGGATTTGGAAGGAAACCTGATGTTGCAACGGGGATCTGCAGAAGCCCCATGATTTCGCTTGCGCGCACAGCCGCTCGTTCCGGACTCGGATTCCAGTCAATTGCACAGCGAATAGAATAGATTCCCACGCCGCAGTCCGCTACAAGGTTCATAGCCACCGTCGAAATTCGAACGAGACGGTTCGGCAGAAGGCTCGCTCGCATGACATCTGCACCTCTGCCCAGACCAACCGGCATCGTGCGCTTGGGCACCGACTGGCAGCCCGGATCCTTAGGCGCCAGAGCGCACATACAGATTAGTCAGATCCTCGCGCTACTCGGGAGAAGGATGTGCAATGATACGAGTTGATCCCCACCGATTGTATGCATGATCAGGGATGGATTGCAGCGAATGCCAGGACGGTCGCCTTTCTCTACAGATCACCCAGCTATCCTTACTCAAGTACTCCGCTGAGATATATTCAAGAGGACAACATGCGCCCCGAAGATTTGTTCTTTGCGGGTGTTGCCAGGTAGTACCGCATTCGGCCTCACCTCCTGAAAGGATACTTTGTGAGGTTATGCCAAATGCTGCTTTAAACACGTAGATAAGGGTTTCTGCTGAGTGATGCACGAGAGTGAGGTCTGAAACTGCATCCGGGATGGAGATCGTGAGCCATACGTGTGAGACATGCGATCTCGACTGTCAGTGGAGTATATGATTAGTTTCTCAACTCAAGCATACATCAATGCATGCGTTACGTAGGTGAATCTTAGGATCTTGCGTCTGAAATGTGGGAGACGCCTGGAATTGACCACGCATGCGCCAAAGCGTACGCGGGAACACGCTTACAAACTCCGCTCCTCGCAGAACAACAGGCCGTGGCGTACCTCTGAGGGCCGGAGACCGCATATAGCCTGCGTCATCAGATGTGTCAGAGGTCTAGACCGTGAGGCCCGGCAAGATTTCTAAAATTGCTCAAACGAATCGGCTGGCAGAGGCGATCTGCACATACGCGCTGTAGCGAGCGAATGCCGTGTTGTACACATTCTCCCTGGCTTCTCGGGCTTCCTTCATCACGGGGATCAAACCGCGGATTGCCAATCTATCTTCTCTGCTAAACAAACGCGTGGAAACGCGCTTGGGCGGCGCCCATGCTTGGGTGCATATTTCTGGTTATTTGGGGTATAGGGGTATACCCTGGCACCCTCAGCGTAATGGGCGCTTGTTAGTATTGGAAGCGCACCGACGAAGTACTGAGCTCCTAAAATGGGTGGCGCATGCAAAGGATCGCAACAGAAACGCGACGAAAGGCGGACTATAGGCCGCATGCAGAGATCTCTCCAGCACTTTGCATGAATTGCTGAAGCTGTCTTTAGACAAATAGCTATTAAATGCGCTCACATACTAGAGCGTGATTCTGAGTGTGAGCGCTCCGAAACGCCTCAGGGAATGGAATTCGGGAGAAGTGCAATGCTGGTACTATCTCAGTGATAGTCAGGGTCTTCGTCGCTCATGAGACATCTTGTTTAATCCCACGAGAGTGTTGCTTAGTAAGCATTTAGTGAGTCCAGGGCAACAGACGTGTGAAATCTCAGTCCCACGTGCTGGAACGGCCGCGGAGGCGAGCCGTGGCGCGTGTACAAACTCCGCTCGAGGCAGAACAACAGCCCGCGGCGCACCTGAGGAAGCCGGCGCCCGCATATGCTTAGCACAGCCACATTTAGTCATATGCTCCGCAGTACGGCGCGCCGAGAGAATAAGAAATTGTTGAGCGAATCGGCGGGCAGAGGCGATCTAGCGGTACACGGCGTTGCGACGAATTCCGAGTCGTACGTAGTTTCCCCTTAATTCCTGTGATTCTTGTCTCACGGTCATCAATCCCCGGCTGCCGTAATATGCTTCCTCCGGTGATACGACGCGTGGAAACGATCTAGCGCGGCGCCCGTGCTTGGGTGCGTTTTTGCAGGTATAGGGGGTATGCCTCTAGACCCTGGCCTCCTCAACAAGCAACGGGCGCTTATTCGTCTTGAGAGCGCTTATATCAGGGACTGAGTACTGGGGGAGGGTAGCGCGGGCACAGAATCGCGTGGAAATAGCGAGGGAGGCGAGCTGCGGTGCATACTACGTAGTATCACGGTACTCGGCACCGAGATTTCGACGCCTCCGCGCCACATCGTACGTCTTGCCGTCCGCGTGAGCGGGTACAGTCATCCCCCGGGAAAGAAACGGAAGAGAGGTCACCGTGCAAGGGTATAAAAGGCGTGCGAGGGCGGTTCGGAGCGTGCATCGGGTCTTCCTCTCGCCTTCGCCTCTCTCGACACTTGCACTCGTCGCCTTCCCATCGTTGTCGCACTCGGTGAGCATACCGTTATATGTCACGCTCATTGCCTTTCTTGCTTCCTCGGCCGTTGCTGACCCTTCGAGCAGCTCTGATCGCGGACGTCTCGGCGTCATCAGCGACAGCCTCCTCGACCCATTCGTACGTCCTTTCTGTTTGCCTTCATATCTGACTCGCTCTGATACATGCGCTGCTCTATGTGCATAGGTCGCCGCAGCGCACGTTGCGCACAACGTCGCTCTATTTGCGCTCGAGCCGGGGGAGGCGGTCACCTCGTCATTGCCGTTGCCTCTCGTCTCGCACCCACCGACGTTTCACATCGCGCCGAGGACGCCGAGTAAGTGCCGCACCCTTACTATCGACTCCGCCGTCGCTGATTCGCCTTCGCGCGCAGTACGTCGTTAAGCTCGTCGGTCCACGGTCATCGGTGAGTCGGTCTCGTTATTGGATCGAAAATCGCTAATTTCTATTGGCAGTACTTACACTCGGGACTGCATATGCGTCCTTTGGTGTACAAAGACAGACGCGCGATGCAGTGGAGGTCAGGTAAGTTTGGCGGGCTGCTCAGCATAATGTTTTCGTCGTCGTGCGGTGGAGCGCCCGAGCTCGTTGTGTAGCTCGGCGTCGAGTCGCGTCTGCCGTACGCGCCATCAAGCGAGTCGGATATGTTCGTCCACCGAGGGAAGGCGCCGCAACGCCTCGCTGCGTCTAGCGGCCTGGTCATGGTGGCGGTGAGTTGCCGAGTCCGAGTTGCTCGGTCCTCGAGCCGCGCGAAATAGCACCCCGAGCCGAACTTTTTCTGAGCCATTACAATGCCATAGTAGGCGTCCATGCTCCGCGCCGAGATCTTGTGTCCCCGGCAGCGTCCTGACGTCCGAGGGCGGCGGGTGTGATTTGGCGGGAAGCGCCGGTCTCGAGCTCGCTGCGGCCTTCGGGTGCGAGTTGTTGACAGTATTCCAATGTCTGCGGTTCACGAGCGTGCTCTTCACGTGCCCGTACCGGCGCGAAGGCTTCGGGGTCGAGGTGAACAGCGAGGTGTCGGAACCGCGGGTCGATGTCAACGCCGAGACCGGCGTGCTCGCGCGCGCAAACAGCTTGTCAGAGACGCCCTGCAACGGCTTTTAATCGGTGCCGGTGTCAAACTGCCGAACGCGTGCGTGGCGCGGGGAGGGGATGCCGACTTGGGCCGGATAGTGAAAAGTCGAAGTTGCTCGTCGAGGTCGCAGCCGAACCTGAAAGCACATACGTCAGTTATGAAGGCCACCTGCGCGCTTCATATGCCGGTACGTTTGAACGAGGGCGCGCGGCCCGTCAAGAACGCTCTCGTCGGCGAGGAGGACGAGCATTGAGCTCGTCGTCGTCGTGCAGGCTATCTGGGCCATTCTGCGCGCATCAGCGAGTCGTACTAAGCTATATGAGCATGCTTACATTGTACTGACGATGTAGTTGGACTTTTCTGAAGACGACCGCGTAGCTTTGGCAACACTGACGATCTGCAACGAAGTCAGCGGAGCGGCCTACACCACAGGTTCAGCAGCGCGGCGGGTGTAGTTGCATTTTCTCTGATCCTAGTCAACTGCGTCGAAGGTGCCGTACGATGCTGTAGGGATCGTGGGCGGCGGATCGGAGCGGGCGGGCCCGACTGGAATAGCAGGCTGCGATCTTCTCGAGCTCGCAGCGCACGACTGTTTGAACACTTGCAGCAGCAATGAACAGAGCTACAGAGTGGAGCAAAGGTGTAACTGCATTGGCGCCTCCCGTTTCAATGGCCGGGCAATAGTCGGTCGGTGTGAAGAACGGCGGCTTTCAGTGCGGCCGCTCGTCATTGCCCGGGCTCCAGATGCAGAGCGCGCGGCGCAGATGGGTTCATGGGGCAGCAGAAGCAATATGTGATAGCAAGGAGCGCGACGAGCACTGAGCGCGAGAGCGCATCCGAGAGACTTCGACCGCCAAAGCTAATCCGCTCCCTGTTTTCAGACCGAAGCTCCAACAGGCCGTTGAACGCGGGCAACTCGCGCGTGCCGTCGAGCGTAACGGAGGTTGGTGCGCCAGTGTCGATCTCGAGCATGTTCCGGTGAGCAGACAAGTTGTGCGCCCGGCCGACGACCAAAGCATCATCGAGTTCAGCCAAGACGGTCCAACCAGCTAAGCCAGACGTTCCCCGACGACTGCGCCCGGCGCAGGTATCGGCGTAGTCGACGTAGAATGGTAAAGCGAGGCGGGTGTCATACAGCGCTGTCGGTGGGCGATCGGAATCGGGGCTGGTGGTCGACGCGATAGTGCAAGTGCAAGTCCCGTCGCATCTTGCCGAACTCACCTTTCTGCACGCCACCGTGCATTGTCGCTTCCCCCATGCCTAGAAAACTCTCAATTATGCGGGACCATGAAATATCTCGCCTAAAAAAACCTGAAGCGACGAGAAAACAGCCGCAGAAGTCCAGTCTACACTGACTGTACGCCAATTGGCAGCTCGCGTTGCTCTCTCGGATACCTCACAGTCAGGAGACCATCGCAAACGGGCGAAACTCTGGTCAGAAAGTGGCCGTGACTTCTTCTTCCACCCACCATCCGCGTTCCAAAACCACACCCCCGACTTGCTTCACTTCACCAAAGTCCACAACTCAACCCAACGCGCCACCCGGACTCCGAGCCGTTGCGCCGGCCCGAGCTTCCTGAATCGATGAGATCTGTGCTGTTCTCTCCTTACGTCATTCTCTGACTTCTCTGGACTCGCTGGCCAGGTTCGAAGGCACCCTAGGTCATTGTATGCGATGATTCAGCAACGGGTCAACGTGGAGAATGATGATTGAACTGTCAGGCGCGTGAGTTGCATAGTCACTCACATGGCCGCGTTAACGTTTCGCGCGTCAACGGCGCGTTGACACCAGCAGGAGTGACGTGAGCAGCGCGCATGAATCAAACTGCGCTCATGAGATCTTTCTGCTCAGAATTCACGCTGGGGTCTGGGGTCGCGACGAAGGCGATCAGGTGTTCTTCACCAGTGACAGGAAAGACGTAACGCCTCTCCCTCGCGCTTGGCCAGACCAATACCTATTGCACAAGTAGGTTCGGCGTCGACGAGCTGAGACCTTGAGGGTACCTGGTGTCAGGGTCTCATTGGCCGGAGTGCGCGAAGAATAGACCGACAGGCGCGTCCCATTGGGTCCCGAAGGCGCACCGCAGGGGTGACGAGGTTCTGCACCACCGACGCGACCCTGCGAGCCGTTGCACCATCGTGATGCGAAGTGCGAACTCTGTTACGCGAACGTGCGCCATTTTCACGCGTCTCGCACCGTCAGACGCGAGACGCGAAGACGAACTGTCACTGGACGCGAGATCTGTGCCGCCTAGACGCACGTTGCGCCATTTTCACGCGTCGCGGGATCTGGACAAGCCGGGGAGAGCGTCAAACAACGTGCACTGCGCGGGGTCCGGTAAGCGCGCGGGTGCGGGCCACACTGCCTCTCGCTCGCCGCTGTCCAGGAGACGTTCGGGGCCGACGCCGACGAGGTTGTTGGGGTGTAACACGGGTGAAACGTGAGATTTATATTGGCGCAGGTGACCGGTCGCATAGCAGTTTACAGCATTGGGGTCAGGTGCGGTCGGAACGTGACCCGCGTCTGGTCGGCTCGGAACATGCTCGCCGCGGCCGCGCGCTTGTCCGGGACACTATAAAAAAGGAGGCCCCGGCGGTGTGACGCGTCTTACTTGAACGAACCTCCTAGCTACTCTTGCTCCTGACTACCCCCACCACCATGGCGTCCTCCACGCTCAGAGTGCCCGGCCAGGCGAACGGCGCGCCGCGGACGAGCAGCGAGGCGCGGCTGCAGCTCAAGAACACGTCGGGCTACTCGACGCCGACGTTCGCGGGCAAGGACGCGCAGCGCGCGCAGGTCGTCGCGGCCGTCGCGGCCAAGGGCTTCGTGCCCGCGGAGCTCGTGCCGCTCGAGGTCGCGTGGTTCTACGACCAGCTGGGCATCGACGACACGTACTTTGCGAGCGAGACGGCGGACGAAATCTGCGACCACATCATCGCGCTCTTCGGCGCCAAGGTCGTCGCGTACACCAAGCACGACATGGACCGCCTCGAGATCGACCTCGAGAAGATCCAGCGCCCGAGCCAGCCCGGCGACCGCGCGGTGCGTGGGAGGAGAGTGAGAGTGCAAGTGCAAGAAGGAAAAGCACGGATCGCAGCCGGCGTGCCCGATCCTTATCGTTATCGCCATCTTTGTCCTATCGCCGCCCATCAAATCCGGTCCTCGACGACCTTTCAGCGAGAAAATCAATGTTCAGAACGTTTTGCACGCGGCCAATCGCAGCGATTTGGGCCCTGGGTCTCGTGTCCGCAATGTCCTTTGAGGCTCGGTAACCGCGGCCGCAAGGCGGAAAGCACGGCCGTAGGGCGGACAAGGGCTTCCGCTGGCGCCGCTAATGCAGCCAAAGTGTATTCGAGTGTACATTCAGTCTCGCAAAGTAACAAAATCCGTCCCAAAGTAACTAGCTCGTTATACATTCGCAGTGTACCAAAAAGTAGCCCGCTCGCTCCAACGCGTCAAGTCGTCGAAACCCTGCGGAACGTCGTCAGAAGGGCTCGACGACGGCAGGGGCGTTGAGCTCACCGTTGAACACATCGCCTGCTGTGCAGCCGCAGGCACTCAGACTGCTGAGGATGGCAACAGCGGTGACAAGGATAGTCCAGGCGCCGCAGGCGGACGAAAAGGCGGTCGTCCGCGGGACTTGCTGTCCGAGACGGCGCTGTAGTCGATGGCCTTGCGCGTCGCAGGCGGTACTGAAGTGGGTCCCGCGCGCGCGAGATGCCAGTGCCGGAGCCGTCGAAGACGGTGACGAGGGTATTCGAGGGCGCCGCAGGCGGAAGAAAGGGTGGCCGTCCGCGAGAGATCGACCGCGGGAGTTGGTCTCGACGCCGGAGACGTCGATGGCGGTATGTTGCCCGCCGCAGGCGCAAGAGAAGTCGGTCGCACGCGCGAGATCGACTGCTGGACGCGACCTCATCGCCGGAGACGGAGACGGCGGTGACGATGGTAGTAGAGCGCGCCGCAGGCGGAAGAGATGGCGGTAGGCGGCGGGACTTGCTAGCGGTGCATGAGACGTCGACGGCAGTGAAGAGGGTGACCTAGCGCCGCAGGCAGAAGAAAATTCCGGTGCGCGCGCGCAAGGACGGCTACTGGGCTCTAAGACGTCGACGGCGGCATGCCTGATGCTCTTGCGCGCCGCAGGCGAAGAAAAAACGAGGGTGAACTGCGGGAGACGGTGAGCATGCAACCCCAGATCGAACAAGCGCTGTACATACTTGCTGCTCACCCGCACTCGCGCTGGCTGCTTTCTTGCGCGCGCCGCAGGCGAAAGAAAATTTTGAGAACACAGCGCGGGGATGACTGCGAGAAGTGTCAGCCGTCGGCAGCTGGCAGTGAACAGGCGTTGGACATACATACCTCATGTCCATACACCATCGACTGGCCGAGACGCCGGCGGCGGCAGCGACGGCCTTGCTTGCACGCGCCGCAGGCGGAAGAAAATTTGAGGTGCCAGCGAGGCTCTGACTGCGGAAGACGGTCAGTGGGTGAGACGGCGCTGAGAAGGCGTTGGACATACAAAAGGGTATGTCCAGCACGCGCGCGCACCGTTGCTGTCGACGATGAGCAAGTGGCCGCCCTGCATCAGCGCGCCGCAGGCGAGCAAAAACTCGACCGCCCGCTGATGGCACAGTCTTGGCGCCGGAGACGACGGCGACGGCGAGGACTACGTCATCCCGCAGGACGGAGACTCGCTGCGAGAGGCGGTCAGCGGTTGGCGTCCGGCCATTGATAGGTGTTCGACGTACCAAAGCGGTATTCCCAACGTGAGCCGGCGGTAGCGCCAGTGGCAGCGAGGGTCTCAGCGGCGGCGGAGGTAGTGCACGTCATTGGCGAACGTGGCAGCGCCGACGCGCGACGACGTGCTCGAGAACGCCGCCGGGCGAGAGGCTGAAGAACGAGATCAGCGTCAGACAAGAGCCTTCGAGCAAGCGCCGTGCATACCTTGAGGCACACGCACAGAGGGAGACATGGGACGGCGGCGACGCCATCGTGGACGCACTTCGGACTCGCGCGCCGCAGGCGAAGCCAAATGCGAAGGAGGGCCTGAGGATTCAGGTGGTCAGTGCGAGACAGGCAGCAACGCGCGGTGAGAAACCATACCTGCATCCTAGTATCGAGCGCCGCAGGCTCGAAAATTGACGCTGGCGACCGAGCAGGTTCCGCACGCGCGCCTCAGGCTGAGAACCGCAGGCCGCGACGGTGGGAGTCCCAGCCGGGGTTGCTGTCGTGGCAGCGTGCGCGAATGACATCGTAATTGAAGACCGCAGCGTCGAGAGGTGTCTGCGGTCTCGTCAGACGTGGTTCGCGGGATGACCAATGAGCTACTCACTGCGCTGACGCATCGAGCCCGACGATCTGAACGGCGATAGCGGCGCAAGTGGCGCGCGACCAGCACATACTCGACGAGCTCGCTGGCCGGCAAGGTCGACGGGCGCGACGTAGAGCAACGGCGCGTGCTGACCATGGTGGCGGGAAGGCGAAAAAAGTCATCGCCGATGATTCCCCGGCCTCACGGCACACGAGCACCCTTCTTCGCGACCAGTCGACGCTATGAGTAGATAGACCTGCGCGCGCGAGTCAGCGCGCGATCGAGAGACAACGCAACTCAACGAACCTTGCAAATCGGCTGGCGGCGCGCGCGCACGTTGACGGCGCCGTCCTCATCGCATAAGGGCCGCACTGTCTGGCGCACGCGCACGGCTGGCGTGTGCGCGCTGGGACGCGTCTTGGCTGGATGATCGCTGAGCGGAAGGACAAACATTAGACTTCAGCCGCCGAGCACAGCCCTGGTGCTCACCGCCAACAGATCCCGCGACTCCGAGGAGGTTGGTCGGCGGGCGCGTGGGACGATCGCGCCGCGCGTCCCCAGGCTTGGCCATCGTTCCAGTGATGTGCTGCAGGATCACGTTAGCGGTGAGGAAGAGCAAGTGAACATGGCGCGAACAAAACTGACCGAACTCCCACCGCTGCGCTCCTGCGACACTGGCGGAAGCGCTGGCGAGAGAAACTGTGCACCGGGCTGCTCGCAGGCTGCGCTAACGAGACGCGATGGCGGTGCTCCGATGAGAGAAGCCTGACTCGGCGCTCGTCGCGTCCGGGGTCCCGCACGACTTCTGCGTGATCGGCCGACACGGAACGCGCGATGCTGGCCGTGCCGTCGCCGCCGGTCTGGCGGCGCCGCCAGCTTCCCGTTCTCCGCGCGCTGTCCGGCAGATCAGCAGAGAGCGACACGACGAAGAGATGATCCTGCCATCGTACCTGAAGAAGCCCATTGGTGTTCGCATGCGCAGTCAGCAAGGGCCAGGAGCCGTGTCCTCGGAGAGTGAACCGGGTGCTGAAGGGTGTGTGTCAGCCGCCGCCAGCATGGTGACCAAAGAGCCTGTGTACTGACCTCATGACGACGTCGACGACGACGAGGGAGATGGGGCGAGGCAGGCAGTTGCTGGACGGCGCGAGTGGAGACCGGCATGGTGGCAGCTGGGGAGAGAGCGCGGTGGGAGGGATCAACGACCTGGGGACATTCTATATGTGAGAGTGAGAGCATGGGAGCCAAGCCAGGATAAAATTTTCAAGTCCCGCCGGCGCGGGATTTGGAAGGAAACCTGATGTTGCAACGGGGATCTGCAGAAGCCCCATGATTTCGCTTGCGCGCACAGCCGCTCGTTTCGGACTCGGATTCCAGTCAACTGCACAGCGAATAGAATAGATTCCCACGCCGCAGTCCGCTACGAGGTTCATAGCCACCGTCGAAATTCGAACGAAACGGTTCGGCAGAAGGCTCGCTCGCATGACATCTGCACCTCTGCCCAGACCAACCGGCATCGTGCGCTTGGGCACCGGCTGGCAGCCCGGCTCCGTAGGCGCCAGAGCGCACATACAGATTAGTCAGATCCTCGCGCTACTCGGGAGAAGGATGTGCAATGATACGAGTTGATCCCCACCGATTGTATGCATGATCAGGGATGGATTGCAGCGAATGCCAGGACGGTCGCCTTTCTCTATAGATCACCCAGCTATCTTTACTCAAGTATTCCGCTGAGATAGTTTCAAGAGGACAACATGCGCCCCGAAGATTTGTTCTTTGCGGGTGTTGCCAGGTAGTACCGCATTCGGCCTCACCTCCTGAAAGGATACTTTGTGAGGTTATGCCAAATGCTGCTTTAAACACGTAGATAAGGGTTTCCGCTGAACGATTCACGAGAGTGACGTCTGAAACTGCATCCGGGATGGAGATCGTGAGCCATACGTGTGAGCCATGCGATCTCGACTGTCAGTGGAGTATATGATGAGTTTCTCGGCTCAAGCATACATCAATGCATGCGTTACGTAGGCGAATCTTAGGATCTTGCGTCTGAAAGGTGGGAGACGCCTGGAATTGACCACGCATGCGCCAAAGCGTACGCGGGAACACGCTTACAAACTCCGCTCCTCGCAGAACAACAGGCCGTGGCGTACCTCTGAGGGCCGGAGACCGCATATAGCTTGCGTCATCAGATGTGTCAGAGGTCCAGACCGTGATGCCCGCCAAGATTTCTAAAATTGCTCAAACGAATCGGCGGGCAGAGGCGATCTGCACATACGCGCTGTAGCGAGCGAATGCCGTGTTGTACACATTCTCCCTGGCTTCTCGGGCTTCCTTCATCACGGGGATCAAACTGCGGATTGCCAATCTATCTTCTCTGCTAAACAAACGCGTGGAGACGCGCTAGGGCGGCGCCCATGCTTGGGTGCATATTTCTGGTTATTAGGGGTATAGGGGTATACCCTGGCACCCTCAGCGTGATGGGCGCTTGTTAGTATTGGAAGCGCACCGACGAAGTACTGAGCTCCTAAAATGGGTGGCGCATGCAAAGGATCGCAACAGAAACGCGACGAAAGGCGGACTATGGGCCGCATGCAGAGATCTCTCCAGCACTTTGCATGAATTGCTGAAGCTGTCTTCACACAAATAGCTATTAAGTGCGCTCATATACTAGAGCGTGCTCCTGAGTGTGAGCGCTCCGAAACGCCTCAGGGAATGGAATTCGGGAGAAGTGCAATGCTGGTACTATCTCAGTGATAGTCAGGGTCTTCGTCGCTCATGAGACATCTTGTTTAATCCCACGAGAGTGTTGCTTAGTAAGCATTTAGTGAGTCCGGGGCAAGAGACGTGTGAAATCTCAGTCCCACGTGCTGGAACGGCCGCGGAGGCGTGCCGTGGCGCGTGTACAAACTCCGCTCGAGGCAGAACAACAGCCCGCGGCGCACCTGAGGAAGCCGGCGCCAGCATATTCTTAGCTCAGCCACGGTTATTAATATGCTCCGCAGTACGGCGCGCCGAGATAACAAGAAATTGTTGAGCAAATCGGCGGGCAGAGGCGATCTAACGGTACGCGGCGTTGCGACGAATCCCGAGTCGTACGCAGTTCCCCCTTGATTCTTGTGCTTCTCGTCTCACGGTCATCAGTCCCCGGTTGCCTTAATGAGCTTCCTCCGGTGATATGACGCGTGGAAACGTTCTAGCGCGGCGCCCGTGCTTGGGTGCGTTTTTGCAGGTATAGGGGGTATGCCTCTAGACCCTGGCCTCCTCAACGAGAAACGGGCGCTTATTCGTCTTGAGAGCGCTTATACCAGGGACCGAGCACTGGGGGAGGGTAGCGCGGGCACAGAATCGCGTGGAAATAGCGAGGGAGGCGAGCTGCGGTGCATACTACGTAGTATCACGGTACTCGGCACCGAGATTTCGACGCCTCCGCGCCACATCGTACGTCTTGCCGTCCGCGTGAGTGGGTACAGTCATCCCCCGGGAAAGAAACGGAAGAGAGGTCACTGTGCAAGGGTATAAAAGGCGTGCGAGGGCGGTTCGGAGCGTGCATCGGGTCTTCCTCTCGCCTTCGCCTCTCTCGACACTTGCACTCGTCGCCTTCCCATCGTTGTCGCACTCGGTGAGCATACCGTTATATGTCACGCTCATTGCCTTTCTTGCTTCCTCGGCCGTTGCTGACCCTTCGAGCAGCTCTGATCGCGGACGTGAGTCTCGGCGTCATCAGCGACAGCCTCCTCGACCCATTCGTACGTCCTTTCTGTTTGCCTTCATATCTGACTCGCTCTGATACATGCGCTGCTCTATGCGCATAGGTCGCCGCAGCGCACGTTGCGCACAACGTCGCTCTATTTGCGCTCGAGCCGGGGGAGGCGGTCACCTCGTCATTGCCGTTGCCTCTCGTCTCGCACCCACCGACGTTTCACATCGCGCCGAGGACGCCGAGTAAGTGCCGCACCCTTACTATCGACTCCGCCGTCGCTGATTCGCCTTCGCGCGCAGTACGTCGTTAAGCTCGTCGGTCCACGGTCATCGGTGAGTCGGTCTCGTTCTTGGATCGAAAATCGCTAATTTCTATTGGCAGTACTTACACTCGGGACTTTATATGCGTCCTTTGGTGTACAAAGACGGACGCGCGCAGCTGTGGAGGTCAGGTAAGTTTGGCGGGCTGCTCAGCGTATGTTTTCGTCGTCGTCCGGTGGAGCGCCCGAGCTCGTTGTGCTGCTCGGCGTCGAGTCGCGTCTGACGCACGCGCCATCGAGTGAGTCGGAGCTGTTCCGTCGCCGAGCGAAGGCGGCGCAACGCCTCGCAGCGTCCAACGGCCTGATCATGATGAGGGTGACTTGCCGAGTCCGAGTTGCTCGGCCCTCGCGCCGCGCGAAAGAGCACCCCGAGCCGCAATTTTTCTGCACCATGACAATGCCACAGTCGGCGCCCATGCCCAGCGCCGAGATCTTGTGTCCCCGGCAGCGTCCTGACGTCCGAGGGCGCCGGGTGCGATTCGGCTGGAAGCGCCGGTCTCGAGCTCGCTGCGGCCTTCGGGCGCGCGTTCTTGACAGTATTCCAATGTCTGCGTTTCAGGAGCATGCTCTGCACGTGCCCGCACCGGCGAGAGGGCTTCGGAGTCGAGGTGAACAGTGAGGTGTCGGAACCGCGGGTCAATGTCAACGCCGACGCCGGCGTGCTCGTGAGCTCGAACAGCCTGTCAGAGATGACCTGCAACGTCGTATAATCAGTGCCGGTGTCGAAATGCCGAATGCGTGCGTGGCGCGCGGAGGGGATGCCGACTTGAGCCGCTCAGTGCAAAATCGATGTTGCCCGACGAGCTTGCAGCCAAACCTGAAAGCGCATACGTCAGTGATCGGGTCCACATGTACGCTTGACATGCCGGCGCTGTTGAACGAGGGCACGCTCGCGTCAAGAACGCGCTCGTCGGCGAGGAGGACGAGCATCGAGTTCGTCGTCGTCGTGCAGGTTATCTGGGCCGTTCTGCGTGTGTCAGCGAGTCGTACTAATCTATGTGAGTATGCTTACATTGTACCGACGATGTAGTTGGACTTTTCTGAAGACGATCGCGTAGCTTTGGCAAAACTGACGATCTGCAGCAAAGTCAGCGGAGCGGCCTACACCACAGGTTCAGCAGCGCGGAGGGTGTAGTTGCATTGTTTCTGATCATAGTAAACCGCGTCGAAGGTGCCGTACGATGCTGTAAGGATCGTGGGCGGCGGATCGGGGCGGGCGGGTCCGACTGGAATAGCAGGCTGCGATCTTCTCGAGCTCGCAGCGCACAGCCATTTGAACACTTGCAGCAGCAATCACCAGTGCCACAGAGTGGAGCAAAGGTGTAACTGCATTGGCACCTCCCGTTTCAATGGCCGGGCAATGGTCGGTGGATGTGAAGCACGACGGTTTTCAGCGCAGCCGCCCCTCGTTATCCGTGCTCCAGAAGTGGAGCGCGCGGCGCGGATGGGTTCATGGAGCAGTTTAAGCTATATGGGATAGCCAGGAGCGCGACGAGCACTGAGCGCGAGAGCGCATCCGAGAGACTTCGTCCGCCAACGCCATTCCGCTGCCTGTTTTCAGACCGAAGCTTGACCAGGCGATTGATCGCGGGCACCTCGCTTTCCGTCGAGCGCAAAGCGGGGAGATGTGCCAGAGTCGATTCAGAGCACGTTCCTGCGCGCAGACAAGTTGCACAGCCGTCCGACGAGCAAAGTATCATCGAGTTCAGCCAAGTCCAACCAGCCAGACCAGACGTTCCCCGGATACTGGGCCTAGCACAGCTATCGTCGCAGTCGAGGTATAGTGGTAAAGCAGGACGAGTGGCATACAGCGCTGTCGGTGGGCGATCGGAATCTGGGCTCGTGGTCGACGCGATAGTGCAAGTGCAAGTCCCGCCGCGTCTTGCCGAAACGAAACGCTATCCACCCAACGGTTCTGCGCATTGGCGCCCGCCAAGATGCCGGCCGGCCGCTTGGCGGGCGGGTTCACCGGTAGCTTACTCCGTGTACATACGGTTCCGTTTTTTTCGTCTCTGCTATGTCGCCGCAAAGCGGCACCGTCCAGTGCACCAAATGCCACAGAGAGCTCGATATTGACGATTTCCCGCTCAAACGTACTGCCAACGCCAGTGGCACGGCGCGGAACAAGCAATGTTATCGCTGTTTGCGGCGCGAGAAGCCCGTCGGCGACAAAGAGAACATCGACCCGCACGCGCCGTCCGCCGACGACGACAAGCGCCCCAAACAACCGGGCTCCGCTCCGACCGCCCGCGATGGGCAGCTTCGCATCACCGAGATGGACGACTTCCTGGCTTATCTGCGCGAGCAGACGGGCGTCTTGGAGCTCGAGTGCCGCGTCCGGGCAACCAGCCTCCTGAACGAGCAGGAAACGCGCCGGTCCATCGCGGACAAGGTCGCGAAGGCTATTTGGAGCGAAACGGAGTACCGTTTCATGTAAGAGTTTGGGTTATCATGGCTGGTGGGCGCTATTGACACGGTCCCGCAGTTACGAAGCGACGTATCAGTCTAAGAACGAGCCCGTGTCGCGTATATCATACTCGTGTGCGCAGAATGCAGACCGGCAAGCGAAGCCTCAGAAACATGCCGACCCGGCAAAGCAGCGCGACAAGATACCGCTCGATACTTTCGACTGCCGCGGCTGGTTGCACATCAGCGTCTCCGACGAGTCCGACATCGTCTTGGTCAAGCTGTCCCATAAGAAGGACCATGTCCACTATTCTTGCATCGACATCCCACAAGACGTCCTTGATCTTGTTGCAAACAGTGGGGATCTAACTGTCAGCCAGGTGCGATCCGGCGCGCGACTGTGTCTTGAGCATGCTAAAAGGCTAACACTTGATTCAGCTGTGGGCGCAGATCCTTGAGAAGCATCCCTCCCCGAACTTCACGCGCAAGAGCATTCACAACCTCTGGGCGAAGAAGGACGCCTTGAAGTGGAAGCGCGACGAGGATCAGCTGAAGTCGGCCGAGATCCTCCTGGAAGAGGGGAAGAAGAAAGGCGGGCTTGGGATGTATGCGGTGCAGCCGCTGGACCTGGACCCTGAGCCCGGTTTTGAGGCTCTCGCATGGTCTCTACCTGCGATGATCGGTCAGTGGGGTGGCAGGGTTCGCGAGGTCGCCCTGGACTCCGCCTGTACGAGTGTCATTGTTGCGGCTTGAGGAAACATGCTGATACTGTTCTATGTTGCAGGGGAGACAAACTCGCGGCGATTCGAGCTTTACGCTCTTCTCGGTGAAGCCTACGGATCAGCGCTACCCCTCGGCTTCCTTCTGCTCTGCAACGACGGCAGTGGCGCACCCGGCGGCACGCAGCGGGTCCTTGAGCAGTTCATCGAGCACCTCACGGAGCGACTCGAGAACGTCATCTTCACCCACACGGATAAGAACCTCTCGGAGATCAACGCCTTTCGCGCCAAGGTTCGCGCGTCAAAGCACCAACTGTGCTTCTGGCACTCCCTTCGCGCCGTGAAGGTGCGGCTCTCTATCCTCCGGCGGCAGCCCGCGTTCTACGACGTGAATGCGGCATGCGCGGAGTTCAGCTGGATCGACCCTTCCTTTCTGCCGCTCGCCCAGCGCGCCCCTGGCTCCGGGCCGCCTCCTGTGCCTGCGCCCGTTGCGCTACCGACGATTTCGGTCCGTTTGGACGGAAAACTCGTCGCGCGACGCTTGCCCGGCTTCCGGATCCGTGTTCCGGCGCGCGGTCCACCTCGACGGCGCAAGTCTGCAGCAGCAGCCAAGCCAAGCGGGCCCCAGGAGCCCGCCGCGGTCGACGACGACGACGACTGGGAGGGGGACGCGGCCGACTTCCATCAGCAAGTCAACAAGATCGTGGCTGACGCTGAGGACGATGTCGACGAGGAGGACGCGCCGGATTGGCTCTTTGAAGAAGGCGAGTCGCGCAGTGCGGACCATACTTATGTGTTTTGCCCCGCGCAGCATCGCAAGCAGCTTCTGAAGCTGTTTACGAAGCACTTCGTCCAGCACCCGTTGCTTCCAGAGCAGGATTGGACGGGGAACCGCACCGCCGCCGAAATCCGCCATCGCGCCGTCTTCGAGATGTACGACTTCTGCACCACTCGCGGCCTTACCGAGGTCTGGGCGTACATGTGGACTTCCTGGTACCGCCCCAAGATGTGGTGCCTCTGGGCGCTTTCTGCTTCGCCCCGTGTGCCGCGTCTCCGCACGACGATGGTCGTCGAGAACTTCTGGAAACAGCTCAAACACGACTGGCTCCATCACCTGCTGCACCCTCGGCTCGACCAGCTCGTGTACATCATCTGTACCAAGGTACTCCCGGTGTACATGCACCGTGCTCGCGTTCTCGAGGACACGTATCGGCTCGGCCGTTCACGCACACTTCGGTCTTCCCAACAGGCGTTCAAGACCGACTGGGAACGGCTTCAGGCTGTGGGCATCGAGGGCACGTACTCGACAAGCGTCGCGCGCTGGCAGTGCAACTGTGGTGCGCAGAAATACTCGCCTTTCCTGTTGTGCAAGCATCTTGTGCAGGCAGTACCCGACCCGCCGGCCAAGTTCTACCAGGTCGTATTCCGCCGCCGCACCACCCCCTTCTACCGCCACCCCGCTCTTCATGCGATAGGCGAAGAGCCCAACAGATACGATGACCCGGACGACGGCGCGGTCACGGACGGCGACGATCACGTTTGGATCGGCGACCCGGACGTCCTTGCAGGCGAGGACCCGGACGCCCTTCTTCAACTCGAGCTCGGCCTCAAGCGCAAGCGGAGCGCGACGGCAAGCTCAGTCTGCAGCGACAATGCGTCCAGCTATACATACGAGGCATCAGAGCTCGAGGGCGCGGACGAGGATGCTCTTGCCGACGAGGTGCGCACACGCAATATTTGCTATTTTATCCTCGAAACTCACGCAGCACAGAAAACTGCCTGTCGAATCAAAGTCCGGGCGCGCATAGACGACTTGCGCTATGTCATGAACGCGCTCGAAGCCCATGTGGAGTCCGACGGCGCAGAGGTCGATCTCTGGCTTCGCAACATCGCGCGGTCATCTGAGCTGGAAGGAATCTCGCGGCTCGCGAAGGACCTGCGCCACAAGGAAGGAAGTGGGCGCGTCCGCCAAACCACATGGGCGCGCGAGGGTGCTCCGAAACGTGCTCGTCGGTATGTGAAGAGCACGATGGGCTTTCAGTCCGGACTACTTTCGCAGCACTCTTCCCGGGATAGCTCTTAATCTTATGCTCTTGATGTCTATACAAAATCTCTTTTACCTATTTCGGTTTTACTCTGTTTCCACTTGAGACTCAGTGTTTCGCAAGCAAGTTCGGCATCAGACTCGGACTCAGATTGAATGCTGGTTTTCTTAGCTGGGCCAACGAGTGTAAGCTTAAGTAACGAGTGCTATCAGATGCATAGTACTATGACTCTCGTTCTACAAAGTCTGATGAGGGGTGGGGGTATGCCTGAATTTCTGTGCGAATTACTCTGCGCGAGTCGGAGAAGCCTCGGTGCCAAGCGGCCGGCCGGCATCTTGGCGGGCGCCAATGCGCAGAACCGTTGGGTGGATAGCATTTTGTCTTGCCGAACTCACCTTTCTGCACGCCACCGTGCATTGTCGCTTCCCCCGTGCCCAGAAAACTCTCAATTCCGCGGGGCTATGAGATATATCGCCCAAATCAACTTGGACCAACGAGAAAACAGCTGCTGGAGTCCAGTGGACACCGACTTTACGCCAATTGGCAGCTTGCGTTGCTCTCTGGGATGCCTTACAGTCAGGAGACCATCGCAAACCGGCGAAACTCTGGTCAGAACGTGGCCGTGACTTCTTCTTCCACCCACCATCCGCGTTCCAAAACCACACCCCCGACTTGCTTCACTTCACCAAAGTCCACAACTCAACCCAACGCGCCACCCGGACTCCGAGCCGTTGCCCCCCGGCCCGAACTTCCTGAATCGATGAGATCTGTGCTGTTCTCTCCTTACGTCATTCTCTGACTTCTCTGGACTCGCTGGCCAGGTTCGAAGGCACCCTAGGTCATTGTATGCGATGATTCAGCAACGGGTCAACGTGGAGAATGATGATTGAACTGTCAGGCGCGTGAGTTGCATAGTCACTCACATGGCCGCGTTAACGTTTCGCGCGTCAACGGCGCGTTGACACCAGCAGGAGTGACGTGAGCGGCGCGCATGAATCAAGCTGCGCTCATGAGATCTTTCTGCTCAGAATTCACGCTGGGGTCTGGGGTCGCGACGAAGGCGATCAGGTGTTCTTCACCAGTGACAGGAAAGACGTAACGCCTCTCCCTCGCGCTTGGCCAGACCAATACCCATTGCACGAGTAAGTTCTTCGTCGACGAGATGAGACTTTGAGGGTACTTGGTGTCAGGGTCTCATTGGCCGGTGTGCGCGAAGAATAGACCGACAGGCGCGTCCCATTGGGTCCCGAAGGCGCACCGCAGGGGTGACGAGGTTCTGCACCACCGACGCGACCCTGCGAACCGTTGCACCATCGTGATGCGAAGTGCGAACTCTGTCACGCGAACGTGCGCCATTTTCACGCGTCTCGCAGTGTCAGGCGCGAGACGCGAAGGCAAACTGTCACTGGACGCGAGATCTGTGCCGCTGGACGCACGTTGCGCCATCTGGACCATTTTCACGCGTCGCGGGATCTGGACAAGCCGGGGAGAGCGTCAAACAACGTGCACTGCGCGGGGTCCGGTAAGCGCGCGGGTGCGGGCCACACTGCCTCTCGCTCGCCGCTGTCCAGGAGACGTTCGGGGCCGACGCCGACGAGGTTGTTGGGGTGTAACACGGGTGAAACGTGAGATTTATATTGGCGCAGGTGACCGGTCGCATAGCAGTTTACAGCATTGGGGTCAGGTGCGGTCGGAACGTGACCCGCGTCTGGTCGGCTCGGAACATGCTCGCCGCGGCCGCGCGCTTGTCCGGGACACTATAAAAAAGGAGGCCCCGGCGGTGTGACGCGTCTTACTTGAACGAACCTCCTAGCTACTCTTGCTCCTGACTACCCCCACCACCATGGCGTCCTCCACGCTCAGAGTGCCCGGCCAGGCGAACGGCGCGCCGCGGACGAGCAGCGAGGCGCGGCTGCAGCTCAAGAACACGTCGGGCTACTCGACGCCGACGTTCGCGGGCAAGGACGCGCAGCGCGCGCAGGTCGTCGCGGCCGTCGCGGCCAAGGGCTTCGTGCCCGCGGAGCTCGTGCCGCTCGAGGTCGCGTGGTTCTACGACCAGCTGGGCATCGACGACACGTACTTTGCGAGCGAGACGGCGGACGAAATCTGCGACCACATCATCGCGCTCTTCGGCGCCAAGGTCGTCGCGTACACCAAGCACGACATGGACCGCCTCGAGATCGACCTCGAGAAGATCCAGCGCCCGAGCCAGCCGGGCGACCGCGACGGCGCGCTCTTCATCCACACGTCCCCGCCGGGCGTCACCTCCACCGAGGGGCCAGGGGCCACGTGCGAGCGCAGGTGCGTCCGCGGCGGCGGCATATGCGTATTGTCTTTTCAGCCTCACTGACGATGCTTCGAAAGGATCGACGAAATGTTCCTCGACAACTCGAAGCCCGAGCACGCGTACCGTCTCGAGACCTTCCGCTCTGCGGGCTCCATCTCGGCCACCGCCAGCCAGCAGCTGCGTTGCTACTTCATCTCGCGCTGCCAGTTCCCCGAGACGATCCCCAAGCCCGAGCCGGGCAAGCGCACCGACATCCGCGCCGTCTCCGACAAGTCCTTCCTCGAGCGCGCGTCGCCCAACACGCTCGAGATCTACCAGTCCGTCATGTGGAACGTCGAGGACCGGTACGGGCCCGTCATCGAGATGTTCGAGGTCGAGGGCTCGCGCGAGCGCCGCATCGTCATCGGCTACAAGATGGGCGGCACCTCGCACTACTTCTCCGCGCTCTCGGACCTCTACCACTTCTACGGCCTCTACTCGGCCCGCAAGTACGTCGAGCAGTTCGCGAACGGGATCACCATCATCTGTGAGCACGGCGTTCCTCCTCCGTTATCTCCTATCTAGCCTTTTTGCCTATTCTCCCCGCGTTGCCTCGAGCACGTGGGGATCTCCTTCCCTACAGTCTCTTATCTGCCCCTGCCTGCCCTCTTCGATCTCGTTTTGTTGACGACTTCTTGCAGCGCTCTATCTGAACCCGCTCCCGAACTCGCATGCGCCGCCGATCGAGCACTCGATACTGCAGGTGATGAAGGAGGCGTCGCTGCTCTACTGCCTCCCGGACAACCCTTTCTTCGGGAAGAACCCCGCGGCGCCGGGCGGGACGTGCGGGCACGCGGTGCAGGAGGCGACGTACGCGTACTGCGGGTGGATTTTCGCGCAGCACTTCTGCAACCGGCTGGGCCCCGCGTACCTCGCGCTGCGCGGCGTGCTGAACGAGAACGACGCGGCGCACGCGGAGGTGCTCAACAACATCAAGCGGCGCTTCCGCGAGGAGACGTTCACGCGCCAGAGCATCGAGGAGGTCATCCTCGCGCGCCCCGACATCGTCCGCATGCTCTACGTCAACTTCGCCATGACGCACTACCCCACCGGCCAGGCGCAGGCGAGCCAGCTCATGCCCACGCTCTCGTACCAGCGCCTCCAGGTCGACCAGCCGCTCACCGACGCAGAGCTGTACGATCGCATCCGCCGCACGGCCGCCAACAAGCACGAGCTCCAGATCTTTGAGAGCTTCCTCATGTTCAACAAGTGCGTTCGGTGTCCTTTGCTGCGTCGGTCTGTCGGAGTTGACGCGGTCGTTTCTCTTTTGACAGGCACGTGCTTAAGACGAACTTCTACCAGCCGACCAAGGTCGCGCTGAGCTTCAGGCTCGAGCCGGGCTTCCTGCCCGAGGTTGAGTACCCCAAGAAGCCGTTCGGCATGTTCTTCGTCGTCGGCAGCGACTTCCGCGGGTTCCATGTGCGCTTCAAAGACGTCGCGCGCGGCGGCATCCGTATCGTCCGCTCCAAAGGCAAGGAGTATGTGCTACCAGCCTGTCTCCCGCGAATGCAACGCTGACAAACGATCGGTAGGAACTACTCGATCAACCAGCGCATGCTGTTTGACGAGAACTACGCGCTTGCCAGCACGCAGAACCTCAAGAACAAGGATATTCCTGAGGGCGGCGCGAAGGGCACCATCCTTCCTTCGTGCGTAATCTCTGTGTCACCACCACAGCGCTAGCCATTGACGCTCGACACGCGCAGGCTGGATGCGAGCCCGAAGCTGTGCTTCGAGAAGTACATCGACGCCATCGTCGACCTGCTCATCCCGGGCCAGACGCCGGGCATCAAGGAGCCGATCGTCGACCTCTACGGCCAGCCCGAGATCTTGTTCCTGGGGCCGGATGGTGCGTTCTCTCGCGGGTGCTGTGGGCGCTGGCACTGGCACTGACGGCGGCGGCGCAGAGGGCACGGCGGACCTGATGGACTGGGCGGCGATCCACGCGCGTGAGCGCGGCGCGACGGCCTGGTGGAAGTCGTTCACGACGGGCAAGTCGGCGGCCAAGCTCGGCGGCGTGCCGCACGACACGTACGGCATGACGAGCCTCAGCGTGCGCCAGTACGTGCTCGGCATCTACAAGCACCTCGGCCTGCGCGAGAAGGACGTGACGAAGGTGCAGACCGGAGGACCTGGTGCGTCGTGGCCTAGTCTCGTGTGCGACTTGGGACTAATGAAACCGTGGACTGGCAGACGGCGATCTCGGCTCGAACGAGATCCTGCTCAGCAACGATAAGACGGTTGCCGTCATCGACGGCAGCGGTGTGCTCGCCGACCCGGCCGGCCTCGACCGCGAGGAGCTGCGCCGCCTCGCACGCAAGCGCGTGATGGTCGCCCACTTCGACAAGTCCAAGCTGAGCAAGGACGGCTATCTTGTCCTCGTAGAGGACCAGGATGTCAAGCTGCCTTGTGAGTGACACTCTCATCGCCTTCTAGTGCGAGACCTGACCGCCATTCACAGCGGGCGAGATCGTGCCCGACGGCCTCGACTTCCGCAACAACGCGCACTTCAGGTTCAAGGCCGATATCTTTGTGCCGTGCGGCGGCCGGCCCGAGGCGGTCAACATCTCGAACGTCGCCGCGCTGCTCGATGCGGAGGGCAAGCCGCACTTCAAGTACATCGTCGAGGGCGCGAACCTGTTCTTCACGCAGCAAGCGCGGCTGTACCTCGAGAAGCGCAAGGTCATCATGTTCAAGGATTCGAGCGCCAACAAGGGTACGTTGGCACCGCTGTGTCCTGAGAACATTTTGCTTATGTTATGGTCTTGTTAGGTGGTGTCACTTGCAGCAGCTTGGACGTGCTCGCGGGTCTGGCGCTGACGGACACGGAGCACTCGGAGCTCATGACGTTCAAGGAGGGCGGGCAGCCGTCCGAGTTCTACCAGTCGTACGTGCGCGACATCCAGCGCAAGATCGGCGAGAACGCGGCGGCCGAGTTCCTCTGCATCTGGCGCGAGTACGAGCGGCTGGGCGGCGCGAAGCCGCGCGCGCTCATCTCGGACGAGCTGTCGCAGACGATCACCGACCTGCAGAACGAGCTCGAGGCGTCGAGCCTGTTCGACGACGTGCGCGCGCGCCAGGGCGTGCTCAAGGAGGCCATCCCCGCCACGCTGCGCGACAAGCTCGGGCTCGAGACGCTCATGAAGCGCCTGCCCGAGGCGTACCAGCGCGCGCTGTTCGCGAGCTTCGTCGCGAGCAAGTTCATCTACACCTGCGGCGTCCGCGCGAGCAACGTCGACTTCTACCGCTTCGCGACCGGCCTTGCGGCCAAGGCGTGAGCTGTGGGGGATGACAGGGAATGGCAAGACAAAAGTAAAGGGCTTGGTTGGTCGGTCGGTTTGGTTGGGCGGGGCGAGTGCGCGCCGTTGGACGTTGCTTGCTTAGTTTATAAGGCTTTGTCGTAATCGTGTAGTTAGATAGAAACACAGTGAATTCAAAGCGATCTTTTCGTGCATCGACAGTAACATCGCAAATGCGACAGGGCAAAGTCCAGATTAGAGGTATGCATGACAAGTGGGTGAAGGACGCCACAAGCCGCATTAGTCGCAGGCGAATGGACGCCCGCAGAGCTTGCATGTGTCGCTCGGGCCCCAGTCGCACGCTCGCCTGCCGTTGGACGTGCACTCGTAGAGGTTGCCGCTGACGCAGTCGCTGGTGAGCGTCTCGTTGCGCGCGGCGCTGTTGCCGCAGATGAACTCGCCGTCGAGGAAGCCCAGGCACGGGTTACAGGCCGACGGGAGGCAGTCGCGCTGCTCAGCGTCAATCGCGTGGCGGGCAGCATCGATCCGCCGGAACGCCCTCACCTCCTTCTGGGGCGCGGCCCCGGCGAGCGCGAAGAGCGTGCAGCCAAACAGGAGCAGCGGCGCCGGCAGCTGTGGCGCGTGAGGTCCCCGCTCTCGACGCCGGCGTCTCAGACGTTGAGCTCACCTTCATTTGCGACGGTCGGAGAGGAAGAGAGGTGCGTCGCAGCCTGGAGACGGGACGTGGCGCTTCTCGCGTTTTATGTTTTGCGCCGCCAGCCGCTGCCGATCATGCGCGCGCGGCGCTTCGCTGGTTCCTGCGGCGGGTGCAGACGCGTCGTTGTATTATGACGTGCACTGCATCAGGGCGCGCTGCGTCGGGGCCTTGTCGATCAGCCCAGAGCACAAGGCGCGCGCTCTGCGCGATTGTCGTTCGAAACTGCCGGTCGCCTCGGGAGGCCTTCTGCCGGTGGGGACGGCGAAGGGGCGGGCGACGAGAATGCGGGCAGCATGGCGCTGAGGCTTGTTCTCAGGCCTGGCCCGCCTTCTCACCGTCGAAGCACAGGCAGGGAGGCTTCACCGCAATACCCGGAAGGCGCCCCTGTGCGATGTCTGTCTTGGTACTCGTGAGATGCAGTGCCTCCCAGCGAATTGAAGTTGGCGCTTGACGAACTGAATAGAGGGCATCGCTCGCGCGGATGTTTGTGAACTTTATTCCAGCGAGATGTCAAAGACGGCCGTATGCATGCCTACGGGGTCAGGTACAGTGCGATTTGCTCGGAGAGCCTCTTCAAATTGGGCATGTATACCTCCGGCACGATGGAGAAGGATTTCAGCCGTGCGAGCTGGCTGGAGTCGCCGCTGGGTGGGAGGGAGTCGACCTCGGCGATGTGTGAGCGCACGAAGCTCAATATTGCGTCCGCTGATTCCATAATGAAGTCCTCGTCGTCGCATGGGTTGATGTACACAGCCTCCAGGAGCGGCCAAGCGCGGTCGTCGACGAGACGCTCGAAAAAGCACGACTCGAACCACCCGTGGAGCTCTACCGTACGAATGTTCCGCAAAGGGGCGAACTCGGCGGCACGCTCGGTAGCGATCGAGCCGCAGCCGTCCACCATCCTCAGCGACACGACGGAACTCGACAACCGGCGCAGCAAGTTATCGACAACCGCGCCGTTGTCTTGCTCGTCGTCTCCAGCGACGTCGATGTCGACATTGAGGACGCGAGGGGCGTTCAGGAAGCTCGCCCAGCGGTTGAAGACGGCGACGGCGAAATTACAGACTATCAGCCGTTGGAGAGCTGGGAGGTCGAGCTGGAATCCGGGGGACGCCTCCAGCGGCCCGCGATACGACTGTAGCCAGAGATTCAAGTGCTCCACCGCCGGGACAAGACGGAGGATGGACCAAAGTTCAGAGCCAGAAAGGTCGGACCATATTACGACGTGGGTTAAGTGCGCTAAGCTGTGCCGCGGGGCGGAGAAGATTATGTTGCATCTGCCAGTGCGAAAACGCCGGAGCTTCGGACAGATTGGGAGGTATTGTAGGTCTGCGGGTCGATGATGTACGGCCGCATTCGAATGTGTGGGGCGATACCAGACCGAAATCTCTTCGAGCAACGGTGTCGGCCGCCGAAAGCAGTTGAATATCCGAAGATCGGTTCCTTCAGGAAGGTCGATAGAGATGCGCCTCCACCGCGGCGCAGCACTGCCGAGGGCATTGACTATGGAGTAGCACGTCTCTGGCATACTCGCGGATGCTAGATCAGGCCAGGTGATGGCACTGTCGATGGGCGAGCTGCCGGAACGTTCTAGGAGCGTCTTCACGTAGAGGAGGGCCTTGCGAGCGTCTGGTTCCGAGGAAGGCGGAGGAACGGCGACAAACGACCACAGAGCGCTCGTGTCAAGAGCTACTTGGCGCCAGCGGTGACAAACGGACGCCAGTATGAAGGGTACCACGGCCTTGCGCACCACGTAACTAGAGAATTTATCGTCCCATGTCCATTTCTTGTGCATATCGTCCGCCAGTTCGAGGAAAACGGCGCGGAGGAGCTCGGCGGGGAAGTTCAGCATCACGTGCGGGTCAAGATGCGAGCGGGCGCAAGCGATGCTGTCCTCGAGGTCGCGTATTCGAGCAGCTACGTCGGCCATCTCGGTCTCGACCGACCTGAGGCACTGCTGCGCTGATACAAGAGCGCGCCGCGCGTCGGCTCGCTCGGCGGCAAGGACTTGTTCGCGCGAGCGAAGGGGCTCGAGCATCTGCCTGTAGACAGCAATTCTCGCGGCGGAGGAGCGGCGAGACATAGGTACACAGTCACGCGACAACAAAATCGCTCTGCTCGGCGCGCCGCGGTAGCGTCGGAGATAACGCGTGTAGCGCGGAGTTCGAAATATCATTGTTTCTTAAGCAGAGAAAACGTCTGAGAGCAAAAATACACATATAGTGATGCACATCCCTTGAATATCAATTTTATTTAAAGATTCAGTTGATTTCACGTCGATTTTCCTCTAATTTTCTACCACTACAGGCGTCAGTCGACGATGAATTATGAAGTCTGTCCACGCACCTTGATCTGATACACTGCATCAATGCTTCGATAAAAGCAGATAGTGCGATCATTCAGCGGGTATAATGTGTCGTTCACCTCGGAACTGATTCTTACCATCCTGGCGACGCTCGAAAGTACCAAGCTCTCCGTTTAACCCGCCAGCAAGATCGGGCGCTTTACTGAACATATCATAAAGAGTGTCTTCTCGGTGTCTAAGGGGTTATGTACTGTGCGATTTGCTCGGAGACCCACTCGGGGATACAGGAACCTTGCACAAATGAAAAACTTGCCAACGGCGCAAGCTGGCCGGACTCGTCTCCCGTGGCCGGTGAATCGAGCTCAACGGTACGCGAGCGCACAAATTTGAATAAGGCGCGCGCCACTTCCGTAAGGTCCTCGTTGTCGCTCGGGTCAATGGACATCGCCTCGAGGTGCGGCAATGCTCGGTCGTCCACCAGGCGCTCGAAAAAAGACGGCTCAAACCACCCGTGGAGGTCTACCGTGCGCAGGTTGGGCACAGGCGCCAGCTCAGCGGCACGTTCGGCGGTCATCCTCCCCCAGCCGTCCACCAACTTGAGCGACACGACGGAGTCCGACAGCCGTCGCAGGAGGTTGTCGACACTTTCGCGGTTGCTATTCTCGTCGTCGTGAATGAGCTCGAGCTCGAGGTGGCGGACGCGCGGGGCGTTAACGAAGTTCGCCCACTGTTCAAACAACGTCACGGCAAAATGGCAGCACACGAGCTGTTGGAGAGCGGGGAGGTCGAGCTGGGATCCGGGAGATGGCTCCAGCGCGCCAAGACGAGATTGTAGCCAGAGATCCAGCTCCTCGACCGCTGGGACGAGGTGTAGAATCTCCCACACCGCAGAAGCAGAAAGGTCGGACCAGATTTGGATCTGGGTCAAGTGCGCTAAGCTGTGTGGCGGCGCGGAGAAGATGATATTGCATCTGCTGGTGCGAAATCGCCGCAGCCGCGGACAGGAAGGAAGGTATTTCGGGGTGTTCGGGTCGGTTATGTATGGGTGCATACGAAAGTTATGGGTCCGGTACCAAGTCGATATCTCTTCGAGCAGAGGTGTCGGTCGCCGAAAGCAGTTGAATACGTCGACGTCAGTGCCGTGAGGGAGGTCGACAGAGATGCGCCTCCAGCGCGGCGCAACGCTTGCGAGAACACTGACGATAGAATAGCAGGGGTCTGGCATACTCCCCCAGTCTAGTTTGGGCCACGTGATGACACCGTCGATGGGTGAGCTGCCAGAACGCTCTACAAGCGTCCTTGTGTATCGAAGGGCCTTTTGAGCGTCTTCCAGGGACGAAGGCGGAGGAACGGCGACGAATGACCATAGAGCACTCGTGTCAAGGGCGAGCTGGCGCCAGCGTCGACAAACGGAGGCCAATACAAATGGCACGATGGCTTTTGGCACCACGTACAGGGTGAACTTGTCGTCCCATGTCCAGTTTTGGTGCATATCGTCCGCCAGTTCAAGGAAAACGGCGCGAAGGAGCTCGGTGGGGAAATTTTGCATCACGTGCGGGTCAAGATGCCAGCGCACGCGGTCGATGCTGTCTTCGAGGTTTGCTGCACGAGCACGAATGTCCGCAATCTCGGCGTCGACCAGCTGCAGGTGGTGCAGCGCTTCTTCGAGCGCCGTCTGCGCCTGAGCGCGCTCCACGATGAGGACTTGCTCGCGCGAGCGAAGTGGTGCGAGCATCTGCTGGTACATGGCGACCCGGGCGGCGGATATGCGGTGCATCATCGGTGCACGGTCGTCTGAAAGGCGGATTGTTGCTTGGCACGTGGTGGCGTCGGAGAAAACGCGTCCCTCGCGGAGTTCAAAATACATTTGTTCCATCGAAGCAGTCGCGAAGAGAAATTTCAAAGGCGATATACATAGCATAGCCCACGTATTCCTTTAGTTCCACGAGAGTAGTGTAATGTCCCCCAGTTTTCTAGCATTGAAAACGTCAGTCATCAATGGACGAAACGGCCTGATCAGTCCACGCACCTTGGCCTAACACATTGTAACGCTGTTGCAATAAAGCCTACCAGCAATAGCATCGCCGCGGTCCCGATGTATGACCAACCCAAGAACGGATTCCTCCCTCCGATCCAGGAGACGTTTGAAAGAACCAGGCTCTTCGTTCCGCCAAATGGTTTGACCGGGTAGTCTGAGAAATATGAGATGTTTTGGTTATTACGTGGCGTGTATTTTGGCGTACTCATTACGATTTTGATTTGGTAAGTGCCCGGGACCAGACTCTGCGCGCGGCTCTGTCCATATAGCTTGCTGAAATTGGGGAGCGCAGCGGTGCGCATCCAGTTCTGAAAGCGCTCGTCGTCCTGCAGGCGCGGATGGCCGTCGGGTGAATTGTTGTATGATGGCCACCGTTCGCGCCAGTTGGGCGGTGGAACGACATCTTCCCAGTTGAAGTCCGGATCGTTCTTGTATTTGTCCTTTTCCCCGGGCCAGGAGATGTCCTTGTCTGAGAACACGAATGTTTTGTTGAGAACGTCTGTCCCCCCTGGCACGTTGAGGAGGACCGGGTCCTTGATCGTATCTACAACGGATTTCAGCTTAGCAAGGACCGGTGCGATATTGGGCGGCTCGACCGTTGAATACTGAGTTGGCAATAAGGCCGCACGGGTAGATAGGCTTGTCACTCTCGGAGCCGAGTGGTCTGCAGGTCTTGTTGAGATCGGCGACTGCGCGCTTCTCCCCTTTGAGCTGGGAAGGATCGAGGCTGTTCACGTATTTCCGATGATTTTGGTAAAAATTCGTGAGCTTGTAGTAGATGAACACCGGCTGCTCGATACGGGCGGGCAACTGGAACTGCAGGGTGCATATTTTGCTCTGAGAGTCGTATGCCCACGTGGGTCGGTCGTAGTGCAGTTTGTCGTCTCCAGACTTGAGCCGATAGTCGAAGCGCTGCAGGGGGGCCGGAGCCTCGATCGCTCGATCGCAGTCGGTGTAGTCAAGCGTAACTTGGGACAAGGAGTTGCTGGATAAGAGGATAAGGACGCCGCCGGGTGCAAAGACAGCAAGGGACAGCAAGAATAGAGTCGGGATGACAACCCGCGGGCTGAGAATAGGCTGCCACGCTTTCAGTCGCTGCTGGCGGAATGCGGTATCTGACCATAGATTGGCATGAGACGTGTAATGGCCGCAATGGCTGACGTACTTACTGGCTGGTCGTCTCGAAGCGCTCGTGCCGAGACTCTTCATCACTCTGCGATCTGATCTGCGTTAGGCTGGCGGGGCGGGGGGAGATAGACGTCCCTTCCTTCTTTGCTGTACCCGGCCCGAGTATTTGTAGACACCCGCAAGCCAGTGCAATGCTTGTGGCGGCTGCGCCGCGGTTCCGTCTGGCAGACCAAAGGCGATCGCCAATCACACAGCTTCTGTTTGCCATTCTTCCCCTGTGGACTAGCAAACACATCGGCACCTGTAGACTGCCCGTAGCACCAACGTAGCAATGCGCCAATCCTCACCGCCGTGCTTCTATTGTTGGTGGCAGATCATCGTCAAATGATTAGTTCCTATAGACGACACAATGGATATACTAGCAAACAAGGTATCCTTATGGATAACCTGTTGGACAGTGTGAATCTGTGTTTCACTCTCATGAAAAAGGGATCGGCGCAAAAAGAGCCCAGAGTCAGCTGGACGGCAAACGCCGCATCTTGCCTTCCTTCCTCACAGGACTTGTTTGTGGCGCTCCTCAACTTTCCCTGTGCTCTTCCGATGCGGTCATTCCGCGAGATCAAGGGGTCTCGTATTTCATTCCTTTCGGAGCAACTCAGAAGAGTGGATGCTCAGACTTCGACCAGCCGCTCGGAACTGGCAGACGCACGCGCAGCCCTCTCTCTGGCTCAGGATGCAGTCGATGCTCTTGCTGGGAATCTCAGCTATCTAGAGGGACAGCGGGAGCAGATCCAGCGCAGCATAGACGATCTCAGGAACCAAGTCGACCCGGCGATCATGCGTACTCTTCCAATCGAATTGCTCAGGGCAATCTTCGTCCAGTTCGTGTCAGCTCGGACGATGCCTTTGCGGGACGGGTGCAACTTTATAGGCGTATTCGATGACTTCCGGGTCAGGGCGCCGTGGACCCTGGCGTCGGTCTGTTCGAGCTGGCGTCAGTTGGCACTGAACACTCCGTCTCTGTGGACCTATGTGGCACTACCGGAACGCTTATCCGAAGGGCCTGCTTCGCATCTTGTTGCATATGTCAGGGACCTTCTTTTGCGCTCTGGCCAACGGCCGCTCGATATTTCCATTTCATGGGAAGAAATAGCTTGGAGGGAGGATGTCCACGGTGTCATCTTCGATGCACTCGCCACCGTCGTCGAGAGGTGGAGGAGCTGTAGCTTCGGCCTGCCGAATGGCGCGGGGTCTCCCGCGCGCTTTTCTGCGTTCCGAAGGAGCACGCCTCTGCTCGAGGAGCTTGTCGCATGCATCGACAACTACTCCATCGTCAATCCCTGGCACGCCGCCTTTCCTCATTACCTGCCCGACTGCCCGCGCCTGCGTTTCATGCGCACAGATGGCTGCCACGTCATATGGCGCTCTCCACACGTCGGGCTCCCGACGCTGACCCACCTGGAGGTGGATGGGGACCTGCCGCCGGACGTCGTATGGGACATGCTGCGACATAGCCCCCAGCTTGAGGCCCTCACCCTGCACCTACACTCAAACCGCGAACCAAGTCCTGGGCCGGCACCGGGGCAGCTGCGTTTGCCCCGACTTAGGGCACTGGGACTGTACTCCTGGGCGGTCCGCGTATTCAGTGCATGGCCCGACCTCCTCCTCTTGCCTGCCGTGGAGAGCCTCGTCAGCATCTATTCCCCCATCGAAATCCTCGCTACCGTCGCGCCGTCCATTGCCACCTTGACTATGCTCGACATCGATAGCCGGCTGACGGCGAACGACCCGCAACGCCTTACGGCTTTTCGCCAGCTGAGGACGCTCAAAATCACCTTCTACAGCGTGCCGATATCTGAGGGCTTCTTCGACGCCGTCGCGCCCGACGCGTGGCCGGGTCTGGAGGAACTCCAGTTGGACAGATTCAATGTTGACGGCGCCCTGGCCGACGAGCTTCTCCGGTTCGTGCGCGCGCGCACGGTGGCAGTACCGAAGGGGCAGCGCCGCCTCCGAGCTGTGAAGCTCACACGTTGCTCCGCCGACACATGGCTTGAGCAACAGCTTGGCGTTCTTCTGAACGCCTGAGAAAGCCAGAGGCCACACGACGCTCTTCTCTGGAAATAGCAAACCTTCTGCCGCTCACGCCCGCACCTTATTACCCTTCCCTTCTAGTCTCATGCACATTTTGCAACCGTGCGTTCGTATCGTCAAGGATGCTACACATGTAATCAACTGTTTCGCAGGTAAATTTACAGCAAGGGTTTCATTCAAGCACTGACACTGAGAGTGGCCAGCACGGCAGCCCTGTTCTTCTCAAGGAATTCGGTGAATGAAGTGAACGGAATGTCATAACTCTGAAGTTCCTTCAGATCCTGGGCGGTGATATCCACCTGGCCTTTGTTCTGCCACTCGGACAAGCGCTGGCGCGCCAGGCCAATGGGGTCGTCTGGGCCGTGGACCAGTTCGGCGGGCTCGACGAAGCTCGTCTCGATCTTCACGCCTGCGAACTTCTCCAGCTCCTTGACGACCTCCTCGAACGACAGACTGACTGCGGTCAGGCGCAGAGCTTTGCCTGCGAAGCGCGGCGGATCGAGGAACGCCGCAGCGGCCCAGCGCCCGATGTCTGTCGCGTCGAGCTGCGGGTGCGGCAGGTCGCGGCGGACACCCGACACGAAGCGGCGCTCGGCGTGCAACGCGGGGAAGTGGAAGTCGGACTGCGGCCAGACGTAGTTCTGGAAGAGCCACGGCGGGCGCAGGATGGTCCAGTACATGACGCCGGAGCCGCGCACGGCGTCCTCCGCACCCGTCTTGAACGCGTAGTACTCGCGCAGCGGGTAGTCCGGGTACGCCGCGACCCAGGCCGGGTACTGCGCGGTGTTGAACGCGGTGCTCAGCACGAGCGACTCGACCGTGCCCGCCGCGCGCGCCGCGTCCACGAAGTGCTGCGTCTGCCGCGCCTCGCCGGACGGGTCGCCGAGGACTGGGTACGGGTTGAGGAAGATGCCCTTGACGCCGACCGTGGCCCTGTTGATCTCGTCGACGCTCTCGAAGTCGCCGACGAACAGGACGGCACCCAGCGCCTCGAGCTCCTTTGCGGCGGGCTTTTTTGCGTCACGTACAAGCGCGTGCACGCGCTTGCCAGCCGTGAGCAGCTCGCGAGCGACGGCGCCACCTTGGGCACCGGTGGCGCCAGTCACGAAATACGTAGCAGCGGAGGGTGTGTTAGAGGTCATCGCCAGCTACGACGCTCTCGAACGGAACCCACGCACCTACGGGTCTTTTATAGTAGTTTGGGGATTGCGCTCGAGCTCGCCATCGCTCATGAATCCCTGTTTGGCAGTATCGCAACGCCTTTGCAGAATGTCCTGCCAGTGGTGCTTGAGCTCGTCGTGGGCAGCAGTGGGCGGCGCCCGAAACCTTGATCTCGGCCGCCGGCATTGACAATGACAATGACAGGCTGCGGACCGCGGTTGTCTCTGCGCAGCAGTTGCGCAGTCGCTGGACAGGAAGCAAACCAGATCCAATAGCGCTGTTTGTTGCGCTGACACTGGCATCCACTGATTCCGTCGACTCTGAGCAGTGAAAGAACGACCTGTTAACGAGTATTCATTGACTTTCTGGCCCGGAAGTGTAGCGCGTTGAGCGCGCGATTCGGATTCGTGAAACGTGGGATCAGTGTTCAATACGGGCGAGTTCCAAAGATCCAATGACTCCGTGAGCCAGTCGGGCCCAGTGACGTCCTCGAGTATGACGCGCTGCAGCGACGCCATGTGGATCATCACCGAGCGGTGGAAGTTGGTCGGAGTTTGCGCGGTTGTGCCTTTTTCAGAGTCCGCCTCGACTCGGGTCCGAGTCAGCGAATCTGCAGCGAACTCACCGCGGTCATGATCATCTTCGCGACCTGGCACTCTACGGCCACCCGTATCGAATTCATAACGGCCCTTGAAAAAGACGAGGTACGATCGCATTCATCCGCGGCAGCACACACTTCGATGGTCAAGCCGGCGAGCTTGGGGTGGTCGACGTGGTTCTTTTGACTGATGACTCGGCAATCCGACGGAAGCGCCATATTAAGCCCCCCGGCTCAAGCCGGTGGAGCATGGGAACTCTGTCCTCGACCACCATGTCCGCGAGTAAGCGAACCCCAAGACCTGCTGGAAGCCATGGAAAACATCAGAAAAGCCGATCGCAATCCCAAGGGGCCGACCCCGCCGTGCCACCTCTTCCCGCGTTATCGCAGAATTCGTCCCCTGCGGTGCCGAGAAGCCTCTGGTCCTCTGAGTGCGTGCTATGAGCCCGACTGAAATCCACTCAGACATATTTTACATAGGGACTTTATGCTGGGCGCCGGCGCTATCATCATTCAGCCATCGACTCGTCGCGTATGTATACTCGAAGAGGCGGGCCGTGTCTTTCTTCCTCGTGGTCGTAAAGACGTTGGCGAGTCACTGGAACAGGCTGCCCTCCGAGAGGCATATGAAGAGGTATTCATCATATGACGATCTTTGTCCCTGACCTCACTGACCTTTGCCAGTCCTCTTACCGAGCAACCTTTCTTCCTGCGTTGCACAAGGTACTGCAACCTCATGCACCCGGCGCCGCCGCCACGACCACCGGAAGTCTCGAGGATAGATTGACCACGGAAGCGATATCTGTGTCGCTCACCCCATATACTCGCCGCCCGCGTCGCTCGCTCCCCGCTAACGCCGGCGGGGAATATCTTGTCTTCTGGTACCTCTGTCAAATCCCAGAGGACGCCGTTCCTGACGAGGGAACGCGCATGCCGGACGAGCAGAACTACGTGACGCACTTAGTGCCATACGCAGACGCTCTGGCAGCGATGAACGATCGTGGTGACCCATACGAGACGGCCGTCCTCGCCCGCGGTATCAAGATTTGGTCGCAAACGGAGAAACTGCTTTCGGAGGCTAGGGCGGCGTAGGTTTTTTTTTTTTTTTTTTTTTTTTTTTGACTCTCGTTTATTGTCCATGCGCTGCAGAGCAGCGCAGTCAAGTACTAGGGGGACATTGAGCGGGAATGGGGTTTGGACACGGGGTTACACGTGGAAGCTTTTACCCTCTCGCTCTCCCCTAGAGTCACCTTATCGCGCGTTCTCATGTATCAGTATTCTGCCCAATTGTGTCGAGGAACAGATGTGCCGGAACCTGGTGAGGAGAGGATGCTCAGGCGCAACCAAGTGCGCGTTCGACCTGCTGTGCGAGCGAATTGGAAACTCTTTGATTGCACCACGAAACTGAGCACCACCCCACCGTTGGCAGCCGCTGGCTTGCGTAGATTTTCAAGTCCATATCTCTGACCAACCGTCGCTCACAGAAAGGAACTGCAAGCCCGCCGCCGAAGAGCCCGTATGATATGAGGTCGCACAGTCTGGGTCCCGAGACCATTAATCGTGACAAATAAGGATACAGTATTCCACAAGCAAGCGCTTCAGGAAACTGCGTAATCGCTAGCTGACGCAATGGAGGCTCCATAGCGAGCAGAGCGCAAGACCTAGGTCCCTATTTTAGGGCGACATAGCCTTGCCTGAGAGCGGTCAGGACCGGGCATCTGCAGCCTGTCCTCGTATTCTACCGCGACAAAGAGACTATCAACCGGTCTTGCTGTTCTCTCGGGTCTGGCTGCAATCGATGCTCCTGATGCTCGGCATGTAATAGAATTGCATTACACGAATGCAGGGTATACGACTACACTCCGAGGACGCAAGATGGCATTGCCAATGTGGAACGACGACACATGGCAGAGCACATCAAGGAGATACCGGTGGGTGCGGGGAATGGAGCCAACCGTAGGGAGAGGAGCATAGTGTTGGGGACGGGGGAATTGCTTGGAACAGACGCGGGGAGTAGGTAGTCAACACCGACGAGCGGGGCGGGGACAGAGCACGAAAGCCAGAGCACGGTAACCGGATCTCGAGGGCGAAACGACCGAACAGCGTACCTGAGTACCCGGCAGAAAATTGGTGGGTGCAGAGGGCTTTGTATGGTACTCTGCGTAGGCGGTTAGAGGTAATGGGCAGCGGTGTGGGTAGACATACGTCAACGAGTACCAAGCTAGACGACGTCGACGAAAAACCGACTGGACAGGGCAATGTCAACGAAAAAAGTTATAGACGACTATCTAGACACACCAGGATGAAGCTGAGCAGCACCAACGGCTGCCTGGGCGGAGCAGGACTGCATGCTGGAGGCGACATGACAGTCGGGATGACGGAGAGACCAAACACGGCCAACTCAACCACGTCGGTCTTCATCACGTCCAACTCCGACAGACCAATACTTAATTATTAACTTAATACCATCCACGCTGGCGCAGCGACTCTCTCAAGGGAATCCCATTTGGCACTGTCAAGATTGTCGTTCTGGACGTTGGATTTCCCCCGCGTTCTGCCACATGACCGGCAGCAGCACACAGTAACAATATGTGCCACAGTTCAAAGGCGCAGTTTGGCGACAGCTCAGATTTTGCCTAAGTCCAACGTAGTCCGGGTTCAGACAAAGATCGACACGAGCGACCGGAGCCCACCAGAGCGGCATGCCAGATTTGCAGTTCGCGCTGATGCGACACAGAGCCGTGGCGCGACTCTCGGGACGCCCAAGATTGTCAGCATCGGGGTCGTGATCGCGGCTGCGTTGTCAGCCATCGGAGCTGTGCATCGATGTGGCGCCTGGGCTGATTCCGGCAGGTCAAGCGAGTTCGGCAGCGCGGTCGAGACTCCGGTGTGGTATCCGGGACGACCGGGGACAAAACGAAACCAAACAGCGAGTTTTCGCGCGGGCACTTCGCGCCGCCGCCGCCTCAGGAACACCCCCTGGATGCTTGCAGATCGTTTGCGGGCCATTTGCCGTCGCTTCCGGCAGCGACGGCGAGCTCAGAAAATTAAAATTAGACATTTTAGCTCGATTTTCATACCATTCGACTCAGAATTCTGCGCTCTACGCGTAGGTATAAACGAGAAAAATCTCAGTCTTCTCGTTAGTACTGCGGGCGAGGGTTTTCTAAGGGGGAAAACGCTGCTCGGCCGAATCCGGCAGGTTCAAACACCGATCCCGAAGGCCAACCGACGGCTGATTGGGGTCAGGAATTCAGTTCAACTAGCACATTTCAGCTCTTTACCAGCCTAGTGTCACAGAGCATATAAAACGTAACACAAATATATGTTTCAGAGATTTAAAAGGGCATCTGGAAACATATGGAAGTTTTCACAGCGCGAGTGAGGCTCGATCAGCCGTCGGTTGGCCTTCGGGATCGGTGTTTGAACCTGCCGGATTCGGCCGAGCAGCGTTTTCCCCCCTAGAAAACCCTCGCCCGCAGTACTAACGAGAAGACTGAGATTTTTCTCGTTTATACCTACGCGTAGAGCGCAGAATTCTGAGTCGAATGGTATGAAAATCGAGCTAAAATGTCTAATTTTAATTTTCTGAGCTCGCCGTCGCTGCCGGAAGCGACGGCAAATGGCCCGCAAACGATCTGCAAGCATCCAGGGGGTGTTCCTGAGGCGGCGGCGGCGCGAAGTGCCCGCGCGAAAACTCGCTGTTTGGTTTCGTTTTGTCCCCGGTCGTCCCGGATACCACACTCCGGAGAAGTGATGCGCCGCTCCGGCGGCACTAAACCCGTCAACGGCCGCTCATCTCAAAAACCGGGTTTGCTGAAGCGATGGTGCCAACATGTTGCTCAAAACAATTACAGGCGGATCCTAATGCTCCATTGCGACCAGGCTCCCCGCCGGAGTTTGCCCAATTCCTCTAGCAGACGGCGCGAAGCAACGTCGCTGTCCTCGATGCGGGTGTTAATCGGGACCCGCAGAGGATCCCCGCCGGACTCGTTTCGAAGGATGAGCTGCCCGCTGACGAAGAGTTCGGAGGCTGAGCGAGAGCGGATGAAACTCCAGAGCGCGTCCGCATCCTCCAAGCGCATCAGGGTGCGGTTGTTCGCCGATATCGTCATCTCCTTCAGGTCGGGCCAGACAGGGTGAATGAGGAGTCTAGCAAAGAATTTGGAAACGAACGCGCTGTCCAGGCGAAGGACACGCAGGCGAGAGAGAGCGGCGAGAGCGTCGGCATCGGTCTCGCCCAGTGTGCCGCCGAAAACCTGATATCGGAATGTTGTCACCGATTCGCAGAAGCGCTGGACTATGGTGTGGACGGTGGCATGCGCCGACAGAGCTGGCGATTGGTGTAGCTCCACGGTAGCAAGTGCGGGCATCTCGATGTGGTCAATCCATTCGGCTATCAGACTGTCGAAGCCGGAGGAGACGAGAGTGCGTAGCGATGGCAATTTCAGGATGGAGTCAGGCATGGGTGCACGGTCCACGCGGTCTAACTGGACCCCGAGGTGCACTAACAATGGGCAGCTGCCGAGCAGGTCCCAAACCTGCTTGCACCCGATTTCGAGCCTGCATTCGAGATGCGTAAGATGGGAGAGCTGTGAATACTGCGGTCGATGGAAGAACGCAAATATGCTAGTGCGAAGCGTTTGTAGCCGAGGGCAACTAGGAAGCAATGGCGGGTATGTGATTTGTGGATTTTCCCCGAGCCTCTCCATACGGTAAAACAGGAGTTCCTGGAGAGCCGGCGTCGGGTGACAGAACAAGTCGATATAGACCTCGTATAAGCTGTTAATACCGAAGTGAACAGTTCTCCAGCGATGGCCACAACTGAGAAATTGCTCGATCCCCGTCGCGCGATCAAACATGTTGTTGGGGATACTTGGCCAGATAAATCGGAAATCGAGAGGACACTTCTGAGAGCGCTCAATCATACCGGCGACATAGAACGGCGTGGACGGTCCAGGTGGAGGGACGGTGATGAATGACCACAAGGACGGCAGGTTTAAAACCTGTTCGCGCCAGAAGCGACAGACTGCAGCAAGCACAAAGGGTACGGCGTTTGTGGGAGGGCGTATCAAGATTTGTTCGATGTCCCAATCGAATATATCCATCGACGTTGCCCTGTCGTGAGCCTCTGCCGTGTCTCTCACGACGGCCTCGAATATGATGCAGAGCACGTCGGTTGGACATGCTTCAATAGGCGAGCGCCGGCAGACAGACCCCTGAGCTCTGTCATCATCATCACCGCCAACCTGGTCGACGTCGTTCGCCGCCGTTTCGTGCGCAGGATTCGCAGCGTGACCGCCCGTCAAGACTGGAGAGCGTACGTCGCCGCCTGGCGGAAGCGAGCCCTGCAGAATACCCCGAGGAGGTAGCTCAGGTGAGTCGGTTGGAACGCCAGCGGCCATCGTTCCTGTTGGGCAGGAGACAAGGAGTCTCTCCGAGGGGCCGACGGCACACGCCGATGACCCCGGACAGCCGGTCCGGCGGGCGTCTCCCAGCGCTTGACCATGGACAACTCCCAGTCGCCAAAGGAAAAGGCGCCGGAGCGCGCGCATGCTCAGGCGGCCACGGCGCGTCGCCCGAGCCGCATGAGCTCCCCTATCCGGCTCCTTACATCAGCCTGCATTGGTTTCTGCATTCTGCTTAATCGGCGCTTCGGCCGCGACATTCAGGGAACGCGCTACACCCTGTGCACCCAGGGAGGCGCGCGCATATACACCGTCGACGACGCCAAACCTACCGTTGAATGCATTTCGGTTGACGGGAAAGAGATTGTCGCGACCGGGAGTTATGGTGCGTACCCATGAATCGTATCACGAGGCGCGTACTCACGGCCGCGCAGACGAGGTCTCCGCTCTCAGATTCTCGGGCTATGGGCCGCTCTCTCGCCTTATTGGCACATACGTCTTTCCAGCTCGTGTGATCTCTACGGGTTCCATCCTACCCGGTCTCAGCGGTCCGTTCTTACCCTTTATTCCTGGAATATCGACTCATCTCCCTGCAGACTCTCACACCCACATTCTTCTCTACGGTCAGAGTCGCCAGCTTGACGTCCGGGAAGCCAAGTCTCCCAAAGGTGCGCCGCATTTCTCAGGCCAAGAGGTTGACCATTAAAACTCTGCTCGTCAGACGTTGTCGCTCGAATCCGCGAATACATCCTGGCGCGTCCCGACGTGCTGAAGGACAAGAACATCTGGATTGAGGGCGCTGGATTCGACCACACGATGTACGTAACCGCCCTGGAGAGAGCATCACCATCACTGACCTGGCGCTCAGCTGGCCGGGCGGTCATTTTCCCACAGCGGTACGCGCACCGTGCTCGGCTCTGCGAATGCACCTTCTCACGTTCGAAGAGCGACTTTGAGAGCGACGACATCGTCAAGGGGCGGCCGATCGTCATCCACAGCAAGGACGCGCATGCTTTCTGGGTGTCGCAGCGCATCATCGACGACGTGTGCCCGTGCGCCGACATGGGCGGCGGCATCGTTACGCGCGACAAGGACGGCAAGGAGAGCGGAATCTTCGCAGACGATGCGCGGGAGTACATCCCCATCCCGCCTCCGAGCCACAAGACGAAGGAGGAGTGGTTCACGACGACGATGCAGGACGCGATCGAGCATGGCATCACGGGCATGCACCATGCGCTGCTCGAGCCTGAGAATGCGCCGTTCTTCATCCAGTCAGTCTTCTCGAACTGCAACGTTAAGTGATGACTAACTGGACACAGAATGGCAGACGAGAACAAAATCCCGGTCAGTGAACTCTTCCTCGCTTGTTCAACACCGATTCTAACCGACAGTGCCTTCCCACTAGCTGCGCCTATACGCCATGAGGATCTACGATGCAAACAGCACCTACTGGGGAAACAAAGTTGATATCATCGACGGACGCGCAGACAACAGGCTCAGCATTCGTAGCATCAAGATCGTCAGCGATGGTTCGTGCTCTTAACTGTTTGGCCGCACCATTTCGCGTCTCACTTGCGCTTTCAGGCGCACTGAGAAGCGGCGGTGCCGCACTGTACGAACCGTATAATGACAACCCCTCGACAAGCGGGTTCATGCGCATTAGCTCCGAGGAGCTGCATGAAGTCATCCCCAAGTTCATGAAGGACGGCTGGCAAGTCGTAAGCGCGGTAATAACACACCCCGCCACGCCTCTGACAGCAGAAGAACACGCACGCTATAGGAGATCGTGCGAACGGTATCTTCTTGGACGTCATTGGCAGTATCGACCCTGCGACCGTCAAGGCCCTGCGTCCCCGCGTAGAGCATGCGCAGATCGTCTCCCTTCCCGACCTCAAGCGCTTCGGAGAGCTGGGAGGTGCGCTCTGTAGACATCTTCTGTTGGATGGTGCTGAGATAGAGTCATGCAGTGATCGCCAGCGTCCAACCTACCCACGCGTGAGTCAACTCGCCGTCTATCCAAATCAGAAAAGACCGGTTGACTGCGCATACTCTCCAGCACTGACGATATGTGGTACGCCGAAGATCGTCTCGTGCGTGCAGCGGCAGTCGCCCGGCAGAAGCATTCACGAGAGGTTTGCGCAGGGCCCGGAACGGATCAAGGGCACGTACGCTTTCAAGTCGCTCCAGGACGGGGGCGCGCGACTTGCCTTCGGGAGCGACATCCCGGTTGAGGAGATCTCGCCCTTCGCCGGGTTCTACGCTGCCATAACTCGCGTGACGGCCGACGGCAAGTCTCCCCATGGCCCAGATGGATGGTGAGCATCCTTTTCTCCTCAGCAGAACGCGCCTCGGTACTGACACTGCTTCCTCTCAAGGTTCCCTGAACAACGCCTCACACGTGCAGATGCACTGAAAGGTTGGCATGCGCTGCATTGGGAAGGATTTGACACTTACGGTACACGCTGCAGCATCGACTCTGACCCCTGCATATGCGTCCTTCACAGACCACATCACGGGATCGCTCCAGCCCGGCAAGCGCGCTGACTTCATCGTACTCGACAGGGACATTATGACCGTCCCAGTGAGGGATATACTCGGGACGGAGGTTGTAGCCACAGCTGTGGATGGTCGTGTAGTGTACGGAAAGATCTGATGTAGTCGCTGTGAGCAGAATGGGCACAGCGGACATATGGATTTCAAAACCCGAATGGCTGAGTCTGAAAGCGCGTTCCATGTTTACTTCATCTCCCCCCGCTCTCCTCAGTCCGCACGTTGCGGATGTGTACGCACGTTCATCTGCGTCTGCGGTTCCATCGCACTCACGGTCTCACACGGCCTCTCGCTCATCCAAACATACAATGACGCCTGCATGACTATGACTCGAATAATGACCCCGAACAAACGTTCCGGAACTGCGGTTACGGCCTGACTCGAACTGATCGGCCAGATCGGATTGGTGTGCATATAACAGCGGGCAGCGCTGCGGCCGCACCGCTCCCCACAAACGATGGCCGACGCCCAGGAGCTGACGCGCGACAACGTCGTCGACGAGCTCGCCAAGTACCACGGCAGCGAGGCCGTCTCGAAGGCGCAGCTCGACCACCGCTTCGATCTCGTCGATGCTTTCGGCATCCAGCCCGGCGACAAGGTGCTCGAGCTCGGCTGCGGCCAGGGCGACTGCACCGTCGCGCTCGCCGTCGCCGTCGGCGCCAACGGGCATATCACCGCGGTCGACCCAGCCCCCGCCGATTACGGTCAGTAGTCATCCGACATCCATTCTCCGCGGAGACTGACTGACAGCGCAAACAATAGGCAGCCCGCTGACCGTGCACCAGGCGCAGGACCTGCTCTCCTCGGCGCCGCTGCTGGGCCCGCGCATCAGTTGGGTGCGCCAGCAGACGCCGACGGAGTACCTCGCGCAGAACACCGACGCCAAGTGGGACGTCGCGGTGCTCGCGCAGTGCATCTGGTACTTCGCCTCGCCGACCGTCGTGCGCGCGACGCTCGCCGCGCTCCGGGGCCGCGTCAAGCGCGTGTGCATCGCGGAGTACGCGCTGCACGCGAGCGCGCCGGCGGCGGGCCCGCACGTGCTCGCGGCGCTCGCGCAGGGCGCGCTCGCCGTGTTCGACCCGCAGAACAGCCGCAACATCCGCACGTGCGTCGGCCCCGCGGGCATCAAGGCGCTCGCTGCCAGCGCCGGGCTCACGCTCGCGCGCGAGGCGTCCGTCACGCCCGCCGAGGCGTACCAGGACGGGCGCTGGGAGCTCGGCGAGGTGAAGAGCGACGAGTTCGCGCAGAGCATCGAGGAGCTCGTCAAGGACGAGGGCGCGCGCGTGTACGTGCAGAGCCTGCGCAGTGCGGCGCTGAGCGCGCGCGACGCCCTGCCGAAGGACGTGAAGACCAGGTCGATGGACGTCTGGGTCGCCGTGTACGACGCGTGATGTTGTACACATATACTGTATAAATGGTGTAAGGACTGTACTGAAAATCTACAAAAGATCAGAGCTTCGGCGTCTCGACCTCCTTGCGCACGCGCACGATGGCCTTGCCATAGGTCTGCCGTTTTACAACAGCTGCACGACCTCAGACGACTTGATGCTGGGCAGATGACGAGCAAACGCACCTTCAATGCTGGCCGGGACCGACTCCAGTCCCTCGAAAATTTGCTCGTAGACAACGGGACTGATTTTTCCTGCTTTTATGAGCCTGGAAGACCTGTTAGCGCTGGGGCAACATAATGTGCAAGATGACGCACTCGAAGAGCTCCTGCCACACTACGTCGAGCCGCGGAATCTCGAACTCTGGAGCGGCATATGCGTTAGAAAAGATGTCTGAACTTCATATCGCGACGCACTTTCGTAGGCGCCCCAGTTGAGCCCAACTATGGCGATGTTCTTAAGCAGCACGAGGTTCAAAGGAAGCTGTCAAGTATGGTGAGGAGGGACCCAATCGCCTCCTAGCTGTGACGCACGCTCTCAATGGCACCTGCCGTCTGCGGGCGGCATTAGATAAAGAAACTGCAACAACTTGTGCGAACGTACGAAGCCAACAACGACCGCACGGCCCTTCCATGCAATACACTTCAGGGAGTCTCGTATGAGGCCGACGGGGTCATACACAACGTCTTCAAAGCAAACTGGTCAGCTTTCTGAACTCACATGCCTCGGGAAATAGGGAGCGCACCGACGCCCTTGCCGCCCGTGAGCTGCAGGACCTGCTTCGGCCACGTCTTGTCGTTGTAGTCGATCACGTAGTCCGCGCCGCCGAGGCGCTTGCACACCTCGCGCTTCGCCGCCGAGCCCGCAGTGGCGATGACCGTCGCGCCGAGCGCCTTCGCGATCTGTATCGCGGGGAGCCCGACGCCGCCCGCGCCGGCGTGGATGAGGACCCACTCCCCTGCCCACCGCTTCAGCATTATCCTCCATAGCGCGACATGAAGACGGACCGGCCTTGACGGCGCCGCGGCCGACGATGCCCTCGTACGACGTCGGCCAGGTGAGGTACATCCCCGCGGCCTGCTCCATCGACATGCCGTCCGGGATGCGGTGCACCTGGCGCCACGGCGCCGCGGTGCGCTCCGCGAACGCCGACAGCACCCAGCCGAAGACGCGGTCGCCGTGCTGGAACGGGCACCCCGGCGGGATGGGCGAGTTCTTGTTGATGCGCCCGGCGAACTCGACGCCCAGGATGAACGGGTGCGGCGGCTTGACTGAAGTGAGACGGCGAGTGAGTGAGTGAGTAGCAAGCCCTCAGGGATGCGAGCGCGCGCACTTTGGTATTTGCCCTAGCACCAGCGGCGGTTCAGGGGGCTGTTTGGCGGGATGTGACCTCGGGGAGACTCACCTGAGCCTGGGTGGCGTCAGACAGCTGTCAGAGCGCGCAAGAGGCAAAGGCGGCGTACAATGAGCGTGTCGAAGAAATTCACGGCCCTGTGCGCGCGGTCAGTCCTCCTGTTGCACCCGCCGTACGCATGGACGACGCACGCAGAGTACACGTCGACGAGGACATGGTCCTTGCGGACCTTGGGCTCGGGCGCGTCGCGCCTTTAGCAGCAGCTGAATCAGCACGCTAGCTCGAAAGGGGCTGACGAACGCGCGCACACGGTGAGCTCCGAATGGTGCATGTCCCGGTCAACGAGGATGGCCTTCATGGCGGGCGGCGGGCTCAGCAGGAGGGGGCAGCAACGAACGTGCAACGAGCGTGTGTGCGGCGGCTCCGGCTTTTGGGGCGTTGATCATGATGTGCATAATATCAGGAAGGCAAGAGCGTGCTCATGGAACACTCCGGATCACCCACAACATGGTCCCTATCTCACAATGACGCTGACGTCTCCCTCAACCCATGCGAGAGTTGTTCAGGAGCGTCCTGAAATATTTCTCAGAATACGACAGGCGCGCCCCGCGTGGGAGCGAAACGGGACGATCCAGCCTGCTCCGCGCAAACATCGCGCTGTTCGCGGACCCGACGCGTCCGCAGGGAGGCCGTCCGCTCCGGGTGGCCATTGCGCGTATTTATACGATGCTTCAGTGTGACTGTACAACAACCATGAGTACTTCCAGTCCAGGGGATTGATCAGAGCTTCGCCGACTCGGCGTCCTTGCGCAACCGCACGATCGCCTTGCCGTACGTCTTGCGCTTCGTCACGGCTGTGGCGTACGCGTTAGAGCTGCTGGTGCCAGCCTAGAGGATTAGAGAGCGTACCTTCTATGCCGGCGGGGACTGACTCCAGCCCCTCGAAGATTTCTTCGTACACGGTGGGACTGATCTTGCCAGCCTTGACCAGCCTGCAAAGGTGTTACTTTCCTGGCCTAGGACTACTCCACGAATGACTCACGCAAAGAGCTCCTTCCAGACGACAGCGATGCGGCTCGGCTCAAACTCTGCGTGCAGATGTGTGGCTGGCCAAGTAATATGGTGCGCTGTCACTCACTGGCATATGCACCCCAGTGAAGGCCTGTTACAGAGATATTCTTCAGGAGCACCAGGTTCAGCGGAAGCTGGACAAGCGCATCAGCAATGCAAAGCAAACGAGCGCGCCTCCCGCACGCTTTCAATAGAGCCACCCGTCTGCAACCAAGTGATTAGCACAAGGCGAGCGGCGCGCTGGCAGACGTACGAAGCCGACGACGACAGCCCGGCCCTTCCAGGCGATGCACTTGAGCGAGTCGCGGATGAGCCCTACCGGGTCATACACAACGTCTACACATATCGTGCGTCAGGAATAAAACAGGCGGCGCGCAGAGAGAGGGACATACCGACGCCCTTGCCGTTCGTGATCTTCATGACCTCCTTGGTCCACGCCTTGTTGTTGTAGTCGATGACATGGTCCGCGCCGCCGAGGCGCTTGCAGACCTCGAGCTTCTTCGCGGAGCCCGCGGTCGCGATGACCTTCGCGCCCAGCGCTTTCGAGATCTGAATGGCCGGCAGCCCGACGCCGCCCGCGCCGGCGTGCACGAGCACCCAGTCGCCTGTGCCGCGTTCAGCGCTCATGTCCTGGTGCATGCGTGCAGAGGAGAGAGTGCGCACCAGGCTTGAGCTCGCCGCGGCCGACGATGCCCTCGTACGACGTGGGCCAGGTGAGGCTCATGCCCGCGGCCTGCTCCATCGTCATGTTGGCCGGCACGAGGTGCAGCTGGCGCCACGGCGCCGCCGCGCGCTCCGCGTACGCCGACGTCGCGGAGCCGAAGACGCGGTCGCCCGGCTTGAAGGGGCAGCCCTCCGGGATGGGCGACGACTTGGATATCCGCCCGGCGAACTCGACGCCCAGGATGAACGGGTGCGGCGGCTTCACTGGATGAACATGAGCATCGTATTAGTAGACGCGGTGGGCAGTAGGTGCTTACGTTGGTATTTGCCCTGACGGTGCTAGGTAAGCTTCGAAGTAACAGGGAGACGTCGAAAGTGTTACCTGAGCCTGTCAAGTGTCAGACTATTCAGCTGAACATCTCGGCTTAACTACACGCACCATAAGAGTATCGAAGAAGTTCACGGCCCTGATTATAGTCAGTAACGGGTTTCAGACGTATAGCCAGGGCGTACGAAGAATAAATATCCACGAGCACGTCGTCCTTGCCGACCTTGGGCTCAGGAGCGTCGCTCCTTCAGTTGAAACCGCCATGAGCACGCGTCACCGCACGCTGAAGCAGCAGAAGCGGCGCACACTTTGAGGTCCAAGTGGTGCATATCCTTGTCGACGACGATGGCCTTCATGCTGGGCAATGTTCGGTGGTTGTGGTCAAGAGCAGGTGCACCGACAAGCGCCCGGCACCTGCTCGACGCCGGACTGCGGGATACTGATGCCAATCACGTGCCGGATTCACATAACTCCTCAATCCAAGTGAAAACAAGTCGTATTATTCCGGAATACATCTAAGTAGATTAGTCGCGCGCGTCTACATCGTAATCCTCGTCCTCAGCGTTGTCAGAGCTCCAGGGTGGACCGTTGGCCCACATGTCGTCGTCAGAATCTAAATCCAGATCGTCCTGCGTGCCCATAGAGGTATCAGAGTTTGAACCTGAAGAAGAAGCTGCAGCGTCCGATGGGTAGTCGCTGCCGTCATCTTCATCCGCATCATAGTCCTCGCCCTCAACCGGGACCGCCGCCTTATCCTCCTGCTCGACCTTCTCGTTCTCACCCTCCGAGTCCTCGGTCTCCTCATGATCCCCGTCGCACTCTTCCTCGCTTCCCTCCTCCTCCGAGTCAGTACCGTCGTGATAGTCCCCGTCATCATCGTCTTCCTCGTCGTCAGAAGCTTCGTCTTCGGAGTCCGTGGGTTCATCATCATCGCTATCGGTGAATTCGGCATAATCGTGGCGCGGGATGGGCAGCTCCATGCCATTCTCGTCGAAGATATGGCACTTCTTCCGCCCGACCGCCCGCGCGAGTGCCAGCGGGAGCCAGTCGGGGACGGACTTCAGTCCAACGACGATGAGCTCCAGGTCGGGGACGTCGATCCCGCTCTCGAGTTCGGCCACGAACGTGCAGATGCGCAGGTACTCGTCGGTGGTGTAGCTCTCGCAACCGCACAGCATGACGCTCTCGAGGTCCGTCCAGCGCGAGTACGCGTCCAGCTCGCTGTCGCGGTCCAGCGGCGGGAACAGGCAGCGCGCGAGCTCGACGCGGCGCAGCTTCGGGAACGCAACGTGCGCGACGACCATGATCTCGTCGGCGGTCCACCGCTCCTCGGGCGAGTCCGCGGCGAACTGCGCCCAGGTGACGCCGCCCAGCCGCTCGATGATGAGCGGGAGCCAGTCCTCGAGCTCGTCGGAGACCGCGGCGCCGAGGATGAGGTGCGTCACGCTCGGCGCGCGCAGCTGGCGCAGGAGGTCCAGCAGCGTCGCCGAGCACCCGGAGAATTCGAGCAGCGTGAGCAGCGGGAGGTCGATCTCCCCGGTCGCCGTTGTGGAGCTCTCTTCGGGCAAGCCTGTGCGAGATTTGAGGGAAAGAGCCTGCAGGCGCGGCATGCCGCGCAGGATGTTGGCCACGTGCTTCATTTCTGCACGGTCGACGAATAGCGAAGCAGACAGCACAGAATCAAAGACTGGGTGAGGTCTAACGAGCAGAGCGTGTGCGTTGAAGCTCCGTACAATGGAAGAGCTGGAAAGCAAAGGCAGAGGAGCCGGCAGCGCCTCGGGGACGACACCCTCGGCCCAGTCCAGGTGGAACGCAGTCAGGCAAGTGGGAGGAAACACAGCGAAGAACGCGAGACTATTCAGATCCGAATTTGTCGGCAGCACGAGTTTCGCCCGTTTCCAGGACGAGAACTTCAAGCAGACTGGCGCGAGCAGTGGCCATATCCATGTTGACACCGTGTTTGTGTCGCAGTGAAAGAAGACCTCGAGCTGCTGCGACTTGGAGCGCTTAATGAGGGATTTAATCATCACCGCGAGTGAGTCGGACAAGCTGCGGCCGGCGCGAGGGGGAAGTGCGACGTAGGTCCATAGCGTGGTCGTCTCCAGTGCCACTTGACGCCAGCGACCACAGACGGCGGCCAACCGGAACGGCGCCACCGCGCGCTGGAAGTCGTACTTCTCTTCGGCAATATCAACCAGAGGAGGAACATGGGAGAGAACGACCTCGGTGAAGATCATCCGCAGGATTTCCACTGGCAGCGTGCGGATGAGCTCGTCGTCGAAGATGGTCGGGAAGTTCTCGAGTTCCTCAAGCCGGGCGGCAAGCTGTGTCTCGAACGACGTCACGTCCTCGAGCGCTGCATCTCTCCGAGATTGAGCCGCGGCTACAGCCGCATGCGCGGCTTGGAGCGCCGCATCTGCGTCGTCAAACACCCGCTGTAGTGTCTTCAAGAACCGGGTGTGTTGTTCGATGCCCTGCCTGAGTTTTTCCTGGCGTAACCTCCTGAGAAACATGCGTTCCTCTATGGATAGAGCCATGTGTGCCGGAGGCGGGGTTTGCGAGGATGGTTGAAAGGGAAGTAAGAAGCGTGTGGCTTCGGACCATGCCGACGCGTGGCCTTTCAGCCTTTGATTCCGTCCTTTGTGTGGCCGGTTTCATTGACAGAGAAACAGGAGGAAAACGGAAAGAGTGTCTGCGTAACCTGACCCGTCGACCAGGCAGGCGGCGGAACAAGGAAAAGATGCGGCGTTAGCCGCTCATCGTCTCTTTTCGCTCGCTGCCTCCTGCCAACTGTCACCGCACGGAAGCAGAACAGCTTCCAGGGTAGCCTCCGCGATGCCTCTGCGCGACCTGCCGGACGAGCTTCTCCGTGTGGTCTTCAGCGAGCTCGTCGCTGACATGCGGGGCGAGTATGACTGGGACGATTGGGACGCCCACATGTCTGCCGACCTGCTATCCCAACCCTTCGATCTGGCGGCAGTATGCCACCGTTGGCGCGCAATTGCGTTGGATATGTCGGCGCTGTGGTCTGTCATATGCTTCACGCTATACGACCCGTCTTCTGTCCCTTGGACGTTGGACTGTGTTTCGTTGATGCTCGAGCGCAGTGGCACGGCTTCGCTCGACATCGTCCTTGGATGGCAGGATTTTCACTGGGCCAGTAAAACCGCAGACGTCGATGCTTTGTGTTCAGCGCTTCGGAGCGCCGCGCCGCGGTGGCGGAGGTTCTTCCTTGTCGTCCCGGACGACCTGAAACACCGAGACTCGGACGAAGATGACCGCGAGTTCTTCGACATGTTCCTCTTCCCAACGCCCCTTCTCGAGGAGTTTTCCATCCTATCGACGAACTGGGAGAAGCATATATTCAGGGACGGCTTTCCCGAGTATTTGCCGTACTGCCCTCGACTCCTCAAGCTACGCACGGAAATGTGCAACATCTTCCCCAGGGCAACGAATCCGCATCCCGGTGTACCGAGCCGCCTGCAATACCTCTCCATGTGCTGTGTCCTGCCGGCTAAGGTACTCTGGCAGCTCGTCAACCTTGCGCCGGACCTTGTCAAGCTTGAACTCGTCCTCATGAGCGAGCCTGAGCGTCCGGATATTGGCACCATGCGCCCGCTGTGCCTACCGCATCTCGAGCACATGACACTATCCATCCACTCGGCCGACTACATCAACATGTGGATGGACCATCTGCGCCTCCCCAGTCTCGTCTCGCTCCAACTAGACACCGCCAACAACGCGACCCTCACACAGCTGCTCCCGCGCCTCAAAGACACGGTCACCACTGTCAGACTCGTCTCGGACGAGCTCCCGCTCGGCGCAGAAGATGCCCGGCCGCTGGCCGCCCTGACGCGCATGTCCCGTCTCGAGCTGGACGCGCTGCTCGAATGGACATTCCTCGGCGCTTTAGAGGCGCCCGCGCTCGACACACTTGTTCTCGGGGAGTTGTACCAATACGACGACGAACAAGAAGAGGAGGGAGAGGACGGGGAGGCGGAGAACCTTGCGCAGGCTGTGATAGACTTTGCGCGCGCTCGGGGCGGTCGCGTGCGCGTCGAGTTCGCGGACGAGCCAGCAGCGGATTGTGATATTCTTCGCCGCGTGCGCCATACACTCGACAGACTTACGGTTCCCCGTCCTTGACACGTGGTGAAGGCCACATAATTCCGTCGCGTGTAAGTACTTGACTAGTTACAGTACTCGATCCGAATCGTAGTGCTACTGTTCTAGATTAAGATATGCAATGTTCAGCACCCCCTTCGCAGGTTTGCACATCCCTGAATGACGTCTATGCAGCCACGGGGCCTGCGCGCCGGCAGTGAGATTACTGTAGCTTGGGTGATGGCGAATCTCACCGTTAGACCCAGGTACGTACTACCAAGCACTATACATATTCCTTGCATATAGAGCCTGGGACATCGTCTCGCTATTCAGGAGTCGGAAGAACCCTCGGATTCCCAGGACGGGTCGTCCTCGTATTCGTCAGAGACCCAGTCTGGGCCGTTGGCCGTGACAAAGAGCTCGTCGCTGTAGCAGCTTGAGCCAGAGTCGGACTCGGAAGATGACAACGCGTAGCCCTCCGACTCGGACGACGACGACGCGGAGCCGTCGGAGTCGGTGAAGCAAGCCTCGTCTTCAGAATCGACGGGAATCTCTTCCCCGTTCTCGTCGAAGACATGGACGTTCTCCGGCCCATAAAGGCTGCCCAGATTGCGCGGAAGCCACGCGGGGACAGGATAGATGTCCCGTATGAAAAGCTGGAAGTGTGCTCTGTGCGGCAGGCCGTCGCCGGCGCGGTCCGCGTGCGCGCCCGCGGACCAGACGGCTCGCCCGAGAACGGTCCCCATGTAGAGGTAGTCCCGCTCCGAGTAAGATGAGCGGCCGCGCAGCGTAATCGATTCCAGCGCGGGCCAGACGGCGCTTGCGAAGACGCGCAGCGTGGAGAAGCGGCAGTTGGAGAGCGTGAGGTGGCGCAGGTTTGGGAACGCGAGGATCGCTACGCGGAGGACCTCCGTGATCGTCCAATATGAATCGTCATCATCTGCGGGAGCGTCAAATTCGAGAGCTTCAATCCCAGGGAATCCGTATCCCAGAAGGCCTATGAAGGCGTTGGACAGTCCGTCCTGATTCGTCGCGCGTAGGATCAGAGTCTGAAGGTTTGGAGCCTGAAGCGAGCAGAGGAGAGCAGAAACCGACTCTGAACTCCCGGAGATGGTCAACGAACGCAATCGCGCCAGGCAAACTGGGCCGCTGTCGTCCAATGGTGACGGGGGCTCCGACTGTTCCACATCTGTAGCAGAGATCGTCAAGTCGAGGAGCGTAGGCATCCGGCCAATCAGTTGGAGGGCCAGCCTTTTGGAGACGTCGAGGTCAATGCCGAGAGAGGAGACGACAGGAAGCGTGATTTGCGGAGATATCAGGGATGCGGGAGCGTGCAATGCGCGCAGAGCCTGAGAAGCCGAGAATGAAGTCACTGGCACCACTGAGAAATGCTCGGCAGATGTGGTGGCCCAGTGTATATAGGCCTCCTCTAGAAATGGCGCATCGCGTTGCAAGAACCACTGTTTCGGAGGTCTTTCTTGTGGTGGGATATCGATGTTTACGCGCCTCCAGCGATGAAACGCGTCGATAACGGGCGGCATGACTTGCTCCCAAGCCCACCGTAACGCGTAGCTGGGCGCGTAGGAGTGGAAGATAACATCAATGGGTCTCGGGTTAGAGCGCTCGAGTAGAAGGACCAAACGGTTTTTGAGCGCTGGACCTTTGAAACGGCCCACCGGGGGTGAAGCGATATATGTCCAAAGCTCGGACGTATGCATGGAGACATCGCGCCAGCGACGACACACGGCGGCCAGCCAGAACGGAACCTCGGCACGATTCTTATTGTATTTGGCCTCGGAGAATGGTAGACCGATGGGGTAGGATTCGAGCACGTGGATGAAGATAGCCTGCCAGATCTCGGTGGGCACTGTTTCCATCGTCGTATTATGGGACGCTGCACCTCCAGCCGCGGTACTGGCAGCGACCATTGCGAGCTCGGCGTGGCGCAGACGGTCGGAAAGGTTCGCGCATCGCTGGCCTTGGGGCTCGATCTCGCGCTGGAGGCCGCCTGCAACAGGGTCTTGGCCTGAGGTGGACATCGGATTCCAGGGTGCGATCGAACAGAGTAGGAACGCAGACAAGGCAGCAGCGGTGGCAGGACAAGGAGGATGGCAAGCGGCAGCAGCCGATCATGATTGCCATCCGGTTCAGAAAGGCCCGATGCAACATATAATAGCTTGTGAGGCTCAGAGCGTGTATGATGTCCGTATAATCGCACTACCTGCCCGGTATACGTGGATCGAGCTCTCCATCGCAGCCCTTTTACATATATCTCTTCAGCTCCAGAGAAAGTGTCTTCGCGGCCGCGAGTCCTGAACGGTGGAGAGAAATTCAGATGGAGGTACTTCTGCTTGATTGTGTGAATTCATACCCTTTGTGTCCTTTACAGGTACACACTGGCAGGGAGGTCGAGTCGTAACAGGTTAAGGCGCAGAGCCTACATCCGAATCGTCGTCTACCGGGTCCGATGCATCCCCATCCGAGTCATCATCCACATCCTGGTCATCTTCAGCGGGGGAGCCCACGGATTCCCAGGATGGGTCGTCCTCGGACACATCAGAGGCCCAGTCCGGGCCGTTCGCCGTGAGAAGCGGGCCTTCGGAGTCGCCGCTCCAGTCAGACCCGGAGCTAGACGAGGAACTCGCAGGGTCCTCAGAGTCAGTAAATGAAGCGTCCTCGTCCGGCCCAACAGGAATTTCCTTCCCGTTTATATCGAAGACGTGGGCATTTTCCGGCCCGACGATGCGTCCCATGAGGCGTGGAAGCCACACAGGGACCGGAGAGACATCACGGACATAGAGCTGGAAGTTCGCCCTGTGAGGCGGGCCGTGCCAAGCGCGGTCCGCTTCCATTTCTGCAGACCACGCCGCCAGGCCGAGGAAGGTCACCATCTCGAGATAGTCAAGACGAGTATACGACGTCCGGCCACGCAACGTGATTGTTTCGAGCACGGGCCACACAACGCTGTCTAAGACGCATAGCCTTTCAAAGGAGCAGTTCGACAGCGTGAGGTGCCGCAGGTTTTGAAATGCAAGAAGGGAGACACGAAGAACGACACTGATCGTCCAGCACTCGCCACGATCGATCAGGCCGTCGAAGTTAAGCGTTTCGATTGCAGAGCATTTGTCGTCGAGTAGGTTGATGAAGTCGTCTGACATGCCGTTCCGGATGCCTGCTTTAAGGACAAGACGGCGAAGATCGGGGAATTGAAGCGAGGAGAGAAGAGAGTAAATCGAGTCGGAATATCCAGAAAGCGTTAACGACTGCAATCGTACCAGGGAGACCTGATCGATTTCACCCGAAAGCGGTTCAACCTGAGCGTGTCGCAGTTCTAAGGGGGAGATCTCCAAATCGTGGAGCGTAGGCATTTGGCCTATCAGCTGGAGGGCGAGACTAGCGGCGACGTCGAGGACAACACCGAGCGATAATATCGAGGGAAGCGATATCTGCGCCGATATCATGGAGGCAGGGGCGTGAAACACACGCAAGGAATGCCAAGCAGACAGGACAGTGGGCGCCACGAGCATATGTGCGTCATTTGTACTGACCCAGCCTATGTAGGCCTCCTCCAGGAACGGCGCATCGCGGTGCAGGAACGAAAGATCTTGAAAACGTGTGTGTCTCGGAATTCCGATTTTTGCGCGTCTCCAGCGGGGGAATTCCTCTATTATGGGGGCTGCGACGTGCTCCCAGGCCGAGATAGCGTCGTAGTTTTTGTCGAAAGAGAAGACAACATCAATGGGCCGCGGCCTCGAGCGTTCTATAAGATAAACGAGGCGCCCTTTGATTTTTTCACCTCGCAGACGGGCCTGCGGAGGCAAAGCGACATATGTCCAGAGCTCGGACGTGTGGAGGGCGATGTCACGCCAGCGCCGACAGACGGCAGCCAGCCGGAACGGAACCCTCGTGCGATATCTGTCGTAGGCGGCGTTGCGAAACGGGAGAGTGATAGGGTAGGACTCAACTGCGTCGACGAAAATTGCCTGCCAGATCTCGGCGGGCATCCCTTCTACTATCGGGACATTGGCCAGCTCGTGCAGAAGCCGCGTGCGAAGACGCTGCGCCATGGATAGCTCCCGCGCCAGCTGGGCACGGGTCGACTCTGCTGCTTCAGCCGCGGCCCTGGCTGCGGCAATCGCGAGCTCGGCGTCGCGTACACGCTCGGACAGACTGGTGCATCGCTGGTCCTGAAGCCCAATCTCGCCCTGGAGCTGCTCCTGTAGCGCCTTCACGCTGGAGAATCGACCGGCAGCTGAGGGGGCCATAGGATGACAGGATAAGAGCAAAATGCAGAGAAGGTGTGGAGGAAGGTGAACAAGGGCAGCCGGCGCGCTGCGTCGCTTGTTTCTTCCGGTTACGTAACCGCCAGGTCCGCCCGTCCCCGAGCATGCCTTTGTGAGAGGCTTCGGACGAAATGCTTTGCGTGGTATTCGTCGAGTCTGTCTCCGCGTTGCTCTACCAGTTTCCAGCGATTGTTGGGCTGGGCATCCTGACGAACTCTCATACCAGCCTTTCAATTCCGGAACAGTCTCCCTTGTTGGCGCTCAGTCGACGCTGTGGTCCGTCATATGATACTCATATCTGTCCGGGCCTGCAATACTTGCTCTGGCAGGGAGCCTCCGTCAGGGAGATTGATTTTTGCCCGTCTCCAACGAGGAAACTCCTCCGCGAGACGCGCCATGACACTCTCCCACGCCCAGACAGCGGTTTTGTTGTTGACAAAGGGGAAAAGAATGTCAATTGGCCTCTGCTTCGAACGTTCGAGAAGATAGACCAGAAGAAGAGCAACTGCCGCGGGTCCAGGACGACGCTGAATGGGCAAAGCGACTAGTATGTCCAGAGCTCGGACGTGAGCAGGGCGATCTCACGCCAGCGCCGACAGACGGCGGCCAGTCGAAACGGAGCTGCTGCGCGATGTCGGTCGTACACGGCCCTGGAGAACGGGACAGTTATGGGGTACGACTCGACAACGCAGACGAAGATAGCCTGCCAAATCTCGGTGGGCACTGCTTCCATCGCTGTATGATAAGACGCTGCGTCTCCGAGCAGCAGCGGTCCTGGAATCGACCGTCGCGAGCTCGGCGCGGCCTGAACGGTCGGAAAGAGTAGCGCATCGCTGGCCTTGGTGCCCGATCTCGTGCCGGAGGCCGCCTTGCGGCGCGTTTGAAACAGGCTCTTGGGTCGAAGTGTGCATTCGATTCCAGGATGCGAGCGAATAGAGGGGGGACGCAGACAAGGGCAGCGGCCGGCGACAGTCTGAGGACAAGGAGGACTGCGCGCGGCCGCAGCCGATGATACTGCTATTCCGTCCGGTTCAGAAGAGCCTGATTCAACACATAATACGTAGTTTATGAAGGCACAGAACGTGCATTGTATCCATATATTCGTACTACTGACTCGGGCTGCGTGGATCAAACTCTCCATCGCCACCCTTTTACATATACCCCTTCACCTCCACAGAAAGCGTCTTCGCGGCCGAGAATCCTGAACGGTGAACAGAAGTTCAGATGACAGTACTTCTGCTTGATTGCACATGAATCTCACCCACTGTGTCCTTTACATGTACAAACTGGCAGGGAGGTCGAGTCGTACCCGCATGGGTTGAGGCGCATAGCTATAGCCTGGATCCGATTCGTCGTCTGCTGGGTCCGATGCATCCTCCTCCGAGTCGTCATCCCCATCCAACTCGTCGTCTGTAGAGGAGCCCTCGGATTCCCAGGAAGGATCGTCCTCGGACACGTCAGACGCCCAATCCGGACCATTCACCGTGAGAAGCGGGTCGTCGGAAGCGTCGCTCCAGTCAGACTCGGAGCCGTCGGACGAGGCTGTCGCGGAGTCCTCGGAATCCGTGAAAGAAGCGTCGTCGTCAGCGTCAACAGCGATTTCCCGCCCGTCCCAACCAAAGACGTGGGTGTTTTCCGGCCCGACGATGCGTCCCAGGTGGCGTGGGAGCCACGCGGGGGCCGGGGAGAGATCGCGAACGTAGAGCTGGAAGGTTGCTTGGTGTGGCGGGCCGTCCCCAGCGCGGCCCGCTTCCGTCTCGGCGCACCACGCCGCCAGGCCGAGGAAGACCGTCATCTCGAGATAGTCGGACTGACTGTACAACGTGCGGCGGCGCAGCGTGATCGTTTCCAGCGCAGGCCACACCACGCTGTCGAAGACGCACAGCTCCCCGAAGGAGCAATTCGCGAGCGTCAGGTGCCGCAGATTCGGAAACGCAAGGAGGGAGACGCGAAGCACGACGCTGATCGTCCAGGACTCGGCGCCATCGACAGCGCCGTCGAACTCGAGGGTTTCGATCGCGGGGAATTTGACGCGCAGCAGATTGACGAGGCCGTCTGTCATTCCGTTCCGAATGCCCGCCTTCAGGACAAGATGCCGCAGATTTGGGGCATGAAGCGAGGAGAGAAGAGAATAGACCGAGTCCGAGTACCCAGACAGCGTCAGCGAATGCAGCCGCGACAGGCAGAGTTGATCGGCAGCGCTCAGCGGTGGACCAGCGTGTTGCAGTTGTGAGGGAGCGATGTGTAACTCGTGGAGTGTCGGCATCTGACGTATCACTTGGAGGGCGAGACTTTCGGCGACGTCCAGGACGATTCCGAGCGAGGAGATGGCGGGAAACGAGACATGCGGCGCTATAAAGGAAGCCGGAACATGCAACGCACGCAAGGCTCGCGACGCCGACAGGGCTGTAGGCGCGACGGACAACTGCGCGCCATGGACATCGATACCGGTCCAGCCGATATAGGCCTCCTCCAGGTACGGTGCATCGCGTTGCATAAACGAGAGTTTCTGCAGATCTCTGTCGTACGGGATGTAGATTCTTGCGCGTCTCCAGCGGGGAAACTCCTCGATAACGGGGGCCAGTACATGCTCCCAAGCCCAGAACGCGGCGTAGTCGTTGGCGAACGGGAAGAGCACATCAATGGGCCTCGGTTTCGAAAGCTCGAGGAGATAAGCCAGCTTTGCTTTGATTGTTGCGGCTCGCACGTGGGCGTACGGGGGCAGAGCGACGTAGGTCCATAGCTCGGACGTGTGGAGGGCGACCTCGCGCCAGCGCCGGCAGACAGCAGCCAGCCAGAACGGCGCCCTTGTGCGATTCTTGTCGTAGACGGCGTTGCAAAACGGGGTGCTGATGGGGTATGACCCAACCACAGCGACAAAAATCGCCTGCCAGATCTCGGCGGGCACCACATCCACTTTCGGGACGTTGGCCAGCTCGCGCAGAAGCCGCGTGCGAAGACGCTGCGCCGTGGAGAGCTCCTTCGCCAGTTGCGCGTGGGCTGACTCTGCAACTTGGGCCGCGGCCCTCGCGGCGAACATCGCGAGCTCGGCGTCGCGGACACGCTCGGACAGACTGACGCATCGCTCGTCCTGGAACCCAATCTCGCCCTGGAGTTGTTCCTGTAGCGTCTTCACGCTATCCAGTCTACCTGGAGCAGAGGGAGGCATGGAAGGACAGTATTCGCGCAAAATGCAGAGACGGTGTGGAGGAAGCAGGACAAGGAATGCAGGCGGCATCAGCCGGCGCTTCTACGTACATGTTCTGGCGACCGCCACAACGCAGGTTCGGCCCCACAACAATGGCTCTGCAAGAGCTTCCGGACGAACCGCTTCACGTGGTATTTGGTGGTCTTATCTTCGTGGTGCGTCGCCAGAGTTCTTGCAGTGTTCCTAGGATAGTTGGGTTGCATCTCGCCGAACTCTCAAGTCAGCCTTTAGTATGCCATCTGTGGTGCTCAGTAGTGTCCGTAGACGCGTCGGCGGCCAAAACAGAGTCCCCTGACTCTCCGGACGTCCAGTCCGGGCGATTCACCGCGGGAAGCGGGCCTTCGGAGTCGCTGCTCCAGACAGACTCGGCAGTCGCGGCACCCTCGGAGACGGCGAAAGAAGCGCCGTCGTGCATTCCCGCTGGATTTCCCTCTCCGTGATGCTCATCTGTACCAAAGATGTGCGTGTTTTCGGGCCCTAAAGAACATCCTAGATTGTGGGGGACCCACGCAGGGGCAGGGGACAGATCCCGAACGATGAGCTGGGCGTTTGCTATGTGCGGCAGGCCGTTCCCCCGCGCGGTCTGCTTCCATCTCTGCGGTTTGCTCGCCAACGGAAACGGAGATTCATTCCTGTCTTTGTCCCGCGTGCCTCGCGTACATGATTGGCTTGCAGTAGAGCAGTGAGATGGCTCAACGCGGACACGCGGTTCCGTTGATTCCTTCAGCGCGTCACTTCTTTCAGAAAAGAAAATGCCCGTAGATTCCTACTCAAATGCACCTCAATAAACACCGACTACCTCACACTAAGTGGTAAGTATGTATTTTCCTATGGGAGCATCGAGGACGACGTGAGCTGAGGAGTTGAGGGCCTGGGCCTACCGACGTGGGAACAGCTTACATACGCACACCCATCTCCCGGTCTCGACTTTCGGCTTGTGCAGCACCAACAACGGACGCCATCTTCGGCGCAACGCATGCAGTGCACACCGGTTACGCAACCCGATCGCAAGGTGGGGGAGTATCAGGAGAGCATGACTCGCGACGAGGCGTCGGAAGGAGCTGAGAAAGCTCCTTTTCAAGCTCCTCCCGTTCCGCGGAGGGCGTCGGACAACGAAGGCCACGTTGTGAGAGCGAGTTCATCCCGCGATCGGTGGGCTGCGCTAGGGACGGATCCTCCAGGATTGTCGGCCTTCCCCACAAGCGTGAATCGTCGCGCTAGCGGACCCTGGCGAGCGAGCGGGAGCTCCGAACAATTCTCAGCGGCGGGGAGCAGCGAGCGCGCATTCTCGGTGAGAAAGAGAGAGACGCGACGGAATTAGGTGCTGTCCGATGAGCACCTGACGGGCGACGTCACGCGTTGGTCGTTGCAGCGTGCGTCGCGCGACCAATCACGAAAAGCGTGATTTCAGCGCTGGGCGGAGAATCACATGCCCGGTTCTTGCAGGCTGGTCGGTTGCCGCCGGGGCGCTACCTCATACAAATAGCCCGGCGGACTCGTCAGACCCGGCCAACTGCTCTCCCTCCCCGACCCCCGCACCCCCGCACGCACACCCAGTATGTCCCAGGTTATCGTTGTCGGCGGCGGTCTCGCGGGCCTCTCGGCCGCGCACACTCTGCTCGAGCGCGGCGCCAATGTGCTCGTCCTCGACAAGCAAGGGTCAGTATTCACGTGTCTTTGCCATGAGCACTGGGATAGTTGCTGACGCGTTTTCCTCCTACAGGTTCATGGGTGGTGAGTAACTGGCTCGTTGATTTTAGAGGTGAATATGGGCGTTGAACACGTATACGCGTCGGTCAGGCAACTCCACCAAGGCCACTAGGTCAGTTGTTACTCGCGCGCTCTATTGCACACAAGAATACGCGTCTGACCATTTTGTACACTTTCAGCGGCATCAACGGTTCGGGCACTGGCTCGCAGCACGAGCTCGGCATCGCCGACAGCGCAAAGATCTTCTACGAAGACACCAAGAAGTCGGTCAGTAACCCGTCGTATGCACTCATTTTCCGACTCGTATTGACCCATTTCCTGCGCAGGCCCGCGACCTCGCTCGTCCCGACCTCATCAAGGTCCTGACTGGCCGCTCAGCCGACGCCGTTGACTGGCTCATCGACCGATTCGGCCTCGACCTGAGCAAGGTCTCGCGTCTCGGCGGTCACTCGCAGCCGCGCACCCACCGTGGCGGCGCTCAGTTCCCCGGCATGGTCAGTCGCGCATGCTTTCCCCGCTGTCGTCACCCGGGCGCTTACCGCGTCCATCACGATGCCAGGTCATCACCTACGCCCAACTCGAGCGCCTCGAGGACCTCTCCGTGAGCACGCCGGAGCGCGTGCGCATCCTCAAGAAGGCGACCGTCGAGCGCCTCATCACCGAGGACGGCAAGGTCGTCGGTGTCGAGTTCACGCACGACGGCCAGACGAAGCAGGAGCGCGGCGCCGTCATCCTCGCGACTGGCGGCTACGCGGCCGACTTCACCCAGACGTCCTTCATCAAGAAGTTCCGCCCCGAGCTCTGGGACCTGCCCACCACCAACGGCGAGCACTCCACCGGCGACGGCCACAAGATGGCCATGGCCGTCGGCGCGCAGGGCATCGACCTCGAGAAGATTCAGGTGCACCCGACCGGTCTCGTTGACCCCAAGGAGCCCGAGGCCAAGGTCAAGTTCCTCGCCGCTGAGGCGCTCCGTGGTGTTGGCGGTCTGCTCCTCGACAACGAGGGCCAGCGCTTCTGCGACGAGCTTGGCCACCGTGACTACGTGACCGGCAAGATGTGGGAGAACGGCAAGGTTCGTGCCTGCGGCGTCCCGTCCCGCGCCGAGAGCTCACGGCTCTGCAGTTCCCGATCCGCCTCGTCCTCAACGGCCAGGCGAGCAAGGACATCGAGTGGCACTGCAAGCACTACTGCGGCCGTGGCCTCATGAAGCGCTACGACAGCGGCTACGATCTTGCGAAGGACTGGGGCATTAAGCCCGAGGTCCTCAAGAAGACGTTCGACGAGTACAACGTCATCTCCAACTCCAAGAAGGATCCGTTTGGCAAGAAGGTACGGTTGCATTCACACCCGCGTTTCCCTGCAGTGCTGACGCGAACCACGCAGTTCTTCCACGGCGGTGACTTCCGCTTGGACGACTACTTCAACGTCGCGCTCATGACCCCCGTGCTGCACTACACCATGGGCGGCCTCGAGATCGACGCCGAGTCGCGCGTGATCAACACCGACGGCAAGCCCATCCCGGGTCTCTTCGCCGCAGGCGAGGTTGCCGGCGGTGTGCACGGCGCGAACCGTCTTGGTGGCTCGTCTCTGCTCGGCTGCGTCGTCTTCGGCCGCGTGTCGGGTGACTCGGCGGCGAGCTACGTGCTGCAGGGCGCGTCGACGCAGGCGAAGGCGACGGGCCGCCTCGGCGCCGTCGCGGGCCACCTGCTCGAGACGAAGGTCAAGATCGACCCGGCCAGCTCGAAGGTCAACCTCGAGTTCTCGTGGGCTGGCAGCGAGCCGTCGTCCTCGTCGTCGTCTTCGGCGCCGGCGGCGGCACCGGCGGCGAAGCACGCGGAGCCCGCGGCGCCGGCGACCAGCGGCGACGCGAGCAAGCCGCCGCAAGCGAGCGCCAAGGAAGAGAAGAAGGAGGCCGCGCAGGCGGGCTCGTCGGGCGGCTCGGCCGGTGCGTACACGATGGACGAGGTCAAGAAGCACAACAAGAAGGATGACATCTGGGTCGTCGTCGACGGACAGGTGCTCGACGTGACTAAGTTCCTGCCCGACCACCCGGGGGGCGAGAAGGCGATCCTGCTGTACGCCGGCCGCGACGCGACGGAGGAGTTCAACATGCTGCACGACCCCAAGGTCATCCCGCGCTACGCGCCGGAGTCGGTCATCGGCACGCTCAAGCAGTGAGCGTGCGGCGTCTGGTGTGGGTTTGAATGCACTGTCTGTTGTCTCGCCATCTTGTGTAGCGCAAGGTATCCGTACATAGTCCCCCTCTCCCTCACTGTTTGGTTAAAAACTTTGACAAATGTATATTTTGTTTCTACTCTCCGTAATACTGCACAATCTGTTGTAGCAAGAGATGGCTTGTTATGCAATTCAAGCTGAGTTGCGCGCTGAAAGGCTTCTCGTTGCCTCAACACCGAGCCAATGGCAATGGTCATTTAGAACGTTGTTGGACGTTTGGCTCGACCTGATCAATTCCCTGGGTCAAGCTTCGGTTGAGCGCTGAGCGCTGAGCGCTGAGCGCTGAGCTTTGGTACTGAACTGCTCGTCGACGAGGTTGACGATGCAGACACAGCACTCCCACTGCCCCACGCATGCCAAGTCAGGGTTGTCTACGCACGCCCGGACTGAAAGTATACGACCGCACATACTGCAGACACTGGTCCAAGTTCACTGGTGCCGGTCACGCCGTGGTCAATGCTGCATGCCGACAACGAGCCTGGCGGCACCGCGGCATCGACGCCCGGTAATGAAATGGACGCACCCGCCTACTACTCATGATTCATGGTGCGTGGGCAGCCCGGCTCGTTGTAGAGTTGCCGGGCCTGAGAATTGAGAGACAGAGAGAAAAGGAAGAGGTCCGGTGTCGTGAGGGGCGTGCAGAGAGCGAGGAATGGCTATACTATAGTTGTGTCGACGTAGAGCTGCACTTGGCACGGCAAAGAGTAGTCTGATGCAGGGAACGCGCACAGCTGCGTCTCTTGGAAATCGACCGAGGTGAGGAGGACGTCGCTGGCAGACGTCTCGAACGGAGTTCAGAAGTGCAACGCAGGTTGTTCCCCGACATCGACATCCGAGGTCCACGGCCCGTGGTCCGTGGTCACAGTGACCGAAGGTTCCGGAATTCTTCAGCTCTTCGAGTTCCTCGCAGGCTGCTGGCTGGCAGGCCGCTCCCGGCACCAGGACGTAGAGATTCGGCTATATCGGAGACGCGACGACGCCGCCTACCGTCCATACCAGCGCCGCTGCGCACGTCGGCCGACGGCGTGCGCAGGGCGCTGTCATGGCGGTAGCGTGGTGCTCGCTGCAGGCTATGGGTTCAGGCGCCGGTGAACGGCTACGTCAACGCGCCGACGGTCGGCAGCGCCCTCGCCTACCGCCAGGCCCGCAGCGTTGGAAAATGAAGTTTACTGTTCCGGTCGTATGACTTGCTCATGATGGAGGCGTCTTGCCTGGAGATTTCATTGTCCTTCGGATGTATCTTTTGCTCAATGTGACTTGTATCGAGGGTATCATCCCCACAGGCTCGAGCGACCAAGCGAGCCTCGTCGTCGTGTTAGAGACCTCTCGGAACCCCCGGCTTGGCTTCCAAATGACTTGAAGGTGCTTCGGAGTGAGCGTGGGGGTTCGGGCGCTGGCCGATGAGCATCACGCGGCGCCAGATTGCCGGCCGTGGTGTTTCGGGCAGGTCCGCCACCTTGAGCACAAAAAGCGGGCATTCGCGGCGTTGAAACCCAGCTTCTGCTCTTGACCAGTTACAACTGTCATCCCCCGCTGCCCAGCGACTCTGCCCTTAAAGCACTTACCCAACCTACACTCAACCCTCTTGAAAATGTCGAACTTCAACGCGCTCCTCAACGCCGTCGTCGTGTCGACTAACCACGCGGTCCCGGCCACCAACGCCGCCTCCACTACCGGCGCGAACGCCGCTGCCGCCCATGGCCACGCAGCCGCCGCCAGCGGCGCTGCAGCCCATGGCGCAGCCAACGTCGCTGGGACGAATGTGTCCGCTACTGCCGGCGCTGGCAACAGGTTCGTCGGCTTCTCACCTCCGCAACCACAGACCACTCACAGTCTCCCCAGTGCCCAGCAGGCGACTGCCGCCCAGCGCCCCGTCGGGAGGCCGAACGCGCTCCGTCGCACGGACTCCACTACCGACTGCCTGGAGAAGCAGGACGACGGCCGGTACTTCAGTGCGCGTGCGAAGGGCATCGTCAACAACCCATTCGCCCAGCACTTCGCGCCGCCGCCGCCGTTCAAGGTCCCGCGCTACGGCTCTCCTCCCCCGCCCAACAACAGCAATGTCCCCTCGTCGAGCGCCCAGCCCGTCATCGGTACTCTCAACAACGCTGGCCAGCCCGGCTCATCGGCCGGCCGCCGCGTCAAGAACGGCGGTGCTCTCCGCCGCACGGACTCCACTACCGACGTCCTGGAGAAGCAGGACGACGGCCGGTACTTCAGCGCGCGCGCGCAGGGCACGGTCGCCATCCCGTTCGCTCAGCACTTCCCGCCGCCGCCGCCGTTCGACGGCTCCACCGACGACTCATCCGCCGACAGCGTCGCCGTCCCGAGCACCGAGCCAGCCTCCGGCGACGACCAGCCCGCATTTCCGCCAGGCCTGACCTTCCCGAACGTCCTCAATGAGCTGGATTCGACGATGGAGTCTGTCCAGACGCTGACGAACGACGAGTACTACAACGTGCGCCTGTCGGACGCCGTCGACAGGTCGGCGCACAGGAACTCCAAGGACATCCCGCTCGTCTTCCCGGACAACTTGTTCTCCCCCGTCGGCGCGGTCGTATCCACCGCCCCTCCCTGCACCGGCGCTGCTGCTGCCTTCGCGAACCCCGGCCCTCCGGGATCGGACGCCGATCCCCTGCTGACGCAGGCGCGCTTCCGCGCTTTTGTGGACGCCCGCCTCAAGTACGCGGTCCGCGCCCTCGAGTGGGAGGAACCCGGCCTGCGCGTGATGCGTCCTCAGGCGCACCACGTCACGCCCGACGACTGCCTGGACCTGGTCCGCCTCTGCGCGTACCGCGGGCACGCCCACCCCGACGAACCGCTCATGCAGGGCGAGGCGATGTGCGTCGGCAACAAGGTCCGGCAGCTCGACTTCCTCGCCGCGCTCCGCAAGGAGAACCTCGCGAAGCCGGAGCACCTGCGCGAGAAGTTCGTCACGGGCTCGGAGCTCGCCGCCAAGTTCGAGCGCGAGCGCATCACCTACTGGCGCGTCCTCACTGCCAGGCAGGTCGCTTTTATCGCCGCGGACTTCTTTCCCGAAGTGCCTCCAGTCCCGGCGCCACAACACCCGCCCCCACCCCCGCCCTCCATCTGGAACACCGTGGTAGGCGCGGTGACGAACGTCCTGAAGCGCAAGCGCGACGCGGATGCGAAATACGAGGGACCCCCTGCGAAGCGCGCCCGCGTGGCACAGGAGAAGAATAAGGAGCTGCGCTTCACGTTCCTACGACGCCTGCCCGTCCAGCAGCGTCCGCGCTCGCGTAGGGGCGCGACTGCTGCGACGTGCCCGGCGCCGCTGCCGTACAACGGCGCGGCTCTCTATCCTTCACTCTATTCCATGTCGGACGCCGCCACGCAGACGGACGAGGTGAGTTCCACTCGATTTCTCGCGCCGCACACCAATTCTGACTCTCAGTGGCAGGATATGAGCCCGCCCGTCGCTGGCCCATCGCGGCAGCCACCCTCGCGCACGCCGTCTCTCACCGATGCCGGCGTCGCTGGCCCTTCCCGGCAGCCTTCCAAGGCGCCGTTGTCCCGCCCGTCGTCTCTCACCAACGCCGGCGCAAGGTCGCCCGCAGGGCCTATCCGTACGAAAAAGCACCGCCACGTCAACTTCGCGCCCTTCCCGTCGATGCTCGCCCGCCCGCGCCGCTGCGTCTCGCCGCCGCCGCCGGACATGGTGGGCGAAAGCGAAGACGAGGACAGCGACGACAAGGACAGCAACAACAGCGACAGCGACGACGACGACGACGAGCGTCGGCGTCATGTCAAGGACGAGGTTCCCGAGGAAGTGCGCTACGCCTTCTCCGGCGCGCTCCTGACGTCCGAGACTCTGGCTGCCCTCGGCCTCGACTTCGGCAAGGACGACGCCGAGCCCACCACCCGCCACCTCTTCTCGCACCCTAACGACTGGGCCCGGTACAAGGACTTCTCCGCGCAGTGGCCCCCGGCGTCCGACGCTGCGCCGTTGGCCCCCTCCGAGGCCGATGCTGAGCCGTTGTCTCCCTTGCCCGACGCCGCGACCGGCCAGAAGCGTCGCCGCGGCACGCGCGCAGGCAAGCAGGTCCAGCGCCGCCGCGCCCTCAAGGAGGCAGCGACGGCGACGGAGGGCGATGACAAGATGGTGGGCGGCGCGTAGACCGTCTCGTCGATGCGCTGGCTGCCTTTATGGCGCCGTGCCACAGTGGCACCCCCGGTTTCGGTTTCTTTTCTCTCTATTTCCTCTATTTGATCTCGTTACGTCCCCATCTATGCTCCCAGTCTCACCGCTTTGTCTCGTCTTTGTCCTGATGCCTCATAATTTCCGCCCCCTGTTACCTGCACGGTGCAGGCATGTACCGCTCGCCTCTGCTGTTGTTCGCTGGGTCTTTGATTACCGTGCGCTGCAGTTGGTGTGGGCGGCATGTGTTTGTTGCTTGTTGCTGGACCGGTTTCGCATGTATTTACCTTTTGGCTGCTTGTCTTGCTGTTCTCCCGTGTCTGCTCTTTGGCTCCAGAATTACATCGTCTCCTTGTCTTGCTCTTAACTTCTGTGTGCGTGCAAAGCGGCTCCAAGCTCTTCAAGATCTGCGCACTCAAATTCTAAGGATGCAACAACAGTAGACTGCATTGCAGTTGACCGTTCGCATCTTGTAATAATCTACAAACTGCTTCACGAAGCATCCCCCGCCCGTCCTCCTTCCAGAGTGCCTCAGCTCGACTATCAATCTCTGAAGCAGGATACCCAAGTGAGCGTGCAATGTCCATGTCCCCGACGATCTCAGAGTCGGGCTGTTGGGCTTTAATTCATGCCATGCAGACGACCTTTCATGCGCCTGAGAAATTACCCAGAGCTGAGCTGCCGAGCCTTCGCTGCAGCGCCCACTCCCTCACGGGTCTCAGCGCGTGCCTGCCACCCCAGCGATGCCAGCAGCTGTGCAGATATGCGGGAGCGCGCGTGCACGAGGGGGTGCGCGCTTGGCTCACTCTGTACGGCGCCCGAGCTCTCGATAATCGACTGGACCGCGCCGTAGCCTTGGTTGTCGCTGAGCCGGAGGTCCACGCACGGCACATTCCATACAGCGCGCGGACCATGCAACATCCGCGCACGATGCTGTGGCGCAGCTGCGGGTTGTTTGCCAGTAACACGACATCGCAATCGACGCTGCTCAGTAGGTCATGATCGTGGCACTGGCATACCGGGCGACACCATCGAAGGGCGGTCGCTCCCGTCCAACGCGTTCACCCACTGCCGCATTTCGCGCGCGGGTCAAAGCCAGGACTTTGTAACACGACCCAGCTGGGGTGGTGCCGAGAAAAAATGTACGGCACGACGACCGGGACGGCAGTCCAGCCTGGGACAACCATTGACTCTTCCAAATCCATGGCACGCTGCACAACGGGGTGGATGGAACTCAACCGCTGGGTGCGTGGACGCTCGCACGACCTGAAGTCGGCTTCATGATCGCGGCTATGCAACGCCCACATCGACTCGCCGCCGACCTCGACAGGAGGGCTGGCCCGGGACCGACCCGCACGACGCGGCCGTCTCACTTTGCAGCATCGGGCGATGGATGGCCCTGGCCAAGGTGCACGGGCTGGCTCTCGAAACAGCGCGCGTGTCCAACGCTCGACGCGACCGGCATGATTTGAGCGTACCAGCTCTGCGCGAACGCGACGCGTTCCTCGCGAATTCGAAGGAGCCTGCGCAGGCTGCGCTGAGCCGAAAGTTCGAAGGCGGGTGCGTCGTCAACACGAGTTTGCGTGGCCCCTGCCGTGCACGCTGCATGGCTGCGCGCGAACACCGCTGCGCCGCAGGACGAGAACGATATGTCGCGCATGGCGTGCGGATGATCATGAGCGGAGAAGGCACGCAAGGAAGCAGAGAGGGTAATCATTCAGGACTCACGGTGGCTTCAAGTTCGTGGCGTTGATGAACAAGCCCAGGATCGTGCTGGGCTCAAACGACGGCTGAATGTTTATCGCAATGTCGTGGAGGTCGGGACTCAGAGCGCTTACCTCGTGCAGGTGACATCGATTATCCCTTCCCAGGCGTCGCGGCTGGCCTAAGAAGTGATACCTTCGATGTAGCCAAATCCGAGATTCCGAGTCCCGGGCACGACCTGAGTGAACTACGCCTTGACGGCTTCGGACACGGGCACGTTAAGTGCAAGAGTCGGGGTATCCATTTTCTCGCAGAGGAATCGCATATCCTCCACTGGACGTGCACGTGCGGTCGATCATGAACCCATCCTCATTCCTCTCTCGCCGATCGCAATGTGCAAGGCGACGAGTGAGAGATCGACGACGAGGGTGTACGGTGTATAACAGGCGCACTTTGCAACGAAGGTTTATGGATATCCGCTGGAATGGAAAGTGTGCCGAAATGTGACAGTCTGGAGACATAGCCAATACCACTGGCACTGGTGTGGGTGGCCACATTCAACCTTTTGCAGAGCTGGGCGCTGTCCAGCGTCGTGCTTGTGGACGCAGTTTGTATCGGCGCAGCCGTGGGACAGCAGGTTCAGCGCAGCACTGCTCAAGCCCAGCCGCGAATGGCGTGATAGACGAGGTGAGCAGGCAACGGCGAGTGGGATTTATATCGAGGCAGTCCAGAGTGACGCGCGGATTCGTGGTCCAGACAGGACCGTGTCAATTCGCGGCGGCTGGGGAGTACAAAGTACAGGGAGGCAGGGCGGACAAGACGGAGCTGGCGAGGCTGCGGTCGACGCTGAGACGCTACAGGAGCATTTCGTCGCTGGCCACCGACGACGACCTCTGCCGCTACCATTCCGGGCTGTCATTGCGCCAGGGACGGCGCGCTCGAGCGGCTTTTCACGGCGCGGTCGGCGCCTCCGGGTAGGTGAACAGGGAAGTGGAAGCTTGAAGAACGTCGGGATTGGTAGCCCGACGCGCTCTTGCTTCCCACCGCCGCACACCCAACACATCGTGAACGCCCCCCCGCCCTCGCGAGCGCTGCCAGAGTACCGCAGCGTCATACCAATAAGCCAGCCGCTGCCCGTGTACCCTACTCACCCTCGCGAATACACCCATAGCCGTTTACAGCGTCTTGTCCAGCGCTTACGACTGCGGTTGAGCACGCTCTTCACTGGACGTTGGCAACCGCCTGGCCGTCGCATGGTGTTCGACTGGCAAGCCTGCGCCCGGCGCCGGCGCCGCAAAGCCCGCTTGTCGAGACCAGCACCTGGGCCAACGTCACCAAGTGACAGTACCTAATCCTCGACCCCGGCCACGGCTCTGGGGATCGGTCTGCTTGACGGAGCCTGCGAAGAACCTCGTACTCGCGTTAGGAAGCGCATTCCAGCGACAGCTCACGCCCAGCGAGGGGTACGCACTTTGGGGCAAGCTTTTCAATTCGTCGACGTGCGAACGCCCTTTGCGGCTCTGCGTGGATGTTCGCCTTGAATCTAGTCATGCACGACTGTTTCACGTAGGAGTCGGCCGGGAATCCCCACACACTCACGGCGGCGCAGAACGGAGGCAGGAAACGATGTCTACGGCTGACGGCTGCCTCTTCGTCCCCTCTGACATCGTCGACGGGGACAAGGAATGTTTAACCGCGCGGGCCGCCCGTCGTGCTCTCGACTTGATGACGATAGTTTCAGCAGGATTCGTTGCGGCGGCATGGAGCGCTTCCGACGCCGACCTGGCTGCGGGCTCGCAAAACGACGATAAAGAGGTGCAATGCGTACGAGCACGACTTCCGCCTATGCAAGGACTGCATTGGGACGGCGCGCGCACCGCCGACAGCGCCGGTTAACACCATCGCGATCGCGTACGACGAACGCGCCGAAGTGGACGTCTTCCCCGCGGAAGAGGTGTACGGCGCGAGCCTGCCAGGCAGCTCGCCGCTGCGGCGTCTTCGTCCGTCTGTCGCGCGACTCGGTGGCAGGCTGAGGGCACTTCACTGCTGCATGGCGTCGACGCAAGCGCCGGCAACGAGCGACGGGCTTGGGAGGAAGGTCCAGCTCGACGCAGCGAGCTCGGAGGCCAACCTCGCGTCCTCCTGGGCCATCTCCATCGCCGCCCCGCGCGCGTGACGAAGCACTGCAGAGCGGGGAAGGGGGAGGCCGCGCGTGGGCGCACGGGCTGGAGATTATATCGTGCGGCGGCCACGACGGTGCTCTTCTTCACGACGAATCTCCTCACTGCGAGAGGGATGCCCCAACCACCGGCCGCTGCTCGTCCGGTTCTCGGCCGCAAGCTAGTCGCTGCAAAGCGCGTTGACGCGGGCGGACGTGTTCGAGAGGAAGGTCGCGCGCGCGCCGGCGGCGAGGCACGTGCAGCCCGCCCGCTGCGCCCAGCAGGAGGAGGATGCTGATCGGGCGCTTACGCGGTGCAGGAGGTGCGGAAGGACGACAAGAAGGGCGCCGGCGGTGGGCAGGTGCTCGACGTGACCGAGTTCCTTTCGGCGACGAGAAGGCGATCCCGCTATCCAACGCGACGGAGCAGTTCAACCTGCTGCACGACGCCAATGTCACCCCGCCCGACCTTTTCATCGGTCCACCAGGACACTGAGCGTGTGCCGCCTGCTGGTGTCCCTTGAATGGACTCGCGCGCGCTCAATCTCTGAGTCGGGTCGCGCGCGGTATGTGTTCATAGCCCCTCCGCTCCCTGGTTGTACAACAACTTTGGCATATGTATGATATTTCGCTTTCCTCCTTCCTGAAGTGGGAGAAGCGCGCGAGATACAAGGCACGCTCGCCCGTGCCATAGACTAGAGTGGCAGCTGAGCATCGGCTGGCTGTTCAGCGCGTCCACCCCGCGAGCCTGCCGCGGCTGGAGCTCTCTCGGGTCCCTGGCAGCCAGCTGGTCGCCGTACCAGCACTGCTGGGCCACGAATGCGTCGACTGTGGCGGACTTTTGTTCAATGGTACTGCTCGCGATGGGCACGGGAGCGGGCAGTAGAGCGGCGAGCCGCACTCGCTCCCGGAGCTCATAGTCTGGGACCGTCATCTGCACGCGCGTGAACTTGGTGTTCGAGGTTCCTGAGGCTCAAGCTACATAGACGGGGACGGATAATGCTGAAGTTGTGCGAAGACGACCTCGGCTGCCCAGCACCGACTCCCGGAAACTGGACTGACGTGCTCACGACAGCGAGCAAATTCAAGCAGTTGCATAGCACATAAAGCTTGATGAATACGACCATTGAGAGACTGTGTCGATTGGGACGTCCAGGCGCCTTTGGAAAGAGAGCCAGGTTCGCTCGACGCGGAGAGCGTGTCTCACAGTAGATGGTGACCGGGCTGATTTACAGCTGCTTCGGGCGTGCCACACCGTTGCTGGGGGGCAAAAAAGGGCAGTTGCTGGGGTACAAGGTAGAGGGATCCCGTCAGGAAATTGAAGTTGCCGATGCTGTCACGGTGCGAGAGACTGGAAAACGGACGGAGTTCAGAAGCGCGAACAAGTTTTTTCCTTAACATCGACATCGGCCCCTGGGTCGTGGTCGCGGCGCCCGACGACTCCGGTTTCTGCAGCTCTCCCTCGCAGTCTGTTGGCTGCCTGCCCGCGCCCGGCACCAGAGCATGGGCATTCGGCTGTATCGGGGCGCGAGACCGACTATCGTTCATCCCAGCGCGCTGCGCACGTCGGCCGACGGCGTGCGCAGGGCCCTGTAATGGCGGTAGTGTGGTGCTCGCTGCTGGTTATGATGGAACTCAGGCGCCGGTGAGCGGCTACGTCAACGCGCCGACGGTCGCCGTCGGCCGGCCGCGCCGTCGCTTGCGGCCAGGCCCGCAGCTTCGGGCAATGAAGCTCACTGTTGCGGTCGTACGACCTGCTCATGATGATGATGGAAGCATTTTCATTTCTTGGAGATTCCATTGTTGTCCGGATGTATCTTTTGCTGTATGTGACTTGTATCGAGGGTTTCGTTCTTCCAGGCTGGAGCGACCAAGCGCCGTGTGAGCAACCTCTCTGGGACCTCGGATTGACTTCCGAACGACTTGGAAAAGTGGGGCAAGCAGGCTTGGAGGTGCGGGTGCTGGCCGAGGCGCCGGATTGCCGGCTGTGGTTGCATCGGGCTGTTCCGCCAACATGAGTACAAAAAGCGGGCATTCGCTTCGTTGAAACCCAGCTCTGCTCTTGACCAGTTACTACTGTCAAGACCCCCGCTGCCCAGCGACCTTGCCCTTAAAGCACTCACCCAACCCGCACCAACTCATCTCGAAAATGTCTGCCAACTTCAGCGCGCTCCTCCACGCCGCCGTGGTTGCGACTAACCACACCGTCACCGCCGTCTTCGGCATCACCGGCGCGAACTTTGCCGCTGGCCAGGGCAGCGCAGCCGCCGTTGGCGGCGCTGCCGCCCATGGCGCGGCGAGCGTCGCTGCCGCGGACGTCGCCACCGCTGTTGGCTCTGCCACCACGTCCGTGTTCTCGCCGCCGTCCCAGCGACCAGCTACTGATTATCTTTGTAGCATCCATCAGGGGCTCTACACCCAGTTCCCCACGGCTGCCGCGCCCGGGAACAGCGGTGTTCCTCCCCCCGGCACGCAGCCCGTCGTCGGCGAGCTCACCACGGCGGGTCAGCCCGCTACCCCGCCCGGCCGCCACATTCCGAATGCCCTCCGTCGCACGGACTCGACGACTGACTGCGTCGAGATGCAGGACGACGGCCAGTACTACAGCATGCGCATGCAGGCCACTGTCGACGACCCGTTCATGCACCACTTCCCGCCCCCGCCGTCGTTCGATGACCCGCGCCAGGACTCACCCGATCCTGAGGACGGCGATGTCTCCTCCCCGCTGCCGCCGCAGGCATCCGACGAGCCGACGAAGACGTTTCCATTGGTGCCGCCTGTCGTAGACGCGAGCAAGCTGCCGCCGCTGCCCGTCCTCACTCTGGACCAGCTTCTGCTGAATCCCCTCGTCTTCCCGAAGGACCTGTTTGCGCCTCAGCCCGCTGCCCCCGCCGTTCCCGCGAAACCGTCCGACCGCACGTTCTGGCCTGACCTCAAAGTTCGCGCCAAGAAGGCACACCTCAAGCTCGACTGGAAGGGCCCGGGCGAGCGGTTGCACCGTCATGTGCACAACATCACGCCGGACGACTGCCAGAAAGTCCGCCGCTGGAAAGCCAACCTCGCTGACGAGGATGTCGACTTGATCGAGGCGGAGGCGCGCTGCACCGAGAACAAGAACGAGCAGGTCACCTTCCTCAAGGAGCTGCGTCACGCGGACCTCGCGCAGCCACCGCACCTGCGCGAGAACTTCGTCACGAGCGCGGAGGTCGACGCGCAGGTCCAGATGGAGCGCATCCGCGAGCGGCGCCTGCTCGTCGGCGCGCAAGTCGCGTACCTCGCGCCGGACTTATTATTCCCGGCGGCGCCAGTCCTCGCGCCGCCGCAGCGCACTATCTGGTCCGCCATGGCTGGTGCCGTGACTGGCCTGCTCAAGCGCAAGCGCGAGGAAGACGACCTGCCATCTGCGAAGCGCATCCGCGTGAAACAAGGACCGAAGCCGCAGCGGCGCTTCGCGTTCCTGCGCAATCTGGACATGGAGCCGCCCCCGCGCCCGAAGGGGGGTTACGCGGAGTCGCACCCAGACTCGCTGCCGTACCGCGGCGCGGCTGCGTATCCGATTCTCTGTCTTACATCGGAAGTCGCCACGCAGACTGGCGAGGTGAGTACTGCTCGGCCACTTGTGCCGCGCAATGTCGCTGACTCTCCATTGCAGGAGACCGAGCACCCTGCCGTCGCTGGCCCTTCCCGTCAACCACAGTCGCACACGCCGCCGCCGGTGGACGCGGGTGTCGCAGGCCCGTCTCGCGAGCTGATCATCATCGATGCGCCGCCCTCGCCCACGCCGTTGCTCCCCGATGAGACTGGGTCGACAGCCACACTGGCCGCTGGCGAGCACGGCGTGCGCTTCGCGCTCCATACAGCATCGGCGCGCCCCCGCCGCCGCCCCGAGCCGCCGTCCCGGCTCAAGATCGGCGCAGGCGACGAGTGGGCCACGGACGCCAAGAAGACGCAGCAGCTTCCCACTGGCGTGTTCAGAAAGCGCGACTGGGCGACGCAGGCGCCGGAGACGCTCGAGCAGATGGCGCGCGACGCGGTCCGCGGCCCCATCGATGGCGCGCTCTGGTCGCACCCGCACAAGAAGTACAAGACGTACCAGGACGCGTCGACGCAGTACAGCCTGCCCTCGCCGTCGCTCTTGGCTGAGGCTGCGGCCCACAAGAAGAAGCGCCGCGGCTCGCGCGCAGGCAAGCAGGTCAAGCGCCGCGGTATCCTGAAGGCGGCCGCGACGGCGACGGCGACTGAGACGGCGGACGTCAAGATGGCCGATGACGCGTAGATGGGCGCGCTGTGCTGGCTGCCTTTAAGGCGCCGTGCCACCGTGGCACCCCGGTTTCGGTTTCCTTTCTCTCTCTCGTCTCTATGCTCTCAGTCTCTCCGATTGTCCCGTCTTTGTCCTGATCGCCTCTAATGTCCGCCCCCTGTTACCTGCACGGTGCAGGCATGTGCCGCTCGCCTCTGCTGTTGTTCGCTGGGTCTTTGATTACCGTGCGCTGCAGTTGGTGTGGGCGGCATGTGTTTGTTGCTTGTTGCTGGACCGGTTTCGCATGTATTTACCTTTTGGCTGCTTGTCTTGCTGTTCTCGCACGTCTGCTCTTTGGCTCCGGAATACCACCGTCTCATTGTCGTGGCTCTTAACATCTGTGTCTGAGTGAACCGGCTTCAAGCTCTTTTGCGATCTTTTGAGCTAGCGTCATGATCAGATAATCGACATCGGTGAAGGCCAGCCATCTGCCCCCATGCCTTTGCGCCATATCCGCGCCGCGGAGGCGTAGCTGGGGCGGCCGGCGGTCATACTCGACTGGGGCCCGATGCACTGGAGTTGACTTGCGCCTGGCACGAGTACGGCGTTGTGCGTACTATATTCATACTTCGCTGGGGCGCGCGTTGTCCTGCCGCTACAAACCCAGGCTGCAAGTCTTCAAATCCCAAAAAGAGAGTGTTTTTTTTTTGTCGGTTTCTGTTTCAACATCATGATTTGGAGATCGTCGTTAGTTTGAAAGCGGATAGTAGGTGCTGTCTTTGATAATTTAGTCGATAAGTTAGAGGGGTCTCGGGCCGGCGGACTAGTTCATATCAGGAAGTCTGAAGAGTCAGGATGTCTTCCTCAAGTCCGCGGACGCGATATATCTCCCATAAATTAGTGGGGCTCGAACCCGGGACAGAGTAGTCTGTCCGCGCGGGCGTCGATAGATGTCCCACAGGCCAAGGGGCGCTTAAGCCAGCTGCGCCACTTGGCCCAATGGTTCTACTTTCATGTGTCCTTATGAGCGCCTCCCAATGCACGTCCGCAGCTGGCGCGGCTGAAACCTCTGGTAAACTGCTCTCCTCAAGCCTCTTTGGCTCCAGATTCTAGATTCTACTCGTATTGATCTAGCCAGTCTCCTATCTAAGGCGTGAACTATCGGTTTGTCCACTGTGTAAGCGACATCTGTTCGGCGTTGTTCTCCGCGGAGATGTTCGCGGCGCGATAAGCGCCCAAGACGCCGGCCTTGCTTTCCGCCGCCACACCTCTCACGCGCCGCGAACGCCCAGCCCCCGCAAGCGCCGCCAGCCGCGTTCCTCGTCTGGCCCTGCAGCGCATCTCCCTCGAGCGAGTCGCTGCCCGTGTGCACTCCGCTTTGGGCTCGTAATAAAGCCTTATTTTCCTTCCTGCCCTGGCGCTTCCGCCGGCTCTGTCTGGTACACCAATACACAGTGATCTTGTCGCCGGCGCGGGGACCGTCTATCGAAGGTAGACAGGCCCATATCAATATGCCAGCATAAAACTCGGCGCTGTTACGAGCTTTGCGCCTGGCGCCGTTGAGGAGGCTCGCCGACACCAGCAACGTCACCGAGCGACGGTACCTACTATTCGACGCCGGCCATGGCTCTGGGACCTGGCCTGCTCGACAGAACATGCGAATAACACAGTCCATACGGCACGAAGCGCGTCTCAACAACCGCTCATGCATCATGTACAGCGGCGATTACGCACATCGGAGCAAGATTCTGCACTCGCCGACCAGAATCGGCCCTCGGCGGGTTTGCAGGGATGCTCTTTGTGACACTGGTCTCGCACGACTGTTTCACGCTGGAGCCAGAGACGGCTGCATGGCCACGCGCAGGACGGCAGCGGAAAACGAGGCCTGGTCGCCTTTGGCGTCGTCGACAGGAACAAGAACACACGCACCCGCTTCAACCGCCCCTCGTGCTTGGAGGATGACTGCTACAGACCTAGCAGGGCTTCGCACGACGGCATGGAGGGCTCGCCGATGTGCATCTGGCTGCGGGCTAGCAACACGGCGAGCACGAGGCGGCTGCCGCAAACATTGTCATGGGCACGACGTCCACTCGTGCACGGACGGCGTCGGGATGGCCTGCGCCCCGCCTAGAACACCGGTAAGCACCTTGGATGGCCCGCGCGGCTGCTTGACGCTGACGCAGGCGCAGGCAACCGGCCGCCTGCTCGAGACCAAGATCGTAGCCCGACGCCGCGAGATCGAGGAACTGCGTGCGTCCTCCTGGGCCGCCGTACTCTGCGCCTGCGCGCGTGACGAAGCACTGCGCAAGGGGAGAAAGAAGAGGACGCGCGACGGAGGAGCATTGATAATCGTGCGTGCGGCCGTCTGACGGTCACAGCGCACATCTATGCGACGACTCACCGCCAGAGGTGTTGCGCGGCGCGAGCCACGCTGGCGTCTCACCGCTGCTCCGCCGCGTCGTTTCCGACCGCGAGCCAAGTACGTGCTGCAGAGCAGGCGTAGGCGACTGATCCCTGCGCTCACACCGGCGAGGCAGGTGCAGCTGGCTGCACCAGGGACGAGGCGCAGATGCTCGGCGGGCGGCGCGTACACGTGGAGGTGCAGAAATGTTATTACAAGAAGGACGTTGGAGGTGGGCAGGTGCTCGACTTGACCAAGTTCTTCCTTGCGACGAGGAGGCGACCCTGCTGTAGTCGTAGGAGTGCAGTTCAATGTGCCACACGAGCCGCCCGAGTAGGACACCCTGAGCGTGCGCAGCGTGACTGGTGTGGCCTGAATGAATCATTTCCCTCTCGAGCCCTTGCGGCAGAGGGTGATATCCGTCCACGGTCGTCCCCTCCCTGTTTGGATAACAACTCTGGCGTGTAGTATTCTGCGAAAGACAGGCCCGAGGCGAGCGAAGTATAAACATGGAGAACAAATCGCGCGCCTCGTCGATTCGGGTGGTGCGCGCACCAAATCGACCATCGCACCGAGGCAGCACGCGACGTGACACATCGTCACGGACGTCCTCTACCCGAAGAGGTAGACGCGCGCGAACTGCAGCGCGTGCCGCCCGTACCAGCGCGCAAACTGGGCTTCGACGTGTTACGTTCGCGTCGCACGCTGCACACTGTGGAGGTCGAAGGGCCAGGCAGCCGCCCGCGTGCCCATGCGCCATCCGCGCGCCACGGCGGCGTCAAGGACTCGGAAGGCGTGCGTACTGTATGCACGCTGCGCTGTGTCGGACTGTGGTGCGCGCTGTCGCCCTGCACGCCGAAGGTCGCCCGCGCCCGGGATGCGCTGGGGCCACGTTTGTCCGAGGGCATGCGTGCTGCCGGGCGCGTCGCCCGTCTGCCCGCAGCGGTGCTCGCGCGCACCCATTCTAGCTCCAGGAGTACGCCAAGGATGCCTTCTGCTACTGCTGGAGCTATCACGGGCCTCTGACAGCGAGCGAGGACAGGTCCTGGCGCTGTTCGCTACCGGGTGCTTCAATGACGGACCTCCTCGCGCAGCTCGATGAGCTCGAGCATGACCTCGCGAACTCAACGCATGCCGCCACCCAGGGACACCACCTGAACACGAATGCACTGGGTGGTTGAAGTTCCCCGAAGTTGAGAAGACGAGGACGGGCAATGCAGACTTCACATGTAGATACGGCCTCCGCGCTCCGGCACCGACGCCTAGAAAACGACGCAACGCACCCATTCAGGGCAGCGAGGACGGTTCAGCGTTCGCGACGTACCAGGGGTATGTTAAACCCGGGCACTGAGAGGCGCGGCCGGGATATCCATGCACGTTTCAAAGAAGAGCCAGGTTCGCCGGACCCGGAGAGCGCGTGTCATGGTGGATGCTCGGGCAGCTTTGCAGCTGCTTCGGGTGCGCCAGACCGTTGCTGGGAATCGAGAAATAGGTAGCCGCTTCGGTACGAAGTAGATGGAGCCAGTCTCAACAGTGAAATTGGCGATGCAGTCATCATTGGAGCTTGGAGCTGGGAGAACAGACGGAGTTTAGAAGCATCAGCAAATTTTCTCCCCGACCGTGACGCCCACCTCGGTCCGTGGTCGCAACGCTCAGATTCACCGGCCACCACTGGCCGTCCGCGACGCCGCCGAAGGCACCGACGCCTGCTCCAGACAGCGACCTCCAGACGTGCTTCGGCCCTCTCAGTGACCCAATGCCGCCTGCGGTTCATCCCAGCGCTCTGTGCACGTCGGCTGACGGCGTGCACAGGGCCCTGTAATGGCCGTAGTGTGGTGCTCGCTGCTGCTGGCTGTGGAATCAGACTCTGGCGACGACGACGTCAACGCAATGCCGAACATCGCCGTCGGCCGGTCGCGCCGCGCCTTGGCGTTGTCACGGACGCCGGGCCCGCAGCTACGCGAAATGAAGCTCGCTGTTCCGCTCGGCTTCCGGCCGTCCGACAAGCTCATGATGATGAAGAGGCATCTGCTCGCTTAGTAGATAGTGGATGTGACATTGTGACTGTATCGAGGGCATCGTCCTGGCGCAGGCAACCAAGTGTCTAGTCGCAGTACCTACCGCAGAGCTCTCGGAAATGCTAGTTGGACGTCCATATGGCTCGATGACTGGGCAAGGAGGCTTGGGTGCGTCGACGTTCGGGCGCTGGCCGTTGCGCATCACTGGCACGTGGCGCCGGATTGCCGGGCGTGGTACATCAGCCTATTCATCCGCCATGAGCACAAAAAGCGGGCGTTCGCACCTTTGAAACCCAGCTTTGCTCTTGACCAGTTCCCACTGTCATCCCCCCCGCTCTCCAGCGACTTGCCCTTAAAGCACTTACCCAACTCACACCCCTCAATCTCGAAAATGTCTGCCAACTTCAACGCGCTCCTCAACGCCGCGACTGTTGCGACCAACCACCACGCCCCGGCCACCGTCGCCGCTGCCTCCGGCGCGCACGTCGCTGCCGGCCAGGGCAACGCAGCTGCCGTTCACGGCGCTGCTGCCCATGGCCATGGCGCGGCGACCGTGGCCGCTGGGAACGCCCCCGCTGCCGCTGGCTCTGGAAACACGTTCGTCACCACGCTACCGCCACAGTTTTCCAGTCGTCCTGACCCTGCTCCTAGTGCCCAGCAGCCGGCTGCCAACCAGGCCCCCATCGCCCCTGCGCCGGGGAACGGCGGCAGCGCCGCCCCCAACGCCCAGATCGTCATCGGCGCTCTCAATGCGGCCGGCCAGCCCGCCTCCCCTCCCGGTCTCCCCACCCCCGGCGTCGTCGCGCTCCGTCGCACGGACTCGACGACGGACTGGAACCCGCAGCAGGACAACGGCCAGTATTACAGCGCGCGACTGGGCGGCAGCGTGGACGAGCTGTTTGCCGACGCGCTCTCGGAGGACCAGCCCGACAGCTCCCTCCCTGGATATCCGCTCGTCTTTCCTCGCAACCTATTCACCCCTGCCGCCGCCGCCGCCGCTGCCGCCGCCGCCGCCGCCGCCGGCAACGCCAACGCCGGCAACGCCGCGCCCGGCCCCGCTGCAAACACAGACCCCGTGCTGGCGAAATTCTATACAGACCTCGTCGCCGAGAGCGCGGGCGCGGAAGGCGGCCTCACCTGGCATGATGTGCGTTCCGAACCCGGCGAACGTCTGGCCGTGCCCGCGTCGCACGCGATGCGGCCCGACGAGTACCAGCGCATCCGCCGGTACCTGCTCAACCCCAACAGCGCGGACACCCTGCTGCTCGCGGCCGAGGCGGCCGCCAGCGTCAACAAGGCCGAGAACCTGCGCTACCTCCTGGACCTGCGCGCCGCCCAGCGCCGGAAGCCGGCCTGGCTCCGCGAGCACTTCCAGATGGGCGCGGAGGTCGTCCTCGCGAACAAGGACGCGCGCACGCGCCGCAAGATCCGCCCCGCCGTCGACCAGGCTGCAAGCTTCGCGCAGGACCTCCTCCCGGCGCCGCCGCCGCCTGTGCCCTCTCTCCTGGGCCTCGTGGTGGTCGCCGCGGCAGAGCTTGTCGTCGGCGCCGTGACTGGCTTGCTCAAGCGCAAGCGCAGCGCTGATGATGACGAGGAACGCCCTGCGAAGCGCGCCTGCGTAGGACAAGAACGGAGGCCGCAGCCGCGGTTCGCGTTCCTGAGCGACGTCCCCGTCGCGCCGCCGCTGCCGCCCCGCCCGCTGCGGGGCATGCTCGCGGCGACGAATCCGGAGGCGCTGCCCTACAACGGCGCGGATGCGTACCCTATTCTACACCTTACGTCGGACGTCGCCACGCAGACAGGCGAAGTGAGTCCTCCTCGCTTCCATTCGCCGTGCAGTATCGCTGACTCTCCGTTGCAGAAGTCTGACATCTCGGCCGTCGCTGGCCCATCCCGCCAGCCGCTGCGCCGCACGCAGTCGCAAGAGGACGCGGCTGTCACCCTAGGCCCCCGGCGAACGCTCGTGATCGACAGGCTGAAGCCCGAGCCCACGCCGTTGCTCACCGACCCGGGCGAATCGGCCGCCCCTCTCGCCGCCGGCGAGAAGCGCGTGCGCTTCGCGCTGCACACCGAGAGCACGCGTCCGGACCGCTGCGACCTGGCGCCGAAACGCAGCCTGATGGGCGTGGAGGATGACCTCGAGTCGGGCGCCGACGCGCACCCGCTGCAGGTGCTGCCCGTCGGCGTCTTCAGCAAGCGCGAGTGGAAGACGTACAGGGCGGCCCAGCTCCGGCGGATGGAGGAGAGGCGCCTCTTCGGCGGCCCGCCGACCGACCCCACCGCGCGCCACAGCTGGTCGCACCCGCACGGCGAGTTCAAGACGTACCGCGACGCGCAGACGCAGTACGAGATGCCCGAGCTCCCGCCGTCGCCCACGCCGTCGCCCGTGCGCTTTCCTGCGCACTTGGCCTCGCCCCCGCCCTCGCCGTCGCCCTCGTGGGCGTCGTCGCCCTCGCCCTCGCGCGAGGCTTCGGCCCGCAAGCAGTTGCGCCGCGGTTCGCGCGCGGGGAAGCAGGTCAAGCGCCGCCGCGCCTTGAAGGAGGCCGCGACCGGCAACGCCTTGAAGGAGGCCGCGACGGCGACTGAGGAGGACGATGTCAAGATGGCGTAGATCGGCGCGCTGTGCTGGCTGCCTTTATGGCGCCGTGCCACAGTGGCACTCCCGGTTTCGGTTTCCTTTATCTCTGTTCCATCTCGTTACGCCTCCATATGCACATAGTCTCACCGTTTGTCTCGTCTTTGTCCTGATCGCCTCATAATTCAGCCCCATGTTACCTGCATGGTACAGGCCTGTGCCGCGCCGCCTCTGCTGTCGTTCTCCGGGTCGTCGACTATCGTGCGCTGCAGTTGGTGTGGGCGGTATGTGTTTGTGCTCGTTGTTGGGCCGGTTTCGCATGTATATACTTCTTGCCTTGCTGTTCACGCGTGTCTGCACTTTGGCTCCGGAATAACGACACTTTGTCTCGTCGCTCTCAACCTCTCCCGGCGCTTCAAGCTTATCCAACAACTGAGGGCGCGACTAGACAACATAGGCATTCTTCGAGTATCGACACGTTCTGTTTCTAGTATGATACACGCTCCGTCTCCGAGTCTTCCCCCGCACGACCAGGGCATGGCGAAGTCCCACTCCGAACTGCGATCGCAACCTCCTCCAGCATGCCCAGCGACGCTGGAATGCAGAACTCGCCGATCTCGGCCCCTCGAGTCCTCGCCCGTAGAACATCTACGCCTCAGTGACACTGCGGCGCGCCCAAGTGAAGCACTGCAGTCACTGTAGCACCCGCGCACGGTTCACGAGCATGTAAGCCAGCCCACGAACATACTTCCAACCATAGTCCGCACACATACTGTACTGCCCGTTCCGCGCCGCAAACCTGAGCGCCGACCTGAGCAGCGGGTACGGTCTGCAGCGTGTGCGGAACGAGATGCGCGGCAGGGCGCTCTCGAGCGCGACGACGCACTCTCCTGCGGACGCCGGGCGTTCATCTGGTGTGGGAGAGAGCATCCGCCGCAGGAGATGCTCTGCGTCGGTGGGAAACTGCAGAGTAGAGTAGAGAGGGCGCGGATCAGATAGAAAGCGTATCACCCCCGGACCCACAACGTGCACTAGTACTCACCACTCCGGCAGGGGGTCCGAACCCTCCGGCCCATATGTACGCGAGCGCGTAGATGTCCGCGCTGAACGGGTCGTACGGCCGCTCGGGATCGTCTCTCACCTCCGGCGGCGGGATCTGTCCTCCTATCCAGGTAATTTGCCGCATAGTATCTTCGCCGCTCTGCGTATCATTTTCGAACCGGCGCGAAAGTTGGAAGTCAATGAGGCAAGGCGCGGGCAAGGGTCCGGAGCTAGAGAGCATGAAATTCCTGTAGCCGATGTCCCTGAGTACGGCCCTCGGATGAGCAATTATCTATCCGACTCCAGCAGGAGGCCACGCACCCGTGCGCGATGCCCAGCGAGTGCAAGAACGCAAGACCCTGTATGAGTTACTGAGCATTGCGGCTCGCAGAGCAGTGCCAAAGGAAGGCTTACTCTGAACATGCGGCGCATCAACTCGACCACCAGGCCAATGGCGCCGCTGTCGGTCTTGCTAAAAGGGCGCAGAAGCGGCATGACGATGATGTGCAGATCCTTTGCACGCGGTTGGCCGTCGACCTCGGGGAAATGGAGCACATCGAGTAACTGGACGGCGATGTTATCCGGGTGGCTGCGAACGGGCTCCGCGTTGAGGTATTCCAGCGTTTCGAGCTCCTGCGCAGAGTCTGTGCCGGGACGCGTGCAGACTATCTTGAGGGCCACTCGACGCTGCTTCCCGTGTTTCATTGTTGTTGCGGGGAGGACGTTGTAGTGGACCATCTGGCACGGGCGGTCAATTTGCGCGACGGGAGCTCCGAGGCTGTGGAGCGAGACGTACGTCCAGTGGACGATCCATGCCACGCCGCTGTAGAGGCAGCGTGTAGGAGACTGAATGGGCACCGGGAGTTCCGAATGCGTAGGGCCTCGGCAGCGTATAGCCACAAGCGAGCAAGTGCGGGTAGAGCGCGACCCAGATGAGCTCCCGCTTCGAAGGCGCTACGTCCCGGTCACGCAGTATCTGTTCGATGCGCCCCTGCTCGCGCAGGAGAATCGCAGCGTAATGTAGCTTTTCGACCTGGGAAGCAAGCGAAAAGCTGCCGCGGCAGGCGTCGAGAGCGAGCAGGTCTTGCCAGGACTGAGAAGTGGAGTTCGCGGCCTCGGTCTCCACCGCCTGGCGGTACGCAGCAGCGTCGCGTTCCTCATCGTCCGGACGCACGAGCATCGAGAATTACGGCGAGAGTCAGAGACGAGGTCAAGGTACGCAATGTTTGGGCCTCTTCGCGGCCGTCATCAGTTGCCGCGTCTGGCTGAGGTATACATAAGCTTGGGTTCTCGTTGGGCGCCGCGGGACCCGCGCGAATTCAACGCGAGAGGGAGCAGGTGCGTTCATACTGGGCGCTGCGATGCGCTAGCACGCGACGCAGACCAGGATTTAGCGAGAGTCGAGAGAGCCAGAGTCAAGCACGCGTTTGCAATCCGGTCAGTACTTCGTCGATCAGCGCCTGCTGAGGAGGGAAAGGAGTGGAAGAGTGAACGGGAAGGCATGGCGACTGGCATGCATATCCGGAGCACGTGCAGCTGGTGGGCAGAAGCAACCGCGGCGGCGGACTCGAAACCGCGGCTTGACTTCTTCCCGCCTCCTCGTGCGGTCTGCAGCACCCTCCGAGTCGCCTTTCTCGCTTAATACACCCCCGTTTCGCGTTCTACCATCGTGCCCCCGCGGGCTTCGTCTGGGACGTCGAAAGACTCTGACCGAAGAGAAATACACGCCGTCGCCGCCGCCGTTGCTGACGACGCCGCCGGGATACGCGCCAGACCTGGCGTTGGCAACTGTCTGGACACGCAACCAGCAGTGCCACTGAGCTCGACAACCAGCGCCCATCGTCAACATTCCCGCGCAGCACGCGACAACGCAGTTGATAGGTAGCGAGCCCGCTGAGCGACCTTACGGACTCTTGGACTTCGGCCAAGGCCTTGGAGAACAATCTGCTCGAATAATCCTGCGCGCAGAAGAGCCGATACGTCGATAAATGGGCGTCAGTGGCGGCTCAAGCGGTGAGGACACGCGGGCGGGCGTCGTGGAACGCAGGAGGCCCGCGGCATCGTGACTCCGGGATACACGCGCCACGCGCTGTGCGCTCGCACATACGACCAACGCGTTTCCGTCCCCAGCGTCTGACCGCCGCTCGTGTACGCCGTGCTCGGGCGCCGGCGGCAAGTGCGGCATGGCAGGCGAACCTCGGGCAGCGGCACGGAACCACGGTCAAGTGCAAGCAGCCACGCCCGACGGTCTGCAGCATGCTGCTCCACAACGAAGGCCCACGCGCTCGGCCACCGCATCGAGGTGTGGGAGTTGTACGCGGTTCGTGCGCGCTGCCACTTGTCCTGTCCCATCGCTAACAGTTCTGCAGATCCCTCGACAGCCAGGAGAGCAAGACATCGACTTAGGCACTGCATGAACTCGCTGCTGCCTTGGCTTCGACAGCGGACGGCTCTTCAGCCCGAGGTGCTCGAGAAGACATTCGAGGACTACGTCACCTCCAACGCTAAGAAGGGACCATTGAAGGAATGAAGAACGTTACATCGGCACGCAGGTACGTATGCAGCCAATGCCGCATTTTTCTACTTCTGCTGACGCGCCTGACCCAGTTCTTCCTTCGCGGTGGCTTGTGCGTGGACAACTTCCAGTCCGCGCTCGTGGCGCCCGTGCTGCGGTGCGTTGAGGTCGACCTCGAGATAAAGGCGGACTCGCACGTGAGCTGCACGGATGGCAAGCCGGTCCCGAGCGTCATCGCTGCGGACGACGTCCCCGGCGGCGTGCACGATGCGAACGGACTCGACAGCTCGTCGCTGCTCGGTCGCGTGTCGGGCGCCTCCTGTAAGTGCTACATGGCGCGTCAACACAGACAAGCCGCCGCTCTGTCACGGCCCACCCGCTCGGAACGAAGGTCTGACGGTCGCGCTTGACTCTGTGCAGCGCTTCTGCGACAACTACGTTATGGGCAAGATGCGGAAGGACGGGATGGTTCGTGCGTGTAGGCGCCCGTGGAGCTGCAGCTCCCGTTGCTCATAGCTCTGCGTTTCCCCAGCCGCGTCTTCCTCAACAGCCAGGCGAGCGAGGGCAGCGAGTGGCACTGCAGACGCTGCTACGGCCTTCGACTGCGGCCCCGCACTGGCGACGGAGTGGGCTATTCAGCCTGACACGTTCGACAACTGCAACGGCGCCTCCAACTCCAAGGAGGATAAGTGCGTTTGAAAGGAAGATAAGGGAAGAAGGTACACTCTCGCCCTGCGCAGCACTTCTTTCCACGTACAGCACATGTACTGACGCGCCCGACCCAGTTCTTCCTCAGCGGCGGCTTCCGCATGCACGACTTCCACGTCCCCGTCCTGCATTACTACACCGTGGGCGGTCTCGAGACCACGCCCAATCGCGCGTGACGGATACGGACGGCAAGCCCGTCCTAGGCCTCGGCGGCCAGGCTGCGTCGTTTTCAGGAGACTTGCTTCGACTATGGCATCGCGCGTCGACACAGGCCAGCTGCCTGAAGCGAACGTCGACCGTCGGCGGTATGCTGCTTGACCAGAGGGCCCATGCGACCGACCGCCGTTACTACGCCATGGGAAAGATGCCAGCTTCGTGCCCGCGGCCGGGCGCCCCCAACGCTCGCCGCTTTGCAGCTGGCGCCATCAACGGTCAGGCGAGTGAGGACATCGAGCGGCTCTGCAAGCACGGCGGCTGTGGCGAGCTCATGCAGTACTTCCATGGCAGCCATGCGCCTGTGAAGGGGTGGAGTGTTGAGGCTCAAGAAGACGTTCGACGACTGCACCGTCATCCCCAGTAACTCCACAAAGGATCTGTCTGGAAGACGGTGCCTACCCTTCATCCCCTGAAGCTTCGTTGCACGCAACCGAGTCCTTCCACAGTACACGGGCGACTGACACCTCCACGACGCGCCAATCGTGCCCGCCCTGAAATACGATGGCGTGTAGATTGAGGCAGACTCGCGGGTGATGCACGCGGATGACGAACCCAACCCGAGCTACTCGCCACTGCTGCGCCGCGTCGTTTTCAGCTGTGCGTCGGGCGAGTCGGCGGTGAGCTACGCGCAGCAGCCGGTCACGGCGCGGCCGACCTGCTCGAGATGGCGGTCAGACTCAAGATCGACCCGGCCAGCTCGAAGGTCAAGCTCGAGTTCTCGGGCGCCGGCAGCCAGCCATGCTCCTCTTCTGCGTCCTCGTACGCCGCGCCCGCACGCGGAATTCGCTGCGCCTGCAACTAGCAAGCGAGAAGGAGGAAGCTGCGTCAGCGTGCGCGTCTGGCGTGCACACGATGGAGGGGGTGCAGAAGCTCAACAAGAAGGACGACATCCGTGTCGTCGTCGACGGCCTGGACGTGACCCAGTTCCTGCTCAACCACCCCCGGCGGCGAGGACGAGGAGATGATCCTGCTGTGCGCCGGGTGCGACGCGGCGGTGTACGACATGCTGCACGACCTCAAGGTCAACGCTCGCTACGCGCCCAACTCGATCATCGGCGCGCTCCAGCTGCAGGTGGTACGTCCGTGTCCTTCCGCGGCCTGTCTCCCTCTGGTTCTTCTGTGTATTCCCTCCCCTCCCTAATCGGGTGAGCACTTCTTCAGTTTCTACTCGCCGTCATACTGCACAGACTCTTCGAGCACGTGCTTGCTATGTATGCGTGCGAGGTCATTGCTGCGCGTTGCGGGGCTTCTCGTCACCTGGTCAACGTTAACTATACGTTTTGCGCTGATCATATTGAGGCAACTATGGTAGTTAGGCAGTTCATACACAAATGAGGAGCTGGTAGCCGGGTTTGGCGTTGCGGACGCGGGCACAGCGGCCAGTACGCTGCACTTCCCGCATCCGTTACGGGGCTGTCCCAACAGTGGCAGCCTCCTCCATGCGACCACTGCAGGGGCCCTATAGCTCGTCGGGCACCGACGCCTAGAAATGAACGACGCACCCGGTTTCTGCTCATGAGGTCGCCGCGCCTTATGATTAGACTTGACGAGCCGTGAACCGAGAGAGAGAGAGGTCCGAGATGTCCAGGCGCGTCGTGCGTGAGGGTCAAACCTGTGCGACCGTCCAGCCCGAATGCGAGCGGCTTAGCAGCTGTACAGCTGCTTTATCCGCGGCACAGCGTAGTCGGAAAAGAGCCCAGCTGCGTCTGCAAGTCAACCGGGATGCAGGCCCAGCCGTCGCAAACGACGGAGTTCAGAAGTGCGAACAGGCTTTCTCCCCAACATCGACATCGGCCCCTGGGTCGTGGTCACGGCACCCGAAGGCTCCGAGGACTGCAGCTCGTCGTCGCAGGCTGCAAGCAGGCTGCCCGCGCCCGGCACCAGAACATGGGCATTCGGCTCTATCGGGGCGCGAGGCCGCCTATCGTTCATCCCAGCGCCGCTGCGCACGTCGGCCGACGGCGTGCGCAGGGCGCTGTAATGGCGCTAGCGTGGCGCTCGCTGCTGACTGTGATGGAACTCAGGTGCTGGTGAACGGCTACGTCAACGCGCGACGGTCGCCGTCGGCCGGCCGCGCCCTCGCCTACCGCCAGGCCCGCAGCGTTGGGAATTGAAACTCGCTGTTCCGGTTGTATGACTTGTTCATGATGAAGGCATCTTTGCCTGGAGATTTCTTTGTCCTTCGGATGTATCTTCTACTCAATGTGACTTGTATCGAGGGTACGTTCCCCCAGGCTTGAGCGACCAAGCGACCCCGTGTCAGCGGCCTCTCAGAATCCCCGGCTTGACTTCCAAACGACTTGAAGGCTGAGCAAGGGTGCTTCTGGGTGAGCGTGGGGGTTCGGGCGCTGACCGCTGTGCATCACGCGGCGCCGGATTGCCGGGTGGTGCTTCGCGGGCCGTTCCGCCACCATGAGTACAAAAAGCGGGCATTCGCTGCGTTGAAACCCAGCTTCTGCTCTTGACCAGTTATAACTGTCATCCTCCGCTGCCCAGCGACCTGCCCATAAAGCACTTACCCAACCCGCACTCAACCATCTTGAAAATGTCGAACAACTTCAACGCGCTCCTCAACGCCATTGTCGTTGCGACCAACAGTAACCACGCGGCCCCGGTCACCACAGCCGCCGCCTCAGCTCCTGGCGCGAACGCCGCTGCCATACAGGGCCATGCAGCCGCCGCCAGCGGCGCTGCGGCCCATGGCGCGGCGAACGTCGCCGGGGCAAATGTGGCTCCCGCTGCCGGCGCTGGCAACAGGTCAGTCGGCGTGCCGTCTCCGCAACCACAGCCCGCTCACAGTCCCTCCAGTGCCCAGCCCGCCGCCCCGCCCGGCATCCGCCGCCCGCGAGGCGTGGCTCTCCGCTGCACGGACTCAACGACCGACTTGGTCGAGAAGAAGGACAATGGCCAGTTCTATAGCCTGCGCATGGGCGACACCGTCAACAACCCGTTCACCCAGCACTTCCCGCCGCCGTCGCCGTTCGCGGGCCCGAGCCGCGGTTACGGAGCCGGACAGCCCGCCTCCCTTCGCGGTTCCCTCGCCCGGAAGAGCGCTGCCCTTCGCCGCACGGGCTCGACGACCAACCGGGCCGAGAAGAATGGCAATGGCCAGCCCGGCGGCGCTCGCAAGCCAGGCATCATCAACGACGCGGTCATCCAGCAATTCCCGGCGCCGCCGCCGTTCGACCAGCCGACGTTCCCATCCGTGTCCGTCGCGAGCACCCGCGCTCCCCCGCCCGTCGTCCTCCCGGATATTCTTCCCCTCAAACCCATCGTCATCCCGATCGACCTATTCGCACCTGCGCCCGTCACTCAGTTCATGGTTGAGACCGGACCAACTGCTGCTCTCCCGCCGTCCGCAAGGCCCGCCATCGCTGTGGTTCCTGTCTACCCCGGTGCTGAGGGGCTGGACCGCCCGTACTACGACGCTATCAACGTGCGTGCCGCCAAAGCCCGCAGCGACCTCGCGTGGCCGGGCGCGGGCCTCCGCGAGCGCCAGCCGCACGCGCACCACACCACGCCGGAGGACTGCCAGGCGCTCCGCCGCTGGATGATTTACCGCGGCCGCAAGGACAGCAGGCTGATCATGGCCGAGGCGCTCTGCGTCGAGAATAAGAACCAGCAGTTAATCATGCTGCAGCAGCTGCGGGAGGCGGACCTCCTTGACCCGCCGCATCTGCGTGAGAACTTCGTCACGGGCGCGCAGGTCTCCGCACAGTTTCAGATTGCGCGCGTGCACGCGTTGCTTCAGCTTGCTGTCGCGCAGGCCGCGTTCGTCGCGAGCGTGTTCTTCCCGGAGGCACCGCCAGTCCCCGCGCCGCAGCCGTCCCTGGCACCGCCGCCTCGGCCACCGCGCTCGATCTGGTCCGCTGTGGCTGGCGCAATGGCGGGCATGCTCAAGCGCAAGCGCGGCGCGGACGACGACTCTGAGGAACACCCTGCGAAGCGCGCTCGCGTGCAGAAGGAACCGGAGCCGCAGCAGCGCTTCGTGTTCCTTAGGCGCCTCGGCTCCGAGCAGCCCCCGCCCCCACTCGGAGGCGCGATCGTAGAGATGCGCCCGGAGTCGCTGCCCGAGCACGGCGCGGCTGCATTCCCCGATTCTTTTGACACGTCGAACGTCACCACGCGGACTGACATGGTGAGCTCTCCTCGAGTTCTTTCGCCGCGCAGTATAGTTGCTGATATTATCTTGCAGCGCCCCGTCTTCCCAGCCCTTGCGCCGTCACTTGCTCATGCTGGCGTCGCCGGTCCGTCTCGGCAGCCCTCGACGGCGCCGCCCGCTCGCACCCTGTCGCTCGTGGACGCCGGCGGCAGGTCGTCGGCCGCACCGCTTATCGAGTCTCCCACTGGCGAGCAGCGTTGCGTGCGTTTCTCCGGATGCCCGGAGTCCGAGTCTATCGCTCCCCCGCGCCGCTACAATAGCCCGCCGCCGCCCCCCAGGGATTGGACCCAGGACGAGGACGAGGACGAGGACGAGGACATGCTCACCGATGCGATGCTCACCCCCGCCGACCTCGCGGCCCTTGGCCCCGACTTCAGCACCGCCGCCGAGCCCACCAACCGCCACTCCGCTGCCGGCGATGACGCGGCAGACAACGACTCCCCCATGCAGGACGACTCGCTGCCCTCGCCCGACGCTGCGACTGGCCAGAAGAGGCGCCGCGATACGCGCGCAGGCCGGCAGGTCCAGCGCCGCCGCGCTTCGAAAGAGGCTGCGACGGCGACGGAGAGGAAGGTCGATGACGCGTAAATCGTCGATGCGCATCCGCTGGCTGCCTTTATGGCGCCGTGCCACCGTGGCACTCCTGGATTCGGTTTTCTTTCTCGCTGTTCTCATAACGCCTCTCTATGCTCCCAGTCTTGCCGTTTTGTCTCGTCTTTGTCTCGATGTCCGCTGATTTCTCCCCCTGTTACCTGCACGGTGCAGGCATGTGCCGCTCGCCTCTGCTGTTGTTCGCTGGGTCGTCGATTACCGTGCGCTGCAGTTGGTGTGGGCGGCATGTGTTTGTGCCCGTTGCTGGACCGGTTTCGCATGTATATAACTTGTCCTTTGCCTTGCTGTTCGCGCCTGTCTGCTCTTTGGTTCCGAAATCACACCGTCTTGACGCTCTAACTTTCCCCACGTGAGGACAAGTCAGCTCGAAGTTCCTCTTCATTCCTCTGAATCTTGGGTCACATGCCTCCGGAGCTTGGCCCACTGGGGACATGCCGCAAAGGTCTTGCAGTTACTTAGATCCAGACAGAGGCCCGTGTGCACTAGATTGCAAAGTACCGCAACCTCTCAGATACTAGGCATTTCGGCCAAGAAAATCTATTTCATCTTTGAAGGAGAAGTGATACGACATTGGTGGTCATTGATCAAAGTGGCGAACGAGGAAGTGAGGCGACCGTGACCGCAGCCACCCGCGACCTACAAGACTCCTGCAAGTCAGGGAGTCGGAGCACTCTTCCGCAGCCAGACTGGATAAGTGTGTTGGTAAGACGCGCGGCTTGTTCTTTGTCATGCGTACTCGAGCTGTTCCGGTCTCGGGACCACGCTCAGGCTGAGGTTGAAAGTGGGTTGCAGTGCTCAAGATTTGCCGGTGTTCGCCGATCTCTCTCTTGTCTCTGTCTTCTTCCCTCTGCATCCTCAGCCGGAATTTCAGCTTAATAAGCCATGGAATGGGTTGGAGGAGGTATATGCCCACCAGATATTAGCTTGACTTGCTCTGATAGCGACCTAATAGGCTCACCACTACCCTCGGGAACGGCGGCGTGGTGCATCTTGCATGCCGACCGGTGCACAAGACTACCCATCGAACTGCTCAGAATGATCTTTCTGGAGATCATACGATGTTACTCCGGTGCAGTAGACATCATCGACGCTGTGTACGACAAGGAGCGCGCAGCCGCGCCGTTCTTCTTGAGTGCCGTCTCCCGGCACTGGAGAAGTGTTGCGGAGGGCATCCCAGATCTATGGACGTATATTGCGATGCCGCCCACCCCCATATCCCGCCCGTCCCTGATCGCCTTCACTCGACGTTTGCTAGAACTGTCGAAGGCCCGCCCCATCTATTTGTTAGCGGACACCGACTGCCATTCGGTGGCCACATGGATGTGGACGTCCATCATATCCCTTGCTTCAGCTCATTTTCTGCGGTGGAGGCAGGCGAGGATCGCGCTCCCACCGAACCCTCAGGAACCCAATATATCCTTCATGCAGCAGCGCAACCCAGTTCTCGAGTCTTTACGGCTCCATTGGAGGGCCGACGACGTTAGTCCATCCCAGCCACCAGCAGTGGAGATGGACGCGCCGAACCTGCGTAATTTCTATGGTTCCGTCACCCTGTTGGACGTCCGGACTGCTTTCCCTTCCCTCGTCGGTGCCAACCTTACCATCGACGCCTCCAACCAACCGACTACCATTGACTTTATACGACGATCGCCCCTCTTACAAGATGTACATGTCCGCAGCTTGCCCGGGAGTGGCGCTCCTCAATCAGTCTCGAATCGCGTGCGCCTTGCACATCTATCTTCGATGACGCTATGGTCCCTCGACAGGCGCGTATATGATCTGCTCTGGCACCTCGAACTGCCTGCCGTCAAGACGCTTGTACTCGGCAAGAAAACTCAGAGCTGGCTTTCCCAGCACGATTTCGCCCAAGCGCTCACGCGGACGAGATTCCCGAACGTGGAACAACTCGAATTCCACTCTTCGGGTGATGCAGCAACCGCCGTGCCGTGGTCTTTCCTCACGGCGATGACTGTGGCGGCAAAGTTCTTCCCGACGGCTCGTCATGTTGTGTTCACGGACTACGCGTTCGGCCCCTCCAAATGCTCGTCCTTGCCCGCCGATCTACGCGTCGAATCAGTCACGCTGCGTGAGCGTTCGGCGTACGCGAAATGCGATCTGTTGTTTCTCCCCGACTTCCTTGCGGCGATCGCGAGCTGGTCACCACCGACAGCGCCAGGCGCAGGTGTTTCCTCCGTCCCATTCAAGCTCTACATTACCGACGTTGACCTGATCCCCGCCCGCGTACGAACAACCTTTACTCGCGTCCTTGGTCCGAAGAACTGCGTCTTCATCGACAAGAACGGACACGAGCTTCCTGGGTTCGCAGGTGATGATTCCGAGCCCGAGGCCGAGTATACGGACTCCGAGTCGGACGACGCGCTGTCAGAGGCCGCGTCATCGCAGTCAGACCAAGAAATGGACGATGAATTCGAAGAGAGCGAACCGGGTTTAACTGTTGGCGGACCCGACTGGGAGAGCGACGACTCTGACGACGGCGGTTGGGGCTGCAGCGACGACGGTGGTTGGGGCCTCAGCGATAGTTCTGATTGGGTAACCGGCGAGGACTCCGACATGGTGGACGACGACCCACAATCTGGTGAGTACACGAGCCCGCACATGGTGATGGCTAATCCTATGCTACAGACGACGACTCAGTGTGATCGGCATTCCACACCTGACATGACATTGTATTGTATAAAATGTATGCATTGCCTGAAGAAGCATTCCGATTTCAGTTCTCCAAACACATCTGGGACTGAGTCGCGCCAGTCGCTGTGCTCTAACATGTGTCTAACCTAAGAGGCTTTGACGGGGCTGCATGCGAATTGAACGACTGGGACGAACGGTCTTCACCATCCCGGGCGTCAGCGTGGGCAAGGATCGATTCCGCGGGACTCTAATGATGAATGCATGCAGCGTCAAGTCTACTAGTAGCAGCAACGATCGGTCGCCGGCAGCTTGAATTTCACCAAAAACATCTACAAGACCCGAAAGGGAAGCCGTATCGAGCTTCCTGAGCTCTTTCGGGTCCTGAGCTCTTTTGGGTGCGGCCACGCTCTTGTGGGCATCGCTCGCCTCTGGACGGTGCGTTCCTCGAGTGCCGCAGCGATCCCCGGCACGAGCGGGACGCCTGCTTAACTTGTATGTTATTGTACGTCCTAAAGTCACTGCCGCTCGACGTGCCGTATGTCAAGTTACACCCATCATACGCAGCGAGTACTAACATCCACACCGACATCCGAAGAGCGTCCTTATTCGAGGGATCGGTGCTTGTGGGACGCACGGAGAACAATCAGGGCATAATGACCAGTGCAGCGGCGTTCCAGATGCGACACCCCTGGTCAGCGTGGAGGGGACATGCATGATGTCCAGATGATAGGCAAGCGGGCCTCTGTGCGATCCAGGGTCCCAGATTCCCCACAGAAAGATATGTCACGTCTAGGGGAAGCCCTAGGTCGCCTGAGGATCATTGATATGGCACGTCGACTATGAATCCTGTGGTTCTGCAGCTGAGGCACCCGTTCTGCGCATGGCTCGCGGCGAGTTAGAGCTGGGAACACCGTCGATGGCTGGCTAGGATGTCCGAATGAATCCCAGCGCAGGTACAAGGGGTCAAGAGGGCACTTCGTCTGGACCATGAGGACAACTGCACGCTCCGTGATGATACCAGGCTGCCGAGCTGCGAATCTTACGTGCTCAGATTAATATCTGATAACAACCCTGACCGGCACGCCAGGACAGTCGCTTGGTCTAGGTGTTGGGGTGATTCGTGAGGCCGTGTAAGGGGCCGAGCTGCGCTTATTCCCAACGGGTTTGGCACGCGAGTCGAGGACGGACGTGTCACGGTGGAAAACGGACGACGGAGTTCAGAAGAGGGAATAAGCTTTCTTCCCGACACCCAGTCGGACATCGACATTCTTGTGTCCTCGAGGCAACGCTTTGGGCGAAAGGGTAAGCTATGCGGCCCGCCGCATCCCGCGTGTGCGGCCGCCGCCTGCAAAAGCTGGACGCCAGAGATCGGGCCATTTTTCGGCTCTGTCGTGGGCGCGAGGCCGCCTACTGTTCATCCCAGCGCCGCTGCGCACGTCGGCCGACGGCGTGCGCAGGGCGCTGTAATGGCGGTAGCGTGGTGCTTGCTGCTGGCTATGAGCTCGGGTGCCGGCGATGACTACGTCAGGCTTGCCGTCGACCGGCCGCGCCCTCGTATACACCAATCCGAAATGAAACTCTGTTCCGCCCGGCTTCCGGTCGCATGACTGGCTCATGATGGAGGCGTTCTGCTTTGACTGGAGATTTTATTGTCCTTCGGATGTATCTCCCGCCTGATATGATGATTGTATCGACGGTATCGTTCCTACGGTTAGTACAGGCTCAAGTGACCAAGTGAGCTTCGTCGCCGTGTCAGTGAGCTCTCAGAAACCCTGGCCGGGAATGCTTGTGAGCGTCGAGGTCCGCGCGGCGACCACTGCGCATCACGCGGCGCCGGATTGCCGGTCGTGGTGCATCAGACCATTCAGCCACCATGAGCACAAACGACAGGGTCACACAGCTTTGAAACCCAGCTCTGCGTTCAACCAGTCCACGCTCCTACAACCCTCCGCATCCTCAGCGGCTCCTCCCTTGAAGCACTTACCCAACCCTTACCCACCTGTCCCGAGAATGTCTGCCAACAACGCGCACCGCACCGCCGCCGTAGTTGCAACGAACCACCCCGTCCCGACCACTGTCGCCGGCGCCTCCTTCGCGTACGGCGCTGCAGGAAAGGACGATAGAGCCGCCGTTCCCGGCACTGCGATCCACAACGCGGTGAACGTCGTGGCTAGAAACGTCCAAGCTGCCGTCGGCGTTCACACCACGTCAGTCTTCATGGGATATTTACAGATACACGGTGCTGACCACCCTCCTAGTACCCAGCACTGTCACGGCGCTCAGCTCTCTGCCGCATTCGTGCCTGGCGATACGCCATTCGCAAACGGCCAGGTTGCCATCGGCGCTCCCAATACGGCCGGTCAGCCGAGCCTGCCTCACTCCCATCCCGACACACTGTCTGCGCCGCCGCCCACCACTGCCGCGTCAGACGTCTCACTCGTACCCCCGCCCGACCCTGAGCTCGAGTCTGAGCTCACTCTGCTGCTCTCCGTCGCAGTCAATGTCTGTACGAGCGACGGCGCCGATCTGGACGACGAGGCTTTCCGTGCCGTCGTCGACCACCGCCGCGTCGGCGCGGTTCCTCGCACCTGGAAGGGGCCAGGCAAGAAGGTGCACGGCCGCCCCAAGAGCCACACATTGACGCCGGACGACTGGCAGGACATCGATCGCTACATCTACAACCGCTATCTGAAGTGCGGCCCGCTGCTGCAGGCGGAGGCCCTCCGCGCGTTCAACAAGGCGGCGCAGCAACGCTTCCTCTCGCTTCTGCGGAAGGCGGACATGGCGAAGCCGCCCGAGGAGCGAGAGGCCTTCGTCACCGGCGCAGAGCTCGCGGCCAAGTACAAGGCCAAGGCTGAGCGAGAGGCCCGGTGGCGCAAGCGCGCTACCATCGAGGCCACCGACGCCGTTGCTGACGCATTCTTCCCGACCTCTCTGTCGCCGGACTCGGTCGCCGCGGAGAACACCGTCACGGGCGTGCTCAAGCGCAAGCGCAGCGCTGATGAGGAGCCCGCTCACTCCGAGGACCCGCCTGCGAAACGCGCCCGCGTGGAACAGGAACAGGAGCCGCAGCCGCGCTGCGCAGATCTGGTGAACCAGGACGTCGCCCCTCTGCCAGATAGGCCGAGGGGGTATGACGCCGCAACGCACCCCGAGCCGCTTCCTTACTACGGCGCGGCTGCGTATCCTATTCTCCAGTATACGTCGGACGTCGCCACGCAGACGCCTTCGGTAAGTGTTGCTCGCTCCCTCTCTCTGCTGCGCCCCGCTGACTCTCGATCAGCCGCCTCTCAGGATACGGGTTGTCCGCCCTTTGAGTATTGCAACCCCCTGCACGCCGTCGCCTCGCAACGCGAAGCAATCGGTGCAACCGATGCTCGTCGACGGGAGGCGCCATGTACGCTTCGCAGCCCAGATGTCGTATGCCCGCCCGGAGCGCTCCGAGGAGCTGCCGGAGGCCGACAAGATCGGCGCCGACGACGAGTCCGACTACGACGAGCCCGTCTACGAGGCTCAGCAGCGGGCGTACGGTGCTTTCAGCAAGAGCGACTGGAAGACCCTCGACATGCCGACGCTCGAGCTGAAGGCGCTCGATCGCGCGCCCAGCAACGACCCCACCGTTCGCCACACGTGGACGCACCCCGTCAAGCAGTATGTCGTCTATCAGGACGCATCGACGCAGTACGAGCTGCCGTCGCCGGACGCTACCACGGCCTGAACGCGCGCTGCGGGACGCAGGAAGGCCTGCCGCGGCGTCGCACCCTGAGGGAGGCTGCGACGGCGACCTTCTCTGGGGAGGGGATGATGAAGCGATCGATTGCGCGTAGTAGATGCGTTCGCGGCCTTTATGGCGTCGTGCCAGCGTGGCATTCCCCGGGCCAGTTCCGATTTCTATTCCATTTTCTCTGTTTTTAGTAACCTCTCACACTCTCTGTCTATTATAATGCTCCCAGTCTCTCCGATGACCGCTAATCCTGCCTCACCCCTGTACCTCACTCGTTTTTCTTTCTGATTCAGGTCCGAAATAAACTGACAATGTTCGTCGCTCTATCTTATGTCCAATCATCCCCTCCATTTTTTTGCCATACACGCTGTGAGAGATTCTCATATCAAGAAGATGGGAAGAGCGCTAGGATGGATCGATTGTCTACCTTTCAAAGCCTGCAAAGGAGACGATTTGGGCAAAGCGAGACAGAGGATCATGGGCTTCGGCGATTTCGGAGCGGCATCCCGAGTTCACTGCGACCTTTGCACTGTCGCTAGCAACACGAGGCTGAAGCTTATATCTCTCAAGGCCCTGCGAATCGCGCACGTGGGGGCACGCAGGACGATAAGACAGTCGAACGTGCGGGGGAAGACGTGCAACGGTCGTCGGACCGCGGGGTCCGATGCATACATCGCGAAGCGATCCCGCGAGAACTGCGCTGTTCTCAGCAACGATGTTTGAATGGGCGAGAAGCATGTGCAGAGGGCTGGGGTACACCAGAATCACGCCATTGGCAGCGCTGCCGGTGCCGGGAAGGGAAAAAGGGGCATATGCAAGGCGTTCTCCCGCGCCGACGGGCCCCGTCTCAGTGCAAAACGGGCGTGCCGAGGATGGGCGTGGCAAATGCGGCGGCGGGACAGGTTGAGAGGCATGTGAGATGCGTCCCTGGCGCACGGGAGGACCGGAAAGGCAACGGCAAACGTCATTGGCGAATCCCGTGGCCCGATGACATGCTCACCAGCGTCTTATAAGGCCGAGCGTCGACCGCTGCCGCGCCGGACCCCCCTTTGCCACCTACCTTTCTGTACATTTACTCCCGTACGCATCTGCCTTGCCCGTCCCATGGCAGCCAGCGCTGACCGACGCGGTACTGACCGGCCTGCCAACCTGCACTTGACTCTGGATTATCTGGATTAATCCTGGTCATCGTTGCCAGCTACGATGCCCATGAGCGACCGCTTGCCGCGCCTCCCACTGAACTCGCGCTTGAGCTCGCGCAACGGCTCGCCGAACCGCGCGGCTGGGAGCCTCGGCACCGACGTCGTGCACCCTCACGATGCTGGGCAGCACCCGGCCTTGCACAAGGGCAACGTCGCCGTCATCACTGGCGGCGCCAGCGGTATCGGCAAGGTCGGTCGCGGCCCAATGGCGTGCCTCCGATTGCGACTGATAGTCAAGCATCCGCATAGGCCGCAGCGACGTTCTTCGTAGAGTGCGTATTTCTTCAATTTTAGTATCTAGGATTTCTGAACTCATTCGCTATGTATTTATAGACTGGGCATGCGAGTCGCGATCGCCGACAAGAACGAGGACGAGCTGAACCGCACGGCGGAGGAGCTGCGTGCGCTCTGCGCCGAAACGGACGTCCTGGCCATCCCAGTCGACGTCTCTTCGTTCGAGGCCGTCAAGGCGTTCGCCGACAAGGTCTTCCAGTGGTCGGACGAGGTCAACGTCGTGCTCAACAACGCCGGCGTCGGCCTCAAGTCCGGCTCCTGGACCGGCCTCGACGCCTGGAAGACGTTGATCGACGTTAACCTCATGGGGTAAGCTGCCCGTCGGCCCATGTTAGCACGAACCGCTCACGGCGGCCGCAGCGTTGTTAATGTCCAGCACGCGTTCGTGCCGCACATGATGCCCAACGAGAACCCGGGCCTGTTCATCAACACCGGGTCGAAGCAGGGCATCACGAATCCTCCGTGAGTGGCGGGTCTTTAGCCTTATGAACTTTGGCGGCGTGCGTGCGCACGGCTTCGTCTTTCGTCATGCAGGTTCCATGAGCCGTGTGAAGCTCTGGCTCATTGGGAAGCCATTTGGTTCTTGATATTGTGCAACACCGTCCTCTTGCATGCCGAGGAGGTGGTTCGACGTCGTTCGGGCGGCCTGTGTCGCCGTCCGCAGTGACAGAGAAGCGCTCGGTGCAGCGATACCTCGGCTCTCAATACCTTGCCATGTAACCATGTACTAATATCATTCACAGTGGCAGCCCCGCCTACAACGCAAGCAAGGCGGCCGTCAAGTCGATTACGGAGAGCCTCGCGCACGAGCTGCGCGCCGCGCAGAGCAAGCTGACGGCGCATCTCCTCGTGTACGCACACCCACGCGTGCCTCGCGCCTACTGACGCCGCGCAGGCCGGGCTGGACGCACACGGGCATGACGGGCGCGGGCAAGGGCGCGCCGAAGCCCGCGGGCGCGTGGACGCCGCAGCAGACGGTGCGCTACATGCTCGAGCGCGTGCGCCTGGGCGAGTTCTACATCGTGTGCCCGGACAACGAGACGTCGTCCGCGCTCGACCGGCTGCGCATCCGCTGGGGCGCGGAGGACATCATCGAGGGCCGCCCGGCGCTCTCGCGCTGGGACGCCGAGTACGCGCCGCTCTTCGAGGAGTACGTGCGCGCCGGGCTCGTCAGCGAGCAGGGCCTCAGCCCGACCGCGAAAACGCACGCCGTCAATGGCATTTGACCATGATGCGCGGGTGGGCGAGGCCACTCTTGTGTTTCCTTTCTCCTTTGATGTCGCTGTCCTGCTGTAAACCTGAACGAATGAAATCAATGATGGACTATCTTCATTTACCATGCACTCGGGGAAGGGTTCTACGTACAGTACCGTAATGGCTGCTCTATCAGTATTGCCCCTCCACTCAATTCTCAGAGGTCAAAGAGGTCACTTCTAAGCTGCAAGGGGCTTTGGAGTACACGGCTCGAAGGTGTCTTTCTCCCGACGGCGCCGCGGTAACGCATCCCAGTACGAAGCGCAGGACGGTGTCGGCCTCTCTGAACCGTACCTCATTGCCAAATATGATGATCGCTCACGCGCGGCCAAGCATCTGGTGCGATGAAGAGGCCCACGCCCACTGGCTACCCGACACGGTGAACCTCGAGTCTTTGCGGTTTTCGAGGCGCTGGACATCGGGCTAGCGCTCGGACAGCAGTGTGTGGACGTCGTCACCCTCCGCACCACGATGTACAACAGAGTTACGGAGCCTACTGGATTCAAACGCGATCTGAAGTGAGCGTTTGCGGAAAGCATCAACTGCAATGGAATAATTTCAACCCCCTGGGACGGTGGGCGAAAGCTGACTGGAGGATATAATCATGATAACAAGCCGTTGATCTGCTCATCGAGTCCGCTAGGAATCATGTAGTCGTCGAACGTCACGCTCTTGAGCCGCGCAGTCGAGTCTCCGACCTGGCGACGCGTGCGCACGAACTCCAGGAGCGCGTCTGTCGCCGCCACCATCGGGTCCCCGTGACGGAACAGCAGCGTCTCGAGCTTCGGCCAGAGCTTGTCTCGTGTCGCAGCGGCGATGAACTCGGGCGCGAAGTTCTCGCAAATAACGAGCTCCTCGACGTTCGTGAACTGGCCCAGGTTGGCTGCGTCCAATTCCTGGAGCTCGGTTGCTGCAGAGGGCTGCCAGTGCAGGATGCGCACGGAGCGCGAGCACTGGTCGACGATAGGCTGCACTTCGTTCGTGAAGAGCTCGAGGGCGACGAGTTTCTGAAGGTTCGGCATTGTAAGGGACGCGCCCCAGAGGGAGAATAGCTCGTGCGCCCATCCCGAGACGAAGAGACTCTTCAGTGCCGGGAGGTGCACCGCGTTGTGAGAAGCAAGGCTCCACTGGCTAATCCAGAGGTCGGGCGGTTCGTTGGTGATGTCGAGGTCGAGGTGCTCCAGGCCCGGTGCGAGCTCGAGCATGTGCCAGATGACCGTCACCGGAAGGCTGACTTGCAGCTCGAGATGGACGAGCGCCCCCAGAGGTGCGTGCGGCGCCGTGCAGACGATATGACAGCCGTCCGTGCGCATTGCGCGTAGGCGCGGGCAATGCGGGAGGAACTGCGGGAACCCGGTGGAGTAACTGTTCCATGAATTGACGATGGTATGGTCTTCGACGCAGGCGACGAGTTCCTCGAGCAGCGGCGTAGCTTCCGTAAAGAGCCGTGGCAGCTCGTTCGGGAACCCATGGTCCAGTATCATCGCGGCCGGTATGCCACACAGCATGATGCGCCAGCGTGCAGCGATCTCGGGCATTGATACGCATCCAAGGACGCCGCTGATGGCAGTCCATCGCGTAGGGGACGCGTCGGCCAAGTCGAGGCAGATCTCTAGAGGCTCATCGCCCGACCGTAAGAAGCACAATCCAAAATACTGTCTCGCGCAGCGCCATTGCGCATCACTGCTGTAGGGACCCAGCCCGACGTAGGTCCACAGCCAAGCCGTATTCAACGCGACCTGTCTCCAACGGCGACAGACGGAGGCCAAGACGAAGGGCACCTCGGCTCTGATCATGTCGTAGGGGGCAATGCAGCGAAATCCAGGGTAAACATGGGACCGCGCGCTGCAGAGCTCCTCGAAAATCGTGACCAGCAGTTCGGTAGGAAATGCATGCAGGACGCGTGGATTGAGCCGGCGCCTAAGGTAGGAGATGGTGTCCTTGATGGTGCGCGCCTGCTCGCCCAGATCGTGGATATCGACGCGAAGTGTGTCGACCACCTCTTGCGCAGAGGGTTGAGTGTCCGGCCAGGCGAGAGACAGTTTTTGGTGCAATGACAAAGTTTGGCGCCCAATATCGCGCAGCTGTTCCTCGTGGAAAGCTATGCGGGCGGCGGTAAGCTCGTCATATGAGGACATAGGGTGAGGAAGGGGATCAAGGGGCGTAGCGGGGTCTGAAAACGAATCAGGGGCTGGGAAAGCCACCGCGGTCACGCGCAGAATCTGTGCAGAATTAGGACTCCGCTATCGCTGCTCTTCCTCTCCCCACCCAAGGTTAAGTTGTACTTGCTCCTCAGGGTGCTAGACATGGCTTCCGAAAGCTCCTTGGATGCTTGCGCCCGCGTGCGCGTCCCTTACACTTTTTGCGATCTTTATGCTCCCTCGTTGCGCCGATGAATCCGAACGCAGATGTCTGGATTTCCATTCGTCCATTTCACCGCGTTCAGTCAGTCGTCGGGACGAGGTGATGCCACCAAGCGTTTCATGGCTACTGTGACACTTTCCCCGACCCGCCATAAGTACCCTGAGTTATTTGACAACAAGCTTCTCATTTGTCAAGGTGCCCGCCCGGGCTCCCAACTGGCCGGTCACTCTTGGCCAGGACCATGACTCCAGTTCACGCCGTTTTGGCCGCGGCTTTGCTCCTCGTTACAAGCAGGGGACAAGTTGTTCAAGGTGAGTCTTGCTTGCTAGAATTACGTTCCTCGACAGCCTTATCGCTTGCCCTAGACTGTGTAGCGGACTGCTTCGAGGGTGTCGCCGTTTTTGCTCCTCCCGAGGGCAACGTCTTTTGCATCTGCTGCATCTCGCAAGCTCAAGTTGCGCGCTGCGACTACGTGCAGTACACGTGTCGTCCACTGGGAGCTGGCGTCGGAAGCGAGCATTTCCGGATCATACGACCGCCCGACGTGTGTGTGTCCCCTCTCTTATATGCTCTCCTGCTGATCTGAGAAGTGGTCAAGCTGCATGGAGTCTCCAGCCTCTACCTTACCTATTTGTACTTTTCCACGGTGCGTGTCTCCAAAGTCTGCACGAACGACGACCAAACACCCACACGCCTGACCAAGTCATCACTCGCATCTCCTCGTCCACGCCGCCTTCACCCCTCGTAACATCATTCCAACCAATCTCTCGACCTGCGACTTATTAGCTAACACAGACACTTATCGCAGTCCAGCGCCGGTGTTCGAGTTTGCGCCGCCCCCTGGTGGACATGTCCCCGCCGATCCGGGAGGCAACGGTGGTCATCATAGCAATGTGAACCCTGCAGACGGCGAGGCGGAGAATGCTACACGGGACAAGCTAATCGGAGCAGCCGCCGGTGGTGCGATCGGCGGTGCCATTCTCCTCGCTGCTCTGGCAACGTTGTGCTTTCGCCGCTGTCGCCGCGGGCAGGACGCGGACGCGGTGAACGCCTCGGGCCGGCGTGCTGACGGCCCTGCTGCCGACGATGACAACCAGACCATCCCGAGTTTCGGCTTCAGGGGGAACGGCGAAGACTACGACCCTTTCTCTGCACCACAGCCGTCGCCGTTTCAGAGGCCGCAGGGCGCGTCAGACCCGTACCTGCCAGAGACAGCCAGCCAGGACGGGACCGTCTATCCACCGAACTCGGTGTCGCCCACACTGCGAGGGAATTCCACCACGCCTATCGGACTGCAGAAGTGGTCGGACCTGCCGAAGTTGCCCAAATTTGACTTCGAGGACGAGTGACGGTGGCTGCGGCTGGCTTCGGCACGCGTTGTTGCCGCGTAATGTCCCGTGCGCTGGACTTAATTGCAGATTCTGACGCAGCTGTGTCGAGTCTCTTGGACTGCACCCTCCTTCCGCCGCCTGTCGTTACACTCACCTCCAGTACGGTCTTTCTTGCAACTTACGGTACATATTCTTGGCGTCCCTGTGGTACTTGGGACACTTGTCGTGCTATATCTGTAATCACCTGCTCAATTCTCAGTGTATAGTAAACTCGACCGATCGGACGGCGACGATCGTTCAGGAAGTGAGTTAGCTTTCACGCATCTCAAACGAGGGAAAGAAGACAGCATGTCGCAACACATGGATTGCCTTACAGTTTTTGAACATCTGCGGTGAGATAGACTTCGGTTCAGTTACACATTGCGCGCCGGCGCCGCGGCAGCCCAATCCTTCTGCTCCTGCGACGTGACACCGCCGGCGTATCTCACAGTGTCCTATGCCGTTCAGCTACATCTGCATCTGTTATGGAGCGCTACGGGTGCTCGCACCTCGGGGCGATTCTCGATCAGCGTCAATTCGAGGACGTCTGCATCCAAGAACGGGGCGAAGACCTTAGTCAGCGCGCCGAGAAGCTTCGCGCGCGTGTCTTCATCGCGTCCGCCCTTGATGAGCCCAACAAGGCGGACGAAGGGTGCAAGTTGACCATTGGAGAACGAGTCTTCCGGCGCAACGGGGATAAAGACGACCTTGGCCGCTGAAGTCGGTGCTCCAGTGATCGCCGAATGTTCTAAACAAATCAGCGCCATAACCAGTAGCCAGAGGACGCCGAACGGTTTGTGATTCCTCCTGCAATCTCTTGCTTGTTGGCCGCTGTGAAAAGCGAAGCGGGATAGTAGATTCTGTAGAACGGCATGGTGGGCACAGGCAAGAGGCAGTCGGGCCGGCAGTCCGCCGGGACCGGCTGAATCAGTGAATGGCGTCTTCCTTGCGCCTCCCACCAAAGACTCGGGGGATACAATCGTCTCATGCCAGGAACTATTTCTGATTTTCTCGATCTCCATCCACAGCGGAAAAAACAGGCCCATTTGAAGGCCTGCGAGTGGTGTATCATGGAGACCAAAGAGCGATCTATGTACTACCAAGTACTACTACCATGCTCAAAGGCATCCACGAACAGATGATCGCAGACCTGTGGTGCACTGTGTCAACTTCCTAGCCTTATTGCTAGAAGATGCAACCGCTTATTTAGCTGACTTCGAAAGCGTGTTCTGCAGATAATCTCACGTGACAGATAACAGAGATCCCTTCTGACCGGCCACTGTCCCAATGTCGGCCATTAGCTAGGATTTTAAATTCCCGTGAGTTCGCGCGCGTTGAGCGCACTTTCAGTATGCAGATTCATTCGACGTTTGATGCGAGCAGGAGATGATGCACAGGGTGGTAAATACAATGCACGACTGGAGGCATGACAGCACGAACGGCGACAGCACGTCGTCACTATGGTCACATAGATCCCAATTAAGATAAGTTATGCCCAACCGTCCATGCTGCGCGGGATGCTCGCGCGGCGCTACCGCGGATAGTGGTGACCTGGGCCCTTATCGCTCTTGTGCTCCATCGAGACGAACGCGCGCGCCTGGGAGCCGGCGCCCTCGAGCATGCCGAGGAACTTCCCGCCGGTGCTCATGCTGGGCGGCAGGTCCTCGTCCCGCGTGCCCCACGCGGTCGGCGTCTCGCCGACCCAGAACTCGAGCGTGCCGCCGATGCCGAACAGCTCGTCGTGCGCGAACCAATTGCGGTGCAGCTCCTTGCCATTGAGCCGCGCGCGCTGCACGTACTTGTTCTTCTTGGCGCCGTCGAAATCGTGCGTGATGATCTGCGCCGTCGTGCCTTGTTCGGGGTCGTGGAATGTAATCTTCGGGAATAGCGGGACGGAGATGAGGTAGACGCTCTCGCCAGCGACGGGGAAGAAGCCAAACGAAGAGAACACGACGAACGCGCCCATGGCGCCAGACTACAGTGTGCGTGAGCGGGTGCCTTCATCGGGCAGCAGTGTGACGCACGTCGTCGTTGCCAGGGACACCCGCCGGCCCAGGGAAATAGAATGCGTTCAAGACCTTGAGAACGCGATCCACGGTCATGTCTGGCCTCCCTCCGTAGTTGTACAGGAAGCAGACCAAGAACCCGGGTTCATCACTTCGACACGATGAGTAAATATTCGCAGGTGACGGCCTCAAGCGTACCCTATGTCGTGGTAGCCGTTCTCGAAGAAGGCCTCTAGTCGCTTGTTGTACGTTTCTTTGCCTCCCATGAGCTCGACGCCTTTAGCCATATCGTGTGGCATGAAGAAGCTGTACTCCCACGAAGATGCTGCAAAAAGAGCGTCAATGGACATCCCCCGCAGTAAAACAGCCACCCATACCTTCGTAGAACTCTCCGCCATTGTAGTTGAGGAAGCAGTCGAAGTGCCCGAGCACGGGCGAGCAGTGCCGCGGGTCGACGTCCTTCCAGGACCCGTTCTGATTAAACAAGTTAGCAAACTCTGTGTGACGCCTTCCCGCTTGCGCACCATGTAGCGCGGCTGAATGAACCCAGTAAAGCCTGCGCTTTCTGTCTTGGGGTTCCAGAGATTTATCCAGTCGTTGGACGCGTTATAATACTCTTTTGCAGTCTCTTCTAAGCCAAAAGCATCGGCAACCAAAGCCTGACATGTCATCAGCATGGCACCACGGTAGAAGCCGGGCACATACAATGCCAAAATCCTAGATGAACATGTCAGCACATGCGCGGGCGCAGCAGGATTGTGACGAACATTGAACGCGTATTCGAGCGTCTTGCTCGCAGAGCGAGTGACAAGCCCTCCAGGCGTGTCGTCGTCGACGGGCACGTAGCCCAGCTGCTTCCGCCGCTCGATGGCACTGCGGCCCTCGACATCCCAGTACCCGGGCGTGACGATAGCGTCGGTGATCATCGAGCGCAGGCCGGCATTCCAGTCGATACCCTTGGTGATATTCTTGACGAACGAGTCCGCGAGCAGGCTATCCGCGTCGCTGCCGCCCTGCGTCCAGCCGGGCGCGAGCGACATGCGGCAGTCCGGCAACCAGCCGCGCTGGCGCCAGATGTCGATGAGCGCGCGGATAATCTCTGCCTGCGCCGTGCGAGCGGTGATCGCGTACAGCGGGTGCACCGTGCGGAAGGAGTCCCAGATGCAGTAGAACTACAATAATAGACGCGTGGGAGGTCAGCCGGCGCGGGCAGGCGACTGGGCGGGTCGCTGCCACTTACCGAGTCCCAGTACGGTTCGTTCGACTCCCAGAGCTCGTGATCGCCAGTGATGTTCGTGGGCGCGATGTAGCTGCGGTACATCTACTACAGTGTAAGCGCGAGACGCTGGGGCAGCGTACGAGACTCACAGAGCTCCAGAAGTTGACGATGAAGTCGTTATCGACCCCGGTCGTGTCGACCTCGACGACGTTCAGCAGGTCGTCCCAGGCCTGTCGCCCCTTGGAGCGCACGACTTCGAAGTCGCTCCAGTGTTCCCAGCGGCCGTTCGGGATCTCGTCCTCCGCGAACGCGCACGCCTGCTTCTCGTTCTTCCACGAGACGCCAATGCGCGTCTGAATCGTGTTGCCCCGCTCGTGCAGGTACTTGGGATCGATCTCGAACAGCGCGCCGCTGTTACCTAGCCTGGATGTCAGCGGGAAGACCTGACCGCGCGCGACACGCACTGCTTCCCACGCGCTCGGACTCGCCCGTCGCGTTCATCGGCTTCACCTGCATGCCATTCTCGTACTTGGCGAAGCTCTTGACGCCGGGCACATCGAGGCAGAAGTGCACTCTGTAGTAGTTGGCGCCAAAGCTCGGCACGTACTGGCCGGTCCCGGATACGCGCACGACGCCGGGCTCTGATGTCTTGCTGAAGCGTATTGAGCCCGCACCTTGATAGCTGTGCGCCAGGTCCTGCGTGAGGTCGAACAGGATGACCGCGGACGGTTGGGGCGGCGGGGGCGTGGGCTTTGCGGGAGCAGCTGGCGCCGCGCTGGTCTTCGTCCCCGCGGGCGGTATCGCGTGACCCGGCGGGCGAATGGGCGTCGTCTCGGTGTCTTCATTTTCCGGAGGCGCCTCCTCAGTCTCCGGAGGAGGGAGCTCGTCGTCGCCTTCCTCTTCCTGCTGTCGCCGCGCTATCGAGGGCGGCTGGTGCGGCAGACTGGTGTCGAAGCCGTGGAACGTGAAGCGGTGGAGTGCGACGTGTGCAGTCACCGTTGTCTCCAGCTCCAAACCGTTCCCGAGCGTGATGCCGAAGTATCCGGGATGTGCCTCTGCCAGCACATTCAGCGTGCCGAACGGCGAAGAAGAAAAAGATACGTACTCTCAGTCCCTCGGCGTCGCGGCTGGGCGCGCGACGTGTCGGAGAGCTTGCACGCGTCGAACCCGCCGGGACATATCTCGGGGAACACCTTGAACTGGCCGAGACTGGGCGAGCCGCCGGTGCCGTCGTCGTGGAGCGGGCTGATGCCCGTAATGAGCGAGTCGTCCCAGACGAAGCCGCCCTGGTTCTCGTTGCCCGTGCAATCGGCCACGGCTGTGTGCGCGGCATTCAGCACGAGCGGGTAGGCGCGGTGGCATAAATACGCACATTTCACAGAGCCAAACGGCAGCGTCGCGCCGGGAAAGACGTGCCCGCCGTTGGTCGTGCCGATGAATGGGTCGACTGCGCGGAGCGTGAGCGGCGCCGCGCACGCGACTGATGCCAGGAGGCTCACCCCAATCCGTCGGTGCCGCGTGTGCCGCCGCCAGGAGCAGCGAGACCGTCCACACCGCGTTCACCATCGAGCCCACCGCGCGCAAGAACGTGGAAGAGGGAAAGCAGATGCAAATCACCGAATGACGGCGTCTAATCGGCTTGAGGATGCCAGCAGTTCCCTGCCAAGCCCAACACACAGAAATAGTGCCGTACCCCGCCACGTGGGCCGGAACAGCCACGATCGCCCTGTGGAGAAGGGAGCAGCGGCTCGAAGTGGCAATCGTCAGCCCAAGTTGCAGCGAAAGGCCCAAAAAGCCAAAAGAAACCTCGTATGCAGGAGTTCAATCGAGCGCCCGCAAATTGAGTTTCGCTGTGACAGCTGCGACTGCGGAGCGCCGTCCGCAGTTCCTGACCAAGCCAGGCTTCTTCCGCGAACCTCGGAGGCCTCGGAATTGACTGAGCGGAGTGACATTGTCGTTATAATCTGGCTAAACTGCGTGAATCTGAACGGAACCGGTCAAAAAAAATCATTCTAGAGCAAGAAAGCGGGATGCAACGCATCCTGGAAAACCATTCAATGATCAGCTAGTTCCTCTGTCTGTCTGTGTCTCATCGCTAGCGCTGAACCTGTAACCTCGTCAAAGGGGAATCGGAGAGCAGTGATGTCACGCACCATTCGACTCGATCACGCATGATCATACCAAACACCTCCTCTCCCGCGCTCCTCGTCCTTGACCAAGTCCGCCTCGGTCCGCACCCCGACGGCGCCAAAGGGAATCCGGCGGGACAGTCCAGCATGCGCACTTGCAACACCCTGGCGGCCTTGCTCGACTCCGCGTTCGACGCGCGCTTGCTGCTCCGGCGAGAGCGCATGTGCATAGAGCGCGCGGATGGCGTACTGCTTCCACGGGCCGGGCGTCCATTCGGCCACCTTGAGAAGCGGGAATGCGGCGTAGAACGCGGCGTAAGCTTTGAGAAACCAATGTCAGTCCCGAGGATGGCCAATTGTCCCCACTCCGATCTCATGCCGGCGCGGGAAAAATGCCGGAAACGTGAAGCAAATGCTCTGAACACGCAGGTCCAAGTACAAGGGTTCCCCCAGGGTTGAACAAATGAGACTACTCACCTGAGGCTGTAACACCAATGAATGCACTTCGCAGCACAAGCTCGGGAACCAGGCCGACGAGAGTTGCGCCTTGAGGGTGTGCAGAGCTAAGGCTGATGCTGCCCACTCGAAAGACCGGACTGGTCGCAATAGTCGTTTTGCCGTCGCCTTTCGTGATTCTGAGACGAAAGTAGCCATCACCCGATGCAACTGGAATATGAACGTCGAGGGTCTGGAGAGGCTTCATAGTTGGGCATAGGCGTGAGATGTCTCGTGCAATCGAGGGAGGTACGTCGGCCATGTGTCCGTGCGTGATAGGCGTGACTTCGATACCGGGCAGGTGAGAGCCACCGAAGCTGCTTCCCAGAGACCAACCGCTGGATGATTCAGAGTTGTAAGTTGCCTCTAACCCAGGATCCCGTAATTTGTTACCCACAGAAGCGCAGTTCTATAACCGCGACGCTGCAGAAACACGCGTCTATCGTCCGGCAGAGCCAGGGTGCCCAGAACGGTCACAGTCAAGTGAGTCTTGGTGCCTCGGTAGATCACAAAAGGCCTCGAGTGTCTGAGTACGGCGTATTTGTTGGTGACCGCGACTTCCGCGTCACTGGAACCACGTGGTCAGGACTCTGGATTTCGAAACAAGTAACAACCAAGTGATGATTACTCACGTGAGGTAGTTGTAGCTGTCTGAAATGCGTGATGATACAAAGCCCAGAAGTGGCCCTATGTATGGCAGCATGACCAAGAGTATAGGCAGCAAGATTGGAAACACGAGGAAGAGAATGAAAAGCATGACCTGACGTCACGCGTCGTGACGCGACAAATTCGAGCGTGATTTCGCACTCCGTCACCGCCCCTCTTCCTCCTAATTTTCTCTTCCTTACCCTGAAGCTCAACCAGGTCATACCGCCTGGCCTTCCTGGATGAAGCATGGGGTCTGTTTCTGCACCACCAGCTGCCGCAAAAGTTGGTGAGTAATCGCAGAGTCCGCGGACCGAATTTAATATCCCCTGTGGAGCCAGAGCACACAGGCTGTTCGATGGCTTGCATAATCCGGATTTCTTTATGAAATCTACGACAATTCACTCCGTACCTGTCGAATTGCTGCGCTATATCTTCCTGCTTGCCCTGTCCACCTCAAGGGCATGCCCGCCTACCGGTCTCTCGCCCAGGCGGCGCGTTCGGACGGCTTTTCGGCTTTCTTGCGTCTGCAGCTACTGGCGACGCGTAGCTATCGAGACAGCTAGGCTCTGGTCAGATATCACGATCGAGATGAACGCGTTCAACCCTCCGGCCCGCCAATTATCGTACTTGGACCTGATGCTCGAGCGCTCGGCTCCTCGTCCTGTCGACCTCTTCATTCACTACGTGAATACCGGTGTTTCCAAGCCACGAAGGCACAATTTCGAGGAGGGTCTCTTCACCCACCTGGAAGGCGCGATTTCCCGCTGTCGGACACTGCACATGAACGTCCCCGCGGAGTCTATCACTCCGACCCGGCTTGGGATCTTCGCCACTCCGACGCCTGTGCTCGAGGAACTTTGCTTGGACTTCAATATCGGCATGTATTCCTTCGCCATCGCCTCGCACCCGCTGGCGATCTACACCCCGAACATGCACTACCTGCCCGACTGCGCGAAGCTAGATACCCTGGTCCTCCGCGGAACGGGATACGCGCACCTCATTCCGCACCCCAATAAGCCTGTGCTACCTGCGCTAGCCCGGCTCGACATCGACAGAGGCGCCGTGATCCATCCCGAGGCACAATGGGACCTGCTCCGCCGGTCTCCGAACCTCATCTCTGTCCGGCTGGGAAATATGAACTCATTCTTGGGCAGTCCTCTATTTATACCGGACGCACCGATAAGCCTCTGCCACCTGCAGAAACTGGTTTTATCCCCTCTCCCGGACCCCCTTCTGGTCGGCTGGGCGCAGAATCTCGATCTCCCCGCCCTGCGCGATCTCGACGTCCGCGCCGTCTGGGAATACAGCGTCCTGGAGCGGGTGTTTGACCACCTGGATGCCGAAAGCCTGACGACGTTCGCGTTCTGCGTCGACGAAGACATAGAGCCGGACGACCGGTTCCTCCCTATGTTCGAGCGCCTGTCCGGCGTGCGCGACCTGACGATGAAGATCGCGCTTGACATGCCGCCGCTCGGCGTGTTCGTCCACCTGCGCGACGGCACGCTGTGGCCGCAGGTCGAAGTCCTCCGGCTCGAGCATCGCTACTTCCCGCACGACGAGGACCTTGAGGACAACCTCCGCCTCCGCACAGAGTACGACGAGGTCTCGCAGACGCTGCTCCATTTCGTGCGCTCGAGGAACTGGGCCTACTGCGTCCGCCCGGGACGCGCCCGCCTGGAACGCATCGTCCTGCGCCCGTATAAGCTCGGCGCCGCGGTCCACGCTGCGATAGCGTATCACGTCACTGTAGACGAGCAAATTCCGGCTGTCGATGCCAAAGACTCGGACTCGGAGCAAGAGTACTACTCGGACTAGAGTGCCCATCGCGGCTTGCGTACTGCGATAGCACTGCGGTTCTCATGGGACCCATTCGGGCATCGTAGGGCCCAGTCCGATAATGAAGGTCAGCTGAAACTCCACATTGTGTCAATAAAGGCTGACAGTGATTCTGGCCGTGCTGTAGTGCTGCACCATCGTACTGCACTTACCACAAAAGGTAGTCTGCCATAGGGCATTGAAACGTGACTCATGTATTTGCATGCCCATGTGCCAAAAGAGCCCGTTGCATCCTGGGCATGCACAAGTCAGTCACTGCATGTGGCAATTGCTCCGTCACAGCCCCTGAAGCCACACAAGTGGCATTCACCTGCCGTCTTTCACGATGATCACGCTGTCCCTCCCCAAAGCATCACGTGTCCACCGCCAATCATGCGGTGGTCCCTTACGACTCTCCAGGTCTTTTCCTGGGTGCACACTTCGTTTGACACACTGGCCAATGCCCTGAGGAGATCAACAAAATGAAGATCAGCCCATTTCCCGAGTCTTTCAATTGCCCGGAACACCTTGAAATCAATCTCTGTGCCCCTCCCATCGGAATTGAGATGGGTCCAAGCTTGATTTTGTTGTGCCTCCATTGTCGGAGATCGAAAGCGGTGCGACAAGGTCTCCCAGTGCCTAGTAGTCGCTTCAGAGTAGCCCTCCGGCCGGAGCCATTGCCAGCGCGCACCGTCGCTCGTCGCATACTCTTCGTTCTCTAAGAGCTGAGCCTCTGCCGTCGTCGTCATCAACGGTGAGTGAGCATCAGCGGCCATCATCGCTGGGCGTTCTGGCCTGATGCCTGGCAGACCGCCGTACTATCCCCCAGCCCGCAGGCAGTCGTGAAGCGCAGCCACTGGTCGCACCACGCCCGGAATTCAAAGGCAGGTTCCCAGACACAAGCGCCAGCGCCCAGCACCCGTCCTACAGCGTAGCACCAGCCCACATGTCCAACACCCAGCAACTCGCGCCCTCGTCGCCCAACCCGGCCCGCGCGTCCAGCCCGGGCCCCGTCGCCGCCTCCAACGGCAAGCAGCAGCAGCAGCAGGCCGCGCGTGCCTCCCTGGCCGGCGTCCGCGGCTCGCCCGCCCCGCACTCCCCCATTCCGTCGCCCAGGCCCACCGGCATGATTGGGATGGGCCGCCCGTCCAGCGAGCTCCTCCAGGGCGGCGCAGCAGCTTTCCAGACTCCGGAAGGCATGTCTCGGTCTTGTGTCCTTGTCTGGGGATTGGGCCTAATTATTGTCCAGAGAGCGCCATTGACCAGTGGTTCGAAAACCTGCAGCACTACGAAGCTACTCTCGTTAGTCGCCTTCGGAACAGCTATTCACGGCCTTACGCTAACTACTCAATTACAGGAAGAAATGGCTGCGGCTTCTCTCGACGTCAATTTCAAAGAGGAGCTCAGCGCCATTGAGCAGTGTCAGTCGAAGCCTCCAGGCCCATCGAAGTCTGCGTTCCTGACAGATTGCACAGGGTTCCGCGTCCTCTCCGAGGCCGAGCGCACCGCAGCGCTCTACAGTCTCCTCCAGCACTCGACCCAGGTTCAGATCCGCTTCTTTGTCACCGTGCTCCAGCACATGGCCAGGGCAGACCCGATGACCGCCCTTCTTAGTCCCGCGTTTGGCGGTCAGTGATTTCCATCGCGTTGTGTAAGAATAGCGTCTCATTTCTCCCGCAGGTTCGATGCAGGACCAAATGGACGCAAAACTGAAGAGCATGGGCCTCAAGAGCCCGGCTCTGAAGACTCCGGCCTCGCCGAACCCACGCTCCTTCAGCTCGCAGCAGCAGCGCGCCTCGATGGACGCTTCGACGTTCCTCTCCGCCGACAACGCTCCTACGTCGCCCCTCGGTCCTATTGGTGGCGATGCGGCGGCCGCGGCGACGCTTGCCCAGCAACGCGCCAAACTGAAGGCAAACCGCATCTCGGCCCCGGTTATGCTCAACAACGGCAGCGGTGAGCGCTCGACCTCGTGGGGTTCGCCCCTTGGTCAGGTCGCGGAGCGTGGCCCGTCGCCTGCGCCCAGCGACGGCGGAGCCAGCAACCGCGACGGCTCCACGTCTCCCGCTCCCCCGGGCAACAACAACAACAGCGCGCGCCCGAAGAGCACCGACTTCACCGGTGTGGCGAGCTCGTTCAGCAAGAGCCGTCTCGATGTGCCCCTCGAGGACCAACTGAGCCCCATGATTGGCGGGAACTGGGCCAGCATGAGCAACACGCCCATCGTCCCCATCTTTGGGCCGAAGAGCGACCAGGTGCACGCCGCCAGCCTCGACGCGGCGACCGCCAAGCTCCACAACCTCAGCTTGAGCAACACGAATCCGGCGAGCCGCGTCGTGCTCGACGACGCGCGGAAGTTCCGCCGCAACTCGCGCACCAACGAGCCGGAGCCCGAGGTGCAGGTGACCGGTCGGCGCAACGTGAGCGGCAGCGGCCTTGGCGGACCCGGATGGGCCAACAACCTTGGCGGCGGTTCGTCCGGCCTTGGTGTCGGCGGGCTGCGCAGCCCCGCGCTGAGCAACGCGGGCTCGAACCGGTTCGGCGGCAGCGACCACGGCGACCTGCAGGCGGCGCAGCAGGCGCTTGCGTTCGCGAACATGAACATGAGCGGCATGGGCTCGCCGGCGCTCGCGGCGGCGGCGGCGATGAACCCCATGATGGCGGCGCAGCTCGCGGCGGGCGGCTTCAACCCGCTGCTCGCGAACCAGATGAACATGGGGATGATGAACCCGGCGATCGCGGCGCAGTTCGGGACGAGCCCCGAGGCGATCTTCGCGGCGCAGATGGGGTGGAACGCGGCGGCGAGCCAGCTCGGGATGGGCGGCGGTGCGCGCGGCGGGCGCGCGGCGGGCGGCATGGTGCGCAAGGGCCCCGGCAGCGCGGCGGGCGGCAGCACGCGCGGGGCGGCGGAAAAGAAGGACGAGGACGAGGTCGACCCGGCCTTGCTCAACGACATCCCGGCGTGGCTGCGCAGCCTGCGCCTGCACAAGTACACGCCGAACTTCGAGGGCATGAACTGGCGCGACATGGTCGTGCTCGACGAGGCTGCCCTCGAGGCCAAGGGTGTCGCGGCGCTCGGCGCGCGTCGCAAGATGCTCAAGACGTTCGAGAACGTGCGCGCGAAGATGGGGGTGTAGACGCATGCGTCTGCGCATTGAAGAAGGTCCGTCCCCCCCCCAGCCAAGTCGGCCCTTCCGCCTGCTGACCTTCCTTCAGTCGGCACGGAAGTCCCGTGCCATTATGCAAAGGCGTCCTGGAAACACACATAAACACTGTCGACGCCGCCCATTTCTCCTCTCGCTGTTGGTTGAACCTCCCGTCCATCTCCCATGATGTCTGCGACGAATCGTGCCGGCCTTTTTCTTTCTTTCACTGCTTCTTCTCTCTCATCCCCATCTCCACCATGCTCGATACCGCGTCCACCCGCTCGCTCGCTCCTTCCCCGTGTACGTTAATATGGCTGGCTGAGTGAGTGTGTGCCGCCTGCTCCGCCTTCGTACAAAGACTCGTATTTATTCGATCCAATTCAAAAACCCTAAACCAACGTTGACATGTCCCAGCAGCAAGGTGCACGGCCGGATGCGTACATGATTCGAGCGTCGTCGTCTTTATGATCATCTCAAGCTTGACAGCTTGAAGCCTTGAACTACTGCGCCTGCTCACGCCGTGAGCCCGCGGCAAATCCCGCTCCTTTCCCAGCTTGCCACACGTCGCCCTCTAAATGTCGTCGTACTCGCAAGCGAGAGAAAAGCGAGCTGAGTTTTACCGCTCCCAGCTGCAGCAGGTGGACGAGCGTGCGTCCGCTGTGCGCGGCGAACTTGCGGACGCTTTGCTCGCGCTGGCGCTTGCCCAGGACACCGTGGACTCGCTTCGCTGCGATCTGGAGTGCCTCGAAAGTTACAGTACCCAACTTCGAAGTAGCCTCGAGTCCGCCTCTCGGATGGATCCTGCAGTCATGCGGATGCTGCCGACCGACATCCTGCGCTTGATTTTCCTCGAGGTCGGCACTCGCAAGCCAGAGTCCGGCGGGCTCTGGGAGGGCTGGGACCGAATCTGCGAATACGATCGGTCCAGGGCGATTTCCCCGTGGATCTTGGCCGCCGTTAGCAGGCGATGGAGGGCTATCGCTCTGAGTATGCCGGATTTGTGGACCTACGTTGGTCTGGATGGCTTTACGAAGGAGAAGAATGGCGTTGACCATCCTCTCGCCTCTCCGGCCATTCAGTATCTCCGAACCGTCTTCGAGCGCTCAGGCGACCTTCCTCTCGATATCTCTGTGGAATGGGAGTACGTGACTTGGGACCCGATCGAGCACAACGCCCTACTCGACCTCGTCGCCGGCGTGGCCGGAAGATGGCGCAGCCTGCTCCTCGCCCTGCCCAATGACGAGGTTACTCCCGAACGAATAGACATGTTCCGCCTCAGAACGCCGGTTCTGGAAGAGCTCGTGGCCTGCATGGAGGACGACTCGGTTGGCAACCCGTGGTATCCGGACTTCCCGGACTATCTGCCTTTCTGCCCGAAGCTCAAGATGATGCGGACTGACGGCTGCCACGTCCTCTATTCCACGCCCCGTATACACTACTCCGATCTCTGCCATCTCGAGCTCGAGGTGGATATTCCGCCGCGCGTGCTCTGGGACATCTTGCGTTCCTCTCCAAATCTAGAGAGACTTTACCTTGATGTGCCTCACGAGCCGCGAGACTGGATGGGCGATGCTCCCGACCTTCTGTGCATGTCCCATCTTCGTCACTTCGAGCCTAGATTCCGCGGAGTCGCCCTGCTTTCCACCTGGCCCGACCTCATCCAATTTCCCGCTCTTACTTCTCTCAGCCTACGGCTTACCCCCTGGGACGACCTGGCGGCCCTATCTCCGGCCGAGCGGGCGAGAATTACGTTTCTGGAAATCTACGCCGATTCTTTGTATGCGGTCGACTGCGAAACTCTACAGACCTTCACTGCTGTCAGGGAGCTATCCATCACCGGCTCATGCTCCGGCTGCTTCTTCGATCAAGCCAACACGAGCTCAATGTGGCTGAGGCTCGAGGAAATTGTTCTGAGAGATGCTACCTTGGACGCTCCAACCGCGGACGCATTGCTATCACTACTTCGCGCTCGGCGGCAACTTCCCCTGAAGAATGTCCGGTTCGAGGATTGCGATGCACCGGAGTGGCTGGAGCAACACGTGGAATCCATACTGTTGCCCGCCACCCGTGCAGAAACACAATAATCCGTGAGTATTGTGGCCGCTTGACCATATGTTTACTGACTGGATACAGCGCCGCACCCCGTTTCACTCGTATGGAATAGTCAGACTAAGCCCGTTCGCACTTATATAGGTTCCGTATTTAGCCAGCGCGGTGATGGGAGCTGGTTGCCACTGGGACCAGGGTGCGCGAGCAGTGTCCTTGTGACGATTTGGACCGTGGGTTGGCGCTCGTGTACGTGAAGTAATGTAAGGTAGGAACTATCCGTGCAGCCTGGGTGTGTCTACGTATACGATGTCTGCCAAGGAACAGCGTCTGCTGGAAACATGAAAAAGTCCGCATCTATCGCCTGGCAACACTAACCTACGCGTCGGTCATCGCAGAGGAAATCTGGGCCACGATCATGTCGAGAAACGCCCTCGCTTGCTCTTCGGGGATAGGTCCCTCCGACTCGCCGAGACGCATGTCCTTCGCCAGCTGAACAAGCGCCTGCTGCTCCGCGGTGATCTTGACCCTCGGCTTTTTGAGGAGCCACTGCGCGCCCTGCAGTTTTGACCCCCAGACGGCGTCGACCGTCCACCTCCAAGCGCGACACGCGTTGAGCACGGCGCTGGGGGTGGCAACATCGTGCTCCACGAACCACTGAACACAGTCGCGCAGCGAGCGAAGGACCCACTCGCGATCGGGCGCGGCAAACACGTGTGAGATGTCCTCCCCGCCGTAGAGGGTGCGTCCAAGCTCGCGCGCGCAGGCCAGGTCGATGAGATACCAGTGCCCGCCTCCCTCGGCGTCTGGCTCGAGCTGGACGAGGTCCGTCGCCCTTTCATGGCCGGTGTTGAGATTGAGTGACCAGGCCGGGCGCGGTGACGGCGTTTTGGCCGCGCTTTTCGTGTAGAGCACGAACTCGAGCACGCGCGCCGGACAGGGAAGGCTGGCGTGGGAGAGGCGCCCGGCGAGCGTGACAAGGGATTCCTTGGAGATCCCATCCGACACTACGGCCTGAACGTCCAGATCACTGATTCCTGGCTGGTAGGCGCCATAGGACGCGGAGCCCACGAGGAATACGCCAACGAGATTGTCGCCGCAGGTAGAGCGTAGGACGTCCAGCAATGCAGAAAGATATGCTCGCTCGTCTGCAGGAAGGAAAAGGTCTTCCATGATGGTGTAAGACGATGGTCAACGCCGGATGAATAATGGGCGCTGGGCGCATCTTCTCGCGCCCAGGATCCAGAATGTGCTTCGGAACAAATTGGTGGCATCGTTCACACGGCTTGCACGTGTCGTGCCACCCCCTTGCACCGGGTGAGAATTGACTTTACGGCTTGTCTCGGGATCGGCGATCTCAACGATCAGAATGTGGGCTGGTAAGATCCATATCTCGAGTATCTTCGCACCCTGTCAAATAAGGGTCTTATTTATGCTGTCCTTCGTGGGTCTCTATGTCTAAAAAGGGGGTCTTTCAATGCGACCACGGACTTCCGGCTTCGGCCCGCCGCCAGCTAGCAGAACACCTCATACTTGATCGGCCGGCTTCTCCGCAGTCCTTGCCTTGGCCTACATGCGGAGCGAGAAGAGGCTGGCAGAATCTTGCTCCATATCTCAGTACGGAGACCCTGAGGCACGGAGTCCAGACAACTGGCCCGCGAAGTCCCCGAAGGCGCAGCTGATACCATGCAATTGCGCAAGCAAAGTCGGATCTATTGCGTATGAACCCGTGGACATTGGACCGTGGACGCGGCAAACGATAGCACGCGACTTTAGGCGACAGGAGAAAGGACCAAGGGCAGCTGGACGGTATTGTCTTTCCGGAGCTGAGGGCGCATCAGAAAACCCGTGCGCGCCCATAGCTCAGAGGGGTCGACCGCGAAGCGGAACTCGAAGCCGCGCATGATATGGAAGAGGAGGGCTTTCATCTCCGCGACGGCGAATCGGTGGCCGATGCACGCCCTCGGACCGCCGATGAAGCTCATGAGGTTGGGCTGGATGCTGGACATCGTCGACGCCTCGGCAGGCACGTTGTCCCAGCGGTCAGGACTGCGGACAACGACGTGGTGTCAGAACATGGGACATTGTATAAACTCTGAGCAAAACATACCGGAACCGATCGGCATCGGGCCCCCAAATTGACTTGCTGCGATTGGCGAGCCAAATCGGGATCTGCACCTCGTCGCCCTTCTGGACCCTGAGACGTTCAAAGGTTAAACACGTTGAATGCCAGCGTCGATCAAACATACCGAATTTGCGAGATTGAGTTGCCGTCGGCGTCAACGATGGGCCTTCCCAGCGGAATCACGTCGTCTTCGGCCACCTCGCGGATGATGAAACTAACAACGGTGTAGAAGCGGAGGACCTCCCGCGTCACTTTGTCGAGATAGGGCAGAGAGTTCAGCATCTCTAGCGATGGCGAGTCGGTGCCGACTTGGAGCAACTCTTCGCGCAGCTGCTGCTGTATCTCGGGGTGTAAAGAGAGCGCGTACAGCGCCCAAGAGGTTGAGTTACTGCGAATATCAGTTCATAAATGCGGGAGCGGCGGTCTTGCCGACCTGCATACCTCGTGGTCTCATGCCCTACGAAGTGATCAATTGTCCATACACACAGTGCCGGTGGGACATGCACTCACCTTCGAAAAGGAACGTCGGGATCTGGGTCAGGATGTCGTGATCTGAGAGGCGCTGCGACGGATCGAGGTCTTGTGCTAGGTTGGCCTTGAGTAGCAACGAAATGAGATCCTTCCCGACGACGGCATTCTTCTCAATGCGTCCTCGCCCAGGCTGTTCGGCAAGAATGGCACGCTTCTTGTCCTGGACGATCTTATGTCCGATCTGCTCGGCCTTCTTCCTGCTGTCTTCTACCTGGCGGCCTCGTTCGTCAGGCTGGTTTCAATTAGCTCATCTCTTGAATGGCCCATGGCTGTTACTCACGAACAGCTCCCCGATAAATGGAAACAGAGAGCGGATTTGGTCACGGCGCTGGTCCGCCGGCTTGGTGTCGACGCGGAAGACCGCGTCGTATGCTTCCGCGAGCTCGTTCTTCAGACCGTGCTCGTTGAGGGCGTTGAAATCGTAGTCAAACCCTCAAAGGAGTATGTAAGCTGCGGCACTATGCGGCAACAGAACATGGCGACGGACCTGCTTTCCCAATTGCATCCAGGGTGGCTTTACTCAGCCAGTCCAAAGCGTTGAGCTGAACACTTCCCCCGGCTTCGATGCACTTGTTGTGCCAGATCTCGCACAACTGGAGAACTGGTGATGAGACGAGCAGTTCACAACCTTGGGGCGTACACACCTTCGCAGAAGTGTCGAGGAACAGTGGCGTCAACTCGCGCACTTGGGCATGGCCGAACGCCGGGTTCATGATCCTACGCTGTGAAGAGCGTCAGACACCGCGAGCACGCTGATAGATCAAGCTACCTGGTCCCTGTGTTCCTCGCCTTGTGCCGTCGTGAGCTTCCCGAGGGACTTTGTGACATGACCGCACCTTGGACGTGAAGAATTCCTGCATCCCACGGATTACACTCATGTTCGCGCATGCGTATAGAACGTACCTCCACCAAGGAGCTTCTTAATCCCTCTGGCCTGCGACTCGGGCTTCTGGAAAATGTGCGTCGCGAACATGATATGGGTCATGGCACGCTGATCGGTCGTGATGAGCTGGTATTTCTGAAAGGAGCAGTCAGCAGTGCACTGCGATAGGTCGGAGAGAGCGATGCGTACTCCAACTGCAGCGCGGATTGCAAAGGTGTCACCGTACTTGGCGGCCCAATGCTCCTGGAACTCCATGCTATCGCCTTCGAAGAGTTTGCGAGTGTGCCCGAGAAGCCAGCTGGCATCGTTTCGCGGTCCGGGTAGCTTTCTCAGAGGTGAGCGACTGTTGCGCCAGAAGTTGTAGACGAATCGAGCGGCCCGAAAACCAAGGAACGACGCGCTAGTCAGGAACGCGAGCTGGATCCAAGACAAGGACTGAAGCATCCCCATGAGAGTGATACCGGTAGCCATTGATCGTGCAGTAGTAGGAGGAGACGGGATAGGAAAGGAGGGGAGTCGACGGTAGAAATCCTATACTGCAAACTCGTGCCCATACATATATATATATATGTGGGCCGTTCGCAATCAGTCGTGCGACTTCCCTGCCGTTTGCGGCCGCCAAATACTTGAATAGCGGGCGCCGGATACTTGACAGGCGGCGGCCGAATGTGGCCCGCCACCCAATGCATGGCTGCTCTGGAGACTCCATACGTAGATCGGCCACGTGCAGTCAAGAGCTGCTTCGTTGGCGCGGCGTCGGCAGGAAAACACCCACGAATGAAGTCATTCGAAGGGTTATTGGGGGATGGGGAGCTTAAGGCCGACGTACTTCGGACCAGTGACCTGCTTGCGAGAAGGCGGTGTTTGGGCGGCGACTCGGATGCAAATCGCCTCCGACAGTCGATGCGCAGCACGTTCAACCAAGCCTTCAACTGGGCACGGATAAATCACTGCAATAAATCGGAAGGCCTACTAAGTCCGTCTGTCCGCCGGCTGGTAATGCAGATTTCTTGAAGAAAGAGTTGGGAATGGAAGGTTTTCATCTTCTCATATTGAACATCTCGCGCCGTCCCTGCACGGAGTCCTTTAAACTTGACCGAGACAGTAAATACACTGTCAGTACCCCTTTGAGGTTGAGTTCATGTGGATACGCTTCGATCAATTGAGAACCGCTGACGGGGATATGCCCGATAAATCCGCGTTGCAATGACGTAAGTCACGCACGCGACGCGTAACGCGTACAGCGTGCAAACTTCGACCGCGTCCCTTGCCCCTCGACCACTACGCTCTGACTGCCCGGCCTCGCCGCGCCTCGAAGGAGCCATTTAATCCACTCTTTCTTGGCTGTCGCGCACGTTTGCCAGCCTTTTTGCTGCCCAGCCAGCCTACAACCACTCGTGTCCGATTACTCTGCCCGTGGCAGCGTTGTCGTTGCTGTACCCAGCGCAGCGAGACCAGCGCAGTTGAAGGTCCGCATATTGATATTTCAGCTGCCCCTTCACAGATATCCTGACTCACGTAGCAGTTGTAGCTTGCGTTCAGCCTTCGACGAGTCTATCGCGTCTGCGTAAAATGGGCTCAAGGCGTTGGCCAAGCACGCTATCTTCATCTCGATCCACATTTCAAGATTTGATAGCTGATACTGATTACTGGCAACAAGCTCAGATATACGCTCGAATCCGGTGCGACTGCCCATGCTTCAGCTCCGTCCTCGTACACCCACCCTGCCGACCCTTGACCTGATCAGAATTTGCCCCCCGGTGCTCAAGGTTTCGCTTGCAGGTTTTTAGTGGTAACCTTGGCTGGAATCAAGACCCCACATCTCATCATCGGTGCATCGTGCTGGTTGCTATCTTGCATTTGCCTATCACGTCGCTCGTGCAGCTTCCGCGTCCGCCCTCAGTTGTCTTCGCGATCTACATGGCTTCGTCAAAAATGCAGGTACTCTGTGGAGGTCAGGGCACCTTGGACTACGCGCAGCGCGTCGGCGCTCTAGGACTCTTCGAGCTCCCGGGCGACCTGGCCTACGATCCCGCTCATGACACCGTGCGCCTTTGTCTGCTCTGGGATAAGCCACAGGGACCTGGCAATTCTACTGTCCGGCTCACATCCTTGTCATTTGCTGTGCTGACTTGGATCGAGGTGCTTTTCTGCACGAAGCGGGCGAGCTAGCTCGGCTAATGGACTCGTATGCTCCAACATGTGCACCGTCTCTGCTGAATCGTTCCTCGTTAACCCTCTGTCGTTGCCTCAGTGCATGATGCCCCGACCTTCGCTTCTGGGAGGCTGCGCGTCTGCCGGTTCTTATTTCTCTAAGGGATTTAGACGACCGACTCTTCCTCCACAAGCTGGTCCATGCTTCGAATTCGGGTGCATCTGGTGCTTTCCACATGTGGTCATATTTTGCGAGCACCGCCGAGAGACCTTGTCGGCGCATTCTCAAGCTGGCGCATGCGATCCGAATCTCGTGACATCTGGGTATTTACTGTCTTGGGTTCTTATCTACTAACGGCCCCTCCGAAGAGTCAGCGTCCGTTCTATCTCATCATCATCGAGCATGGCAGGCCTCAAAATGCTTGCGTTGACAAATTGGCATTTCTTCGAGCCAGCCTGCGTGTGATGGACGCTGGAGCACGCCGCCACACGTTGCCATGATTCTGGGAAATGTGCGCCGCTGGTTCTTTGCGTACTACGACCCTGCGAGATGCAAATTTGATCGTGTTCTCACCCCATCAGTCTTCTCCAACCCATTACAAGCAGCAGATCACCATTTGCGCCTATCAATAGGCACCTGTGTTACTGTCTTGAAGGTCTGGCGGATTGACAACGATGCCAATGCGATTTGTCCATCGAACGGCGCCGCTAAGACAGTACCGCCTCCTCCCGACGGAGGAGAGAGTCGGCCTCACTCGAACAACCCAGGCCTACGCTGTGCCAAGCTTCACCTCTCCGTAGGCGTCCCCTCAAGACTACTGCCCCGAGGCTCACGTCGATGTGGCTATATTAAACGTAGGCGGCTTCAGGTCCAGAGGACGGGAGGTCGTCCTCGAAAGAAACCTTTGGGCCACTGACCTCCAGCTGACCTCCTCCCCAACTTTCCGTGAATATTTTAGGTCCGTCCCCCCTTTATTTGTTCTTCCAAAATGCTTTGACGCCCAAATGGCAGATCGGAGCCTATTGCTCCGGACCTCACGTCAGCGTAAACTCCGACTCTTACTCCCAACACACTTCCGAAGCGCCGTTCTATCGAGACTATTCGGGCTCGAGTTCCACCCGAAACCCAGCATTAGGCTCTTATACGGGCTCTAGAACCAATAACCAACCCGATTACAATGGCGCAGACCTACTTCCCTGCGCGCAAGCTGGCCCTGTCGCCAACGCAGGAAAAAGACAGCAACGCGGCTGGCTTCGCCCCGTCGCACGCTGCGGACATCGTCGCGCACGTTGCCGACGTTCAGGAAGCCTATGTCGACCAGAAGAACCGGTAAGCCATTGGCCCTGTTGCTTGAGACTTGGTCGCTGAACGAACCCTGATCAGTCTTGTGACGGCCATTGACGCGACTCGGTCCCTGCTCACCGACGTCCGGTCGTTCAACAAGGACTCCTGGGTCGTCAGGTACCCCCAGCTCGCTCCCAAGCCGGCGTCGACGCTCGTCCGGAGCATGTCGTTCGCTGACGAGCCGACGACTACGCACGACGTGATGGTCGGCGCGCCGAAGCACCCGCTTCAGCGGTCTCTGACGCTGGCAAGCCTGGCCGACGCTGCGGCGCATGCCAAGGAGCAGCCCGAGGCGGAGGACTTGTCGTCCGAGTTCTCCGTCCTGCGCCTCGACCTCAAGATGGGCCCGGCCGGCGGTCCGGCCGCACTGGTCAGCCAACTCGAGAAGGCGTCGATTGCCAACCTCGTCGACGAGCGCGTGCAGGCGTCCATGGCGCACATGGACAAGCTTCGCACGCGTGTCGAGGACACGTCGTCCAAGGTGCTCGTCACCGGCGACCTCAACGCTGGCAAATCGACCTTCGTCAACGCTCTTCTTCGCCGGGACGCCATGCCGGTTGACCAGCAGCCGTGCACGTCTCTATTCTGCGAGGTCCACGATGCAGCGGAGAACAACGAGACCGAAGAGGTCCACGTCGTCGTCGAGGGCAAGACGTACAACATCAATGACGAAGCCACCTTTACTCGCCGCCCGATTGCGGATCTCGACAAAATCGTCACTGAGTCGGACGTCCACCACACGCTCAAGGTTTACCTATCCGACGAGCGTCCGCAGCACGAGTCACTCCTGCGCAACGGAGTTGTCGACATCTCGCTCATCGACGCGCCCGGTCTCAACACCGATTCGCTGAAGACCACCGCCGTCTTCGCGCGCCAGGAAGAGATTGACGTCGTGGTCTTCGTCGTTTCGGCGGAGAACCACTTCACGCTCTCGGCCCAGGACTTCCTGTTCAACGCGAGCAACGAGAAGGCGTATCTTTTCATTGTGGTGAACAAGTACGACCAGATCCGCGACAAGGAGCGCTGCCGTCGCCGCGTGCTTGAGCAGATTAAGAAGCTCAGCCCGCGCACCTGGGACGACGCCGAGGACCTTGTGCACTTTGTGGACTCGTCCGCGCCGGAGGGCAGCGAGAGCTTTGGCCGCCTCGAGAGCGCGCTGCGCAACTTCGTGCTGGTCAAGCGCGCGAAGAGCAAGCTGCTCCCTGTCACGACGTACCTGACCAACCTCCTCGCCGACGTCGACATCCTCGCCTCGGCCAACTCCATCGTCGCCCACAACGAAGCGGAGCAGGCGAAGGCCGACCTGGACCGCACACGCCCCGTCCTCGAGAAGATGAAGGCCGAGCGTGAGGCGCTCGAGGACGGCCTCGAGGGCGTGGAGGACGAGCGCACGCGCACGTCCGGCGAGCACGCCAAGGCGATGCTGAGCGGTGCACTCGCCCGCGTCGCCCAGGGCGAGCTCGCGCTGGCGTCGAACAAGGTCGTGCTGCCCAGCTACCCCGGCCTGCTCAACATCTGGGACTACGTCGTCGACGTGCGGCGCGCGCTCCTGGCCAGCGTCGACCTCGCCGTCAAGGCCGCGGAGGACGAGGCGCGCGTCGTGACGACGCAGGGCGTCAACGATATCGCCACGCTCGGCGACAAGTTCCTCCCGGCGGACGTCGAGCGCTCGCGCCGCGTGTTCATGCCCGAGGCGATGTTCTCGCCGCGCAAGCGCGTGGACCAGAAGCAGCGCCGCGTGAGCGCTGCGCGCGCACAGTATGGCCTTGGTCTCGGCCTCGCGCACCGCACGGAGCTGCTCGAGCCGACGCTCGCAGACATTTTCGACGTGCAGCACTACCTCTCGGTCCACTTCGGCAACGGGCACGGCAAGACGGTCGATGACGAGGAGAACGCGCTCGGCATCCTGAGCCTCGCGTCCGTGGGCGTTGGTGCGCTCACCGTCGCGGGCGGCAAGGCGCTCGGCGCGCGTGGGCTGCTCGAGGCGGGTGTGCGGTTGAGCGAGCTGCTCGGCGATGAATCGTCGCGCCGCTGGATCGCGCCCGTTCTCGGCGGTCTCGTACTCGCAGGTGCGGCGTACCTTGTGCTCGAGCTTCCAGCAAGCGTCCCGCGCACCGTCGGCCGCCGCATCTCTGCAGCGCTAGAGGCCGACAAGTGGGAGGCAGGACAGCGCGAGCGCGTCGAGCGGGAGACACGGAAGGTGCTCCGCCTCGCGAGCTGGGATGTGCGCGAGCGCTTCCGCGGCGCGATGGAGGAGCGTGGGCGTGCGGTCAAGGGCGCCGAGGAGATGCGCGACCGTGCCATGAAGGCTGTAGAGTGGTTCACCGAAGTTGGAAGGCGGACGGTCGAGGTGCGCGAGGTGGGCGGACTCGGAACGTTCACGCCTGCGTGAGGTGCGTTATGTTCGCTGTCAACCTCGTCTGCCTTCTGACCAATTTGCAGCTTCCATACTTACGTCCCACTCAACCACGATGCTCGCAAAGGAGCACATGCCACCCGCCCGTCACGACCTCCAAGAAGAAGAACCAAGAACATGAAGTCTGTACTCTACTGCACGCCTTCGACTCCCCATTCACGACCACTATTCCGTATCGTTACGTCCTCCCATTTACTGCCCGCCGTGCTCTTCCGTCCCGCTCATGAAGTGGCGCCTCACCCGCCCGTGACTCGTGCGCCAGCTTGGCCACCCTCCTTGTTCGCCCATTTCGTTTCCTCTAGCTTGCTCTCTGACTCGATATTTGTTGTTCACGACCCCCCACCCCTATGCCTCGCGTTGTGTTTAGAAAACGCTCCCACCCACCCCCGCGCCCGGAAGGAAAGTGTCCGTAGCTTTTTGGAAATGCAGCACCTGTGTTCTCCACTGGCCGACCGCCGAATGTCGTGCTCGCGGTAGATTGGTCACTGCGGCATTCCCCGAGTTCCTCGGAGATCCTGAACTGACATGGCTTTCTCCCTGTTTTTCGAAAAACGAACTTTCATGAAAATTGACAGGTGGCCGAGTGCCGTTTAGGGTTGAAGAAAAATTGCAGGGCCCCTTCCCGCCCGAAGGCCTGGCAGGGGACACTATGTACACAAGAGACGACGGTGACAGGCCACCGGACGGCTTCCCTCCGCGCAGCACGACGGCGTGAGCAGGAGGGAGAGGCGCGTGCTGGACCTGGCTCTCCTGGCTCGCCTTATATACCCCCACAGGGCGCTTGTCGCGATGTCCCGGGCGGCGAGATGCGCTGCGGAGCATGATGCCGAGTCGGATTCCCCGCGGAAACGAGCTCCCTCCGGCAACGCTGTTCCAGCGGCGCAGGACTGCAGACTATCTGCATGTTCTGCGCTCAGAATTGTGCAGAAAATGAGGCAGAGACGAGCTCACTTGCTGAACCACCGGCAGAGAGAACTTGCACGCGAGATTGTGCGCCTGATGCGGTATCCACGAAGTGCACAGGCGCCGTATCGCATTCATTCCCGTACTCCCTCCCGCACACTTTCCATTCTATTTGCACGCTGGACTGTGAGCTCTCTGAAAAACCGCTGTTCTCTGTGTCTGAGTCGCGCAAGAGGAGCGAGAGGTACACCGTCTCAGCACCTGCGATCAACCTTATCGCCGGCGTTTCCACTGCCAAGAGTGTATTTTTGGTCAACGCTGCCTAAGCAACGTGTTCTCGACTCAATTCTGCGATAGCCTCACTAACATTGAGCCACGTCTGATCGGTCATTCTCACGCCCAGACACGGGGATTCTGCTTTGGGTGAACGGCAAAGTGTATTGTGACTAGAACTATGCTATGTACAGGCTGCATGACACGGCGGGCGAGAAGTAGTTACAGTGAGCAGCCAAGACTGCGTTATCAACAGCCGCAGGAGAGATGGCCACTGCCGGCCCCGGCGCTGACACGCGATGACGGCGCCGACCCCACGCGCGACACGAACGCGCACTCGCAGTGCATCCACGGTCAGCCGAGACGCCGGTGCGCCCAGAGCCGTGACGGAAGCCCGCCGATCTCCCGAACGAGACGCTTCCGTGGGCAACCTGCTGCGACTCGTCCGGTGCGAGCGCGTTGACGAGATCGCGATCGCCAGCCCGCCGTCCTCCCGCGCGACGGGGGAAGGCGATTGGCCGGGCGCACGATGCCGGCTCAGTGACCGCACGTGCGCAGCAGCGGTCTCGGCGCTGCCGCATTCGTCGGGCTCAGCAGACGGAGAGCTGGGTGAGGCGAGTCAGACACGCCGTGGGCAACAAAATGGGCCACTGACAACGCACCTTCAGCGCAGAGTGAGCAGCGGCCCGCGCAAGGCATCCTGCGATAGAGGACACCCGGGAGACCGAGAATGGAGATGACTCGCGGAGAGCGACCTCGTGGGGTTCGGCGTCGGCGGGCGGGCGGGGGAATGCCGTCGGCGGCGGCGACGCGCAGCATGTCGCTCAACAAGACTCAGCGCGCAGCATCCTGTCACCGAGAGGATGCTGGGGGCACATTATGGGGAGGAATGGACACGGTCTTCTGCGGGGCATCAGCGGGATGGCGGGGAATCGACCGGACGAGGACTCACGACAGAGGGTCTTCCGCGCTGATTCGTGCGCGCGGGTGGTATCCTTGACCGCGAACGAGAGCGATGGGAACAGGCGAGAGCGATTCATCGCCTGATTCGCCGCACGCGAAGTCATCCCTCTGCGCCGGTATCGAGCTCTAGGCACAGCGGCGAAGCCGACCATGGAACTCTTCCGCGACGCAACTAATAGGCCGTATTCGTGCGCGTCAGACGCGGCAAGCGAGGTGGGACGGCGCTGCTGCGAGCGACAGTCAGCTGGGGCGATCACGAAAGCGCCGCAAGGAAGCAACTCACCCTGACGGTCGAGAGTCGCGGTGATGAGCGTGGGATGGGCGACGCTGCTTCCTGCATCAACTGTCGGCGGGATCAACGAGTTCCACTCGACCTGCAGCGAGGGTGAGTTGGAGGGACGGCGGGAGGCGGTGCGAACAAAGAATCGATGATCAGCGGGAAACGCTAGGCGGACCATCGCCAGAGAGACGCCGTGGGTCACAGGCCGACAGAGAACGCGACCGGAGGGCGAAAACTCGAAAAGCAAAAACGGAATGTGCGCGTACCTCCATCGCCGGCCGAGCTGGCGTCCAGAAAATCGTTGCGCTCGGACGAGCGTCCACGCATCCGGGTACTTGAGGTTGTTGAACCCGTTGGACGCGTGGAGGCCAGTCGGTGGTCGCGGGGTCGACGGGGGAAGTAGGAAGGCAACCCGGGGACAGTCAGCAAAGTCCGACGCGCCGCAGTTCGCGCTTACCGACAGACTCGCTCGTCGGCGTGCAGTCACGGGGTACGATGAAATGCATTCTCCGGTCGGTCTGCGACAAAGGTGTGAGGACGGTGGGATTGGCGCACGCAAAGGCACAACGGACCTTCGAGCACGTAAAGGGGATATCGTCGCGAAGCAGCGCGCGCGCAGCGATTTGGGGGGAGAACGAGAAAGGAGGGCGTCGGGGGCGCGCTCTTATGTGTGTTGCGAGGGAAGAGAGCAAGCGCGGAGCGGAACCAACTCCGCACCCAAGCGGCCAACTGCGGAATTTCCAAATTCTCCGTGCCCGGAGATTCGCACGTAATCCGGGAAATGGGTTCGGCCTCAGCCATTTCATCTCCTCGCACGATCGGGGCACCGTGCTCGAGCGGCGTTCCGAGCTCGGTGCATGCACCGCCGGCGTCATGACCGCCGCTGTTCCTCGAGCAGCCACGACGCACGCCCTGCACGGAGGGCGCCGTCCTGCACCTCTCTCCTAATTTCGCACGTGTGGCAGGAAAGAATCCACGTGCAGCTTGCTGATTTTACCCTCGCCGAGGGACACTCTCTCATCGTTCGCACGATGCAATGGTTTCTTTGCGTTCGCCACACAGACGCCGTGAAGCCCTCTCGCGCGAATGAGCCACCAGCCTATGTCTCGCAGAGGGGAGTGATATCTTTTGCTTGACGCAGTGTAGAAACGTTGGTGCCGCGCCGCAATGTGAGAGAATGGACCCCACACCGCTGGAATGCGCGGAAACGCAAAATCTTACACTCTCAGCAGTGCGAGGCGTTATTCAGGTGTAGCGCACAATCAAGGTCAGTATATGTACTTAGTATATGCTACTTTCGTCAGAATTGATAGCCCGATCAGCCAACGTTACAGTTGCGAGGCGTTGGACCCGCGGAGTGTGACCAACGAGATTTAGGGAACAAACCGGTCCTTCTCAACCGGTGAGGACCATCCATTGGGGGTGTTTACGTGTAGATTGAGAAGTGCCGTGAGCTGAGGGGTTCAAAATGCAGGTGAGACGCGATTTCGAGCCAGGAACAGAGCCGCGTGATAGAATGACGCGCTTCAGACTCCGCTGCTTCGAAACAACGAGCCGAGTGTGAGCGAGTCCCCGAGCTGGGTATCCGTAATACCGGAACCAATAGCTTAATAACGGCCGGGAAAATGCTTCTGGCAGAGATCTGGCCCGGAATCGCAGGCGAGGATCGCGTGTTCGGCCTGTTGGTGCGTTTGCGTCGCTTTCGCAACGTATCTATTGACTCCCTGCTTCGGCGTTTCGGTAACATCAATCAGCTGACCGATTTTAGCTATGCTCCGCAGCTGCACAGCGCGCGTAGCTAGGCCAACGCGTCCAGGATGCGATTTCGGCAATATGCACCTTTTTAGGGTCCAGCATACCCCCTGGCAGTCCTCCCCGTCCCTCAACCTCACGGGCGCTTATTCTATATTGAGACGTTGCTGAGAGACAGAAAACATGTCGAGACCTGCAATATTGCGCGAGGAATTCCCTCCTAGGCTCGAGGAAGGGGTTGGTTCAGACTCCGCCTTTCCTCGAGTCTGGCCGGCGCGCACATCGACTCTTGTCCGGGTCCGAGCCCGCCCGGACTTTCTCACGCCGGAATCTCAAACATTACGTGCGTGGCTGCGTCCTGGCAACAATCTCGCCAAGAAACGAAGCCGAATGGGCGAGAAATGCCGTCGGGCGAGAAATGGTGCTATCGCGCCGGGCGCGCAATCTCGATCGTTTCGCAACCATCAAGCTCCGGATGGCGACGCGAGAGAAGCCGCAGCAGCAATTTGCGTGCCGCGGCGGCGAGACCGGCGGGCGACTCGTTGCATGCACAGCGGGTCCCAGTACTATCGCAAGTATACCCCCTCCTGCAGCGGGATCGAGCTCACGGGCGCTTATTCTGACCAAGTCTGGCATTTCCGTCCGCGTGAGACGCTCGGGGCACACGGACGGTCGTGCGAATGCGAGTGCAACGGTCGACGGTGGCGACTTGCCACCGTCCGGTTGCACGGAAATCCCGCGTCGCGACGGCACGTCTGATACTATTTCCGGTGCATTATCAATCCGTTACGATACTCCGGGATCCCTGCGGAACGGAGAGCGTTCCTGTGAGCTATAAGGGCTTGTTCGGGCTGTCCGACTCTGCAATCGGCTGTTCCTTGCCATCCGTCCACCCACGACGCGACCCCTCGCGCTCTCCGTCGGCACACACGCTCTCACTGCACGCGGCACACCGTCTGACTCGTTCCTCACGCCCCGTCGCAGTCTCCGAGCTCGTCGATGCTGCGGCGCACGGATGACACCGGTGAGCGTTCTCGCTCTTGTCCTCTTACTTTCACTTACATGCACCGTCCGTCGTGCATGGTCATCGCCGCAGACGACTCCAACGTCGCATCCAAGTCATAACGCTTGCGCGCAACCTTCCCACGTCGACCTCAACGTTCCTGGAGCCCTCGCGACCGGCGGTCACGGTGCGCTCGTCGTCCATGATCAATGCTTCGTTTCCGTACTCATCGTTTTCCTTCGCACAGAAACTCTGCCGCTTCCGACGCAGAGCATCCATGGCGACACGCTGACCCTGCTCGCTGCGACAGAGCAGCCCGGAGAACGCTCGTTGTCGCCCCAATCTGCAAAATGCTCGCGGTCGGCGTCGTGCTCGTCGCACACACCCGCAACTTCGTCGTGACAATCAACCGGGTGAGTGCGCGTCTAGACCGTTCCAGAACGTCTGTTGATGGTTTCCCAGTCATTCTATCGCCCTTGACGACGTCTCGCCGCCGTTCTTCTCAACGCCGGCCGGTGCGTCGCGCACATGGACGCTTTTCGAAAACTCACGCTGATGGGTCTTGCAGTCGACGAAGCCGTCGGGCCCGTCCCACTGGCTGACCTCGCCGTCTCGCTGAGCCCTGGCATCGACAATTGTGAGTGCACGTCGTCGCCGTGATGAGGCCCCTATAGCCCGCGTCTCATTCTTCGTCACCGACACTGACATCTGGGCCCCATCGTTGTATAGGGTAGGCAATGGGGCGGTCCTTGCTGTGCCGCTTTGTCCGCTGGGGAGGTGAGTCAAGTAATTCTTGTCGAGTTCCTCGCCGCCGACGCCGACATCTCCCTTCAGGGTAGGCAATGGGGCGGTCCTTGCTGTGCCGCTTTGTACACTGGGGAGGTGAGTCAAGTAATGGGCATCGAGTTTTTTCAAGACGACGCTGACGTTTCCCTTCAGAAGGGTAGGCAATGGGGCGTTCCTTGCTGAGCCCCTTCATTACACTGCAAAGGTAAGTGAAGTAATGCTCGTTGCGTCGCGCCAACGTCACTGTGCAGCTCACACCATCATCAACGTCAGTCATTGAAGGCTTCGAGCATCGGGCTCGACGTTGTAAACCGAGCTCGCAAACTTCACTATCGGTGAGCGCGCGCCGTCGAGACCCATTCGGACACGCAGTAAGTTTCTTTTCGAAAGGGTCCACCCTCGACCGCCAGCAGTCCATCGAGGTCAAGATCTACCAAGTCGTCGTTGACGTTTGAGGCAGCGGCGAGCTCGCAGGCACGTTCAGATTGCTAGACAACGACTCCAGCTGACATTGTTGCTCGCTCAGACACGGCCATCGAGGTCAAGATCTAGCAGACGGCGGCAAAGCGTCCAACTCAACGGCGGGCACGGTGAGCTCACAGACGATGCGTGCCCGAGAACCGCGCTGATGAGCTCGGCGGCGCGGCAGGCGGCTTGTAGAAGGTCGGAAACGGCGGGAGCAGCGGACGCGCGGCCGGAGTCATGCGCGGGGGAGGGCATGCGCAACGAGCACAGCAGCGAGCGCGAGTGCGTCTGTCGCGGCGGGGGCGCGGGGGAGTGCAGGGATCAGAAAGCGTGTATTGGGTGGACGGCGAGGGCATGTACAAAGACGGGCTGCGTGGGCGCGCTGCGCGCGCCCCCGCCAAGGCAGGAGCCGCGGCTCACAGCGCAGCGGCACTCGCGGGCGGCGCTCGCGAGGGCGGCGAAGGTGCGGCGCGCGGCAGCGGACGCGGTGGAAGGCAAGGGCAGATGCGGGCCAAACCCGGCCGCGACGGACCGAATGGCGCAGACGCACTTCCCTGCGCGCAAGCTGGCCCTGTCGCCAACGCAGGAAAAGGACTGCAACGCGGACGGGTGCGCGCAATCACATGTTGCGGACATCGTCGCGCACGTTGGGCGCGTGCAGGAGGCCTATGTCGACCAGAAGAAGAGGTATGCCATTGGCCCTGTTGCTTGAGACTTGGTCGCTGAACGAACGCTGATCAGGCTTGTGATTGCCATTGACGCGACTCGGTCCCTGCTCACCGACGATCGTTCGTCCAACAAGGACTCCTGGGTCGTCACGTACCCTGCAGCTTGCGCCCAACCCGGCGTCGACGATCGTCCGCTGCATGTGATTCGCTGACGAGCCGAGGACGACGCACGACGTGATGGTGGGCGCGCGCAAGCACCCGCTCCAGCGCTCGCTGACGCTGCCGATCCTGGCCGACGCTGTGGCGCACGCCAAGAAGCAGCCCACGACAGACGACGTGTGCTCCGTGTTCTCCGTCCTGTGCGTCGACCTCAAGATGGGCCCGGCCGGCGGTCAGTCCGCACTGGTCAGCCAACTCGAGAAACCGTCGATTGCCCACCGCACCGACCGGCGCATACAGCCGTCCATGGCGCACATGGATCAGCTTCGCACGCACGTCGAGCACACGTCGTCCAAGGTGCTCGTCACCGCCGAGCCAAGGCTGGCAAGTCGACCTTCGTCAACGCTTTGCTTGGCCGGGATGCATGCTGACTGACCGGTTGCAGCGCACGTCTCTGTTCTACGAGGTCCACGATTCCACGGAGGGCGCCGCCATCAAGCGTGCTCACGTCGTCGCCGTCGAGCATGAGCCGTACAACATCAACGAATGATGCCAACCTTGCACTTAACGCGCGATGTTCGAGTTCGACGCAAGTCTCACCGAGTCTCGCGTCCACCGCACGCTCCGAGCTACCTGTCCGACAGGCGCATGCAGCGTAAGTCGCTCTCGCGCAACAAGGTTGTCGAAACCTCGCTCACCGACACTAGCGGTCTCGAGGTCGACTCACCGAAGAGCCCTGTCGTCTTTTCGCCGGACGAGGAACTCGTCGTCGTCGTCGTCGTCTCGGCCAAGAACCACTCCAGGCTCGCCGCTCGAGATGTCCCGCGCAACGCGGGCAACGAGAAGGCGTATCTCTTCATCGTCGTGTGCAAGTGCGACAGAATCCGTGCTGTCCCCGCCGCGCACGCGAGCAGATCAAGAAACTCACCCGCAACGACGGCGAGGACCCTCGCGACTAGTCCGCGCCGGAGGGCAGCGAGAGCTTTGGCCGCCTCGAGAGCGCGCTGCGCAACTTCGTGCTTGTCAAGCGCGCGAAGAGCAAGCTGCTCCCGGTCACGACGTACCTGACCAACCTCCTCGCCGACGTCGACATCCTCGCCTCGGCCAACTCCATCGTCGCCCACAACGAAGCGGAGCAGGCCAAGGCCGACCTGGACCGCACGCGCCCCGTCCTCGAGAAGATGAAGGCCGAGCGTGAGGCTCTCGAGGACGGCCTCGAGGGCGTGGAGGACGAGCGCACGCGCACGTCCGGCGAGCACGCCAAGGCGATGCTGAGCGGTGCACTCGCCCGCGTCGCCCAGGGCGAGCTCGCGCTGGCGTCGAACAAGGTCGTGCTGCCCAGCTACCCCGGCCTGCTCAACATCTGGGACTACGTCGTCGACGTGCGGCGCGCGCTCCTGGCCAGCGTCGACCTCGCCGTCAAGGCCGCGGAGGACGAGGCGCGCGTCGTGACGACGCAGGGCGTCAACGATATCGCCACGCTCGGCGACAAGTTCCTCCCGGCGGACGTCGAGCGCTCGCGCCGCGTGTTTATGCCCGAGGCGATGTTCTCGCCGCGCAAGCGCGTGGACCAGAAGCAGCGCCGCGTGAGTGCCGCACGCGCGCAGTATGGCCTCGGTCTGGGCCTCGCGCACCGCACGGAGCTGCTCGAGCCGACGCTCGCAGACATCTTCGACGTGCAGCACTACCTCTCGGTCCACTTCGGCAACGGGCACGGCAAGACGGTCGATGACGAGGAGAACGCGCTCGGCATCCTGAGCCTCGCTTCCGTGGGCGTCGGTGCGCTCACCGTTGCGGGCGGCAAGGCGCTCGGCGCGCGCGGGCTGCTTGAGGCTGGCGTGCGGTTGAGCGAGCTGCTCGGCGATGAGTCGTCGCGCCGCTGGATCGCGCCTGTGCTTGGCGGTCTCGTACTCGCGGGCGCGGCGTATCTTGTGCTCGAGCTTCCTGCGAGCGTCCCGCGCACCGTCGGCCGCCGCATTTCTGCAGCGCTAGAGGCCGACAAGTGGGAGGCAGGACAGCGCGAGCGCGTCGAGCGGGAGACACGGAAGGTGCTCCGCCTCGCGAGCTGGGACGTGCGTGAGCGCTTCCGCGGCGCGATGGAGGAGCGCGGGCGCGCGGTCAAGGGCGCCGAGGAGATGCGCGACCGCGCCATGAAGGCTGTAGAGTGGTTCACCGAAGTCGGAAGGCGGACGGTCGAGGTGCGCGAGTTGGGCGGACTCGGAACGTTCACGCCTGCGTGAGGTGCGTTGTGTTCGCTGTCGGCCTCGTCTGGCTTCTGACCAGCTTGCAGCACCCATTGGTCCCACTCAACGACGATGCTTGCAAAGGAGCACATGCCACCCGCCCGTCACGACCTCCCAAGAAGAACCAAGAACATGAAGTCTGTACTCTAGTCCACGCCTTCGACTCCCCATTCACGACCACTATCCCGTATCGTTACGTCCTCCCATTTACTGCCCGCCGTGATCTTCCGTCCCGCTCATGAAGTGGCGCCTCACCCGCCCGTGACTCGTGCGCCAGCTTGGCCACCCTCCTTGTTCGCCCATTTCGTTTCCTCTAGCTTGCTCTCTGACTCGATATTTGTTGTTCACGACCCCACCCCTATGCCTCGCGTTGTGTTTAGAAGCGTTAGGAAGGAAGTTGGAAATGCAGATTGTGTTATCACTGCGGCATCTTCCGAGTTCCTCGGAGATCGTCAAGGTGCTTCAGAAAACGAACTTTCATGAAGATTGACAGGTGGCCGAGTGCCGTTTAGGGTTGAAGAAAAATTGCATAGTCCCCTCCCGCCCGAAGGCCTGGCAGGGGACACTATGTACATGAGCAAAGACGGTGACAGGCCACCGGACGGCTTCCCTCCACGCAGCACGACGGCGTGAGCAGGAGGGAGAGGCGCGTGCTGGACCTGGCTCTCCTGGCTCGCCTTATATACCCCCACAGGGCGCTTGTCGCGATGTCCCGGGCGGCGAGATGCGCTGCGGAGCATGATGCCGAGTCGGATTCCCCGCGGAAACGAGCTCCCTCCGGCAACGCTGTTCCAGCGGCACAGGACTGCAGACTATCTGCATGTTCTGCGCTCAGAATTGTGCAGAAAATGAGGCGGAGACGAGCTCACTTGCTGAACCACCGGCAGAGAGAACTTGCACGCGAGATTGTGCGCCTGATGCGGTATCCACGAAGTGCACAGGTGCCGTATCGCATTCATTCCCGTACTCCCTCCCGCACACTTTCCATTGTATTTGCACGCTGGACTGTGAGCTCTCTGAAAAACCGCTGTTCTCTGTGTCTGAGTCGCGCAAGAGCAAGAGAGGTACACCGTCTCAGCACCTGCTATCCACCGTATCGCCGGCGTTTCCACTGCCAAGAGTGTATTTTTGGTGATGGCTGCCTAAGCAACGTGTTCTCTTAATTCCGCGATAGCATTGAGCCACGTCTGATGGGATCGGTCATTCTCACCCCCGGAGACGGGGATTCTGCTTTGGGTGAACGGCAAAGTGTATTGAGACTAGAACTATGCTATGTACAGGCCGCATGACACGGCGCGCGACAAGTAGTTACAGCGAGCAGCCAGGAGTGCCTTGCGAACAGGCGCCGGAGAGATGGCGACCGCCGGTCCCGACACACGATGACGGGGGAGCCACTGCGCGCGCTCGCAGTGCATCCACGCTCAACCGAGACGCCGGTGCGCCCAGAGTCGTGACAGAATCCCGGGCCCGCGTCTCGAACGCCACGCTCCCGTGGGCGGCCTGCTGCGACTCGTCCGTTGCGACGGCGTCGCAGAGATCGTGATCGGCGGTCCGTGCGAGTTGACGTCCTCGCGCGCGACGGGGGAAGGCAATTGGCCGGGCGCGCGATGCCGGCCCTCGTGAGCGCAAGTGCGCAGCAGCGCTCTCGGCGCCGCGTAATTCGCCGGGCTGAGCAGCGGGGACGACGGAGAGCTAGGTGAGGCGAGTCAGACACGCCGTGGGCAACAAAATGGGCCACTGACGACGCACCAGGGCCGAGCGCGCAAGCAGCCAGCGCGTACCATCCTGCGCTCGTGGACACCCGGGAGACCGAGAATGGAGACGATTCGCGGAGATCGACTTCGGGGGGTTGGCGTTGGCGGGCGTGCGAATGCCGTCGCCGGAGGCGGCGCGCAGCGACTCGCGCGACGAGACTGCGCGCGCCGCATACTGTCACCGAGGGGATGCTGGAGCCTTGTTGTGGGGAGGAATGGACACGGTTGTCTGCGAGGCATCAGCGGGGTGGTGGGGAATGGACCAGGCGAGAACTCACGACAGAGGCTCTACCGCGCTGAATCGCGCACGCGAGAGGTGTTCGTGACCCTGTACGAGCGCGGTGGCCCAAGGCGAGAGCGATCCATCGTTTGACTCGCGGCGCACGGCCCTGCTTCGTCCGGCGGCGCCAGTATCGAGCTCCAGGCACAGCGGCGAAGCCGACCATGAGACTCTTCTGCAACGCAACGGAGAGGCCGTGTTCGTGCGCGTCAGACCAGGCAAACGAGGTCGGACTGCGCTGCTGCGAGCGACAGTCAGCTGGGGCGATCACCGAAGCGCCGCAAGGAAGCAGCTCACCCTGGCGGTCGAAAGACGCGGATAAGACGCGGATACGAGCGTGGGTCGTGGGAAGCGTCTTCCCGCATCGAGCTTCGGCGGGGTAAACGAGTCCTACTAGAGCTGCAGCGAGCGTCAGTTGGAGAAACAGCGGGAGACGGCGCGAACAAAAAAACGTTCAGCAGCGGCAAACGCTTGGCGGGACGGCCAAAGGGCCATCGCCAGAGCGAATCCGGGGGTCACGGGCGGACAGAGAACGCGACCTGAGGGAGAAAACTCGAAAAGCGAAAACGGAATGTGCGCGTACCTCCCTCGCCGGCCGAGCTGGCGTCCAGAAAACTGTTGCGATTGTACGAGCATCCGCGCGTCCGGGTACTTGAGCGGTTGTTGGCGAGTTGGACGCGTGGGGCCGAGCCGGTGGTCGCGGGGTCGACGGGGAAAGCAGGAAGGCAACTTCGGGACAGTCAGCAAAGTCCGACGCGCCGCATCCCACGCTCACCGACGCACTCGCTCGTCGGCGTGCAGTCACGGGGTACGACGAAATGCATCCTCCGGTAGGTCTGCGGCAAATGTGTGAGGACGGTGGGATTGGCGCACGCAAAGGCACAACGGACCTTCGAGCACGTAAAGGGGATATCGTCGCGAAGCAGCGCGCGCGCAGCGATTTGGGGGGAGAACGAGAAAGGAGGGCGTCGGGGGCGCGTTCTTATGTGTGTTGCGAGGGAAGAGAGCAAGCGCGGAGCGGAAGCAACTCCGCACCCAAGCGGCCAACTGCGGAATTTGCAAATTCTCCGTGCCCGGAGATTCGCACGTAATCCGGGAAATGGGTTCGGCCTCAGCCATCTCATTGCCTCGCACGATCGGGGCACCGCGCTCGAGCGGCGTTCCGAGCTCGGTGCATGCACCGCCGGCGTCATGACCGCGATCCAACCCGCTGTTCTTCGAGCAGCCACGACGAACGCCCTGCACGGAGGGCGCCATCCTGCATCTCTCTCCTAATCTCCACCGTGTGACATGAAAGAATCCACGTGCAGCTGGCTGATTTTACCCTCGCCGAGGGACTCTCTCTCATCGTTCGCACGATGCAATGGTTTCTTTGCGTTCGCCACACAGACACCGTGAAACCCTCTCGCGCGAATGAGCCACCAGCGTTGCTTTGTTCATGTCTCGCAGAGAGGAGTGATATCTTTTGCTTGACGCAGTGGAGAAAGGTTGGTGCCGCGCTGCAATGTGACAGAAAGGACCCCACACCGGCGGTGGAGTGCTCGGAAACGCAAAATCCAACATTCTCCGCAGTGCGAGGCGTTATTCAGGTGTAGCGCACGATCAATGTCAGTATACGTACTCAGTGTATGCTACTCTTGTCAGAATTGATAGCCCGATCGGCCAACGTTACAGTTGCGAGGCGTTGGACCCGCGGAGTGTGACCAACGAGATTTAGGGAACCAACCGGTCCTTCCCAAACGGTGAGGACCATCCATTGGGAGGGTATTGACGTGTAGCTTAAGAAGTGCCGTGAGCTGAGGGGCTCAAACTGCAGGTGAGACGCGATTTTGAGCCAGGAACAGAGCCGCGTGATAGAATGACGCGCTTCAGACTCCGCTGCTTCGAAACAACGAGCCGAGTGTGAGCGAGTCCCCGAGCTGGGTCTCCGTAATACCGGAACCAATAGCTTACAAACTGCCGGGAAAATGCTTTTGGCAGAGATCTGGCCCGGGAGCGCAGGCGAGGATCGCGTGTTCGGCCTGTTGGTGCATTTGCGTCGCTTTCGCAACGTATCTATTGACTCCCTGCTTCGGCGTTTCGGTAACATCAATCGGCTGACTGATCTTAGTCACGCTCCGCAGCTGCACAGCGTGCGTAGCTAGGCCAACGCGTCCAGGACGCGATTTCGGCAATATGCACCTTTTCAGGGTCCAGCATACCCGCTGGCAGTCCTCCCCGTCCCTCAACCTCACGAGCGCTTATTATATATATAGGCCCTGCTGAGACACAAAATTCAGGCCGCGGCCCGCAATATTGCGCGAGGAATTCTCTTCTAGGCTTGAGGAAGGGGTCGGTTCAGACTCCGCCCTTCCTCGAGTCTGGCCGGCGCGCACATCGACTCTTGTCCGGGTCCGAGCCCGCCCGGACTTTCTCACGCCGGAATCTCAAACATTACGTGCGTGGCTGCGTCCTGGCAACAATCTCGCCAAGAAACGAAGCCGAATGGGCGAGAAATGCCGTCGGGCGAGAAATGGAGCTATCGCGCCGGGCGCGCAATCTCGATCGTTTCGCAACCATCAAGCTCCGGATGGCGACGCGAGAGAAGCCGCAGCAGCAATTTGCGTGCCGCGGCGGCGAGACCGCCGGGCGACTCGCTGCATGCACAGCGGGTCCCAGTACTATCGCGGGTATACCCCCTCCTGCAGCGGGCTCGAGCTCACGGGCGCTTATTTTGGAAAGGTTTGGCACCTCGGTTGTGTGAGGCGCTCGGGGTGCACGGACGGCCGTGCGAATGCGAGTGCAACGGTCGACGGTGGCGACTAGCCACCGTCCGGTTGCAAGGAAATCCCGCGTCGCAACGGCACGTCTGATGCTATTTCCGGTGCATTATCAATCTCGTACGATACTCCGGGATCTCTGCGGAACGGAGAGCGTTCCTGTGAGCCATAAAGGTCTGTTCGGGCTGTCCGACTCTGCAATCGGCTGTTCCTTGCCTTCCGCCCACCAACGACGCGACCCCTCGCGCTCTCCGTCGGCACACACGCTCTCACTGCGCGCGGCACACCGTCTGACTTGTTCCTCATGCCCCGTCGCAGTCTCCGAGCTTGTCGATGCTGCGGCGCACGGATGACACCGGTGAGCGTTCTCGCTCTTGTCCTCTTACTTTCACTTACATGCACGGTCCGTCGTGCATGCTCATCGCCGCAGACGACCCCAACGTCGCATCCAAGTCAGCACGCTTGCGCGCACCCTTCCCACGCCGACCTCAACGTTCCTGGAGCCCTTGCGACCGGCGGGAACGGTGCGCTCGTCGTCCATGATCAATGCTTCGTTTCCGAACTCATCGTTTCCCTTTGCACATAACTGTGCTGCATCCAGCGCAGAGCATCTATGACGACACGCTGACCGTGCTCTTTGCGACAGAGCAACCCGGAGAACGCTCGTGGTCGTCCCGAAGCGCAAGATGCTCGCGGTCGGCGTCGTGCTCGTCGCGCACACCCACGACTTCGTCGTGACGATCAACCGGGTTAGTGCGCGTCTAGACCGTTCGAGAACGTCTGTTGATGGTTTCCCAGTCATTCTATCGCCCTTGACGACGTCTCGCCGCCATCCTCCTCAACGACGGCGGGTGCGCGCACATGAACGCTTTTTGGCAACTCATCCTGATAGCTGTTGCAATCGACAGCGCCGTCATGCTCGTCCCACTGGCCAACCTCGCAGTATCGCTGAGCCCCGGCCTTGACGATGTATGAGTGTACGTCGCGGCCGTTATTATGCCCCATAACCCCCGTCTCGCTCTTCGTCACCGACGCTGACGTCTGGGCCCCATCGTTGTATAGGGTGGGTAATGGGGCGGTCCTTGCTGTGCCGCTTTGTACACTGTGGAGGTGAGTCAAGTAATTCTTGTCGAGTTCCTCGCCGCCGACGCCGACATCTCCTTTCAGGGTGGGCAATGGGGCGGTCCTTGCTGTGCCGCTTTGTACACTGGGGAGGTGAGTCAAGTAATGTGCATCGAGTTTTTTTCAAGACGGCGCTGACGTTTCCCTTCGGGAGGGTAGGCAATGGGGCGGTCCTTGCTGAGCCCGCTTATTACACTGGAAAGGTAAGTGAATTTGTGCTCGTTGAGCCCCGCCAACGTCAGTCATCGAAGGCTTCGAACATCGAGCTCAACGTTGTAAACCGAGCTTGCAAACTTCACTAGTGGTGTGTGCGCGCCGTTGAGACACGTTGGGACATGCAGTTAGAGTTTATTGTGTAACGCCAGGCGTCCATCGAGGTCAAGATCTACCAGGCCGTCGTTGACGTTGGCGGCAGCGGCGAGCTCGCAGGCACGTTCAGATTGCTAGACAACGACTCGACCAGCTGACATTGTTGCTCGCTCAGATACGGGCATCGAGGTCAAGATCTAGCGGACGGCGGCGAAGCGTCCAAGTCAACGGCGGCCACGGTGAGCTCACGGAGTGTGGATGCCAGAGCACCGCGCTGACGAGCTCGACGGTGCGGCAGGCGGCTTGTAGATGGTCGGAAACGGCGGGAGCAGCGGTCGCGCGGTCAAAGGCATCCGCAGGGGTTGGCATGCGCAACGAGCACAGCAGCGAGCGCGAGTGCGTCCGTCGCGGCGGCGGCGGTGGCGCGGGGTGCGCAGGCATAAGAAAGCGTGTATTGGGTGGACGGCAAGGATGGCATGTACAAAATGGGCTGCGTGGGCGCGCTGCGCGCGCCCCCGCCAAGGCAGGGGCCGCGACTCGCAGCGCAGCGGCACTCGCGGGCAGCGCTTGGCGAGGGAGGCGAAGGGGCGGCGCGCGGCAGCGGACGCGGTGGAAGGCAAGGGCAGATGCGGGCCAAACCCGGCCGCGACGGACCGAATGGCGCAGACGCACTTCCCTGCGCGCAAGCTGGCCCTGTCGCCAACGCAGGAAGAGGACAGCAACGCGGACGGCTGCGCACAATCACATGCTGCGGACATGGTCGCGCACGTTGGGGGCGTGCAGGAAGCCTATGTCGAGCAGAAGAAGAGGTATGCCATTGGCCCTGTTGCCTGAGACTTGGTCGCTGAACGAACGCTGATCAGGCTTGTGATTGCCATTGACGCGACTCGGTCCCTGCTCACCGACGATCGCTCGCCCAACAAGGACTCCTGCGTCGTCAGGCTCCCTGCAGCTTGCGCCCAAGCCGGCGTCGACGATCGTGCGCCGCATGTGATTCGCTGACGAGCCGAAGACGACGCACGACGTGATGGTGGGCGCGCGCAAACACTTGCTCCAGCGCTCGCTGACGCTGCCGATCCTGGCCGACGCTGTGGCGCACGCCAAGAAGCAGCCCGCGACAGACGACGTGTCCTCCGTGTTCTCCGTCCTGCGCGTCGACCTCAAGATGGGCCCGGCCGGCGGTCAGTGCGCACGCGTCAGCCAGCTTGAGAAGGCGTCGGTTGCCTTCCTCTTCGACGAGCGCATGCAGCCGTCCATGGCGCACATGGATCAGCTTCGCACGCACCTCCAGCACACGTCGTCCAAGGTGCTCGTCAGCGCCAAGCCAACGCTGGCAAGTCGACCTTCTTCAACGCTGTACTTGGCCGGGATGCATGCTGACTGACCGGTACCAGCGCACATCTCTGTTCTGCGAGGTCCACGACACGGCGGAGAACGCCGCCACCGAGCATGTTCGCGTCGTCGCCGTCGAGCGCAAGTTGTACAACGTCGACCAACGGTGTCAACCTTGCACTCAAGGCCAGATGGCGGATCTCGACAAAAGTCTCACCGACTCTCGCGTGCACCGCACGGTCCAAGGCTACCTGTCCGACGCACGCATGCAGCGTGAGTCGCTCTCGCGCTACACGTTGGTCGAAACTTCGCTCACCGTCGCGCCAGGTCACAATATCGACACGTTGAAGAGCACAGCAACCTAGTCGCGTCAGGAGGAGCTCGACATCGTCGTCCCGGCCAAGAACCGCTTCAGGCTGGACGCTCGAGACGTCCTGCTCAACGTGAGAAACGGGAACGCGTACCTGTTCATCTTCGTGTAAAAGTACGACATAATCCACACCGTCCTCACCGCCTGCTCGAGCAGACCAAGAAGCTCAGCCCGCTCACCTGGGGCGACGCGGAGGACCTTGTGCACTTTGTCGACTCGTCCGCGCCGGAGGGCAGCGAGAGCTTTGGCCGCCTGGAGAGCGCGCTGCGCAACTTCGTGCTCGTCAAGCGCGCGAAGAGCAAGCTGCTCCCGGTCACGACGTACTTGACGAACCTCCTCGCCGACGTCGACATCCTCGCCTCGGCCAACTCGATCGTCGCCCACAACGAAGCGGAGCAGGCCAAGGCCGACTTGGACCGCACGCGCCCCGTCCTCGAGAAGATGCAGGCCGAGCGCGAGGCGCTCGAGGACGGCCTCGAGGGCGTGGAGGACGAGCGCACGCGCACGTCCGGCGAGCACGCCAAGGCGATGCTGAGCGGTGCACTCGCCCGCGTCGCCCAGGGCGAGCTCGCGCTGGCGTCGAACAAGGTCGTGTTGCCCAGCTACCCCGGCCTGCTCAACATCTGGGACTACGTGGTCGATGTGCGGCGCGCTCTTCTCGCAAGCGTCGACCTTGCCGTCAAGGCCGCGGAGGACGAGGCACGCGTCGTGACAACGCAGGGCGTCAACGAGATCGCCACGCTCGGCGACAAGTTCCTCCCGGAGGACGTCGAGCGCTCGCGCCGCGTGTTCATGCCCGAGGCGATGTTTTCGCCCCGCAAGCGGGTGGACCAGAAGCAGCGTCGTGTGAGCGCCGCGCGCGCGCAGTATGGCCTCGGTCTGGGCCTCGCGCACCGCACGGAGCTGCTTGAGCCTACGCTCGCAGACATCTTCGACGTGCAGCACTACCTCTCGGTTCACTTCGGCAACGGGCACGGCAAGACGGTCGACGACGAGGAGAACGCGCTTGGCATCCTGAGCCTCGCGTCCGTGGGCGTTGGTGCGCTCACCGTCGCGGGCGGCAAGGCGCTTGGCGCTCGCGGACTGCTTGAGGCTGGCGTGCGGTTGAGCGAGCTGCTCGGCGATGAGTCGTCGCGCCGCTGGATCGCGCCCGTGCTCGGCGGTCTCGTGCTCGCCGGCGCGGCGTACCTTGTGCTCGAGCTTCCAGCAAGCGTCCCGCGCACCGTCGGCCGCCGCATCTCTGCGGCGCTGGAGGCAGACAAGTGGGAGGCAGGGCAGCGCGAACGCGTCGAGCGGGAGACACGGAAGGTGCTCCGCCTCGCGAGCTGGGACGTGCGTGAGCGCTTCCGCGGTGCGATGGAGGAGCGCGGGCGCGCGGTCAAGGGCGCCGAGGAGATGCGCGACCGTGCCATGAAGGCTGTTGAGTGGTTCACCGAAGTTGGAAGGCGGACGGTCGAGGTGCGCGAGTTGGGCGGACTCGGAACGTTCACGCCTGCGTGAGGTGCGTTATGTTCGCTGTCAACCTCGTCTGGCTTCTGACCAGCTCGCAGCACCCATTGGTCCCACTCAACGACGATGCTCGCAAAGGAGCACATGCCACCCGCCCGTCACGACCTCCAAGAAGAACCAAGAACATGAAGTCTGTACTCTACTCCACGCCTTCGACTCCCCATTCACGACCACTATTCCGTATCGTTACGTCCTCCCATTTACTGCCCGCCGTGATCTTCCGTCCCGCTCATGAAGTGGCGCCTCACCCGCCCGTGACTCGTGCGCCAGCTTGGCCACCCTCCTTGTTCGCCCATTTCGTTTCCTCTAGCTTGCTCTCTGACTCGATATTTGTTGTTCACGACCCCCCACCCCTATGCTTCGCGTTGTGTTTAGAAAACGCTCCCGCCCACACCCCCGCGCCCGGAAGGAAAGTGTCCGTAGCTTTTTGGAAATGCAGCACCTGTGTTCTCCGCCGACTGCCAAATGTCGTGCTCGCGGGATGTCGATGGACCGGGCCGATGACGACAGCGATGGCTTGGTCAGCGCGCCAGGTTCGGTAACGATTCACCCGATCCTCGAGCTTGGAGGCAGACGACCATGTCGACGATGCGCGCGGTGCTTGTGAAGGACGGAAAGGGCCCCATCGAGAACCTGTATATCGGCGAGGCGCCTGTACCGACGCTCAAGCCGCAGCAAGTGCTCGTTAAGGTCGGTCTGAGCTTCCTTGGTGTGGCGTTGCAACTAACGGTGTTCCAGATCAAGGCCTTCGGGCTGAATCGCATGGATATCATGCAGCGGCAAGGTATAGCACTTATTCATATCATCCATGCACAGAATCATTCACTCAATATCACTCCGAGGGGGATACCCGGTACCGCCTGGAGCCTCTGAAATCCTCGGCGTCGAGTTCAGTGGAACCGTGGCCAAAGTCGGCGAAACCGCGTCTCAGTGGAAGGAAGGCGACGAGGTCTTTGGTCTGGTGCCCGGTGTAAGACATGCCCCCTGGTTTGCACAAGGAATCTGACACGATTCCTAGGGCGCCTACGCGGAATTCGTCGCTGTTTCGGAGACGCATCTCATGCGCAAGCCTGCGAGGCTGTCGTGGGTCCAGGCGGCCAGCGTCCCCGAAGCGTTTCTCACAGGCAAGCCCGATCTCGCCTGGCATTTTGAATGGGCCTTATTGACCTCTTTGCAGCATTTCAGGCGCTTGTTCTGATCTCTGACCTGCAGGACGGTGAAAGCGTGCTGGTTCACGCCGCAGCGTCCGGCGTGGGTGTCGCAGCGATACAACTTGCGAAGTTTCTCGGAGCGTGGGTCGCACCCCCCCTCGGGCACGGGACTCGACTTGCTCATATCGCAACAGGAAGAATATTATCGCCACCGCAGGCACTGATGAGAAGCTCACATGGCTGCGCGACTTTATTGGCGCAACGCATACCGCCAATTACAAGACGGAGGACTTCAGCCAGACCGTCAAATCCGCCACGGAGGGCAAGGGCGTCGATGTCGTCGTCGATTTTGTCGGCCGGACGCACTGGGAAAAGAACATCGACTCCCTCGCGGTGGATGGCAGGATGGTCATCCTTGCTGCACTCAGTGGTGCGTGATATTAGGCTTTACTCCAGGACGCTGGTTTGGCTAACCCGCCGGACCAGGCGCGGACATACCCAATGCAACGCTCCGGCCCATTCTGTATAAGAGGCTTCGCATTCAGGGATCGACACTGCGTTCGCGGTCCGAAGCTTATCAGGCGATCCTCATTCGCCGATTCCACGACGCCGTTGTGCAGGAACTCTCCGGTCAGGAGACAGATGGCCGTGTGAAGACGTACATTCACAAGGTAGGTACATCTAAAGGACTCGGCTCGCAGGCGGCTGAACCACTGCTAGGTCTACCCCTGGACTGAGATTCAGGATGCTACGAGAGAGATGGAGAACGCAGCTAATAGCGGAAAGATTATCGTCGAAGTCATCTAGCAGGCAGCACGTTCAATCTCACGCATACAACGCAGTGGAGGCTAAAAGTCTGGGTCATGCTGATGGACGCAGGCCTGACTGCGACCTTGATGTGGGACTTGGTAAGAGATTTGTCGGCGCAGCTTGCCCAGGCGATCCTTGGGCCGCGCGTTCAGCAGTATCAGCATAGACTAAGACAATGCTTCAAATCTCTTTCGCGTCCGTCAATTCAATGGCTCGCGGATCGAATTGGGTTTTCAGGCAAACGGTCGCCTTTACTTACCCTGGGTACGCTATGTATGTTGAATCTGACGCAACATGCATGATTTCTTAGGTCCGAATACATACTTAACCGCGATCGCGTCGTGCTTGCAGATCCACGTCAATTTGGACCTGCGCTTCCAGACAATCCGGAGGTCGGTCAAGGCACCAGAACTCCAAGTTCATCGTTGACGGCACCGGACTTGCCATCGACGTTCACTTCTTCTCCCTTCCTGCCCAAACAACAGTGAACCTGGGTTCTCATGCAACAGTCGGGGAAGCACGAAGCTCACCTGCCAGAACGGCGATGGTCTGACCAATCAGGCCACTTGGGCGCAGTCGAGCGGAGTCGACAGCAATTGAGTACCGCGCAAACGGCGATATTTCATCACGGCCATGACCAGATCCGCCGCGGCAACTGCACCTCTGACCACATCGCCATTCCGCGAATCCTGGGATTCACAGCTCCCATTGGGCGCTCGGGCCGTTAGCATGCCCGACGTGAATCTATATAATCCCGCGGCCAGTCGAGTCCGTCGTCCCCACTCACACCGTTCCCTTCACGTTCACAGAAGGGTGAAATCGCCGTCTCGCCATGACCGTTCTCAGCCGCGATCCGGCGCGCTTGCTCGCCAACCCCTCCTGGGGTCAGCTCGCGCTATTCGCTGCTGGCGCCTACGTCGCCTACCTTCTTGCTGGCTTCGTGTATACCTACTGGCGCCACACTCGCTCTCCACTGCGCAAGCTCCCAGGGCCGCGCGAGGGCGCTGCCTGGCTCACCGGACACCAGGCCCTCATGTACGAGGGCGAGAACATGCAGATCCAGGAGGCCTGGATGAAGAAATACGGCGCCACATTCTCGACGCGCGGCGCGCTCGGGGTACGCCCTGTACTTGCGCGAAGCCTGGTTTCCTGCTGATTCCGCCGTCCTGCCGCCATGCAGAGATACGAGCTCATTACGAGCGATACTCGTGCTATGACGCACATCCTCTTTGCCACGCACGTCTTCCAGAAGCCCGTGTCCGAGCGCGTGGGGCTCCAGCACATTATCGGTCATAGTACGTTCTCCCCCGATTTGTTACCGTACGACTTAATAAATCTACACAGGCATGTTGTCTGCTGAAGGTCTGTGAGCTCAACGAGTGAGGTTTAGTGGCTGAGATCACTGCCGCAGGCGAGGAGCACAGGGATCAGGTACGCGATTTTGACTTGATGTCGCAGAATGTGCTTCTAACGCCCTTCTGTAGCGCAGAATCTTGAACCCGGCCTTCGGTCATGCTAACATTCGCAACATGATGGACACATTCCTCGACGTATCGACGCAGGTGAGGCTACTAGTTTCCGCCATGAGGACGTGGGCTGACAACGGTATACCTGCTAGATGATTGAGATCTGGCAGAACAAATGCGCGGCTGCTGGAGGGTCGGCGCAGGTCGACGTGCTGTCCTGGCTGAGCAAAGCGACCCTGGACGCCCTTGGGAAAGCAGGTCGGTGGTAGGGTGCTTACACACACAGTCGCATGCTGATTTATTATCAGGCTTCGACTACGAGTTCAACTCGCTTAACGAGACAGAGGAGAAGAACGAACTGGCCGAAGCGCTGGACAACATCATGCGCGTCGATGTCACTTCCACGATGCACGTGAAGACCCTGCTCAACAACATGTTCCCTATCATTCGCAAGTTCTTCGTACGTACCGATCTCTAGATCTCACTGTTCAGCTCCTCTGCTGACCGCGAGATAGCCAGACGAACGTGCGCGCAGCCAGGACCACAGCAAGAAGAAGATGTTCGAGATCGGCATGGGTATCGTCCAAGAAAAGAAGCGAGTCATTCTCAGTGAGCTCGCCGGCACTGGGCGTATTGATAAGACGGCCGTGGGCGGGAAGGATGTGATGTCTCTCCTGCTCCAGGCTAACCTCGCGCACGACCTTGAACCGTCGCAGAGGCTGTCTGACGCCGAGGCAGTGTCCCAGATCCCGCTCTTCGTTGTGGCAGGCCATGAAACTACGAGGTGAGGCCCACACCTCCGCATTTCCTGCAGCGTCCCTGATACAGCCGCTCCAGCAACTCGACTACTTGGGCAATGTACGCGCTGGCCACCTTCCCCGAGATGCAGAAGAAGCTTCGCGAGGAGCTGCTCCAAGTTGGGACCGACCGTCCGACGCTCGAGATGCTGAACGCTCTGCCGTACCTCGACAAGATCGTGCGCGAGACGCTCCGCCCAGCTCCGCCTGCACATGGTCGTCGCTTTCCAGCCCCGTGAAGCTTTCCAGGACGACATCATTCCCCTGAGCAAGCCCATTACGGACGTAGATGGCAACGTTCTGACGCAACTGAGGTATGCTCTGCATAAACCGAGGAGTGGCAATGACTGATGTCTACGCTTTAGGGTGCAGAAAGGCGACCAAATCCAGCTTCCAATTTGGGCGATCAACCGTAGCAAGGACATCTGGGGCCCTGACGCTGACCAGTTCCGGTGAGAGTCGCCCGCGCGCGCAAATGGGGCTCTTCCCGCTGATACACCCGGCAGCCCTGAGCGCTGGGACCATCTCCCCGAGGCGGCTTCGACGATCCCCGGAATCTCGCCTAACCTGATGAGCTTTATCGGAGGCCCGCGCGGGTGCATCGGTCACCGCTTCGCGGTCGCGGAGATGAAGGTGCTCTTGTTCCACATCGTCCGCGGCTTTGAATTCCGTTTCGCCGTGGACAGAGCTCAACTGTGGACACGCACTGGAAACTTGCTGCGTGTCCAGCTTCGCTCGGACAACACGGTACAGCTCCCAATGGTGATCACTCCTATTGCTTGAGCCGGTCTGAAGATACGGGATGGTCGTGCGGGCGTAGTTTGCCACACTCGTTTACACAATAAAATTGATGTTGATCGTCCGTGTTCTTGAAGAAGCGTGAGAAAGGGTCATTCTGTGGTATCCGGGACGACCGGGGACAAAACGAAACCAAACAGCGAGTTTTCGCGCGGGCACTTCGCACCGCCGCCGCCTCAGGAACACCCCCATGATGCTTGCAGATCGTTTGCAGACCATTTGCCGTCGCTGCCGGCAGCGACGGCGAGCTCAGAAAATTAAAATCGGACATTTTAGCTCGATTTTCATACCATTCGACTCAGAATTCTGAGCTCTACACGTAGGTATAAACGAGAAAAAATCCCAGTCGCCTCGTTAGTACCGCCGGCGAGGGTTTTTCAGGGGGGGAAACGCTGCTCGGCCGAGTCCGGCGAGTTCAAACACCGATCCCGAAGGCCAACCGACGGCTGATCGAGCCTCACTCGCGATATGAAAACTTCCATATGTCTCAAGCTACTCTTCTAAATCGCTGAGAGACATTGTTGTGCCACATTCTTGCTGCTCTGTGACACTAGGCTGGTAGAGAGATGAGATGTGTTAGTTAAATTGAATTCCTGACCCTAATCAGCCGTCGGTTGGCCTTCGGGATCGGTGTTTGAACTCGCCGGACTCGGCCGAGCAGCGTTTCCCCCCCTGAAAAACCCTCGCCGGCGGTACTAACGAGGCGACTGGGATTTTTCTCGTTTATACCTACGTGTAGAGCTCAGAATTCTGAGTCGAATGGTATGAAAATCGAGCTAAAATGTCCGATTTTAATTTTCTGAGCTCGCCGTCGCTGCCGGCAGCGACGGCAAATGGTCTGCAAACGATCTGCAAGCATCATGGGGGTGTTCCTGAGGCGGCGGCGGTGCGAAGTGCCCGCGCGAAAACTCGCTGTTTGGTTTCGTTTTGTCCCCGGTCGTCCCGGATACCACAGTCATTCTGAGGCTGGCTTCTGAGCTACTTGTTTCTTGTGCAAATGCGCGCGAGGGCATCCGAATGCCCAAAGTTGCGGTCATTCAGCTCATCTCGAATGATCCCGCGACCGAGGAGGCCCGGCACGCCCGGCTGAAACCGGCTGCGTCATCCGGAGCCGGCGCCTCTTTTACTTCTCCCCAACACCTCCAACGGCGATGTTAATGCGCGCAATACTTGTACGGGGAGGAAAGGGCGCTGTGGACGATCTTTTCCTAGGAAGCGCGTCCCTGCCAAAGCCTCGCCCAGGACACGCTCTTGTCAAGGTCTGAAGGCTATCATTGTAGTCACTGAAGGCGCTTAACGAGGCTTAGGTGCTCCCCTCAACTCATGAATTTTGAATCATTGCCTCATGAAGAATAGGTCAAGGCCTTTGGTCTGAACAGAATGGACCTCTTTCAGCGCATGGGTTCGTCTCTTGATCGCTCGTCTCCCGCACTGTCTGTAATGCTGTCATTTTCAGGAAAATATCCCATTCCCCCCGGCGCTTCAGAGATTCTTGGAGTCGAGTTTAGCGGACACGTTTCACAACTTGGCGGGTCGGACGGTTCGAGCAAATGGAAGGAAGGAGACGAGGTCTTCGGAATCACCGCCGGTGTGCGTTGTCACGCGATCCGCCTCAAGGAGACTCTGAACCCTCTACAGGGTGCCTACTCCGAGTACGTCTCTGTATCTCAAACGCATCTCCTCCCGAAACCTTCAAGATTGAGCTGGACGGAGGCAGCGAGTGTCCCAGAGGCTTGGCTCACAGGTGTGCAACTCTCGTCAACAGCCGAAGTGCTGACTACGCGCAGCGTTCGGGGCCCTTGTTCTCAGCTGCAGTTTCAAAGAGGGAGAGAATGTTCTCATCCACACTGGTGCGAGCGGCGTTGGCGTCGCAGCGAATCAACTCGCAAGATTTCTGGGCGCGTGTGTATCAGCCACCTCCACCGTGAACACGTCTAACCTCGCATAGCAAGACTGTGATAACGACTGCCTCATCCGACTCCAAACTGGCGTTTCTCAAAGACATGCCGCTGGGTCCTACACATACCGTCAACTATAAGACGCAAACCTTCTGCGACGAGGTCAAGAACGCGACCGATGGACGCGGCGTTGACGTCCTCGTGGACTTTGTCGGAAAGGACCACTGGTCGGGAAACATAAGCAGCTTAGCCGTCGACGGCAGGATGGTCATTCTTGCCTTGCTCAGCGGTGAGTCGCGGGAGGCAACGATGGCACACGTGACTGAACACGCGAAGGTGCAACGATCCCATCGATGAGCTTGCAACCACTACTCTACAAACGGTTGCGCATCGAAGGCTCGACGCTACGTGCGAGGAGCGAGGGGTATCAGACCGCCCTGATTCAGCGGTTCAAGGACGAAGTGCTGGAGGAGATCTCGGGCGTGGGCGGCGACGGGAAATTGAAGGCTTATATTCATGCGGTATGTGGTCCCTCTCCGCATACCTTCATGGTTGCTCTGACTTGTCCACTTCAGGTATTCCCTTGGACTCAAATCCAGGATGCAACGCGGGTGCTCGAGGGGAATCAGAATATTGGGAAGGTGGTCGCTGAGATCGATTAGATAGAATGGCAACGATTGAGATTGCTCTCCGTACAGACTACGTTGCCACTGATACCCCTTTTTGGCGATCTTCAGCAGATCGCGATGCAAGGTTGGCGCGGTCGGCCGCTGCCGACTCATACATTCTTTTTCTCTGCCCTCGTTGTAGCGATGAGCCCTGCTATAGCGCCCAGGAAGAGCTCCCCGTTCTCCAAAGACGTCTTGAAGCAGATGTTTCAGGACCTCCCGCGCGGCACGCTGCTCGTCGTTCTGAAGACGTGTCGACAGTTCTGCAAAGTCGCTTTGCGTCTGCTGTATCGGACGATTACCATGCTGGACCACCCCTGTTCCCAAATTATCAAGATGCTGGAGACTCTGTGCCGCCAGCCAGGTTTTTCAGGCTACACCCAACTGTTGGCTCTGTCCTGGCGCGACACCGAAGTCAACTTGACGCTTTTCGCCGAGCGACTGAGGCAAGCGCTCCGGAATACCCCAGACCTGCGTCAGCTCTGTGTCCCGCAGCTGCCCGCCATATATCACTGGACGTTTCACGAGCACACGTGTCGCGGGCTGACGCACCTCGAGCTCAGCGCGTACCTGGCCATGAACGCGGGCGGCGTCGCGCTCATCGACGCGAACAGCGCGACGCTCCAGAGTCTGCGGCTGTACCCAGAGTGGCCCGGCGCGAGCGAGGAGTCCACCGCCTACCACGCGCAGTACACGAAACTGCAGGTCGATCTGCCGCGCATGAAAAACCTCGTGCGGTTCGGGGTCGGCTGTCTTCCTATCGCCCCGGATATCATTCGCACGAACGCGAAAAGCATAACTTCGCTTCTGCTCGAGGACGCAGACGAGCGCTGGCACAGAGATATCGACAGGGGATCGATCTACCAACAATGCTTCGAGATACTCGTGTTCAGTCCACGCGTCGCCCACATAGCGTTTAAGCATCCGCACGGCCTTGGCCCGCTGGCTCGCGCAATGGACGGCCGTCCCGTATTGGAGAGCGTCGCATCGGTCACCTTCCATGTCTGTCCATGGTCGGATTGTGACTGCACGACTATTCGTATCGTGGCGAAGGTCAATCCGCCGTATTTCCATCCATGCTTGAAGAAATACTAACTTTCTCTTGCGATAGGACTCGGAGCACATGAAGACCTTCACGACTCTCTTCCCTGTCGCTGCCGCCTTCAGATTCTTCTGCCCAGGAAGAACGGGCTCGTCGGTCAGCAGTGCTATCTGGCCCATCTGCGGCGCACTAGCCGGCGCGGCTGGAAGGAAGGGCGTCCAGCCTACAGTCAGGCCCATCGCATACGAGGGCGATTCGCGCGGCTTGAGCTTATTCTGGCACAAGTGGAACGCGGACGCTCCACCTGCACAGCACCCGTATGCTTTCGTTCTCCCGCCTGCCGCCTCGGCTTTGTAGGCATGCATTCCCGGCGGCGATGTCTCGTGGTGCCGGCCGCCACGAATTGGCTGGCTCGAAGAGTCGCTTCCACGTCAATGGCACTTTGCGGCTGCACATTTGACCAGGCTTACACCCGCCGGCTGTTCTTGGGAACCTCGATAAATATGACTCTGAGCTTTCCTTGTCGAGCGGTAGATCTGCATCCAATTTGGACGGGACGCCTTCGGTGGCTATCTACGGCGCTATTGCCGCCAATCTGCAGGGTTACGCTGGCCTCGTGTTTGCCGTCCGGTATACACGCCCCGCTCTAATAGCAGCGTCGTATCCCGCCTTCGCAGTCCCTGGAGTTTGATATGCATGACAATCTTTTGACACTTCTCCCTAAACTATAGTGAGTGTCTGCACTTCTGGTTTGATCGGTGCATTGACCAAGGCTGGGCTCTCAGGTATTCAGATATTACTTGTACTCTCTTCCAACGTTATGCAATCCTACCATTCGCGTCTATACACTCTGAAGTGAGTTCCATGAAACCTCAGGCACCTTCGGTTTTACGCGACCAGTTGCCCCCATTCGCCTAGAAGTGTGCCACCATGTTCCCGAACTGAGATGGTTTGGGGGTGGACGATCAATGCTCCCGCGAGCGGAATTGTCTGCCCTGCCAGGCTAGGGACAGACATGTCTATCTTCGCGACAGGCACGCCAATAGCACTGTTACAGCATTGTTGGCCAGTCGAGTTCGAAGGCCTTATAGCCTCACTTCCGGGCCAGGCATCTATGTCTTCGTGGACACGCGCCATGTCGCAAGCAACCTCGCCCGCCCGCCTCGCCGACAACGACCTCGTAGGAAAGATTCCACTGCCAACGGCAACGGCAACGGCGCCCGATTCTCTCGACGTCGAGATCAACGATGTCGAGGCCGTCGCGTCATACAGTTGGGCGGACCGCCCACACCCCACCATTCTCGTCCCCTGTATGCGGTTCGCGGTTCTGTTGTCTGTCATCCACTGATGGCTGCCCACGCAGGCTCTCCGCCAGTATGGAACGGGAGGTCTCCGCCCTTCAGAGTTGAGAAGGATAACTTCGACGTCTACGTCGACCAGAACGGGCATCGCGTCCCCGCGTACCCACTGCTTCCCCTCGTCGCCGCGGTGCAGCACATGCACCCCGACTTCGCGTTCCCAAATATCGACGTCGTGACGGACCGGAACAGCCTGCGCAAGCTGCTGCGCTGGATCCGCGGGCGCGAGAGCGACGCCACCGTCAAGGACTTTCGCATCGACGTCCAGATGTCCGGAAGGACGATGCTCTTCACCCGTCGCGAGACGAAGACGAAAGAACTTTCTAACCGTGCATACGGTATCGGGTTTGAGAGGGCATGCACGAGCGCTCCACCGGGCCAGGCGATCCAACGACAGACGGGGCACCATCGTGTCATTAAATACGTGCGTCCTCATGTGCCCCACCCCGATCAGCGCGTTGCATGCTCACCGCCGCCGCAGAACCTCGAAGACATGGACCTTCTTGTACGCTTCGAGCTGGACGCGTGTCTGCCCGCCCCTGTGGCCCGCACTGGCCCCGACATGGGCGACCTGCTTGCTCGGCTCGATCGCCTCGGAATCTCTGGCGGGGAGACGCGCGCAGCGACGTCGCAGGGTCCGGCGAGCGCAGGCCCGACCCAGGTTCGCTCTGCCTCGGCCGCGGCTCCTCTGTCCGGCACTCAGGCCTCCGCGTCAACGAAGGGGACAGCGACGACCTCTAATCCAGAACTCGTCGAGGTCATCCCCTCCGGCACGCTTGTACCGCAATCGAGCACCATCGAACTCACTACCGTCTCGAAGAGATTTCAGCATTCGTTCAGCTGGCTCGAGAACTACCCGCAACTCTTCCTCTCGCAGACAGCGCACCACTTTCTTGGCGTCCACGAGTTTGGCAAGTTCACGACGATCAGGAAGAGCACGCTGCAGGTTATGACGGACAGTCAGATTGGCCAGGCCCAGCGAGACGACCTGAAGCGCCTCGGCAAGGCACTCCGCGACATCTACAATCGCGTTCTCGAGCAAGGTGAGGGCACCTTACTCTCCCTCGACTGCGCGCGGGGTGTCCTACGGATGTATAGGTGCCCCGCCGGCAAGGAGGCCCTTCCCGCGGAAGCGTTGGCTCTGTTCTCTACTTGATCGATGTTCGGCGTCTCTCTCTCTCCCTCCCTCCATGTTGCATTCGTTGTTACCGATCGTCAAGTTCGAATTACAGTCCATAGCTCTCTCAACAGTCTCTCAAACAACCTCGACGATGATTTTGCCGATGTTGGCAGATGTTTCCATCTCGCGCGTTGTTGCCTGAATTCCGACCACGCCGGGTAGACCTGGCCGAGGGCAAATAAGGGAGGGGGGCTGAGACGCGTGGAATCCCCACAGGATGAAGGTCTTAAGCGGCCCGTCTCCGTCCTTGCCCGTGATGTGCGGGGCGATCGTGCGACGGTTGAAGCGCGCCATGAGCTTGGCCTGATAATCCTCAGTCTGCGAGCGAAGGGTCGAGCCCTGAATACGAAGTCTCTTGAAGAGGATAGGCATCAGGCTTACGTTCGGCAGATCGGCGCCTGCTGACATATTACTCGCTGCCAGGGTCAAAACCGCCGAATTTCGGAACAGCGCACACGTACATACCCTGATGCTTTCAGAAAAGATGCTTAAACAGTGCCAGGATACCCTGAAGCATCCTCTTATTCGTAATTCAGGCGGGTTTCCACTGGGTAGTTCAGGAATTTGCTAGAATAGACATTGGGTTGGGTGAGAAAGTCCGGTTCAGATTTTCCGAACCGCAAAGCACGAAATGCCTCCGAGGATGAGAAAGACAACCTGCCTCCGCCCAGACAATTCCTGTTGCTGCAGTGACTTCAAGAGATAGGCTCTCAGCCATGGCAAAGTTCAGGTTTTTAGGCTCTATGCAAATTCCGGGATTTTACTCTAAATGCTCCGGGGCACGCAAAATGCGTCCTGCCCAGGAGCGTCGGAAATTTTCCGATTCCCAGCAGTGAATGCACGCCGTATGTCAGAACTTTTGGCCCGCGATAATGTGAACGCGCGGCTGCAGTACAAGGGAACGCCGGAACCTGATGACGTCACGTCATGCGAAACCAGACGCGTCGCGTCGCGTCCTTTTTCCAACTCCGCGCTCTCCCTTGTCCTCCTACTCTTTCGTCACGCCACGCACGCCTGTAATCAGCATCATCATGCCTATGGCCGCCGAATCGGGGCTTGCTCTCGGCTGCGCCGTCTTCGTTGCTGGCTGCGCACGCAGAGTCGTTTCGTTCTCTGTCTTGCGGTTCACCACGTGACCCGAACGCGATTTCAATGCGCGCACCCTTGGGCCTTGCACGCGGACCAGCCGAAAGCATGGCACGTGACCACAGTCATGCATGGCAACTCGTGACGTGTCCAACGTCCGCAGTGAGCAAGCCATTCCATTGAATGGGATTTCCTCGCACGGTGGCCGAGGTTTCGCAAATTATTCAAAGGTACGCGTTGATAACATTTCCTTCGCGCTGGTCGTGCGCTCCGTGCCGTGATGGAACCAGAATCGGACCGCGGTTTATCGCTTCGCCTCTGCCCTGCCACCGGCAAAGAAACAACGTGCCTACCACCTGAGGTATCGCCGCTCCAGCCTGTCGAAAGTCGAGCGACCGATCAGCTCACGTATTCGAAAATTCGCAGATTCATGAGGCACGCTTACCATTCTCCGATTGAGCACTTGGTATGTCTGAGCGCAAAGTTGGGCTGAAATTCAGAACATGGCCGTCTCCAGATACTGGCCACTCGCTGTTCGATTTTCTGCGGCCTGAGTGCCCTTGGATTCGTATCTCTGCAGCACGGTGAACGGCCGGGAATAGGTTGGTATTCAAATTCGGACCGTCAGCCTCGCTGAATCGGTTGCTCCCTTCTGTGAGATCGTCCGCGCAACACAACCCGACAGGTGCAACGCTCTGTTACACTGTCGGGCGGAGGACGGCTGCATCGGAAACTGGGGTCGGCCCAGCATCCGAAATGCGGGGAAAGCGGAACAAGAGGCGTAGCGCCAAGCCCAGTCCATCTGTCAAGTCACAGGCTCCGTCGGAGCGAGGACAATAGTCGCTCCCGGTGTGTTCTGAGCGTTCCTTTAGAAGGGCGCTAACGTGTCACGAGGGACCACATGACGGAATGTTCAGGGCTCAGGAGCTCGACGGATCGAGGGAGCAGTCTGCCGTGCCTTCGAACGCGCGTTGTGGCATGCGAATGGAAGCACGAAGCTGCGGCCCGGGTGTTCCCCGAGCTCATGTGCTCCCGCGAAAAGTCAATGGGCGCCCGGGCGCCAGGTAATTCGCGGCGCCTCATTGGGCGGCAGTGCCCTGGAAGTGGGCAGAGAAGGTGACGGGGTCGGATCAAGACACCAGTGCGTCTGCTTTGTGACTGCGTCGTGGTGGTGATGGTTGCACGCTACCGCACGTGGATCATGCCTGGCTCGAGACCGTCGAGGACAGCATGCAGGGATTGAAGATGCTCATGCAGGGCCGATGCTCACTGCCAGTCCAAGATTAGGGAGCTGTCCCTGTATGAACAATACGACCTCTGGGACGGGGAGGTAAGGTCCGAAGGAGGTTGGCGGAGTTTGTGGGGGTTCCTTGCTCTTCTCCTCCTTCCCGCAGTACCCTCGGCCGTGCTCAAGACCGGCTGACTGGGCGGAGGGGATAGTACTGCTCACGATGGACGTCCTGCGCGCTCAGAGGCGCGAGTACAACGACCTCTACCGGGCTCACCAGGCCACGACAACCCAGGATGCGCTCAAGATGGATATGATGCTCTCTCTTCTCGCCTCGCAGAACGCCAACGGATATAATATTGCCAATAACGGCCCTGCCCAGCCCCAGCGCAGGGAAAATTATACTATTGCTACCAGGACCCAGCCTGTCGTAAGCCCTTTCGCCCAATCCCCCAAACAGCTACATCGGTGCTGAAAAGCGTCGTTTAGATCGACGTCGCGCTCCCCCGGCGGGCAAACAACAGGCCAATAAACAATTCTAATGCACTCGCTGCTCTGGGTCAGGTTCATGGCCTGAACGTCGATCAGCTGTCCGGTTTTGACGGGCAACCCCGTCACACCCTTCACGCCGACGTCCAGCCGTACGCTGCTCGCAACTCCGAAGGGCCTCAGCTGGTACCTGTCTACTCCTCGTCTGGCCGCCGCGTATCGGCCAATGTCTACGCGATGGACGCCTTCCAGTTCAGGTCTCCGCAGCCTGCTCCAAACATGCAGGCCGACGAGCCGGTATACGCCAGTGTGGCCGATTACGAATTTGCACAGCGTCGTCGCGCCGCGATGCACGACGTCCCCGGCGTCTGTGCTCGCCAGGTGCTGGAGAGCCCGGTCGACACGTGGGGACTGCAAGCGATTCTACTCCGGATCCGGGCTTCGGCGCAGACGACTTCAGGCGTGCCTGCGAGCGCCACCGAACAGGGAGAACTGGCCCCATGGCAGGACCAAGGCACCGGCAACGACGGCACTTCGAAGAATGTCTCTTTCGCGCCGTCGGCGACGACCACTGAGCTCAACACGCCCGTCGACACGCCGTCAATTGACGTACCGACTCCTACCAAGACCAGCAACGGGAACAACAACCGGCTCTCCATTCCCAGCGCCGCCTCTGACGAGAGCACGCCGTACGACTACTTCGCCACCGCTCAGGACGCCGAAATCCCCGTGACCCCCACGACGTCCGCTTATTCCGATGCCCAGTCGTCAACTCGCGCGTGCATCATCCGCGTTTCCGGCGCCGGATTCAGCGATGCACAGGTTCAGCGGCTGGCACAGATCATGGTCGCTCTCGTGTCTCAATCGCCGCTCGTGCTCCGCGCGGCATTCACCGCATGCGAGTCACTCGAGGACCTCGGGGCTCCGGACTCGCTCGGCCAGTTCAAGCCGAGCCCGCGCGACATCACCGTCAAGCTGCTCTTCGCGCCTGGGCCTGGTGACAACTTCCAGTGTGCGAGCGAGATCTTCCACCATCTCGGCGGCTGCATCCTCGTCAAGGGCGTGCCCGAGTACGAGCTCGAGGACGGCGACGAGCCGCTCGTCGAGAACGTCAGCATGAACCTACACCACACCATGCCCGCCGCGCGCCAGCACGCGCCCCGCCACGGCACCCGCCGCTGGCGCGGACTGATGCGCGAGGGCATCGTGCCGCCTGACGTGCCGATGCTCGGGCAGATCTTCGAGCAGCGCGTGCGCGAGAGCAGCACGCCCGTCGACCGGCTCGCCGTGCAGCTCCGCAACGAGTACGGCGTCGACGTCGCGCGCACGGCGCTCGCGCACGCCCGCTAAGGCATCGCCACCGCGCCAGCCAGCGCCAGCGATCGCTGGATCCGCGCCGCCTTCCACGCTACCCCGGATCTGCGCCCGCCGCTGCCCCACCCCACCCACCCCACTCCACTCCACGTCCCGCCCCGTCCCTGCTGCCGCATAGATGGCACCGCGCGCGCCACACTCGTTTCTTTCCCGCTCGACCCATCCTATACATCCTCGCCATCTAATCATATAAATTTCTGTGTCCTCACGATGTACCACCACCGTCCGTCGGCTTTCGCGCTCTTCGTAGACCATGCCTCGTTTCCTGTTCCATCTGTACGAGTACCCCTCCCCACGGTATCTATCTGCGTCCCCCATTCCCCTTTGCGATGTATAGCGTTGTCTCTCTCGGTGGTTAGCGTTAGCTATAGCTTTGTCTCGAGGATCTTCTCCTTGCCTCTGACCGGACAATAGAAAAAATGGTTCGATGGTTTTCTACATACATACCTAGTTGCCTCTAGGAGTTCGCTGCGCAAGGTGAGTGTGGTCTGCAACGTGCGTCGGTTCTCGTCCATCGTCGAGTCCGATTCGGATCTGGAAACCTCCGTTGATCAGGGTTCTGTCACAGACAATGGCATTATTAACCCACCTGTCCAGTGTCAAACTGCAGGCCAAGTAGGGGTGTTTCCACGGATCGCTCAGACCCAGGTGCCGGAATCCCAGGAGACGTAGTAACTACAGTAAATCACGTCACCAAGATTTTTCAGACGGAACGGCCTTATGGGCCTAGGAAAAGAGTTCTTTACCGCTTCCACATCAGGGATTTCCTGCTCCATGAGTTCGTCAATCTATAAACTACCTTGCAGCCCTGAAGCATGGAGTCTGGTCATAGAAGGATCAATGGTAACGAAGGGCTGGTTACAGTGCGTCGTTCAGGGACCTGTTCTCTCAGCTACTACTGTAAGCCTCGTCGGTCCTAGATCAAAGCGTTTGGTCTCAATAGGATGGATATTTTACAACGCCTGGGTGAGACGCGGCCAGCCGCCTCGGAGTCCCCTTACTGAGTGACACGCTGCAAACTACATGACGGAGGACTTCACCCAGGTCGTCAAAGACGCCGCAGGCGGCTGCGGTATGGACGTTTTGATCGATTTCGTTGGCAAGTCTCATTGGGAGAACATCGCTGCGCTTGTGGTCGATGGCAAGATGGTCCTGCTCGCCACGCTGAGCGGTGAGCTCTTCGCACAATGAGGTTCTTCCCAGCTTCTCGTGTTCGCAATCCGGTTCTTTCTCTCACACTTCGTGCGCGGTCAGAGTCCCTTCCCTTGCCCTTTGGCAGGTTATGAGCCCCGGCTTCTAAGAAGCCGCGTGTCAAGAGGATCTACCATCACGGCTCGGAGGCCCCGGAGCTGCCAAAAAATCCTTGCCATATCGAACATTGGGACTTTATTACCGGGCCGACGGGTCTACTTGCATTACGCCGAGCGGACGTCGTGCGGACTGGATTTTGAGAGCAAGTCTGAATTCACTCAAATAACAGCTAAGCTGATAAAGAACGGTGCCTTTATTCCCGCGTCCATGGAAAGTTACATCGCGCTGAGGGGAGGCTAACGGGAATCAAGCAACCGGGGTCAAGACAACAGGGAGCTGGACCGTGTTGTCCTTGCGCAACTGGGGGCGCAGCAGCATGCCGGTGCGCGTCCAGAGCTCGGACTTGTCCACGGCCAAGCGGAATTCAAAGCCGCGGATGATGTGGAATAGCAGCGCCTTCATCTCTGCGACCGCGAAGCGGTGGCCGACACACGAGCGCGGGCCGCCGATGAAGCTCATCAGGTTGGGTGTAATGCCGGGGATAGACGACGCCTCCTGCGGCATGTTATCCCAGCGTTCGGGACTGCGATACATGAGACAGCGTTCAAAGGCGGGACATGGGGCCGATCTCACCGGAAGACGTCGGCGTCAGGGCCCCAGACAGCCTTGCTATGGTTGATCAGCCAGATGGGGACTTGCACCAGATCGCCCTTCTGAACCCTGAATAGCGCGTCTCAGTAAGATTAGCCGAAAGACAAAGGCGCGTACCGAATCTGAGACACCAAATTGCCGTCGAGGTCCTTGACAGGCTTGCTGAGAGGGATCACGTCGTCTTGAACGACCTCGCGAATGACGAAAGACACTACGGCGTGGAGGCGCAGCACCTCACGCGTGACCTTGTCGAGGTACGACAGGGAGTTCAACATGTCGAGCGTTGGAGTCTCCGTGTTGACCTGAAGCAGCTCGTCCCGCAGCTTTTTCTGGGTATCCGGATGCTCCGCAAGCGAATACATAGCCCACGTCAACGAGTTACTAGCAATCTATATCAGCAGAATGGCGCGTGGGAAGGCCCCGGTCTTACCTAGTTGTCTCGTGACCTACGAGGTAGAGTTAGGGACTATCCCTCGCATGAAGACAAAATGATATCTCACCGGCCAACAGGAATGTCGGAATCTGCGCCAGGACCTCCTCGTCAGAGAGTCTGAGAGCGGGGTCCAAGTCCTGCGCAAGGTTCGCCTGGAGGAGCAGAGATATAAGGTCCTTCCCGCCGATGGTCTTCTTTTCAACGCGCTTGATGCCAGCGAGCTCGCTGAGAACGGCCTGCTTCTTCTCCTGAACGATGCGCATGCCGATTTCGTCCATCTTCTTCCGACTGTAGTCCATCTCCCGCGTACGTTGATCCGGCTTCATGACATGAGCATTGCACGAAAAACTAGAACGAGCTCCTGTACGCACGAAAAGCCGACGGATGATTGGGAATTGGTTGTAGACGAAGGCGCGGACCTGGACTTTCGGAGTGACGTCGACACGGAAGATCTTGTCGAAGGCCTCGGCAAGCTCGTTCTTCTCGCCGTCCTCGTTGAGCGTGTTGAAATCGTAGTCGAAACCTACTTGCATGTCAGCTACGGTTGTTTCCCCACGTCGAGGCTTCGTACCTGCTTTCCCAATAGCATCCAAGGTAGCACGGCTCAGCCAGTCCAAGACGTTGAGCGTCGTGCTACCGCCGGCGTCGATGCACTTATTGTACCAGATTTCACGCATCTGAAAGACCGATCAGAAGACTGATCCGTGTGCAGGATAGGCGTAGAGCCACCTTAGCCGAAGTCTCGAGGAAAAGCTCGGTCATCTCTCGGACATGTGCATGCCCGAAAGCGGGATTGAGGATCCGGCGCTGCAGGATCGCGTCAGTCGCGACGCCGATCACATGCCGAGGGAGAGAAGAACGAACCTGATCTCTATGCTGCTCGCCTGCGGGCGTCGTCAAGCCCGCGCCCATCCGGACAGCGCAGAGCACTCACCCTCGGCGTACAGGACTCCTGAGATGGCGACGTATTAAGTATAGTAGGCTGAAGGTGTTGCTTCTGCACACCTTCGCCAACCAGTTTCTTGACGCCGCGGCGCTGGACCTCCGTTCTGCGGAAGATCTGGCTCGCGAAGAGCACATGAGTCATCGCGCGAGTGTCGGTAGTGATGAGCTGATATTTCTGCGGCCAAAAAGTCCGTCGTGAGGTGGTAGGATCGGCGCGAGAAAGCGTACCCCCATGAAGCCTCGAATCGCAAAGGTGCTGCCGTAGCTCTCCACCCACTGCGCATGTAGCTGCATGCTCTCTCCTTCGAACAGCTTGCCCATGTTGCCGCTGATCCAACCGGCCCCCTCGCGAGGACCGGGCAGCTTGCGCAGTGGCGAACGGCTCTGGCGCCAGTAGTCGAAGAGGAACACGGTGGTCCTATAGGCAAGGTATGATCCAGCAGCGGAGAGCCCTAGCTGAGCCCACGAGAGGGTCTGCCAGGGATAGTTCGCCAAGGATGAGAACGGCTCGCGAGACCAGTCGATAACCGTCATAGCGGTACGTAGAAAGGAACCGCCAGAGTAGCCGGGGATGAGGAATGCAGGAGCAACACGTTTTCTTCGAGAGTCTAAATATCAAGCGGCCAGGTGGTGATAGGATATACGCTTCGACGATCATGATTATGCAAACGGGTGCCGCGGCGCGGGGCACCCTTAGAGGCTGCCGCTGACAATGTCGGAATGTGGTCAGATCCTGTATGACGGTCAGACTCAGGTCGTCGGGACTCTAACTCGGACGGCTTGCGGCTGACCTAATATGGGTGGATTCCAGGCTGCCGATCCGGACAGCTTCGCGGGATCTTGCAAACGCGGTCCGAGCCCCAATCTGGGTCTCCGCCTTATGTCGGCTGCTACTAGATTATGATTTGCGTTGATGTTACATAAGTAACCGCACTAAGGGGAAAGTTCGATTCATTACTTTGACCCAAGTCCCGCTAGATGCGACAGACGCCGCCCACTTGAAGTCGAACTAGCGGGACCTCGCCAACGTCGGCATCGGACATGCAGCAGCACCGCGGCGCACACACGCAGGTCTCGTGGCCAAGTTCAAGGTGACCGCAAGCAGTTCGGTAGCGGGGTGCAGGTCGGCGGCCAACAGTGGGCATCGACGACCACTAACAGCAGCAGCAGCAGTTTCTGGGCGCAGCCATCGAGTGGCCGTGCGAGAGTCTCCTCGGAGTGCGCGACCGGTAACGAAGTTGCTGCGAGGTAGTCGTCCGGAATGCCATACTCACAGCCTCTCGCCATGAATATTTATACGCAGCGTTAGATGTGGCTGGGGGCGTTAGTCGGGAAACAGACACATCGGAGGACGAGCGCATGGCTTCTGACAAGAGGGCCGATGTCCATGAACAAGTAGCTGAGGTAGCAGCCGATCAACAAGCCGATCACAAGGAATGAACGGTATGACGCAGGACACGTCGCGGCTCTCGATGAGCGTGAAGCTGTGGGAATGGGGAAGTTGATAATCACAACGGGTTTTCCTTCAGTTTAGATAGATCCTAACCTGGGAATCTCGCCTGTCATATCCGCGCCCAATCGAGTTTTTCAGAGAGTATAATGTGTCTGGCCTCGTGGCGTGCAAAGTCGCATTCGAGGGCGCAGCGACGAGCTTCTCGTTCGTTCATAAAAGAGCCGATGCGATTGCGGGGTAAGGAACGCTCACGGTCCGCAGGCGGAGGAAAAGAAGGCAGAGTGACGCTCAATCAAATTCCAGGTCCGATCCTTTCTGACTACAATTCGAAGTCCGCGGCGCGGTTCGGCCTCCTCCGGTTCTGGTCATTCTCGTCATCAGTTCGAAGTCACACATCATGAATACTCGCCACTCAGCATGGGATTCTTTTGAGGCCTCAATTCTGAGCTCGTCCGTGCCCAGACGCGCCCACACCTGGACCTGATTCTTACATAAGCTCCGGCCGGCCCCGGCTTCCGCAGTTTGATGCAGTTTGATGAGCGGCCATGTGCGTAAAACTATAAAGAGGACGACATCGCAGGCGATCCAGGGACCAGCGATCAGGCCCCCCTGCGCGCCAGCTCGCAGGACCTCGTCATGCGACCGCTTTCTTCGCTCGTTTCGACGCTGTCACTGGCATGGGTGACTCTGGCCGCGGTAGCCTTGCGCGGCGACCAGCCAGACCCTTGCGCCGCGATAGCTGGGAGGCCGCTCGTACCGCCTGAAGAGGTTCTCGCATGCCTACGTTCGTTCCCCTTTAATGAGACCATTCGGCAAAACGTGCGACCTGCCCCCTGAACCCGTATGACAGCGCCCTGATACGAAACATCGTCGCAGCTCCTCGCCAACGCAAACGGCGTCCTTGACTTCTTCACCTTCGAGCCGTACTATCTCAGGAGCCCAAAGCCGTTCCAAGAATCCACGATCGATATCCGCGCCGAGCTGAAGCGCATGGCCAAGAAGAAATATGCGTCAGACTATGACTTCAATATCGATCTATACAACACTACCCTACGACTAAACGACGGACACACCGGATGTACGCCCCTTCAGCACAATGAGCATTCGTTAACTCAGAACACACTTCAGGGACACCGCCGTGCTATCTGAGCTATCAATACTTGTTGCCGACACCCATTGTCGGCCTATTGAAGAATGGCAAGGAGGACATATACATCATCCCCGAGCTCGTCGACTTCGTCACTTCTCTCAGCCCGCAGCTGGTTGACTATCTCGCGGAAATCGGCTTTGCATGGCAGCGTCTCGCCGGCGCGAAAGTTCTGGCAATCAACGGTAAATCGTGCGTGTCACCATTGCAGGAGCGTTCACATGGGACTAAGAGGTATCAGCGCCTATTCATATGTAGACACGGTGGCTCGGGAGTCAACAGGGAATTTCCTCGGTGCGTGCGCACGTCTTCCATTTGGCTGATTGATTTTGAGCACTTTGCCACTAGATCACGGTATGTATCCAGCGCCCGTAAGCCGCGTCATGTCTTACCAATAACGCAGGTATCCGCGTGAACAGGTATTACACGTCCAATTGACGCGAAGAGCGGCTCACCTTAGCTTGCGACCAGCGTGTTTTGGAGCTACAAGCGATTCACCAGCTCATTCGGTCAGCGTTTCGGCGGCCTCGCCTCCGCCAACCTTCCGACGCTACGCGGTCTGGAATTCAAGGTCCTTCTGGCCAACGCTACAAAGCCCGAGGTCGTCTTCGTGCCATACGTCGCTAGTCGCATTGGAGCAGCGTTCACCGACTCCGCATCATAGTAAGCTGCGCTTTCCTCTGCACTCGACCATTTATGGACTTGCCCCAGCTGGGAAAACAATTGCGCCGCCAAGGATGATACCAACGGCTACGATCTCTACCCCGACGCCAGCCGCACCGCGCGGCGAACGAAGAAGCAGCCCATGGGCTTCATCCTTGAGAGCCCCGGGCAGAAGGAGGCGGTCGGAGTCGGCCAGCTCGACCCGACGATGCCACCCGTGTCTATTGGACGAAAGATGTCGCTCGCATTCTTCCTGCTTCCCAACTCAACGACGGGCGTGATGACCGTGGGCGACTTCACGCCGGCCAGCACGTACGACTTCCAGGCGCAGGCCCTCGCGGGCGTGCAGAAGCTCCTCGAGGCGGGCGCCACGAGTCTCATCGTCGACGTGCACAACAACGGCGGCGGGTTGATCTGCCTCGGCCAGTTCCTATATGCGGTCCTCGCGGGCACGAATGCCGGATATCCGTACGTGTCCCGTCCAGGCGTGTTTCGCGTCTCATCTCGGCCTGACAGCGGGTTCGACTCGTCGCACCGTGCGAGCCCGATGGCGCAGCAAATCGTCAAGTACTACGTCGAGAACGACTTGAGCTGGATGTGGTACTCGCCGGGCCTGTGGGCGTTCCCGAACGACACCCGGATTCCTAACGAGTACAACTACAACGACCCGCCGGAGACCATTCGCGTCAACGGGGTCCCCAATCGCAACTCTCGGCGCTTCCACGTACGGTCTCAGTAGTAACTGGCGTAGGGAGCGGACTGACGCGCACGCAGGACACCTGCGAGCAAGACTGGTGGGCCGCGGAGTTGGTCGAGGCACTTCCGGCCGAGCCGCCGTTCCCGCTCGACAAGGTCGCGGTGGTCAGCAACGGCAACTGCGCGTCTACCTGTGCGATGTTCACGACGCTCTTGCACGAGCGCCACGGGGTCAAGATGGTCGTGTTCGGTGGCAAGCCGGGCGAGCCGATCGAGTACAAAGGCGCGCGAACTACCCCACGGCGATACGCAACCATTGTTCTCATACTCGCAACACAGGTATGGCGGGAAACCAAGTGCTCGAATGGCGAGACATCGATACGGAAATCAAGACCGGCAAGGCAAAGGGGCTTCCCGGCGCGCCTCCGGACCTGTGAGTGTTGGTATCGTACACTGGGGTCACGCTGATAAATCTCATCTGCAGCATCGTCTCTGGTAACTTCCGTGTCAACTGGAGAACCGGTGTGTAGCTGCGTGGCGACACTGCGTGTTAGCTGACTGGTGTATTAGCCTGGAGTCATCTGGACAGGACCAAGCCTATAGGTACGACCGAGTACTTGGGATCAGGTTAAAGCTTCCTGATCTCGTTCCAGAATACAAATCCGAGCCAGCGATACGCTTCCCTTACACGGAGGACACTTACAGCAACCCGCAGAACCTCTGGTAAGTCGCAACCAGCTCGCTTTTCGGGCCGTTGGACCTTATTGATGCACCCCCAGGACATTTGTGTACGTGGAACTCACCGTATTAACATCCTGCACGCTGACGTGTGATGCCGCTCCTAGTGCAAAACGCGTCCTGAAGGTACTCTAATACCGTGCGCTAATCTCTCAGCATCTACCCACCCCCTTTTGTGCTCTCTCCGGCCGCATCTTATGGTTGATATAATCTCGCTCAATATCTTAGAGCGGTGGTCCGTGCAACGGGTAGCCTTTAAGTTGCTCAGTATGAGTGAGTCGGCAGAACCCCCGCGGCATGAAAGGCCATGTGCAAACCAGCCTTGAAACTCTATATTTGCGCGCCCGTGACGGATCTCCGTCCCTCCAATCGTCCAACATTGACGAGTACCAACGGGCTATCCGTGCGTTGCGTTTTTCATCTGTGGCCAAATGAGTGGGTTTCTGCGCGAGGGAGTGAGCGGACCGCGCCTCCGTGTGGTTCCTAATCTACCCCGCCTTTCTTGTCCCTCATGGTCGGCTCATTGGCTCATTGCTATTGCAGGATATCATGGCCAAATTGAGTGTGTGCCAGCCCTATTGGCTCCCCAATAAGCGGGACACGAGCCGGAAGTTTTTCGCTCCGTCCTCCGCTCCATGCCCTGTGACCATCCTCTGCGCTGGCATTCCATACGCCCCGGACGCGCCGCTCACCATTCCCACGACTGCCTTGCGATCGTACTTGTGCTCACTGCGTCGCTTACTTGAATCCTGGGGTATCATACGGTCATACCCGGTCATGCATCGTCCTGTCAATCACCAGTCACCGTAAAACGGCGATCTTCAGTCAGACGGTTTACGACAACCGCCCAAGCCGGCGACCGCGGCCTGGAGCCCCAAGAGGGGATTCATGCGCTGCGTCACAGGCTTGAGCTCGCGCGCGTCCGGGACGCCATCTGGGCTGCTTCGTTCCCGCCTTCTGCCAACATGCACTTCGAGACTGCACCCGGTGCAACCGCGGTCTGCCCAGATTGCCACATGGTCTTATCAATGATGCCCGCGCGCGCTCCAAAAATGGCACAGGGGCATAAAGGTCGTCGTGTTCGTGTGATGTGCTCCCTGAGCACCCCGCGCGCTCGCGTCCGCCCATGCCCGGCCCTCGCACACTCCTTTCGTCGTTGTCGCTTGCCGCGGCCACCTCTTGGGCTGCAGTGACCCCCGCTGCGTCCCCCATTCAGCCCGATCCATGCAAGGTCATCTCTGCAAAGCTGCCGTTCGTGCCGCCCGAGGAGGCCCTTGCGTGCCTACGCTCGTTTCCGTTCAATGAGACCATCCGGCAGAACGTACGTCGCTCAGGGGTATGCCCAAATGTCACTCTGGGCATTCACACGATCTGCGCAGGTGCTCGCCAATGCCAACGGGGTCCTTGACTTCTTTACCTTCGAACCATACTACCTCAACAGCCCGGCACCGTTCCAGGAGTCGACCATCAACATCCGCGCGGAGCTCAAGCGTATAGCGAAGCAGAAGTATGCGTCGGACTACGACTTCAGTGTCGACCTGTACAATGTGACCGGCCGGCTCAACGACGGCCACACGCGCTGTGAGGGTCGCGAACTTGGGCCGCTCTTTGTTCGCTGAACGCGACGTGTCAGGGTTCCCCGACTGCTACACCACCTTCCAGAACCTCTTGCCGGCTCCAATCGTCAGCCTGGAAAAGAACGGGAAGCAGGATGTGTTCATCATCCCCGATCTTGGCGACCTCATCCCCCTCGTCGGTGCCCCCTTCACCGACTTCTTCGCGAAGAAGGGCTTCAACTGGAAGCGCCTTGCTGGCGCAAAAGTACTGGAGATTGATGGCGTGCCGTGCGTGCAACCCGCTGAACGCGCACCTGTCCCGTTGGTTTTCTGATCGTCCGACCGTTGCACAGCGCCTATAACCACGTCGACACGGTCGCGCGCGAGGTGTCTAGCAACTATCTAGGTGCGCCCGGTCAGAACGTCCACAGGCTCCGGCGTTGACAAGCCGGCGTCGCCGTCTCGGCAGACCATGGTGCGTTTGCTCACCGTCACTGTCAACGCCACTGACGGGATTCCCCCCGGCAGGCGTCCGCGTCAACAGGTGCGCGACGCATGCCAGGGCCAGCAATCGTCCGTGCGCGCGCTAACACTCCATATCAAAAGCGTCTTCTCGAGCTATCGCATGGTCTCCGACGCGTTTTCCCAGCGCTTCGGCGACTTTGCGGGCCCGAGCCTGCCCACCCTGCGTGGCCACACCCTTAAGCTCGTCGTTGCGAATGGCACGAAGCCCGAGACCGTCTTCGTGCCATATGCTGCAAACTACCTCGGCGGGCCCTTCACGGACGCCGCGTCCTTGTGCGTGGCTACCTCGAGCTCGGGCCAGACTCCTTCTCACTGACACCCCTTTCCAATAGCTGGGCCACGAACTGCGCTGCGAACGAGAACACGAACGGCGTCGACGAGCTCGGCGCTGCGCCCGACGCGCGCACGACGAAGCCGCGCCCGCAGCCCATGGGCGTGATCGTGGACCCGTCGAAGAAGCAAAGCGTCGGGCTGCCGGGGCCGTTCATCCCGACGACGCCCATCGTGTCGGCCGGCTCGTCGCTCATGTTCTTCGTGCTGCCCAACAGCACGACCGGCGTGCTCTTCGTCGGCGACTTCTCGCCCGAGGACTTCTTCGGCTTCCAGGCGCAGGCCGTCGACGGCGTGCAGAAGCTGCTCGACGCCGGCGTGACGAGCCTCGTCATCGACGTGCACAACAACGGCGGCGGCTTCGTCTGCCTCGGCATGTTCTTGTACACCCTCCTCGCGGGCACCAAGTCCGGCTATGCGTGCGTCTTTCCTTAAATACTCTTTGCCCCCGCCGCAGTGTCTCATGCGTCGACGCCAGTGGGTTCCAGAACTCGGTGCGCGCGAGCCCGCTAGCGCAGAAGATCGTGAAGAACTTCATCGACAACGACATCAACTTTATGAACTACTCGCCCGAGAACTGGGCGTTCCTGAACGACACCGTCTTCACGAACAGCCACAACTACATCGACCCGGCCGACACGATCAACGTCAACGGCGTCGCGGACCACAATTCGCAGCGATTCCACGTCAGTCTCCATCCCTGTCCTCTTCCTACTCCCTGCGTTCTGAAACTTGCTGCTGCTGCAGGACACGTGCCAGCAATTCTCGTTCGACGACTCGCTGCCGCTGCCGGAGGAGCCGCCGTTCGCGCTCGACAAGATCGCCGTCGTCGGGAACGGGAACTGCGCGTCGACCTGCGCGCTGTTCACGACGCTCATGCACGAGCGGCAGGGCGTCAAGATGGCCGTCTTCGGCGCGAAGCCTGGCGAGCAGGCCGAGTACAAGGGTGTGTGTTGCCCACGGTCCGCTGCTTCTGCTGAATCGGTCTGTGATGCACAGGTATGGCCGGAAACCAGGTGCTCGAGTGGGCGGACATCGACAGTGAGATCAAGACCGCGCAGTTGAAGAACGACCCCGCCGCGCCTCCTGATCTGTGCGCGCGGCCGACCCTAGTGGGGATACGCACGTTCGCTGACTCTTTCGCAGCATTGTTGGAGGCAACTTCCGCGTCAACTGGAGAACCGGTGCGTGCTGCACTCACACACCGTTTCGCGCTGTTGACGATCTATCCAGCTTGGAGCTTCTTCGATGAGCAGAAACCCATCGGTAAGCTGTCCGGCACGATCGCGCCCGGCACTCCTGACTGTGGACAATGTGTAGCCTACCAGTCCGAGCCTGCCCTCCGTTTCCCGTACACGGAGAGCACCTACAACAATCCCCAAAACCTTTGGTAAGTGCAGTATCTAACCGCTAGGACTCTCGTGCTGATGATACTCTGCAGGACCTTCGTGTATGCCCATCTACATCCCCGCTCTGGTTCTCTAACCCTGCTGCAGAGCGAAGGATATTCTGAAGGTCTTGTAGGCCTGGACCAGGAGGAATTCCCGCTTGATCTCAAGGGAATGGGCGGGACCTTACAGTATGTACGCCCGTGCAATCCCAAAATCCTCAGCGTGCAGTTCTGCAATGGGCAGCGATTTCTATTGGTACATTAACGTTACCTCCGCCGTCTACTTCGGCGGGTTGTTGGGGTGGATGCTCGTGTGCTCCGCGTCGTACGCCTGGAACGGCTCGTTGAACGGCCGCCCGACGCCCGCTTCGGGCAGGCCCCTCTGCGCCATCTCGTCCTTCAGCTCCTGCGCCGTCTCTCGCGCGCCGTCCTTCGTCCCCTGAGAGCGCACGCGGACACCGTCTGCGAGGTTCTGTTCGTGCCCCATCAGCCTTTGGGAGACGCCGAGCGGACGGTTTCTCCCGTCGGTACGCACGTTGGGCGGGTTGCGCACGCCTTCCTCGTTCAGGCTGCGCTCCGTCGGGATGACCGCGGGGCGGCCGACGACCTGCTCGTCCTTCTTCATCGCCGACGTGGCGGGGTCCTCGTTGAGTTGGCGAGCGGTCGCGACAAACTGGTTCGACATGTTGGTTGTAATGCTAGTTGAAGTTGAGTGTTGACGACGTTGAATCTTGAGGAGCCCCTCGCATTCGTGGGACCTTTATACGATGCGGGAGCCCCACCTGCGCCCTCTAATCGCACGACTAGCGTCACTCATGACGTAGAAATGCTTCCCCAAGCACGTATTTCTGAGCTTTACTACGAGGACCGCACCGGTCACGCGGAGACATCGGAGACTTCCAGCCGTTGCGTCACACGCGCTGAAAAAAAGAAGAGGTAAAGAGAGAATAAACAGGCGGATGGTATAGTCCAAGTTCTAGATGTACCTACAAATACACTGCGCCGAGTGTAACGAGAGTGCGGGGGCGTGCGCTGATCAGCGGGCGAATCGTAACGGACGACAAGATAACAAAAATGGAGGCCGTCGGTCGTCAGGGCGTTCTAGTATGCAAAAAACAACGCGGGGGCGTCTAGTATCCAGACGGGCGCTGGTGACTCTGCGACGTGTCGTACGCGCGGATGAGCCGCGCTTGGTCTTGCCGCGCGGCGTCCTCCGTCTGACTGAACGCGAACCCGCGGTTCCGCCGCAGGCGCTGCACGGCGCGCACCTTCTTGATCGCCTTCTGGAACTGCTCTTGCCGCGGCCGGTAGTCGGGGATGTTGTACTTTTGCAGCTCCTGCGCGATATGGTAGGACGCGGGCTGGTATGTTCTCCGATAGCTACGAGGTGGGTCAGCGACGCGGTCTCGCCGGGCGGTGTTAGATCACGCACTACTTCCATACGTAGTCTCGCGAGAGGCATACGATGGGGAGAAGGAGCAGAGTGAAGTAGAAAACAGCGTCGGTCCATAGCCGAGGCACTATCCCCTGGTATTCTGGGGACAAGTTGACAAGCGGCGCTATCAAGCAGTAGAGCGGCAAGAAGACCATTGTGAAGACGAAGGAGCCCGGGATGGCCGCGACGGTATACTTGGTCCATAAGCTGATAGTGGAGTGTCAGCGACTGCACCCATGGGTAATAACTGGCCAGGGACGTACTCGGACACAAGGGCAGCCTTGCCGAGGACGGTCAAAAGGACGGCGAGGTAAAGCGCAGTTCCCCAGAACCAGTGACCAGTGTCCCGACCGTCGGATTGTTTCAAGTCTCCCCAGAAGAGGATGATCGAGAACCCGAATAATATCTGGAAACAGTCAGACGTGTAATAGCAACACAATTGGTATACACACCAGACTGTGGTACAGCGCGTTGGCAACCCATAACCAGAACGCGGTCTTGGTGAAGAACGCGTTGCGCTGGCCGAGGTTGTACAACTGGGGATACCGGTCCAATATTCGTGCCGAGACGAATTGGTCGAACACGCCGATGACGACGGGCGGCAACACGGTGAACAAGACGTTGTACATAGAGAGCGTCCAAGACTCGTAGGCGATTTGGCCAGAGAAGTTGTTGAAGAACGAATACTGAATGGGAAGATAAGTGGCTGCGCGCGAGAAGCACCAAGCTACGAACCCAGAACTGCGTCATGTAGAGCACAATGTTCTTGTAAAACGAGACTGCAAAGGCGGTTACTCAACATCACGGGGGAGTAGCGTCGAATCCCAACTTACAGAGAATGAGCTTGGACAACCGTTGGTAGCTCCACGCGCCGTGAACAAGCAAAAGCTTCTTCAGGTAGCGGAACTGCGAGATGGCGATGTCGGCCGACCGAGCTGCTTGCAGACCCTCCTTTCCGGAGATGCCAACGCCGACGTGCGCAGCCTGGATCATGCTGACGTCGTTGGCGCCGTCGCCGATGGCGAGGAGGAGCGCCTTCTCGTTCTTCTTGACCAGCTTCACGACGAGCGCCTTCTGGAGCGGCGACACACGGCAGCACACGACGGCCTTGCACAGGATCGCGAGCTCGAGGAATTGCTTCGCAATGTCCTTCTCGAGGGCGAATGTCAAGCTCTTGCCGTCTAGATCCAATCCAAACTGCATTAGTGGACAACGATGAGTGACCCAAGGGCGCGCACCAATGATGAGCGCGAGATCTTCCTGTTCTCCTGAACGTTGTTGGTTCTTGATAGCCGTTAGACGCTTCACGATGAAGTCCTTTGTCGCGTGTGCCGTCTCCTCGTTCACAATAACCTATCGCGCAGCCAAACGAAGTTAACCGCTGCACCCGCCCGAAACAACGCGCACACGCACCAGGTTCATCGACTCCGATATCAACTTGCAGCTGAGGCCGATGTTGATGGCCGTCTCCTGCCTGTCGCCCGTGAGGACCCATATGCGGATGCCGGCCTGCTGCAGCGTGTGGATCGCGTCGGGCACGCCGTCCTGGAGCTTGTCCTCGATGGCCGTCGCGCCAAGCAGGAACATCTCCTTCTCGATGATCTCGGCCGCCTTGTCGAGCGCCTCGCCGCGCCCGCTGATCATCGCCGCCGCCTGGTCGTAGATCGCGCTCCACGTCTGGTACTCGCTCTCGGGGATCTCGCGCGACGCGATGCACAGCGTCCGCAGGCCCTCCGTCGCGTAGTCCTACAGACAACAACGCAAGTGAGCGTCAGTGCACACGCAAGGATAAACGGTGCGTGCGGACCTCGAGATGCACCAGCGTCTGCTCGGTGAACGGCTGGTTCTGGCTGAGCCGCTCAAGGATGACGGTATCCGCGCCCTTGCAGTACAGCTTGATCTTCCCGTCGGGGCCGCGGACGACAGTGGACATGCGTTTGCGCGTCGAGTTGAACTCGCACACGTTGAGGATCTCGAACTCCTGGCTCCGGCCCTGGATGTTGACGAACACGGACTTGGGCTTGCGCGTCTGCGGCAGGATGAGCGTCCAGAAAACAGCGAGCGTCGAGGGGCGCGCGCACATGGAACTGATAGCCGAGAAGCTCTGCGCCCGCCACGAGCGCGGCCTCGTCGGGGCTGCTGGCCTGGTACACGATCTTCTCCTCCTTGACTTCCGGGATGACGGTGTGGCAGACGGCCAGCAGCGTGAGGAACTCGTGGATGACGCTGCGCTCGAGGTCGTTACCGCCGCCCTTGAGGATCTCCTGCATCTGCGCGAACGTCTGCCACGACTTTCCATCGTCGTCGTCGCGCTTGCTCTCGTCGACCGTCTCCGCATACGCGACGCCTGCGATGGAGCACATCTTGAACTCCATCTCGTTACACGTGAGCGTGCCCGTCTTGTCCGAGAAGATGTACTGGATCTGTCCCAGCTCCTCGACGAGGGATGAGGTGCGACACAGCGCGGGCGTGTCCGTCTGCGGGTAGTACATGTCGAGGTCCGAGTTGATCAGCTGCGCCTGCTGGAACTTGACAATTTCCATGGTCACGATGAGCGAGATGGGGATCAGGTTGTTGTACAGGATGATGAACGTGAGCATGTCCTCGACGAATTGTTTGGCTGCAGGGATGTGAGCGGTCGGCGAGCAGCGTGAAGGACAGCGACGCACCCTTGTTCGTGACGAGCTCGACCGTGGCGAGGTACCAGTGGTGACTGTCGAAGAACCATGACCGGATGCCGCCGCCAATGGTGGACACCAGCGAAAGGACGAGGAGCAGGATGAAGAGGAACACGATCTGCACGTTAACCTGCCGCTCGACGGCAGTCCGTTTGATCGGTGCCGCGCTGCAAACGGATTGTTAGACGCGAATCAGGGCCCGCGCTTAAGATAGCTGCGTACGTCGCGTTACGCATCAGCTTGGTCTCGTGTCCAGTGAAGACGACCAGGCCGTACAGCCAGGGCGTGTTGCGGATTTGGGCGCCGCGCAGTAAAATTTGGTCCGGGCCAAGGGGCACTTGCTTCGGGGCGCCGCTGGGCGTCGTCAGGTCAAATGTGCCTTCGTAGGTGTAGAGCGAGTTGTTGGGCTGTTCGGAGCGCAACGTGCCGCGCAGCCCGAGCACTCCTTGCGGGGTGACGAGGTCGCTGGTGTGTGGCGAGGCCTGCTTGATCTTGAGGTTCGTTTCGCCGTCCAGGTTTGCGGTCTCGATGTAGCACAAGCCCTCGGGCTCGGAGGAGGCGAGGAGGATGAGGTCGGCGGGGATGAAGGAGTCGGAGGGCAGGCGGACGACGTCGCCGACGCGGATATCGCGCCAGCGCTTGTTGCTGAATGTGCCGTCTTCGCCGAGGACCTCGGCGTCGCGGGCGTTGAGTTCCGAGTCGGACTGGTGCCGTTTCTGGGGACGCGCTGTGTTAGCACTGCCGGGTTCTGGTGCGGTGCGGGGTGTGCGCAGCTTACCAAGTCTTCTTGCACCTCCTTGAAGGCGGACGCGAGAAGGACGACGGAGAGAGGAATGACGGTGGTGTAGCGCTGCGTGGGAGATACGCCAGGAATTTGCTGAATTAATGCTGGACGGGAGTTCAGCGACGTTGAACGCGGAATCAACTGAAGAAATGCTCACCCGTGAACAGGAAGAACAAGTTGGCGTATTTGCTGAATTGCTCTGAAATTGGATTAGAGATGCTATTCTGGTCAACAGAAGTGTTGACAGGAGCTCACCGAAGAAGAATTTAGGGAGAAAAGTAACGAGATTGTACTTGCTCGTCGAAACGTAATTCGAGCAGAAGCCCTGGGCCGTGTTTAACGGGTGGTCGTTGAGCGCTATCTTGCGCTCGCCCTCGAGCACGACGCGTTTCTGCCACGGCCAGCGGAACGGTTCCTTGGGCGGCTTCGGCTGGCGCGGTTTCTCGGTGTGCTGGGGCAGTCCGTTGAAGCTGCCTGAGCCTTGGAACGGCTGGTGGCCGGGCACGGGTATCTCGTCGTCGTCGAACGTCCAGCCCTGCGGCTCGCCCAAGCTATTCTGCGACTTGCCGGCGATGGGCTGGGCGGCGCGCGTGAGCCCGATGCCGGACTCGTTGCTCGCCATGCCCATGGGCGACGGCCGGAAGGCCGAGTCCGGCATGGGCGACTCCAGGTCGTCGTCGTCGTGGAAGAATGGGTCCATGCCGCCATCCTGGTACCGTCGCGAGCTGCTGGGTGGGTAGCTATCGCCGGCCGGCTGGTACTGCCTCGTGGCAGGGTTGACCTGCGAGACGAGCCGCGCGAAGTCGTCGGCCATATAACGCTATGTGACGCTGTCACACTGGAGGTCGCAATGGTGAGCGTGAGGAAGAAGGGGTTCAGGTACGGCGCGGTCGTACGTAGGCGCGCGCGGCGGGTAGCAGTGCAACGGAAGCAAGTAGGGATCGCGGCGGAGTTTCTCAAAAAGGCTTGGTGTTCTCGGTATTCCTCAGAAACGATTGATTCTGTCCTCCCAAGGTCAGAACGTCACTGGGAGCAATGATGAGTTTCATATAATTATTCAACAAGTATTGGGGTGTTGTTCCGCCGGGACTCCCGCAAGTAAGGGTGATCTGCAAGCAACCTCACGGAACTCAGAGCGGGGGCCCCCACAACAAGGGCGGTGGAGTATGAACACAGGCCTCAGAGTATATAGGACTGCATGGACTGGCAGATTTACCCTAGTCCTTGGATTCTTTGTCTCTCAGAGTCTTTATGTGTACACGTAGCGAATCGTTCCTCCAGCACTGCTGCATCTCTGAATCATGGTGGTGCCCCACCTCTTGTAAGAGGCCTTGGGTGTGTGGGGGCAGCGGCAAGTGCCTCATCAGCCCCAGGTTCCCTTCAGAGCCCCCAAAGTAGTCCCGCTGGGACCCTCTCTCTCCTCATGCCTCCTCTGCGCCTCCTACACCACAGGTAGAAGTCTAGGGTTGGGTTGGGACACCTCCTAGGGGGAGGGATGCGACCAGTGTGAGGGTGGGCTGTGGGTGGTGTTCCACTCATAGGCTCTCGCCGAGTGCAGTTGCCGGCTGGCCACAACAACTCATTGGAAATTCTTGTAATCCATCTGGTTTATATGCCCAAATACTCGTTGAATACTCCTAGGAAGCTTGTTATTGCTCCCAGTGCATCAATTTCGAACACACATTGATATTGTTAACATGTTCTTTTTGCTACTTTAGAGCAGTTTCAAGTGATTCAGAAGCCAGCACATTTACATCCTCAATAAACCCCCTGTAACACAGCAATACAGCTCCCAAACCCGCCCTTTGATACCCGCGGCCAACGCCTACCGCTACATTTATTCAAAGCCACCCACTGAGGTCAACTGCTGTATCACAGCTTCTGCTTGAGTTCGTCATAGTAGGCCTTCAAATCGTCGCGAGCAATGTTCTGCGTCGGCCAGCCGATGACAAGGCCCGACTTGTCCGACTCGGACGGCTTGGGAATGACATGGAAGTGGACGTGCGGAACCACCTTCGGCAGAGCGTCAACAGGCAGAGCTATTTATCAGGATTATAGCACACACCTGGTGCGCGATTGCGCCGTTGTTCTGCAGGATGTTGTAGTTCTCGAAGTTAGACGCGATCGCGATCTTCTTCGCAATCGAGAGCGTGTCCGCGAGGTATTCGTCCGGGACGTCATGCAGCTTCTCGCCGTGGTCTGTCGGCAACGTCAGATGTGGCTGGGAGGTGTGGGTCGGGCTACGGACACTTCGGAATTACGAGAGCATGGCCTTTGGCAATAGGGCCGATGTCCAGGAATGAGTACCTGGGACGCGAACCGTTTAATGGATGGATCACAACGGACGGACGGTTATGACGCACGACAGGTCGCTCTCGATGAGCTTGAAGCTGTAAGAATGCGGAGATTTGATTAGCATAACGTGTTTTTATTCACTTCAAGTAGAGCCCCACCTAGGAATCTCGCCTGTAATTCGCATGCTTGAGCCGAGAAGCCCTCGACACGAACGCGGATGATCGCGCACCGCGGATGATCTTGCAGAAGATGCAATCGCTGGGACGGAGCACCCTTGCATTAGTTCAAGCAGCGGCGCGGTCACGTGATGTGTCGCTGAGCACAGACCTCGTGAGGTGCGCCATCGTGAAATCGTGCGTGAAATCCGAAGGAAAGCCGCTCGGGCGGTGTCTGAAAGTCCGGATCGGGTTGAACTGGACTCACCACCCTCGAACGAACGAGTATCGACCTGTCCCTCGGTCTTATCTCTACCTATAGACTGCGATAACCTTGATTATTCAACAACTGCATTGGCTTTCCCATCCTCTCGCTTGCAAGGTAATAGCACTGAGTAGCCGATGAGTCTGCTCATTGTTGCGCTCTTGGGCGAGCCACAAGTGCACGCAACTCAATCATCCAAGGATTGGGCTCCGAGACCCTTCAGCGGCTGAAGGTTGACTGCGCTATTCTGCCACAGAATGGGCCGAATGGGGAAAGCGCGACAGAAAGCGGCACAGTGCGGCAAAGCATACCGAATTTTCTTCCACGTCCTCTTTTCCCCGGCCAGATGCACAACCTCAAGTCGCAAGAAACCCGCAACGTAAGCCTGAGGAAGGAAGGGAATTAACGACTTTAGGGCCGGCCCCGGGCGCTCCCGGTGGCGCGCACGAGAAGAACACGAGGTTCGGACTTGGAAACGCGACGCGCCTCTCTTTCTCTTACCACGATGAGCGACCCTGCTGGTCTTTGCGCACCGAACGGCCCCTCTTCCTACTTGCGCCCGCTGATATCATAATCAATCTGCACCCGCTCATCACTGTCATATGGGGCACAGACCCTGGCCTCAAATGCGCCTTCACACGCCGCTCGGCGGGTGCTGTATGCAGCGTGATCTCGCTCGATGTCGTATGCACGCGTCACTGGAACGCGACGTGCAACAACCTACTGCTCGACGCCTGCGGAGATCGCGGGATTCTGGCATCTATGCCCTGCCGTCTGTCTGACATAGGCATGGGCATCGCGGTTCCAAGGGCCCGGCACATCATCTCGGTGTTGGTACAGCTCATATGCGGGAATATTCCAGGTTGCCCGACTTCCGTGGTACATGCGAGGCGATGTCCAGTCCTCAAAAGCTCCGACTCGCGATACCAGGACCCAGTCGGGCGCAGTTGACAGTCAGTCAGTGAGCGCCGGAAGACGCTACTACTGCCCCGCACTCTGCCCCTAGCGTCCAGAAGTGCGTTAGACACCCTGCGCGGCGGACCTTGGCTGAGTACAGAGTTTCGCCAGTCTCCCGGTGCTCGTGCTGGCGTACACAACGTTTGTGCGCGCATATCGACCCTATAATCTTCCCGTACCTCGCGCGGACGCAGCGAATATACAAGACCGTCCTGGAGTAAACTACGATCGCAAGGCAAATCGGGTGTTCCTGCGTGCAATCTCCGCCTGCGCAGCTTGCCCTCGTACCTCAACGTTCTGCGCACGCAGGCCGAGCGTGCGAGCATGCCGGTAGAGCCCGTCGCCGTGGCCGATACAGTTGCGCGCGCGCTGGTAAGCCCCGGCTGAGCCCAGTTGCTCTACAGCCCGTCATCTCGCGGAAGTTGCCTCTCGCTTGGCCCACTGCGTATGTCCCGAGCCTTAGGGCCTTGAGTCTCCACAGTCTTCCGGCATTCACTCCAACATAAAACGGCTAAAAAGGTGTGCATTCAACTTCTGGTGTCCATATTGCAAATTAAACCGCGCGGTGAAGGAGTGTGGGTAAACGGGAATCAGGCAACGGGGGTCAACACAACGGGGAGCTGGACCGTGTTATCCTTGCGCGACTGGGGGCGCATCAGCGCGCTGGTGCGCGACCAGAGCTCGGACCGGTCCACGGCGAAGCGGAACTCAAAGCCGCGAACGATGTGGAACAGCAACGCCTTCATCTCTGCGACCGCGAAGCGGTGGCCGACACACGAGCGCGGGCCGCCGATAAAGCTCATCAGGTTGGGTGCGATGCCGGGGATAGACGACGCTTCCTGCGGGACGTTATCCCAGCGCTCCGGGCTGCAATGCATGAGAGGGCGTTGAAAGCCTGAACGGAAGCTCTCACCGGAAGACGTCGGCGTCAGGGCCCCAGATAGCCTTGTTGCGGTTGATCAACCAGATGGGGACTTGCACCTGGTCGCCCTTCTGGAGCCTGCACAGCGCATCTCAGTGAGAGTAACCGGGTAGCCAAAGGTGCGAACCTGATCTCAGACACCAAGTTGCCGTCGAGGTCCTTGACAGGCTTGCTGAGGGGGATCACGTCGTCCTGAACGGCTTCGCGACTGAGGAAGGTCACGACGGTGTGGAAGCGCAGCACCTCGCGCGTAACCTTGTCGAGGTATGGCAACGCGTTCAGCATGTCGAGACTCGGAGTCTCCGTGTTGACTTGCAGGATCTCGTTCCGCAGCTTCTTCTGGATGTCCGGATGCGCCGCAAGCGCGTACATAGCCCACGTTGTCGAGTTGCTGGCGTGCTGGGTCAGCACAGCAATACCTGCCGCGATGGCATCGGGCATACCTGGTCGTCTCGTGGCCTATGAGGCAGAGTGTCAGTGACAATCCCCCGTGTGCAGACATGATGAAATCTCACCAGCCAGGAGGAACGTCGGAATCTGAGCGAGAACCTCCTCGTCCGACAGCCTGAAAGCGGGGTCCAAGTCCTGCGCGAGGTTCGCCTGGAGGAGCAGAGAGATGAGATCCTTCCCGCCGATGGCCTTCTTTTCAACACGCTTGGTGCCCGCGAGCTCGCTGAGAACGGCCTGCTTCTTCTCCTGAACGATACGCATGCCGATCTCGTCCATCTTCTTCCTGCTGTAGTCCATCTCCCGCGTGCGTTGGTCCGGCTTCACGACATGAGCAATGCACAAGAGGCCAGAACGAGACTGTGCACGCACGAAAAGCCGACGGATGATCGGGAATTGATTGTACAGGAAGCCGCGGACCTGGAGCTTTGGGGCTACATCAACGCGGAAGATCTTGTCGAACGCCTCGGCGAGCTCGTTCTTCTCGCCATGCTCGTTGAGGGTGTTGAAGTCGTAATCGAAGCCTGGTAGCGCCCCGTTCATCTCAGGCTTCAGACGTTCCTCCACGGAGAGAGCTCGTACGCACCTGCTTTCCCAATAGCATCCAATGTCGCACGGCTCAGCCAGTCCAGGGCGTTGAGCGTGACGCTGCCGCCGGCGTCGATGCACTTGTTGTACCAAATTTCGCGCATCTGAGAGGCCAATTAGAATTCCAGTACGCGCACAGGGTAGTAGTACAGCCACCTTAGACGCAGTCTCGATGAACAATTCGGTCATCTCTCGGACGTGCGCATGGCCAAAAGCGGGGTTGAGGATCCGGCGCTGCGAGATCGCGTCAGTCTCGACACCGATCACCGGGGCAAAGAATAACGAACTTGATCACGGTGCTGCTCTCCTGCGGTAGTTGTCAAGCCTGCGCCCGCAGCCGTAATGCGCAGAGTACTCACCCTCAGTGTACAGGATTCCTGAAATGGATATGTAAGTATCAAACGAAAGGCGGAGGGCATGTTTCTACCCACCTTCGCCAACAAGTTTCTTGATGCCACGACGCTGGTTCTCCGACTTGTGGAACACCTGGGTAGCGAAGAGGACATGGGTCAATGCGCGAGTGTCTGTAGTGATGAGCTGGTATTTCTGCGGCAAAAGTCAGTCACAATAAGGTGGTCACGGTAGAATCGATGGGAGAAAACGTACCCCCATGAAGCCGCGAATCGCAAAGGCGTCTCCGTACGTTTCCGCCCATTTCTCGTGTACCTGCATGCTCTCGCCTTCAAAGAGCTGGCCCACGTTGCCGCTGATCCAGCCGGCGCCCTCGCGGGGACCAGGCAGCTTGCGCAGCGGGGAACGGGTCTGGCACCAGTAGTTGAAGACGAAAGCGGTCGTCTTGTAGGCGACGTATGCTCCGGTGGCGGCGAGCCCCAGCTGAGCCCACGAGAGGGTTCGCCAGGGATAGTTCGCTACGGATGAGAATGGGTCGCGAGACCAGTCGATAACGGTCATGGCGATACGCAGAGAGCAGCCACGAACGTAGCCAAGGGTGAGGGATGGAGGAGCAAGAGGTTCTCCTAGAGTCTAAATATTAATCGCCCAGGTGGCGGTGATGCGAATCTCGACGATCCGCTTCGATGGTTATGATTATGACAGAAAACGGATGCCGCGGCGCGTGGGCCCCTCAAAGGCTGCCGCTTACGAAGCTCGGATGCCGTCAGATAGTGAACTCTACGCCCCGGGGGCCGGAGAAGCTGTCAGTGTCACCGATTGCTCTTCCATGATCAACATCGACGGCTATACAGACTGTACAAGTACGCGTCCCTCGACTACTCTGGATGTCCTTGGAATGCACAGAGATACCTTCAGGCTCTTTCTCATGTTGAATCAGCGAAGAAATATAAATGCCTTTCCGCCTCGCCGTCGGGACTCTGACGACTTCAAACGGTGCGGTTGACCCGGCGATCTGTCCCAATATGGGGGCGGATTCTCGGCAGCTGATCCGGACAGCTTCGCGGATGTTGCAGCCGGATTGTATGGCATCCTAATGGCATATGGCGGCAAGGATGCAAGGTGAGAGAGGGATAGACGATTATTGGCTGTCCAATCGAATGCCTTTTCATTGTTATATTACTGTATCATGAAGCTTCGTCGGAGGGGGTCGACCGGTTCCGCAGTCACTGTGGCGCTGAGTACATGTCCTGGTCCAAATGCGCAGGAACGGCGGCCGCGTTTAAGCTTGTACTCAACGGCCGCCGCATGTCTGTCCCTGCTTACTCGCTGAGACAAACTGCGATCGCACCGGGTATGTGTTTTCAGGAGCGGGAGTTCTCCATCCTTGGTACCTATGCACCCCGGGCTGGAGGACCAACGCTAGTTCGGCAATGGCCAATACATCCTGTGGTAGGGTTAGTGATATGACGCCTAGTCGCAGCAATAAGCGCTAATTGCTGCACCCTGTGGGTTCTCCGACCTCTCCATAACATAACCTACTAGGATCATCGAACATCCTCGATTTCGATTCTTAAGAAAGCGAAATGGGGGATACGGGCGGCACCAGCACCTAGCTCATTTGGCACTAGTAATGTACACAGCCCATGAACGTGGGCTTCCACGCACACGGTGGACCGTACTCGGCATGGCAGCATCCTCATATGAGTCGCGATAGGAAATCGAATAGGACAAGTCACAATCCGCGGAACTGAATATCTATAGTGCGACTTTATGGAGGGAGAGGCGAGTCTTACAGGGTATGGTATTCTCGGCATGTCAAACTATACCGCGACATTATCTGCGCTTGACAACGCGTGTTTGTTCTATGTGAGTACCTGCATATTACCGCTCTTGTCGTGAATCATCATGGCCCAGAGAAGTTCAGGGCAAAGTCGCGGGTTCGAGGAGAGAATGTTCGAAGCTCAGCTGTCTCCAGTCCAAGCTGATTTACTCACGTCTGAGCCTGGTCGAAACATATAGAGGGTAGCCCTGTCCATTTGGTTGTCCGGTTGGACCTGCGGCCACCAGGTCAGGATACGAAAGGTGGAGTCCCTTCGCTAGGGTCAGCGACAGCAACCTCCGGGGACATGTTCCCTGGCCAAGACCGTCGTGGCGCCGCCAGTTGGTCCTGTTCGAGTGTTCATGACTCGTGCACGTGGCCTCAAGGGCTTCTTCTCACCTCACTCTGGTACGTGGCTGTCACGTCTCTCTTCGGGGAGAGGATCAAGAGAGGATCCATCAAGGTCTTTTAGACGCCAGGAACACTTCAGCGGTCCAGTGACTCACTGATTGCGGGATCGGCACGCGCCGTCCGGGCATCCGGGAGCACTTGCACCACTCTTGCACGGCCAGCTGGGCCGCCCAACGCACGGACCGCACTGATAGTCACCCGCAAGCTGCTACCCAGGCTAAGAGGATTGAACCAAGCTGACTCTGTCGCAGGGTCAAGGTAGGGAGGTCGTTGGCCCAGGCGTTCACAGGTTTCGACGGAAAGCAATCAGAACCCGCGATGCGGGTGCTCATGTGCATCTTGTCTTATCTATAGATTAGGACGCCTTGGCTTAAATACCATAGGGAGCACGGCCGCAGGCGCTCCGACTCGCCCGCCTGGGAACTGGACGAGCTGCCCATCCGACACGGCATGTCGAGCGACGACGAGGGTAAAAACCCACCTAGCCTCGACGGCGCATCGTCGAACGACAGAGCTCCTCAGGAAGCGGCACCGGAATCGGGAGTCCGCAAAATAGAGGCGATCCAGGCCGTCTGGGGGGCGTACGGCCGCTACACACTCTGGCTGGGGTACGTGCGGGCCATCCTGCTCGCGACATGCTCTAACTCAGTCCGGTCATGTCTCCCAGGCTCGCCATGATGATGATCATCTTCGAGCTCGACAACTCCACGCTATACAACTACCAGCCGTACGCAACCTCCGCCTTCAAGAAGCAGTCATTGCTCGCGGCCCTCCAAACCACCCAGACTGTCGTCTCGGCCGCTGCCAAACCACCCATAGCCAAGATCAGTGATGTTGTCGGCCGAGCGGAGGCGTACTGTCTCTGCGTTACCTTCTACGTCCTCTGTGGGTCATGCTTCACGGTACGAGACGTAGCGACTGACCGTACGCCGCAGCGTATATAGTTTGCGCCTCCGCCAAGAGCATGTCTGTCTACGCGGGCGGGATGGTCTTCTATTCACTTGGTCAGACCGGTACCCAAGTATTGAACCAAATATTGCTCTCCGGTGAGTTCTGCCCGGCGTAGACAACATGTACAGTCTTACGAGTTCACGGACAGACATTTCCCCTCAACGTTGGCGCGGTTTCGTGCTGGCCTTCTCGTATTTCCCCTTCCTGATCACACCTTGTAAGTCTTCGCCGGTGCCAGGTTGTCGATTGACACCCTGCCAGGGGTCTCCGCATCTATTGTGGAAAGCGTCATCACCGGCATTGGTTGGAGATGGTGCGAAATGTTTCTCTACCGATGTCCCAGTTACTGACATCGAGCCTAGGGGATACGGTAGCGTGCATCAAGCCTCCCTTGCCTCCATAAACTAAGCATCTTTCAGGCATGTTCGCCATATTGATGCCGTTCAGCGCGTCCTTCATCATCATTCCTCTTTTCGTCTATCAATCGCGAGCCAGGAAACGGCGTCTCATCGAGCCGCGGAATTTCTCGCCCGTCGCCTTCTTCCATGAGGTCGATTTCCTTGGCACACTGCTGCTTTGTGGTGGCGCGGCCATGATCCTCATTCCCATCTCGCTGGCTTCCACGCTGCCCAAGACATGGGAGAACCCGCGCATCGATGCGCTCCTTGCGGTAGGAGGGGCATCTCTGGTGCGTATCAGTCCCGTATTCGATGACGCCACGCTGAACGCTGTCTTAGCTTGCGTTTCCTTTCTATGAGAGACGTTACGCGAGGTACCCGATCGTTCCGCTGTCTTTCCTGAAGAACCCCACCATCGTCCTGGCCTGCGCGCTCGCGATGGCTGATGGCTTCGGCTTCAACGCTACTCACACGTACCTCTATTCCTTCGGTGGGTCAAATTCTTGGCTGCTATTCGTCTCTGATAGCTCTCACAGTCGTAGTAACTCGTGGATGGGACCCCCGTCACGCAACCTATCTTGTCTACATTAATGGCGTGGTTCAATGCCTCATTGGCATCGGTGCTGGTTGGATTATGTGAAGTCAATTGTAACGCAAGGTTCTCACGAGGCTCATCGTACCTGCAGGTACAAGACCCGGCGCTACAAGTACCTCATCTTCACAGGCTGCCTTGTTCGTACCGTTGGGTGAGCGCCCGTCTCTCTTCCGAGGGGCAGATGTTTATGACATCGCACAGCTACGGCGTAATGCTCCGTCTCCGTGGCGCGACGAACGCCACATGGGAGCTATACATAGTCCAGTGCATCCAAGGTTTGTCACCCACCTGCCATTCACACGCGGTCCCACGCTCAGTGCCCGCACCCAGGCATTGGATCCGGCATCATCACCTCCGCGGCGGTGGTCGCAGCGCAAGTCTCCGTGTCCCATCGACACCTGGCGTCGGTCTCCGCGTTCTACCTGCTCATGTTCTTCATCGGGTCGTCCGTTGGGTCCGCCGTCGCGGGCGCGATCTACACGAACACGTTCCGCAAGTTCCTGAGGCAGTATCTGCCGGGCAGCTCAGAAAGCACCATCGAGTCCGTGTTCAACTCCATCACGGGCACGCTTCCGCCTCCTGGCTCCCCTGAGCGCATTGGGATAGACGTGCGTGCTATCTTTGTCCGGACCGTGCTTCGGGACATGCTGACAGAGCATTCCGCAGAGCGCGTACAGCGACGTGCTGCGAGTGATTACGTGGGCTGCGCTCGGGCTGTCATTCGTCATGCCGTTCCTGGCTTTATGCCTGAAGAACGGGTACCTCGGAGACGGTCACAATGCTGTCGAGCCGGTCAGGGAGGACCCTGTGCTCGCCGACGGCGGCAGCGCTGAAGATGAAGGTAAGTCTGAGAAGGCCTGACGAGTCTCGTTTCTCCCTTGCCGCCGTACGACCCGTAACGCTCTACCAGAAAGAATGCAACTGCTACGCGATGTTTCTTGATCATGACTTGCTAGAGACAGACGTTGACTCGAGTCCCATCGGAGCGGTGCAGGACGAGCTGCGGCTGAGTGAGCAAGCTGAGGACCACATCAATTACGGTATGAAGAGTGATTCAGGGGCCCTGCGAATCCGGAGATCTTCTATCTTTAAGCTCGGCACAGCCCAATGGGGGCTTGTATAAGAGCACGGGAATGCCGGCCTCTGGGTCGCCGGCAATCTCACTCTCTTCCTACCTCCCCGCATCGTCGTCGGATCGTTCAACATGGACACTGTCGCGGGATTCACGGAGACCGCTGTCTTCAGTGTGCTCGAGCAAAGTGCGTCTTCAAGCACTGGCGATGCCGCGGCTACTGACCAGATCGTTAGCGCGGGCGGCGTTCGCGCCGCTCATGAAGCACGACGAGATCAATGCCGTTCCTCGCAAGACGTTTGCTTACGGCTTGCAGCCTCGGCATCAGGTTCGCCTTATTGGCCAGTACAAAGCACTCGATCTGAAGCCAACTGGCAGCTCGACGTGTACTATCCGGAACCGCGCGAGGACGGCCAAAAGCCACCGATCCTGCAGTTCGTATACGGCGGCGGCATGGTCTCCGGCGAACGCGCCTCTCCGGACGGCTGGTACCAGAACGTGGGCGCGTTCTGGGCGAAGCAGGGCTACGTCGCGGTGATCGCGGACTACCGCCTGGTGCCCAACGTCATGTACCCCGGCGGCGCGGCGGACGTGCGCGACGCGATGGCGTGGGCGGTGGAGAACCTCGCGGACGTTGCGGATGTATCGCGCTATTTCATCGTTGCCCACAGCGCCGGCGGGACGCACGTCGCGACGATGCTCGGCCATCCGCTGCTGGTCCCCGACGACCTCCTCCGCCGCCTCAAGGCCGTCGTTCTCATCTGTCCCATGTTCGACTACCCCACCGAGGGTCGGCTTGCGGGTGTCGCGCTCCAATACTGTGGCACTGCCGAGGCCGCGAAGCTGCATAACCCGCAGGCATTGCTCGAGGCCGTTCCTCCCGAACGCGCCGCCCAATGGCCACCCGTCCGGCTCATCGTGTCGCAGTTCGAGGACCTCTCACTCGTCGTGACCCACCCGCTTTACCTTGAGACCCTGAGGAAGAAGGGGATCAAGGTGGACGAAGCGGTGGCGAAAGGCCATAACCATATCAGTATCAACATGGCTCCCATGAGTGGACAGGGAGAAGACTGGGCTCGCGAAGTCGACCAATGGTTCAAGTCTTTCTAATAGGCAAGCTTTTGTGGGCTCATGCTGTTGCGGGATCATGTATGTACGATGTAGGTCTGTTTCCTGTCACACAGTCCCTCCTGTGATACCGCACCTCTCCCGCGTGTGTGAACCCCTTTTTAGGAAAACATCATGTGCAAGTAGCCAAAGGCCGTTTTCTGAACATGAAAATATGCGAATGAAGGAATATCGATTCTCTCATTGGTTCCAGCGGCGCTATGACTTAGTCGATAGGCGGATGCAAAGTTTCGGTCCTAGCATCCGAAATGTCGCTTGCAAACGTGCATCGTGGCCTGCGCGCCTCCGACTCGCGCTCTCATCCTGCAGCACGCCTGAGGTAGCATGATGGATATGCTCTCTGAAGCTATAAAGGGCCGCCTGCTGTTTGCCATTCCCAAGAAGGGTGCGTTGCGGCCTTCGCACAACACAATCGTATTGCTCACGAGCGCGCGATAAGGACGACTGGCAGAAAAATGCCTCGAACTGCTAGCTGGTGCGTGACATCTATACCCTACCCTTAAGAACGGTGATTGATGCGTATCTGGCTATCGATCTGTAGGGGCGGACGTCCAGTTCAGCAGGTCTCACAGGCTCGACGTCTGCCTGGTCACAAACCACAATATCGCACTGTGCGTTCTGTCACTCAGGCTAAGCTTGCTTAAATACTGAATTGGACACCGCAGGGTGTTTCTCCCAGCGGCCGATATTCCCTCGTTCGTCGGCAAGGGCGACGTCGACCTCGGCATAACCGGGCACGATGTCATTCTCGAGGCACAAATGTCGCGCCTTGTGACAGAGTCACTCCCCCTCGGATTTGGGCGGTGTAAGCTGCAAGTGCAGGTGCCAGAAAAGGGCCCAATCAAAACGCTCGAGGACCTGGCGGGCAAGCGAATTGTGACGAGCTTCGAGATCGTCGCCGGCGAGTTCTTCGCTGCCCTTGACGATCGCCTCGGACTTGTGGGTGACCAGCGGACGAAGATACAGTACGTGGGCGGCAGCGTGGAAGCTGCCTGTGCGCTGGGACTGGCGGACGGCATCGGTACGCTGGCAGTCTCACTGAACCAGGACCGTTACTAACGCCCAGTGCAGTTGACCTTGTTGGTCAGTGCCACACCCTTCCCCGCATCCCGCTGCGCTGACGCTCATATGCCCTATTCCTTGTAGAGTCCGGCGAAACGATGCGAGCAGCGGGCCTGCACCCCATTGCTACTGTCCTCGAGACGCAGGCCCAGCTCGTGCGCTCCACGACGCTCAAGCACCCCGAGCTCGCGCCGCTCATCGACAAGATCACGTCGCGTATTGCGGGCGTCGTAGCCTCCGAGAAATACGTGCTGTGCCAGTACAACATGCGGCGCGACAAGCTGCACGACGCGACGTCCATCACACCCGGCCGCCGCGCGGCCACCGTCAGCCCGCTCGACAACGGCGAGTGGGTTGCGGTGAGCGTCATGGTGGAGAAAAAGGCGATCGCGGACGCCATGGACCGCCTCGTCGCGGCCGGTGCGGAGGACGTGCTTGTGACCCGACTGCAGAATTGTAGAGTCTGAATGGGCTGTGAATACAGGGATTTCTGTCGATTGTGCACTTCATCGCAGGAAATTGCCCAAGAAACGCGCCCCCTTGTTCTTAAATACGGGAGAGGGGTGTGACTACGATATGTACAATGACATGGTGGTGGTGAATCCTTCCTGACATAAGTGGGGGCTCGACAGTATCGTATGAACAGCGTAAGAAAATCGTACCTTATACGCGCGTAGAAATACACAAGGCGTCAGGGATAACGAGCGACAAGTGATAGGGGGCGGGCGGACGGTTTCGGTTTACTTCTTCTCTTGGTTCCACGGACCAGGCATGTCGTCGGCTTCATCGAGGATAGCCATGAACGGGCGCGCGCCTAGGTCGTCCGTGGGCGTCATGGGGCCGCTGGGCGAGCGCGAGAGCTCGGCGTCGATCTGCAGGCGGCGACGCGAGCGGCCCCGACGCTCCTCGGAGACGCTTGCCAGGGAGGACGACACGGACATGCTGAGCTCGGGCATGCCGGATAACGCGGCGTCGACGGACGAGCGCGACGAGCTGCGCCCACCGGCGACGCGTGCACTCGAGCGCGAGCGGCTTGTACGGATGGGCCCGGGCCCGGTCGAGCCCGGTTGCGGTGAAGCGACGATAGGGGAAATGCCCGGGCGGGAGCGCGAGCGGGAGACGGCGGGAGAAGACAGCCGCCGGCTGTCAGCGAGGCTCGGCGCATGCGGAACGACGGGCGAAGACGCTGGGGCCGCCACGTCGTCCCAGCCAACCGCCCACGCGGCCTCGTCCACGCGCCGCGCCGTCCAGCGCTCGTGCATGTCCGTCTGTAAGCAGCCAGCCAGGACGGCGGCCGCTTGGGTGCTGATGCCGATGGGGGTCGCGTACACGCCTGCGGTGGTGAGCATGCGTCGCAGGTAGCAAATTGCAGAGGGTGGGCGTACCGGCTATGATCTTGCTGCGGATACGCGGCTCGAACGTGTCTGCGAAAGGAAATCCGCCTGTGAGGAGAACGTAGAGCATGACACCCACTGCCCAGATGTCCTGTGCGGGGCTCATGTGCCCGTCCTTCCGCCGCCGAGTCACGGGCATGAGGAGTTCCGGCGCCGCGTACGGCAGTGAGCCGGGCTGGACGTGTTGAGACTGGGGTACCCGTGGGCGAGCTGGCATCGAGGGCCGATGTCGCGAAGGTCGCATGAGGGATAGGTGCACGGAGAGTCCAGGCATAGGCGAACGACTCGCGGAGCGCTCTGTGTGCGGGGAATGCGCCGTTTCGCTGTAGGCGTGTTTACTGGGCCATTCAAGCGCGGTGGCTAAGTGGGATGAAAATCAGATTGGAACGTGCAACATTGCCAAAGCTTTTGGCAACATTGCACGTTCCATGTTCGTCGACGAGGTTTACCCGCGAGTTCATTCACCGCGGAGGACGCTGGTGAGCTCGTGCGAGTGCTCCGGCTGGCGGACAAGACCTGCGGAACATCATGAAATTTAGTATGTCATGCGCGCGGGCGGGCCAGTCTGACGGTGTCCAAGAGCGAGCGAGTAGCGCAGTGGAGCGTGAAGAAGTAGGTCGTGCGGGCGGTGACATGCGATGAGAAGATGGGCAGGACGTTCTGCTGGCTGAGCTGCGTCAGAGATCCAGGTCGCGCGAAACCGCGGTCCACTGTACCGCCGCGTAGGGGGAGTCTGGCGCCAGCGTGCGCAAGACTTGGAGTGCGACTAGAACGCAAGTCGACGCGGACGTCGAGCGATTGACGACGCAGAGCCCGCCGCGGCCAAGCGTAGGGCGCGGAACGAACAAAGGCCTCCTGGCCCTCGACGGCGGAATACACGGGCGGCAACGCGGCGGGGGACGTCGCCGGCGAGTAGAAGCCGAAGAGGAAACGCGCTGCCGGGGACGAGGAGAGGTCCAGTGCTGCAGGCGGCGCTGGAGTTGGCATTGAGCGTGCGCGGAAGTGCGGCTGGGATGGGCTGGAGACCATTTGCGGGACGGCGCTGGCGAGCGACAACGGAGGGAATGGCTGCAGACCTGGGCGCAGATCGCGCGGGTTCAGCTCTCTGAAGGTCATCCTCAGCGGAGCTATGAGGGCTGGCACAGAAGACGAGCTCCTGAGTGGCACTCCCGGGCAATCCTGCATCCAAACCATCGAGTTGCTGCGAAATGCTCGCGGCTGCAGAATGGAGACACACAAGTCCTAATGGACCGCAAGTACGAGGAGAAGCGGTGTGCGTTGCAGGCGGAGGTCCTGCTACAAAGGGAAGACTTGGAGTCCAACTTGAAGTCCGCGCTGCCAATCTTATCTCTGTCCGCCACCGCACAGGGGGCGTGCCGAAGGCACGCCCTGTGCGCCCCTCGTCCGCGCCCCGTCTGCGCTGTGCGGCCCTGGCCCGTGCGCCAGCGCCAGCGCTCGAGCTCGCGCGCCCGCCGACCAAGGCCGCCGTGCGCGCTGCTCGACCGCCTGCCTGCCGCGCCTCCAGCGCAGCTCGCCTCCAACCCGCCGTCTGCCCGCTTGTGCTCACCTCGATTTCGACCATGGGACTTGGGCTGGCGTCGCGCTACTGGTGCTGCTGCTGCCCGACATAGGCCGCATTAGTTGGTGAAACGAGGGTCAGGTAAGTAATCGAAGCCTCACTTCATTCGCGTTAACATCGACGCTGACGAATGTACAAAGACCCTGCCGCCCCACGCTATATCTATGAGCGGTTCAAGTGCGCGACATACAGTACCGCGATACTGGGTTTGCATAGCAAAAGTTAATATCGTGTGGTCAGTACAAATCCCTTCGAGTAACTCAATTCAAACATTAATGCTCATTATCAGATGCCTCTCCTGCGAATAAAGATCACCTGCTGCAACGCTGTGCTCAAGTGCGCGACATACGCCGAGTGGAAGACTGAACGGCCGAGCGGCCGTTCTGCACGAGTCCCATCGCGGTCCCGATCGACAGACTCAACAAACGCGCCAAGCGCGTGGCCAGTAGGCCCGAAGGAAAATATGAGTTCGATAGGTCAGTGGTTCGGTATCCTCGCTCGTGCTCCCGGACTCATACAAAGCAGATCGGAGACCAACCCGCGGCAGGTCGGGCAACGTCAAGTCATTCGCCGTGCAAGTCAGCGCAAGGCCAGCGCTCGGTCAAACCGCTGCGAGCGAGACGAGAAGCCAACGGTTCCGTGTCAAGTCAAAACAGCCCGCGATCATTTGCACGGGGCAGCCTGCACGGCCAACTTCGTGACGTGCAAGACGTTGCCCATCGTGCGCTCACGGTCAGTCAGCGTCGTTCGCGCGTCCTCGACGCTCACGACGCCAGAATCATAGTCACAGCACATACCGCCGAGCTCGTCGCGCGGGCGAACCAGCCGCCGCGTCGCGCAGACGCACCCCAGCGTTGCGGGCCTCGGTCCTGCCGCCGTGCAAACAGCTCGCGCGAAGCTGGACGAAGCTGCGCACGCAGCGCTCGCCCGAGGCATCGGCCCCCCGCGGAACGATCCTAACCATTGTGCACGGCGTCAGCAGCGGTCCGAGCATAAGGACAAGGTCGACGCACCAGTCATCGGGATCGAACCAAGGCCGCTGCATATCGAAAGCAAGGTCAGCAATACGTCGAGCGCGCATAACGTCACGGTCGACTCACACGGCGGGTCCGCGACGACAGATACGATCCCCCGTGCGTGCAGCCTATCGCGCGCAGTCGGTCAGTCGGCGTGCGATCGAGCCTCATGAAGGGTACGTACCGGCAGCGTTTCGTTCGCGCGATGCTGACCCACGTCTCCGAGTGCGCGCGCAGCACCGCGCCGGTTCTGCGCCGACGCAGTCAAGACCGAACTCACCAAGCGCGAGGCCGACCGTTCGGGCACGCCTGGCGCGAATAGGAGCTCGGCGGACGACGCTGGAGTCGGACGCGCGCAGTCAGTCAGTCGGCGTGCGATCGAGCGTCGAGCAGCGTACGTACCAGCAGCATTTCGTTCGCGCGATGCCAACCCGCAGTCAGCGACGTCTCCGAGTGCGCCCCGCGGCGCTTCTGCACCGAGCGCGCCCTGCACGAAGTCAGCGGCCGTGTACGGTGCGGGCGCCAAGACCGAATCGAACTCACCGAGCGCAAGGCCGACCGTTCGCGCACGCCTGGCGCGAATAGGAGCTCGGAGGACGACGCTGGAATCGGACGCGCGCCTCGTCTTCGCGTCCCGAGCGAGGTGCGTGGTGCGCGAAGGCCTGTCGCGCAGGGCCAGCGGCGGATCGGGAGGGCGCATCGACGACCGAGCAGCAGCGCGAGCGGCGACGTCGGGGCACAGCGAGAGCGGGGCGTGTACGTACGAGGTAGATAACCCGAATAGACGCTGTTCCTGCGATCGTCAACAGTATGCGTGCCCTGCACCGAACAGCTGATCAGCAAGGAAAGGAAAGAATAGGAATGGCGCACTCACGTGTTGTGGAGTGCTACGAACGCGCGGGGCATATGCTGGCCCGATCGAATCGAGCGCTGGGCCGGGGGTCAGCGGCGGAAATGGGTGCGAGAGACGAAGCAAACGTACCGTGAGCACCGGGTCGGAACACGCGAGTCCTGCGTGGAACGGCCGGTGAGCTGCGTGCGCAAGAGAGCGATAGGAAGACCGAGCTTGCCTGTTATGCAGCGCTATGAACGCGCGGTGGACTCGGGAGGTCGACCGAAGGCGAACTGTGCGTGTGGTCAGCGTCGAGAACGGAAACGAACAAATAGTGAGCGCACCATCGCCGTCGTCGAGGGCGGCATCGACGGAATGCGTCGACGGTGTGTTGCAAACGCGGAGGGCAGAGAGAACGAGCAGTGAGAGCGAGAGCGCAGGCGGAAGGGGGGAGGAAGAGGGAGGAAGGGCTGATGCTGCTCCGACACGCCGCAGGCCTCCTTATATACCCTCCCAAACGTCCCTCCGGGCCTGAGAAGCCCGGAGATCTGACCGAGAGGGTTCCATCGTACGATTGATGCGGTGGAAGCTGCGGGGCCGAGAAGGAGCGGCGGTCGGCAAGCGTCTGAATGGGTGACTTAAACCCTCGGATAGCGATTCCGGCGCATTTCTGCGCCCCCGCGCGCGATTCCTGCCAGCGAGTCTTCTCTCACAGAACTATACTTCTTTTCTCAACGCAAATAAGCGCCCGTGTCAGGAGGGTACGGGAAGGGGGTCGCGATACCCCCAATACCCCCCTAGACACCTGCAATCGACGTATCTCGCGCCGTACGCAAGCGGCGCGGCGGGATCTGCACGCAGCCACGCTTCTATTACGCGCCTGATTGCCGTGAAACCAGGGAGCCGCGCGATCCAGGCCTTTTCCGCTGAATAGCGCATTCGCTTGCTACACCGCCGGCGCGATTCTGGGCGTCGTCCGCAGAGATTTCTCGCAAGAACACTCGCGTCAGCCGCCGGGGGGCGGAGAAACCGAAGTGGGAGCCCGGGACCGCCGGTCAGGTGCATATTCCGCCCACTCGCAGCCAGCGTTGTTCTGGCCGAGCGGAGTTTGGAGACGTGTCTTCCTGCTCGCGGCGACCCGTTTTGAGCGAATATCTCACCTCTCCCTGCAACACCCGGCGGATTTAGACGCCCAATGACTATATGTGGGCATATATAAGCCAAATGCAACGAAAACACCGTATTTTTTTGGGAGTGCATCCCAGTGTCCGACCTCTCGTGGCTCGAGTTTCACGTCTCAGAGGGCCATTTAAGCGCCCAAACTACTCTCCAATGAGACCTGACCTCAGTCTCAATGCCAATAAGCGCCTGATAAGGGTCTTCATAGTCCTCGACTGCTGAATTCGACGTATCTCGCGCCGTATGCAAGCGGCGCGGCGGGATCCACACTACATCAAGCTTCCATTACGCACCTGATTGCCGTGCACAGGTGGAGCTGCGCATTCCAGGCCTTTCTCACGGAACGTCGCTTTCGCTTGCTACGCTGCCGGGGCGATTCTACGCCTCCTCCGCAGAGATTTCCCGTGAGAACGCTCGCGTAAGCTGCCCAGACACGGAGCTCCACATTTCCGGCTCAGGCCCGCCGGTCAGGGGCTTATACCGCCGACTCGCAGCCAGCGTTGTGCTGGATGAGCGGAGTTTGGACGTGCGGCTTCCCGCTCAGATCGCCACCGTTTGAGCAATATCACGTCTCCCCGTGCGAGCGTACAGCTTCTCATGGTCTCGCTGAGCTTCTATACCAATTGGTAACCTATTGGCGGTAAACGCAGCGTATTTTTATCCGGACCCATTCTCCCGCTCCTGCTCTCAGAGCTCAATTTCGGCGCCCACGACCGTTCTTGGGAGACAGGAAGTCCTGAATACAATCAGTCCATTCATATTTGAAGCGGGGAAACGCAGTTCCCCGGCCGGCACAAGTTGGTCTCACATGGCAGAGACGAACGACCTCGGATTCTCGTCCAATTCTGATCATATGTCGGACTCGTCCCTGTCTGCTTGACGCTATGATGATACTAGGCCAAATGCGGGCGAGATTCATGAAGCGCTATCGATCGGGAAAACGTCTCCGTACGATGTATGCATCACCTGCGGTCCGATCGTTGGAAAGCCGGACGAGAGCCCGTCCGAATCGTTTACTGGCCAGACGGTGGCGTCTCACCCGGAAGTTGCACAGCTTTACCCTGAATGATGCTGGGCCAAATGCGGGTGAGAGATATGGTGCGCAATCGTTCGGGAAATTATGTCTGTTCGATATATGCACCGCCTGCGTTCCGGTCGTTCGCAAGCAGGCCGAGAGACCCGTTAGGCAGACGACGGCGTTTCCCTCAGCCCTTGTGTAGCTGGAATGATGCTGGGCCAAATGCGTGCTGAGAGGGCGCTCGTTCATTCTCTGAAAGGGAATGCGAGCATGCTTGCGCTGTTGACGGCAGCCGCGCGAGCTCCCCGACGCGCAATTCACGCAACCTTGGCACGAGAAACAGTCCGACTGAATGGGAAACGTAAATCATGCGATCTCCGGCTACTGTGACGCCTTCTCTCGCGTGCGTGAACTCCGAGCCGCCGGAGGCCGCGGCGGTGTAAAAACGGCGTTTGCTCCCGCTCCGCGTCTCTCTCTCTCCCTTATACTCATTGCACCCCTTCCGTTCCGTCTCGTCCCCATATCCTCCCCACTCGCGTCCAGGCTGTCTGCTACCTCGCGCTCTCCGCCCGACTGCCAGACGGTATGGGGATCCACACCGTCTACGACGCGCACGGCGCTGATGATGTGCAGCGCGTCAGTCACGTGAGTCCAACGTCCGCTCCGTGTATTTCGCGTCGGGAGCGACGTCTGAGTGGTGATTCGCGCGGGGAGCATGAGGTTCGTCGAGTTCGATCGGTTTGCTCGGCGTTGCTCGCTTTGCTCACGTTTGCGGCAGGCTCTCGACGCTCCTCTCGCCTCATGTCTCGAAGATCAGCACCCCGTCGCGCTGAGACGCGCAATGTATCTGCCGGGACACGTCTCCCGCGCTACGCCTCGGCGCACTGCTGCAACATCGTCTCGGTGGCCATCAGTCCGAGACGAGCCCCGCGTTGTCACTGGCAGCATCGGTGCACAGGCATGCTAATTGTCACGGTGAGTCTTTCCTTTTGATCTCCGTGCCCCGTTCCTGCAGCTGCAGCTGCGCGCGACGCGATCCTGGCAGCCCGATGGCGCGGTCTATTTTTGGACACGCACTCCCCAGTCCGGCGTGCGTTGCAGGACCGCGTCCGCCTACCCATTCCCCCGCGTCCCGCTCCTACCACGTCGAGCATGTTGCTCTCCTGCGCTTCGCAGCGTTCTCGCTGTGAGGACGCGTGTTTTGCGAACGTTGCCATCCTCATCCAACCCCTTGCTCTCTTCCCCCAGTGCCTGGTGGCTGACGATCTCATTGCAGGCTGACTACTGTTCATGCACCCTCGGCCGCCGGCGTCTCGCTTAGCGAGCGGCTATCGACGTCCGCCGGCAACAGCGCCTTCTGCTCATCGCCACACCTAGCCGCAAGCTTCGCGTCTCAACGTTCGGGATCGCGTCTCTCGGCAGCGACTCGCTCAGAATCACCGTCTCGCGGCGCAAAAAGCGTTTCGGGCTCGCCCTGCGGGCGGCGTGGTGAGTCATCCATCATGTATTGCCTCGAGCGCTGCTGACGACGTTGCTGCAGATGCGCAAGTCGTCTCATATGCGGGCCGCATGGCAGTCCGGAAACGCATCGGCCATCCCTCGAGCTCGTTCTCTCCGGCCTCGCGGCGCGGCGCGGCATCTCAGCTCGACCCGAGCGTCCAAGCTGGCTGTGCTCAGCGACCCTTGCGTAAAGAGGTCTCTGTGGGTCTCGTGCAGTGGTCTGGGCGATCTCCCCACCGCATACAACCTCCACCCGACCGCTCTCGTTCGAACCCGGCCAGCTGCACCGGCCTTGCCACCGACCTCGCAGAGCCTTGCTCTCCGCTCCGTTCGCCGCTTCACCACCGTCATCGACGTGAGATGGCGCTCTCGCATCAGCACACAGAGCGCCAGGGGCCGTCCGCTCGCTCTCGACCTCGGGCAGCTCGATTCCCTCGCCGAGCTCGCGGCTGTCAGCCATCCATCGACTTCTTCGTCCTCATCGCCGCCGCACTTTCTCTCTATCAGCACACATGCACCCCCGACGCTGCATTCTCGATGGCTCGCTCGGCGTTGCGCAATCGCGATTCTCAGTTCGCATCCAGGACGCCCAGAGTCGGATGATGCTTTTCACCGGTGCGCCATTGTCGCCATCGAGGAGCACTACATGTGTTTCGCTAGCAGGATTGGCGACGTGCAAGCAGCGCCCTGTGAATACATTCCCTCCCGAGGCCACTGCACCTCTCCTCGTCGACTCCCGCCGCAGGAGCGAGCAGCACAGCTCGCGATCGTGAAGCACATAGTACGTAAGCGCATATATCTGCTCCGACCACGCTGCTCACGCCCCTGCATCGCAGCATTAGACGCCGGTCTGGACGAGGAAACTGGAGAGAGCCCCCCGGCGATTTCGCTCGAGGAACGCCCAATTCCCGTGAACGGTAACCTTTGTAGATAGGATATACACCTCCGTAGATACGCTGAACCAATGAGAGGCGTCCGAAACCATGAAATTTCCCGCGTCCTTAGGGATTCCAACGAAGACCCCATTCAGTCACGACGAGCCCAGCCCACGGACTCGTCTCGACGCGGCGTCTCGCAAAGATAACACCCACCAACGCGGGAAGGCACCACCCACCGCCCCGGCGAGGCACAGCTCTGAGTGCGCGACAAGCTGCACGACGCGACGTCCATCACACCCGGCCGCCGCGCGGCCACCGTCAGCCCGCTCGACAACGGCGAGTGGGTTGCGGTGAGTGTCATGGTGGAGAAAAAGGCCATTGCGGATGCCATGGACCGCCTTGTCGCGGCCGGTGCGGAGGACGTGCTTGTGACCCGACTGCAGAATTGTAGAGTCTGAACGGGCTGTGAATACAGGGATTTCTGTCGATTGTGCACTTCATCGCAGGAAATTGCCCAAGAAACGCGCCCCCTTGTTCTTAAATACGGGAGAGGGGTGTGACTACGATATGTACAATGACATGGTGGTGGGGAATCCTTCCTGACATAAGTGGGGGCTTGACAGTATCGTATGAACAGCGTAAGAAAATCGTACCTTATACGCGCGTAGAAATACACAGGGCGTCAGGGATAACGAGCGACAAGTGATAGGGGGCGGGCGGACGGTTTCGGTTTACTTCTTCTCTTGGTTCCACGGACCGGGCATGTCGTCGGCCTCGTCGAGGACGGCCATGAATGGGCGCGCGCCGAGGTCGTCCGTGGGCGTCATGGGACCGCTGGGCGAGCGCGAGAGCTCGGCGTCGATCTGCAGGCGGCGACGCGAGCGGCCCCGACGCTCCTCGGAGACGCTTGCCAGGGAGGACGACACTGACATGCTGAGCTCGGGCATGCCGGATAACGCGGCGTCGACGGACGAGCGCGACGAGCTGCGCCCACCGGCGACGCGTGCACTCGAGCGCGAGCGGCTTGTGCGGATGGGCCCGGGCCCGGTCGAGCCCGGCTGCGGCGAAGCGACGATAGGGGAAATGCCCGGGCGGGAGCGCGAGCGGGAGACGGCGGGAGAAGACAGCCGCCGGCTGTCAGTGAGGCTCGGCGCATGCGGAACGACGGGCGAAGACGCTGGGGCCTCCACGTCGTCCCAGCCTACCGCCCAGGCCGCCTCGTCCACGCGCCGCGCCGTCCAGCGCTCGTGCATGTCCGTTTGCAAGCAGCCGGCCAGGACGGCGGCCGCTTGGGTGCTGATGCCAATGGGGGTCGCGTACACGCCTGCTGTGGTGAGCATGCGTCGCAGGCAGCAAACTGCAGAGGGTGGGCGTACCGGCTATGATCTTGCTGCGGATACGCGGCTCGAACGTGTCTGCGAAAGGGAATCCGCCTGTGAGGAGAACGTAGAGCATGACACCCACTGCCCAGATGTCCTGTGCGGGGCTCATGTGCCCGTCCTTCCGCCGCCGAGTCACGGGCATGAGGAGTTCCGGCGCCGCGTACGGCAGTGAGCCGGGCTGAACGTGTTGGGACTGGGGTACGCGTGGGCGAGCGGGCATGGAGGGCCGATGTCGCGAGGGTCGCATGAGGGACAGGTGCACGGAGAGGCCAGGCATGGTCTGCCGGCGAACGACGGAGGCGCCGAGCGGTTGTGCGGAGTCGCTGTCGGCGTCCTCACTGGACGAGTCGAGCGCGCTGGCCTCGGCCGAAGCATCGGGCGAAGCTGGGATTGGCCGCGCCATGCCAAAGTCGGCAATCTTGCATGTCCCGGTTTCGTCGACGAGGATGTTCTCCAGCTTGATGTCGCCGTGGACGACGCGGGCGAGCTCGTGCAGGTACCGCAGGCCGCGGACGACCTGCCGAAACATCATTCCCACGTCGTCGTGCGCAGGCGGGCCGGTCTTGAGGATGTCGTAGAGCGAGCCGGCGGGGCAGTGGAGCGTGACGAAGTAGGTTGCGCGGGCGGTGACATGCGATGAGAAGAGGGGAAGGACGTGCTCGTGGCTGAGCTGCGTCCAGAGCTCCACTTCGCGCGAAACCGCCTTCCGCTGTTCCGCCGCGTAGGGGGAGTCTGGCGCCGCCGTGCGCACGATTTTGATGGCGACTACGGCGCCAGTCGACGCGGACGTCGCCCTCTTGATGACGGAGAATCCGCCTCGGCCAATCTCTGGGCCCAGAATGAACCCAAAGGCCTCCTGGCCCTCGGCGTCGGGGTCCACGGGCGGTAACGCGGCGGGGGACGTCGCCGGCGAGTAGAAGCCGGAGAGGAACCGTGCTGCTGGGGACGAGGACAGGTCCGCTGCGGCAGGCGGCTCTGGAGTTGGCATTGAGGCTGCCCGGAAGTGCGGCTGGGATGGGCTGGAATCCATTTGCTGGACGGCGCTGGCGAGCGACAATGGAGGGTTGGGTATAGGCCAGGGCTTAGATCCGGCGGGTTCAGCTCCTTGAAGGTCATCCTCAGCGGAGCTATGAGGGCTGGCACAGATGCCGAGCTCCTGAGTGGCACTCCCGGGCAAGCCTGAATCCAAACGATCGAGTTGCTGCGAAATGCTAGCGGTTGAAAATGTAGACATATAAGTCCTAATGGACCGCAAGTACAAGGAGAAGCGGTATGCGTTGCAGGCGGAGGTCCTGCTACAAAGGGAGGCTGGAAAAGCGGGTGAGGTGAATGAGGGGGTTGATGGGAAGAGGAAGACGGCTTCGTCGGCTGCGGCCGGCGGCGCGGCGCTCGGACTTAACCAACCGCTCCCGAACACTGATGACTTGAATCCCGAGTCCCACCGGTCTTGTGACTCGGCCCCAATGAATGAAATGTGCACCGCATATTCACATAGCCAGCGCCCGCCTCGCTGAAGTAGCTCAGGCCGCGTAAAGTAAGTAGCAGGCTGAGGTCACATTTCCATTGAGAGACTGACACGGAACACGCTCCCTGGCTAGGCACAGCAGTCGGCCAATCGCGTTCGATGGAGATGTGCGAGGTGGGGCCACGTGACGGTGTTGTGGTGGGTCTGGATCGAGTTTGCGACTGGAGCCAGATTGGAGCCGCGAAGCGAAATTGTCCCAAAAAACGCAACCTATCAGACATAATCCTGCGATCGGAGCCTGTCAGAGCCCAGCGGTGAGTGATCAGTGGCGCTCAGACCTGATTGTGGAGCTGTCAGACCCCACCTACCTGGTCACAGCCGATCACTGCTCCAGCTTCCTGTCATCAGAGGCGATCACAGTCTGTCGGATCCGATATGAAAAGCCCGTCGAAGCATGCAAGTCGGTGAGCGTCACAAGCGGCCGCATCTGGGCCGCATGCTCAACAGGGCAACTCGCAGATCGATAATCGGGTATGCCTGTGTTCCCCATGTCCACCTGAAGTGACCTGCGCACGGACCAGGTCCACGAGCCGTCGGTCGCGCCAAAAACACTATCATTCGGTGGGCCCTTCGGGGCCATCCTGCCCCACACAAGCGCGCGTGGAGCTCTCCACTCGGCTCCACCCACAAAGTCTAAATGTTACATAAGACGGTCATGTACACTAGTAGTAACACTGTATAATATAACAATATGAACATAATTAAGAACTGTCCTACAATTACGAGTGAGGGAATGAACTGAGAAAACCAAGCAAGAACAAGTAAAGAATAGTAAGTGGGAGCTTGAGTTGGTTCAGCAATAGTAAGCCCGCGGCCATACAAAGGCGGCGGAGCAGCCCATTTTCATTCCTAGGTGGCGCGTGGGCGATCAGAGTGGTCAGACTGATCACAGCTTCAGGCTGATCAGACCGATAATACCCTATGCGTTCCGAGCTAGTATGACACCGAGCTTCAGACCCGATGTACGATTAGGCTGCTGATCGTCGCTGAAACTGTGTGATAACCCATTTGCAATTTTTGGGACAAAGACCATCATGCAGTGCCAGACAGAGTGACAAGGGCTCCCTCTCGATTTCGGGCAGAGCGGCTCCTACATAAGCGACTTCGCGAGTCGCCACAGTTAAGCGGAGGAAGAGTAGTAGGAAATCCCATTGGAATCAAGACCCTACCGGCGTAGAGTCATCTCAAAAATCCTACTCCAGCTGCAGGAGCGACTTGTGCCCAAGAAATAATTCGTATGCCCTCCGAGCTGCCCCATAGGGCTTTGGAGCGGCTCGGGCTCGGGCTTGAAGTTTGAAGCTTGAAGGTTGAGACGCCCGAGCCCGAGGCCTAAGGCATGAAATTGGATTACCATATGACAACAATACGATCACAGAAGTTTTTACCTTGGAAACTTGTTAAACAAACTTGGGATAATACTCCCTTACACACAGCACTAGAACAAATAAGCTCAGAAAGAATTACTGGGGTTTTAGTGGGTAGCGGCAATGTTGACCGTCCACCAGACTGTAGTCCTTGACTACAGCCACTGCCGGAGTCCCACACTCAGATTAGGGTGCATAAAGCATTTCCCCAGTGGTGGCAAGAGTCCTGAGCCTCTACCTTGATGCATGTGTGAAGATCATACAATGTATAGATGCGACACACTAAGCTCCACCAAAAAAAAAAAAAAAAAAAAAAAAAAAAAAAAAAAAAAACCAGCTTTATATAGGACGCGTCTGAGCATCGACAACTCCGAGCTCAGAGTTGTGGCTCCGTCAGGATCCCATGTCGAAAGGCGAGTATACATGGTGTGTCGCTTCAAACCCACGAGGAAAAGGACCAGAACTTGGAGGATGCCGAAACCGCGTCGCGGGCTTCGAAAGAATCGGGCGTGGATCGGGCCCTGGAATTTGATCCTGAGCATCTCTGACTTTTTTCCTTCCTCCGCTGTCACTCCACACCCCGAGCGTTCCTTACCCCGCAAACGCATTGGCCGTTTAATGAACGAACGAGAAGTTCGTCGCGACGCCCTCGAATGCGACTTGGCGCGCCACGAGGCCAGACACGTTTTGCTCTCTGAAAAACTCGACCAGGCACGGGCTCGACGTGAAGAAGCGCTTGCTGCATTAAGGGCTGCAGATGAAACTATATCGCGCCTGGAACCCCGCTGTAACGAAGTCAAGCTCGAATGCGCCGGCATACGACGGCTCATCTCGTTCGACCCGATCATCGTGAATCGGCTCCCTATAGAGCTTCTGCGGGCTATATGGTTACAGTTGCACGCGTCTACAACTCCTGATGCCCCTTGGGAGAACGTCCATGCAGCGAAACGCCAGGGACAGTCTTTACTCCTGCTTCCCGGTCAGCTCTCCGCGGTCTGCCGTCATTGGCGCACCGTCGCACTCAATACGCCCGAGTTGTGGGGCGACATCGCTTTGCCACCAGCCTCCGTGGCAATAAGGAACCGAGACCTGTTCTTCGAACATGTACAGCTCCAGTTGCAGCGGTCGCATCCCCGGACGCTCGATATCATTCTCCTCCACCCTATACCGGGCCCCGGCGCGCGATGTTTCGAACCTATCCTGCGTATGGCTTGCCAACACGCTGATCGATGGCGCCGCGCCGTATTATGGTTCCCCAGTTGGCTGCGGTTGGACATTCTAAATGACACGCTGGCCGGACATTCCCTGCCGCTGCTCGAGGAGCTTCGGGTCTATCCAGCGGTCTATCCAGCGGGGGATCCGTGGTCAACCGGCCCGTGGCTTCAGACCGCCGTATCTCTCGCATCGTTTGCGGTTCGCGGAATACGATTCGCCCCTTCTTCATCGATCCGTCTCGACAACGTGGTCACCGCGCATCTCCAAATCGACACATCGTCGCTTGATAGCTTCTGGGCCTCGCTCCACGCGTTTCCATCCCTTCAGACCCTTTCATTACTGCTCTTTGAGCGTTCGAACGTGGACAGCGCTCCTTCGACAAAGACGACACTTCCTAGGCTGGAAACGCTGAAGTTGCGGGGCAACTTCGGCCTGTACGAGACTCTCCTCGCCCCAGCCTTGTCGGCACCCATACTGAAGCGGCTGGACATCGAGGTCGGCGCCGTCGAGGAGGATCCCGAGTGGGGCCGTGCCTTTCTTGCCGCGTTTCCTTCGATTGTCGAACTCGATCTCTCGGGAAGCGGCAGCATCATGGCAACACGCAGACACTGGCCGCCTTGCATCACCGACACGCGGAGCTCGCGCCTCGCGTCCCTCGGCCGGTTCACGTCTCTCAAGTCGGTCGTCCTCCGCGACTGCCGCTTCTACGGAAAACACCTCTCCGGGTTCAATGACAACCTGCTCCTTGGTTTGAACGATTGCGGCGACTCGGAGCTGCGCCACGACGGCCGCTGCTGCGATAGAAACTGTCCGCTCCCGAGCCTCGTCTGGCCGGAGCTCGAGTCGATGACCGTCTGTGACGTCGGGTTGCTCGCCGCGGACGAGGTGCTGCTGGCCGACCTCGCGTATTTTGTGCGTGCGCGCGCGGAGGCCTGCGCCGCGCGGGGGAGGCAGTTCAAGTTCGCCCTCCTCGACTGGCCGTTGGAGCTTCCGTCCTGGTTCCACGAGGCGCTCGCATCTGTCCTAGGGCCCGCCCACGTGCGCTTGAGCAGTTCAACTGGCCCGTCGGGACTCGACGACCAGACTGACGGCGATGAATCTGGCTCAGAGTTCACTGACTCCTCTGAGGAGGGTTCTAGCAGTGGGGTTGAATCCTCCAGTGATAACAAGGCTGATTCCCCCGAGGTGGATGAATCTGACATGGATGGACGCACAGACGAGGGCGACGAAGACTGGCTACCTGACTCGGATATGTTTTAGAGTGTTGGTAGAAGCCCGATGTAGTCTCGGATTACTTTTTATAGTGGTTCCCGGAACTTTGGCTTAAAACGTAGAAATTTCCGGCAGCGCTGATCCTATGACGACACGCGCGGATTCGCAGTTCCAACATTTCACTTCTTCTCTCTCTCTCTCTCTCCATAACACTGGATTAGCTTCTCGCATTCACTCGGCTTGTAACCCGTTCGTCACGACTCGGATGCGGATGGTAAAACCATCATCATACCTGCTGGCCTTTGGCCAACCCGCTGCTGGCCTGCCGGTTTATACCCACCTGGGCCATTGCAGTGTGCACAGCCGTACCTCCTACACCTGACTTGACATTTAGGAATTCATGCAGCTTCAGCTCGATGATTACGCGCTGAGTTTGAACACGTGTTGAGCGCGTTCAATTGACAGGCAGGCAAGTACAAGGACAAGATCCAGGTCGAACGAATAAAAGTACACCGCGCACAGAACTATCTGCTCAGTCAACCCGTGTCGCCCTGACACTCAACTCGCGGAACTTTTCGAGCGCTGCCCAGGCCCTGCCGCTCGAGATGCTCTCCAACGCGAGCCGGACACCGTCTTTCCAGTCGGCGGCAACCCCGGAAACTACGAGCAAGGCGCTCGCATTCAGGCATACGAAATCGCGCACGGGGACGAGGTCCAGGGGGACCTCACGATCGTGGGAGATGTACTCCGGCTGCAGCAGCGCCTTGAGCACCTCCGCGTTCTCTGCAGGCGAGTGTCCGCGAACAGCGTCGAGCGGATGCCGGGGCAGGCCAAAGTCCTCCGGCGTGAGGGTGCTCTCGACGATGGTCCCGGAGGCGGTATCGATCGTCCAGACGAAGCTCTCGCCCGCGCACGAGAGCTCGTCGAGGCCCTCGGCGCCGCAGACGACGAGGGCTTTCCGGGTCGCCTTCTGCGGGTTCTCTGCGAGCGCGCGCGCGAAAAGGGGGCCCAGCTCGCGCTTCGCGACGCCCAGCACCATGTGCGTCGGCCGCGCCGGGTTCGCCAGCGGCCCAAGCAGGTTGTACAGCGTCCGGAACGGCAACTGCTTGCGGATGGACGCGAGCGCTGCCAGCGCCGGGTGGTACGTTGCGGCCAGGAGGAACTGCAGCGGGACGTCTGCCGGGAGAGACGTCGCTGACGACGACAGCGAACAGCTCAGGGCGATGAGCAAATCGGCCGAGCCTGAGCTCGACGTCGCGGCGTAGTTGCCGTGCTAAATTTGACCGTGAGCGCCTCAGCCGGCTGCGGATACCCAGCATACCTTGATGACGCGCAGGCCCGCACCCGCCGCGACGATGGCCGCGGTGGTGCTGACGTTGAACACGTTGTGCCCGTCGCCGCCGGTGCCGACAATGTCGGCGCGGATGCCTGCCTCGTCGCCTTCGACGTGCGGGACGATCGCATGCTTCAGCAGGACGTCCGCCGCGGTGGCCAGCGTGCTGGGTAGCATCGCGACGCCCGTCAGCTGCAGGGTGCTGAGGAACGCGCCGATCTGGGCGGCGGTCGGCGCGGGCGGCGACTTGAGCATGTGCTCCATCGCCAGCCGCACGTCGTCCGCGCTGAAGTCGGCCGGCGAGTCGTGCAGCTTGCGCAGCAGCGGCTTGAACGTCTCCGCCGTCAGTTCTGAGCGGCGCGGCATCGTCGTGACTGTCGCGTTTTGTGACTCGATCGGCGAGTTCGAGCCTGAGAGCGCTTCGGAGATAGTACGGTAATCGCCGCTGCTTTCCAGCTGGCTGTGCCACCGCGGTTTCCCCGCGGCCCCGTCTGTTCCCCGCGCTGGCGACCCACCCCACGCGGGCTGCAGTGTGCCAGGTCTTTCTCCCTCGTGCCCGGCAGGAAATTCGCTCGAGTTTGGACGCTGACTGATCGCTGCACCGCCGGCGGAGCCTAAACGCTCTTCATCCTCGACGACCATCACAGTGCTTACTGTGACCTGCTCTCGTACGTCGTTTGCGCTGTGCCTGGGGACTTGCCCGTGTGACTGACGCTCCCAGTTCACTACTGCCTGTTAGTTCAGGCGCCCCGCAGACCTCATTTCAAATCTACGAAACTCGATTGGATGAACGGATCGGCAGGCGACAGTCCGACGCCCAGTCCTGTCGCGTTCGCCGCGTTCGAGCTGCGCGGCGGCAACTACATCGACTGGCGCTTCCGCATGCAGATGGTGCTCGTGCAGCAGAACCTGTGGGACGTCGTCGCGCAGCACGAGCGGCCCGAGTCCGTCGACGCCGCCGAGTGGGCCGCGCGCTCGCTGCGCGCGCTGGCGGCGATCAGCGCGCACCTGACGGACATCGACGTGGTGCACATCCGGCGGTGCGCGACGGCGCGCGAGGCGTGGGAGCTCATCGCGGACATGTACGAGCCGAGCGGGCTCGTGTGCCAGGTCTTCCTCTCGCGCGAGCTCAACGCGACGCGCCTGCGCGAGGGCGCCTCGCCGCGCGAGCACTTCGCGCGCATGGCCGCGCTCGCCGAGCAGCTCGAGACCGCCGGCCAGCCCGTGCCGGACGACGTCTTCGCGTGGACGCTGCTCGCGAGTCTCCCGCCGAGCTACGCCCCGCTCGTCAAGGAGCTCGGCCGCCGCAAGAAGGACATCACCGCCGCGCTCGTCATGGCCGCCGTCCTGTTTGAGGACGAGCGCCGCCGCAGCGAGCGCGGCCTCGACGCCCGCCCGCCCGCGCCGCCCACCCTGCAGCCCTACCTCACCGCGCCGAGCAGCAGCGCGTCCGCCGAGCCGGGCAGCCGCTTTTCCGCCACGTCGGCCGGGTCGAGCACGCCCGAGAGCGACCAGCCCTCCTCCTCCGCCACCGCGTCCGACGTCCAGGCGCACATATTCTTCCCTCTGGCAGGCCCGTTCCGGCGAGACGGCTGGTACCTGCACTCCTCCGTCGACCATCATCTCTCGCCGCAGCGCCCGCAGTTCGCGCGCTTCGAGGCCCTGCCGGCGCCCGTCATGGTCGACGTCGCCGGCACGAAGTACGAGGCTGTGGGCTGCGGCGACATCCGCGTCGTCTGGGAGGCCGGCTCGGGCGAGACCCACCGCGTTATGATGCGCGACGTGTACTACGTCCCCGCGGCGCCTGCCAACTTCATCGCCGTCGCGCCGCTCGTCGAGAAGGGCTTCGGGTTTGCGTTTCGCGGGGGTAACTGTATCCTTGAACGTCGGCCTGGCGAGGGCGTTGGTCGCGCGGTCAAGGAGGGCGGCGCGTACCGTCTCGTGACCCATAAATCGTGACCGCGTTCCATGCGACCCCTTACATGCTTTCAGACCCTAGAGTGGACTTTCCAGGTCTATACGGACTTATTGTGGATGGACTGTACCTATATGACACCCTGTATTTGTTGGCCATGTATGAATTAGACTTGCAACCTCAGTGGCGCAAATAATTCGCAGTGTTTGTGTTGTACTGACGGTGGCAATTCCTCTCGGGACCCAGGTGAACCCTAGCAGTAAGTGGGAATCTGGGTGCCAGAGTCTGCGACTGACTGTCGGATACTCAGGGTGGGACGCATCGTGCTTGGGTGAATCTAGTAGATATACAGCGTGGCTATATTCCCAAGGTAATGCGCAGGATATTTAGCAGGAGTCTACGCTCTAGATTATGAGTTCGAAGATTATACCTCCCTATAAACTCTAGACCATTCATCTCTCAGGGTCTCGCACCGATGAGATTGGCCTTCATCCGCGCTATGTCGGAATGCGAGAAGCCCAGCTTCGCGCAGTAGCCCTCCGCGCCGCCGTACTTCTCGCGTATGAGCCTCAGCAGCGCATACATCGTCTCCGATCTACGGTGAGGCGACACGATCAGGCTCGCAGCGCGTGTGGCTAAACGCAGACTCACTCCGAAGACATCATGCGCGTGACGTTCTCGGGACTCGGCGTGAAGTCGCTGTTTGCTGCGAAATGCGCGGCGATCATCGACTGGTACGGCGCGAGGCCGAGCTGCGTCAGCGCGTAGTCGGCGGCGATGACCTCGTCGTATGCGCCGGCGAGCTGGCGGTGCACGGACGGAGCGCGTTAGCCGACGCGTCAGAGAAGTGCGCGCCAAAATGATGACGAACCGCGAGAATAAGCGCGGCGATGACGCCTGTCCGATCCTTGCCAGCTTAAACACACGTTCAGGAGTCAGCGCTGCGCGTCTCACCGACGTCGGCGGTGACTGCTCACCGGAGCAATGGAATAGGATGCCGTCCTGTGGCCGGTCGCGGATGTGGCGCAGGATGGCGGCGTAGCCGTCTCTGCCGTTCTCCAGCATCTCAGCATAGCGATCGACGAACGCCTGGGGGGACGGGACGCGTCACGGTTTGCCACGATCAGCAGCACCGGGGGACGGCATACCTTCACCGTGTCGCGCTCGAGCTCGCGGAAGATCTCTGCCATCTTCTCGGGGCTGAACCAGTCGAAGATGACGGCGTGAGAGACGGTGACGCCGTCGATCGTTGGGGCCGGCTTGCTCGCGCGCTCGGTGGCGGAGCGCATGTCGAAGATGCGCTTTATGCCCAGCGCGCGCAGCTGCTCCTTGCCCCGCGGCGTTATGCGGTTGATGTCGCCCGCACGGACGATGCGCATCGGGCAGAGCGCGCGGGAGCATGACGCCAGCGCCGTGTCGAGCGCGCGCGAGTTGATGATCCCCTCAATCTGGACGAACGGCGGGCTGGGGAGCGCGGCGAGCTGTTTTGCGTCGACTGACATGGTGGGGGAGGGCGCGAAAAGAAGACAAGGAGCGGAGCGCTGAGTATTAGGCTGGTTTAGCTGTGGCTTCGGTCAGACATGATCTGAGATCTGCATGATTCCTTCGCGGGATCGCACGTTCGTGATAGCCGTCCGCTTTGGGAAGGCTTCGTTGTCCTTGCCGAGGGTATATACACAACCCATGAATTGACCGTCGAGGGAAAGAGCTAGGGCATTGCATCCCTCACGGAGAAGGGAATGTCCACGTGTCGCTGTTAATGTTTAGAGCGCCTTTGCTTGACCAGCCACCATTGTGTTTCATAAATCTTGATGCCCGGCGTCTTTAACTCCGGAACAGCCGAACAAGCCGGCACCAAACCGTCAAGGAGCGCGACGAACGTTCGACAGCCCTCGGATGTTCGTTGAGTTGTCATAGTTGAGTAACGTAGCTACGCAACGCACGCGAAAAGATGGCATTTTTTCGTCCTATCTGCTCCAGATGACATTTATCCAGCAGGGCAGCTGGTGACGCTAGAGTCTGAGTACATCCTTCACAACGGCCGCAATTCTCTATTCGGGAACATGCCCATGCGATATGCAATGGCCACACCTCAACCAAAGTACTCAAGTAGGCCGTGATGTGGCACGGTCGGTTAGCGCCGTTGTCGCGGCCTCCTTTCCTACCCAACCACCGCTAACCGTACTTGCATTGTCACTCGGCTCGCCCATATTCTGTCATCCTATGTTTCCTCAAGGTCACGAGCCGCACTGTAATAGGAGGGCACTCCAGGAGCAGATCCAGCGCCGGATTTTGCACCAGGAGCAGGAATGCGCGACACTCTTCGAGGGTATGCACCATGCCCAACGCGCATTGCTCGCCGCCAAGGCCGTGGTAGAAGCTGCAGAATCCGAATATGCTAGAGTTGCGGAGCAGCTATCCTTGGCACGGCGTCGTCGTACGATGTTGCAGCACGAACTGGCCAATCTCGCGATCGAAGTGGTGCCCACCGAGATCTGGCAGGCTATCTTCGTCCATGTGATCGACTCATACCCGATCACTATCCCGTTCTCCAAGGCTGTATACGATGGCCAGCGCACCCTGGCTCCGTTCCGACTGAGCGCCGTCTGTCGGCGCTGGCGCGAGGTCGCTCTGCAGATGTCCGAGCTCTGGACGTATGTCGCTTTACAGCGCTTCCGGAGTTTCATGGCCGGCCCCGTTTTTGTTGATACACGAGCCCGCCCGCCAAGACGGTGCCACTTTGCACCGGGATGCCGGCGAACGTTCCGGAACACAGACGCAGCGCTCTCCTTCCCTCTCTCCGTCATGCCCTATGAGCACAGCACCGAGCTTAAGGAGCGTGCGCTCTACAACGTCGCCTCGGGGATGCGCGAGGACCGTGTCGCGACGCTGTTTGGTGTCGGCGTGAGGTCTTTGCGTCGATGGAAGGCAAACCTCGTCCGCTACCAGTCTGTCAGCCGCCCTCACGGCCCTCGCGGTCCTCAGACCAAGCTTAACGCGCAGCAAATCCGTGCCCTCATCCAGTACGCTCGGCAAGAAACCGACTTGCGGCTGTGGGAGCTTTGCGATTGGTGCTACCTGCGCTTCGACGTCACCGTGAAGAAGTCTACCATCGCCCTCTACCTTGAGCGCGCCAACCTGAGTCGAAAGATCATCAGGAAGGTTGCTTTGAACAAGGACCCGGCACAGTGTGCGGCATTTCGAGAATTCGAGCAGCCGTACATGCTCGGCAGGCAGTGCATCTGGGTTGACGAGTCGTCAAAGGATGACCGTACGCTCTTTCGCCACTATGGTTGGGCTCCACGCGGGGAGCGTGCCGTTCGTCACGTTCCATTCGGGCGGGGGAAACGATACAGCATCCTGCCTGCCATGACGATCGGCGACGGTTACATTGCCATGCGAGTCGTCGAGGGCTCCGTGAAGTCATTGGAGTTTATTGATTTTATCCTCAACGAGGTGGTACGTTCTCCCCAACCTAAATGGATTTACATTTCGCTCACCTATGCCTCAGCTCCCTCAAATGAATCCATATCCGGGAGACCGCAGCATCCTGGTCATGGATAATTGCAAGATCCACAAGACGGCAACCCTCAGGGAAGCCGTCGAGGCAGCAGGTGGGCGAGTTACTCTTAAAATACACAGCTGCTGATTGTGTGCAGGTTGTCGCTTGGTTTTTATCCCAGCGTACTCTCCAGAATTTAATCCGATCGAAGAGAGTTTCTCTTGCTGTGCGTCACGGCAGGTGTATTATGTTTCCAGACACTTATCGACGTGCAGTTAAAGACTATCTACGTTCGAACAACCGCCGGCTGCAAAGGAGCAACACACCGGTCTATGATCTCCTTGAAGCCGCAGCTATCATCACCCCCGACAAAGCGCGCGCATGGGCAATTCACTCGGGTTATCCGGTCGATTAGATAAATTGATTTCTCAACTGTAACTAAGGAAGCTATGCGTTGCGGAGGGAATGCAGGGTTGTGAAGATGTTGTGAAGATGCGCGGGACATGCAACATGAATGTGGACCAGTCTAACGATGCTAATGATGAATGCGGGCTGGACGTGCGGGCCATGCGATGATAGATGGAAGCGAAAGTAAGAAGGGAATGTATGATGATGACGGTGAGGGAATGAAAGGTGTGCGAAGGGAATTAGTTATCCTGGGGGTTGAGAAGGCGGCAGCGCTTGCGCGTGCTCACATCGAGCTGTGCACACTTGCTCCAGTCCAACGGGCTGAAGCCCGCGTCCTTGCATTCGCGCCATGTCCGCTTCTTCATCTTCTTAGACGGTACGTGTTCCATGGCCTCGAGCTTGTCGACAAACTCGTCGGGGAACTCACCGAGCGCGCAGTATTCGCGCAACGTCATGTCGTGCACGATCTCGGGAACCGGAGACGACCCGCGGTCAGAATCGGCATATCGAGAGGCACGACCTTGCAGGCCAGCGGTGGCGACAGCGGCGATGTTGGTCATGAAGCCGTTGACCATGTTCATGACGTCGCCCGCACCGAAAGTGGGAGCCAGCAGTGCCGGAACCGCTGGAGCTGCTGGGGGCGCGGGCGGGGACTGTGAAGCGGCAGCAGGAGACGTTGCGGGGGCTGGGGTACTGGCGACTTTGATGGCGTGGTCGCGGGAGAAGTGGGGCGAGTTGAGCGGGAGCTGCTCAAGACTTGCCCTGTCGAGACACTGGCACACATGTCAGATTTGTTGGACACATTGTCCCTGCTAGCACTCACGATCGCAGAAGCGTAGGCGGCGAGGCGGGGCTGCTTGGACATATCGAAGTGGAGCTTGGAATCCTTGTCGAACGCGCAATGAAGCGTCGGGTGCATGGCGCAGCCACCAGGCTTGTACTTCGACAGGATCTTGCGCTCCATGCGCTTGACGCGGTCATCCGTGCTGTCGTCCTGAAGCGGGTCAGCGGCGAGAAGCAAGCACAGCTGCGGTCATACCTCATCGTCGGTATCACTGCCATTGTCACCCGTTGTGCTCTGCGTGGGCACTTGGCCCGCAGTGGGCGGCGGCAGTGCAGCGACGGCTGCAGCGACCACATCGACGGCAGACGGCAGCGCAAACGGATCCTCGACGGATGGAGCAGCGGTCGTTGGTTTCGGAACAGCGGCCGGGACAAACTCGTTCTATGCCAATAGTGAGCGTGCAATGCCAAGCAAGACGATGGGTAGCACGTACCACAGCTGGGGTACCGTCGTCGTTAATCTCGCGCGTGTAGATGAAGAGGATCGTTCGCGTTTTGTTGCGCGGCTTCTTGACCTCTTCCCAGAAGTTCTGCACGCCGACGATCGAGCCGAGCGGGTTCTTGGGGCCATTATTCTGAGCGAGCCAGCGCCAGGTGACGCGACGAAGGGAGAACTTGAGGGACGGGACTTTGAGCTGGGCGGCGAGCGCGTCGCGCAGCTCGGCGGCGGTGATGTTCCAGTCCAGCTCAAAAGTTTCGGACTGGTCAGTACGCTTCGCCACCTTCTTGTACTTGACGGTGTTCTTCTTCTTCTTGTTGTCGGAGGGGACCGCGACCTTGTGTTCGGGGGTGACGACGGCGATGCAGGCATAGGACTTGTTGCGGGCGGCTTCCTGGACAGGCTCGGGTTCGGGGTCGGGATCAGGCGCAGCGTCGGGCTCGGACTCGGACTCCGACTCGTGGACGGGAGCGGGGACGGGTTCGGGAGACGGGTCGGGGACAGATGCCTTGCGAGCGCGAGCGGGAGCCTTCGCAGCACGAGCGGGTTTCTTGACAGCGGCAGGTTTCTTGATAGGCCGCGCCTTGAAGAACGGTTCCTCGTCGAGCATCTCGACCTCGTTGTCACCAAAGAAGTCGGGGAGCTGCGGAGGCACGGGCTGCGGGTCGTTCTCGGGGCCTAGGACAAGCAGCACATCAGTTGCGAAAAAAAAAGCGAAACAGGATTTTACCGAGTTGTCCGTTGTCTTCAACGGCGAAGGGCATTGCCTGCCCGCGGACCTCATCGACGGGCGCGTTCATAAGGTCCGCGAGCACGCCCCGCGCACGGCGGACAGCGAGATCGTGGTCTGTAGCTGCGGTCGCACGGTCAGCAAGACATTGCAGCGAGTAAACAAGAACGTACGAGTATCTAGATTAAAATTAAACGGGGGGAGGTTCATAGACTTGGGGAGGCGATGTAACGGCAAGAGAGCACGCAAGAACGCAGTCGAGAGAGCTGTCGAGAGTCAAGGGCAAAAAGCGGACATTGAATTCCACGAAAGACATGCTCGGCCGAGCCGGCCCCGCCCAAGCCGGTGCAAAGTGGCACCGTCTTGGCGGGCGGGCTCGTGTATCAACAAAAACGGGGCCGGCCATGAAACTCCGGAAGCGCTGTACCCTCTTATGGATTTCATGCCAGCTATGTCCAGATTGATAGACCGCTTTTGCAAAACGTGCACTTCCACGGAACAGCCCCGGAAAGGCTCGGAACGGCTGTTCCGGTGCACCTAAGCGCTCAGGCCCGTCGTTGGATTGGCTGCCCGGGGGCTTGGCCTTCCCCGTAAGGAAGGCGACGCTCGGGTATCACGAACCGTAGAAATCGGTCGCGGGGGCTATCAATCTGGACATAGCTGGCATCCGTAACCCTTGTCGATCTCTTGCCTTGTCTTATTGAACGTTCGAAACCGAGGCCCATTGACGTTCTCTTCCCCTTCCTCGACAACTACGACGCTTCTCGGGCATGGGAGCATTGCATGCCATGCGTTATCGGGGAATTCCATCGCTGGAGGCGGGCAAAAATCAATCTTCCGCATGGAAGCCGCATTGACCATTCGTTTCTCCAATGTGATGCGCCCTTGCTAGAGGAAGTCCATATCGGCTGGGCCAGGGGCTACGATGACTCGGAACAGGCTCTCGTGACGCCCACTGCGCTTTCGGCTTCACTGGCCCTGCGTGCCATGCATGCTCCTGCTTCATTGCAGCTATGTCCAGATTGATAGCCCCCGCGACCGATTTCTACGGTTCGTGATACCCGAGCGTCGCCTTCCTTACGGGGAAGGCCAAGCCCCCGGGCAGCCAATCCAACGACGGGCCTGAGCGCTTAGGTGCACCGGAACAGCCGTTCCGAGCCTTTCCGGGGCTGTTCCGTGGAAGTGCACGTTTTGCAAAAGCGGTCTATCAATCTGGACATAGCTGTGATATCCCCGCAAATAGCGCTTCCAAACATGTCCTCGCTCGGCATTGTCCTTGACGTGTCACCAATTCTCGCTCTCCAGTTGATAGGCCAAATGCCTGCCCTCATCAATTTGACAATCGCAGCTTCGGACAAGGACGACTCTAGTCTTGCTTCCGAAGCCATTCGAGCCGATCCAGTTTGTCTGAGGCGATTGCGCACGCTGACCCTCTTTGGGCATTCGGAGCCATTCTCTGCTCTTCTCTCATCGCTTCAGGCTCCCAACCTTCGGCGTCTTGTCCTGAACGCATGTGTTCGGCATGGACTATCTGAATCCACCATGCACCTGCTCCGCGACAAATTCTCCTCGATTGAAATGCTCGTACTTGACGCACCCGTCGATGACGCCAACGCATGGGGGATTGGCGAGGTCCTCCACCTCTCGTCGATTGCGTTCCCGAATCTGCGGCACCTCACGCTCTCGAACTGCTACTTCTGGATGCTGCGCGTCAACTACGTAGTGGTATGGCCAGCCCTCGAGTCAATCACCCTGCGCGGCAGGACGGCGTATTCTGCGGCTGACTATGGCTGTATAACAACCTTTCTCGGCCTGGCCGCGTTCTCCGCAGAGACGGAAGCGGACCGCGCTGGGGGCGGCCGGCCGCACAGAGCGAACATCCAGCTCTTCGTTCAGGATCTGTCCCCAGTCCCAGCGTGGCTTCCACGCCATCTCGCTTGTATCGTCGGGTCTGAAAACACGCACGTCTTCGGTCCAGATGGGAAGGAAATTCCCTTGGACGTGGACGACGACGCTTCCTTCACCGACTCTGAGGAATCCACGACTTCCTCGGGCTCGTATCATAGCGATACTTGCTCGAGCGGCGATGTTGACAGCCATTTACTTACGGTGAATGGCTTTGACTGGGCCTCCGACGATTCCGAGGATGACCCATCCTGGGAACCCGAGGGCTCCGCTCCTGACGACGAGGAGGATGTTCCTAACGAGCGGGACGACGTTCCAGGCTATGCAAGTGAACTTCTGCGTATATAACTCGACGTCCCGGATAGTGCGCACCTGTAACGGAAACGGAAGGTAAGATCTCACAAGCATTCAGAAAGCCGCTTTCTAACTTTCTTTCGCTGCTCAGGACTTGTGAGTGCGAAGACGTGTAAACTATCAGGAGGTGAACGCGTGGGAATGGGTAGTATGATAGAGAGATGTTCACCTGTAGCGTACGCAGGAAGCTCCAATCCGCTCTGCAGGATACGCGCACTGAGCGTTCTAAGGAAGTCATATGTTCTTCCGTGTCCTCAGTCAGGCAGGCGCTTGGGTGTTCCAAGCGTCCACCTCCGTCCGACCTGAGTTCCAGACGAACTGGGCCTGCATATCATTTACAATTTTTCCACATACTACACAAAGCAGTGCCTCGCAAAGGCAGAGTAGAAAGTCGGAATCCTCATTTTGGCGGCGCGGAGGTTGCTGCCGGAAAGGTTGGGAGTCGGAGTCTGTGGGAGCCTGTGAACTCAACTCTGAATCCGACCATTGCAACTGGCGGAAGGCCAGGGACCTTGCTTCTACCTCTACAACATACTGCATATCGCTGAATGAGCGCTGAAGGCTTAAATATGGCCTGAGAGCCATATTCGTAATCATTTACCCGACGAAATATCCGTGGACTCGTCCGCTCACGAGCTGTTCCCTGGCTGTTCCACACTCAGCCTTGGACCGCGAGCTCCTACCCACCATTTTCGACACAGCCTGGCTTCTTCTGCGTACCGAGCCTCTGCTTCTGTTGCGCAAAACCTCTGTCAACTAGGGGATTGGCCCCGTGCCTTCGAGTTCTTGAATCGACCGCATGACCACTGGCCTGCACCCCGCCCGGTCCGCGGCACGCCGCCGCATTTGCCAACGCATTGATTTCAATACTGTTATTGCGTCCTTCGTCGAGCAATATATATTTGGCGTCATGCTGGGGGAACCCTCTGGCCCACCACCATGCACGCCGTCCGCCTCATCGGAGGGCTATTGCTAGCCACGAGGACCGTGAGCGCTGTTCAGCTGCATTGGATCGACGGGAAGCCGCCCAGTACTACGCCATCCGGAAGCGCCTTCGGTTTGCCTTGGGCACAAGGAACGTTTCGAAGGAATGACAGTACGCACCACAGCGACGCAGGCGGCGCAGCCATCTCATTATCGCCATTTAGCTGTTTCCGCCACCGACTCGACTGGCACGGCTGTTCCTATCCAGACGTGGCCGTTGGCGTTGTGAGTGCACATTGTCGGGAGTACGGCGCGTATCAAATGTCTGAACCTTCGCAGCTGGCCGGATGGTTCTTTGAAATGGTCGGGACACGCGCTTGCGGCCGACAGTGCGCTCTCAAGCTCAGTAGACATCTCCCCGGGACAATCGGCCAAACACCCCACGCCCGTATCCGTATCCCAGGACGCGTCCGGGATCACTGTGAGCACGGGCGCATTCCAAGGCAAGTGGTAGTGGTAGATAGCGAGGTATCTCAACTCACGTACCACAGCCAAGTTCAAGCGGTCTGGGGACACAATCATTCAGACTCTATCTCTTGCCGGCGTGACAAAGGCTTCCGTGGGTCAGCTTGTCGCACACGTTCAGGCTGGACCAGACCCCGAGCTTGGCGAGCGGGCACCGCCCATCGTGACCCTTCATGGCGTAGTCGATAGCATTGCAATAGAGCAGCGAGGGCCCGTGCGCGCTGTCATCAAGGTTCGCTTCTAATCAGTCGTTATGGGCTCAACGTGCTCAACTGGTTTGCAGGCGACGGGCAGATATGTCGGCCGTGGCCACACACCCTTTCTACCGTTCACTGCGCGCTTCTACATTGCTGCTGGCGCGACATCCGTCCGGCTGGTACATTTTTTCGTGTACGACGGCAACCAGAACGCGGACTTCATCAAAGGGCTGGTACGTTCGCCTACCGCACACCCTTACGTGCGCTGACTGATGTTTTGCAGGGTCTGACCTTCGCAACGCCGTTGAGCGACGCGCCATATGACCGCCATGTCCGCTTCTCCTCGTCCGACGGCGGCATCCTGGGCGAGGCCGTGCTTGGCCTTTCAGGTCTGCGGCGCGACGCGACGAGTGCCGTCCTCGGCCCGCAGTTCGCAGGGACGCCTGTGCCGGACCCGAGCACATGGCCGACGAGCGTATCCGCGACGTACGCGACGCTGCCGCTGTGGGCGGACTGGTCGCTGGACCAGCAGGGCCCCGAGCGCTTCGTCGTGCGCAAGCGCACCGACAAGGGCGCGAAGGTCATCTGGCTGCAGGCGGGCGAGGGGAGGCGCTGGGGCGGCACGGGCTACGTCGGCGGCGCGCGTGCTGGCGGCGTCCGCTTTGCGCTGCGCGACGCGTGGCAGCGCGCGTGGACCGGAGCGGACGTGCGCGGGTTGTCGGGCTCCACCGCCCAGGTCTCTGTCTGGGCGTATTCGCCTCGCGCCCCGGCTTTGGATATGCGGCACTATGACACTGTCGCACATGGGGTACGTGCTCCGCGCGCGTCTTCCGTCCTCGAACTTACATGCGTGCAGCTTGACTTGACTTATGAAGACGTTGGGAACCCAGACCCCGACCCTTCTGGCATTGGGCGTTCATACGACCTGACGCTGTCTGTATTCAGCAGTACACCGTCGCGCCAGGACTTGAGCGCGCATGCCCTCGACAACGTGCGCTTCTTCCCGTGACCTCCTTTTTGCCGACGCTGACAGGCTATCCCCAGGTAAACACTCCGCAGCTTGTTGCCGATCCAGCGTTCTACGCTTCGCACAAACTATTTGGCGGGCGCTGGAACGTGCCCGACACTTCTCGTGCTGGCGCCGCTGCCATTGAGAAGGCAAAGAGTGACCTGCTCGACTTCTACGTCCAGGCTCGTCCCGCCGCGATGATGCGCTACAGGCTGCACGGCTGACACTGTCTTCAGGAAATAGAGCAGCGCAAGTGGTACGGGTTCTGGGACTATGGTGATGTTATGCACACATACGGTCCGTGCAGCAGTGTCCGCCATTCGTGCTTGACGAGCATCGCGCCTCAGACCAAACGCGCCACGTCTGGCGGTACGACGTCGGCGGCTACGCCTGGGACAACGGCGAGCTGGGGACGGACCTCTGGCTGTGGACGTCCTTCCTCCGCACGGGGCGCGCGGACATCTTCCGGCTCGCGAGCGCGCTGACGCGCCATCTGTCCGAGGTGGACTCGCACCACACGGGCTCGTTCGCGGGCCTGGGCTCGCGCCACCACGTCACGCACTGGGGCGACGGCGCGAAGGAGGCGCGCGTGGCGTCCGCGACGCTGCGCAGGCCGTACTACTACCTCACGACGGACGAGCTCGTCGGCGACCTCATGGACACGACGCTCCTGGCCGACGCGTCCATCGTCAGATGGGAGCCGCTGCGCAAGGTGCCTCAGGCGCCGCCGTTCACGACGCCCACCCGCGTGCGCATTGGCCCGGACTGGACTGCGCTCGCGGGCAACTGGTTCACGCGCTGGGAACGCACTCTCGAGGACAAGTGGCTCGAGAAGATCAAAGTTGGCATGGTATGCGTGCATCTACCGACAATCTGTCTGCTGTACTGATTTTACCACCCCAGCGGGACATCGGCGCGTTCAAATTTGGGCTCTTCACTGGGTTCGCGTCTGCTGTCGGGTTCGACAACGTTACCGGCCATATGACCGATATCGGTGGGGAGGGCGGCGACTCGTACCACCTGACGATGGTATGGGCGCGTTTCAGGTCCTATTGCAAATGCTAACGCAGGCTTCAGATTTTCGGCGGAGGAGAGTTCTTGATGGAGCTCGTGGATGTCGTCAAGGATGTGCCCGAGTTCGACAAAGCCTGGGTCGAGTTCGGGCAGTACTACAATGCTCCCAACGCCGAGTAAGTCGATGAATATCTGCCTTGCCTCATCTTCCTGACATTCGTAGCAAAATAGCGCGCTATGGGAAGTCATTCAACAGTGGAGGGTTTAATAACGTATGCAACCCTGCGTGTGTCTATTGCCAATCCTTGCTCACGCACTTCGAAAGCTGTATGCGAAGCTGCAATCGTACGCTGGGGAGCGCCTTGGCAACGACAGCCTTAAACAGGCCGCATGGACTGTCATCAACCAGGCGGGCGTTGGGTTCGGGTCAAACATCACGACCGTCGACGTTCCAAACGTTCTCTTCCCGACGCGCGAGGTATGCCGCACCTGGTTGATAACGGCCTTTCTGACTGACGGCCGTAGATCGTGAATATGAACACAAACGACGCCGCGTCGTATTCGCTATCGCAATATGCCATACTCGCAATTGCACCGGAACTGGCGCCGCAATGAAAATACTATTCTTGGAGAAGGGAACATCCCCTGTGCGGAGAATCGGACACACAACAGGGTAGGACACAACAGGCATGACTGGGATGATCGGGCCAGGTTGTCCAGCTATCCATTCTCCGCCGATGCCTGGCTGGCTCTGTAGTCCGTTTGAAAGCTCCGTGAAACCATAAATACACACCCTCCGGTCAGTCTAGCTAGGTGGCTCAAAGTAAGTAAGTACAGTGTATGCATGTAAGTCAGGTGATGAGTATGTATGCGGCGGTCATGATGAAGAAGTGTTTCGGGCGCAACTCCGGCTCGCTTGCCGGTCGCCCGGATTGGCGCGAACAAAGGGCCATTGTAACTCGTCGCGAATACAATCTCTCACACAAACCGCTTCGCGGGCTGTGCGGCGGCGGCGTATATAGCGCCAGCTACGCGTTGTGTTGTGCCCTCACGCCCTGAGTAGCTGGCCTACAGCACGACTGCCCCCGCCATGACCCCGTCCGACAACTCGCCCCATGCACGTGTTGCGCGCTCCGTCTTTGCGGACTGCACGAATGACAGGCACGCCGCCGGGCCAGCCAGTGAATGCCTTGACGTCGCGCCCCGGACCGAGACGATCGCGGGCTCGGATTGCACAGTCCAGTCAGGCCCATCGCCCCTATTAGACTCGTACCATAACGCCTGTCCTTACCCTATAACGAACGCCATGCCGTGCTCGACGATCGGACGACCCACTCTGCTGCTCGCCATCCCCAGCGGTCCCGTTCGCGCAATTGCCCAGCTGCCACCACCCCGCCACATTCAGACCGCCGCCATGGCCGACAAGGCCAGCGCCCGCGGCAACAGGCACGAGGCGGCGCGCGCTCGGCTGCTAAGCGGCACCCCGCGTGCTGAGCCGGCGCCCGCCACATCCATGAAGCGGGCCAGGCGCGATTCTCCTCCTTCGAGTCCCCAGCAGAACACGGTCGCATTTCCTTCTGCCGACCGTGCGGCCGAGATGCCCAAGCCTGTTGGAAAGCGCCTCAGAATGACAGCAGCTCAGCATCCTCTCCCGTCCATTGGGGAGGAAAGCGAAGCGATCGACGAGAGCCTGCCTGAGCCTTCCCTCGCGCCGAGAGCCCGCCTCAACAGCTATTCGTTTACTACAACGACAGTCAGGACGTCTTCGAGGCGCAAGTCCCGCCGTCAAAGACTATATGCTGCGCAGGTATGACTGCTTATCTCCCCCTGGGCTGGTTTCTGATATGAGCCCGAGCAGTTTCCTGCTAGATCGTTCGTTCCTCGGCTCGAGTCAATCACCGAGGCGATAGAGCCTGAGGCTCTGGCGTATCTCGCTTGCGAGACCGCCTCTTATGCGTCTACCACGAAGTCTGTGAGTAGCACCTTCGGTCCCAGTATGCAAGTCGCGCTCATCCCTGGTTTATTGTAGTATTATGATGATACGACCTCCGTGGAGACAACTTCCAAGATAAATCCCTCACGGTGTGAGGGCGGCGCCGCGCGCCGACGTTCATTGACGCTCATTGAGCCTCTGCGAGGAGCATGGCGCAGGCTGCGCCGCGCTGACGACGAGTCATGAGTCCCCATCTAGCTATCCCACTCACGTCGAACACTGTTTTGTTATCATCGGGTCCCGCTGTAGCCCACGGGAAAAGTATTGCAAGTGGTGTACATACTACATTTCATGCATAAGTCACTAGACGATTGATCAAGGAGAGGAAGCTTGAGATGAAGTCTCGTTTCTCTCTGCGCCCCTGGCGGACCTCGCCGGGCGGGAGACCATACCAAACGCGCCAAGCGTCATCTGACGGCCGCCGCCGCGACCTAGTCTCCGGTACGCAGACGGCACGCCCAAGTCACCCGGAGCGAGCAAGTCGCAGACTTCTATCGCCGCTGCCTGCAGCCCCGCCTGCGTGCGGCCGGCGAACGCTCGTCTGCCCTTTAGGGAGACTACCGCGACCGCGTCCTCGACCCGCGCCACGATGTGTAGAAGGAGCAGTTTTCGGCAAACTGTCGTTGCGCGCAGCTGACTCCCCGGATCCCGGATCCTTTGGCGGGGTGTAGACCGTCATGGACGCCCCAACCCGTCGAAGCACGTCCTCGGTGTCTGACCAAGGTACGCCGAATTTGCCAGAGTTGAATTTACTGGGGCATGGTCAGACGAAAGCCAAGTGGGTCTCCTAAGCTACGTGCCATGCGTGAAGTTCCTTGTTCGAAACATTCTGCTTCACCAAGTCGCGCAGCGCGCGCTCGGTCGCTTCCAGGATTTGCTGTGGCTTGTCCTTTCGCGCACCGTACCGTCTCGAGGTAAAGAGGCATGCCACGTCGTGTCCGCCATCCTCTGAGGGTATGAGAAGGCAAGTTCCAATGATGGCGTCCGAGTCATGCGCGCGGCAGTGTTCACGATATATGTTGAATGCCGCGGGGTAACGTGTGTGGAACTCGACCGCAATGCCACCTCCCCACGAGCCTTGCGTATTGCACGCATGCACAAGGATGGAGTTGTGAGGAGCAGCGAAGAGGTCAGCGACCGAGTGTGTGATCGTGGTCATGGCGGAGCGGAAGAAGGTGTCAGTTGCGGACTTTGAAGTCGCGTCGCACCTCTGTCAGCAACGGTCACATCTTCGTCGCAAGATCTATCCTTTCCACCGAATACACGACGCGCCGCGACGCGTGTATTCCAAATTCCTTGGCTGGGAGTGTACGGATCTCCTCGTATCTACGCTGCTAGGTAGGCCGCGCAGTTTCCATTGTCTTCCTCGTCTAACAGGTCAGGCCAATCTCACTATAAAATCCTCCGACACAGAGGGATTTTGCGCCTCGGGCTTCAGGGACATGATGAGGCTCCCGGTCGAACTCTTGCGTTATGTCTTTCTAGACACGCTCGAACGAGTGGACACTGAGAAACTCCACAATATCAGCTGGACTTACGACCACGAACGCCTTGCTTCCATATCATCGCAACCATTTAAGATTGCTGGCGTATGTCGCACCTGGAGGCGTGTGGCACTCGACCTCAGCGAACTGTGGTCCTGCATCTGCATCTATCGCACTTGTGATGAGAGCGTCCCCGCGACCGACCTGTATCTGGCGACAATGCTATCACGCGCGAAGTCCGGGCCGCTGGACGTATTGTTCCTTATGTCGCCGTCCGTCACCATCATTCCGAGCGTGACCCTCGATTCCATTCTTGCTATGCTAGCTCGGGTTTCTGCTCGCTGGCGTACCTTCTGCCTGGATGCCCGTCTGAAATTATTGCCTGCTGAACGCATTATGGCGTTGTTTTCGTGCCACACGCCTCTGCTTGAAGTCCTGCAGATGTCGTTAGGCTATGACACCGCTCTCGAGCCCCCCTCGTCTTTGCCTCCCATCCAACCGCTTGCTGATCGGATGGGGTGTCTCCCCTATTGCCCAAACCTGCGTCGCATCAGGATGCACTATACAGGGCCTGGCACCGTCTTCCCCTGCAACAATCTAGGCACATTCGCATTTTTGACCCACATAGATCTTGACTGGGCATGCGTCGATCCAGATGCGCTATGGAATGTCCTCCAGCTTGCACCTAACCTGGAATCGCTCTCGGGGGACATGATCGTTTCCGATGAATTCTGGGACGCACCTTCATTTCCGACATCACACTTGTCCCTGGCCAACCTTCGGAAGCTGCACCTGACGGACCCACCGGCCGGTATGGTGCGGCACTGGGCGGCAGTGCTGGACCTCCCGCGCTTGGAGTATCTTGGCATCCACACCACATCGCCCGACGAGTTCACGACACTGGTCCCTCTTGTCTCCCATTCGCTTGTGAAGTTCAGCTATGTTTCTGAGTACTGCGACGACGCGATCCTTCCGGCGATGGCCACTCTGACGAAAGTGCGCTCGCTGTGTCTGGGAAGGCTCGAATACGAGGACTTGGCCGCACTCTTGCGCGGATTCAACGCGCCGCGTGTGTTCCTCTTCCCGGAGCTCGAGATTCTCGAGCTGTTCTTGTTTGTACTCGTCTGGGAGCGGAGCGAGTGCGAGACCTGGGGATCTGACCATGAAAAAAGCAAGGACGCCGCACGCTCCTTGTTGGAGTTTGTGACGGCACGTAATTCTCCGGCTGAACGGGAGGCAGCCGTTGCGGCTGGTCGCACGCCTCCGGCCAAACTCACGCGTGTCAGCTTCGGCGACTGTTCGTTCAGCGATCGGTACTGCGAAGAGCTTAAGGCTTTGGTCTCCGTAGACTGGTAGGTGGTCGTACGTTGATTTCCCATCCTCGTAGTAGGCACGGATAATTGATGATTATGGCAGGCAATAATCGGAGCGACGTGCCCGTCCGCAAGATCCATCCGTCTCGCCTGTCCCCCGCCGTCAGGCCTCCGGTGCACTGCCCTGCGAGATGTACTTAGAATCTGTCCAGTGAACATCACAGTTACAATGGTCTGTGAAGCCTAGGTGAAGCCGCACATCAGCTTCCAGAGCGTATCATCATCAATCCTATCCACAAACTGCTGTGATCTACTGCAGCTCAGGGGCCAGAATCTCCCACGAAGCTAAACACAGCGCGTCTGTTAGACCGGGACGCCTTGAGGGGCTCCGGAGGTGGCGGACCTGCCAAACGGTGTATCTTGGTATCTTTACCTATTGGATATGGCAACGAGAGGGGCACTTAGCTGGATGCGCTGACGGACGGCGATTAGTTGTCGTGCCTGGGCAATTGCGCGTTTCACGTGAGTGTTGAGTTTCTCGTCCGTTGAATGACGAGCCCGGGGAGGGGGCGTAAAGCTCTCTTAGCACGTGGCGGACTTAGTCAGCGGGAATCCCAGTCCGCCGCCGACGATGCTGTGCCTAGGAATTGTCAACTCCGCTGACAGATACTGCGAGAGCGGAGGGCGAAAAACTTGACTAAAGGTCGCTGATGGATGTCCGCTCGCGGGGCAACGATGGGAGGGGACTGCGAGTGCTTTGGCTTTGGGGCTCGTTGGCGTCGGAAGACCCTGGTGCAAAATAGGCGCGGAGAAAGCAGATCGCCGACGGTTGTGCCACGAGCATTCATCCGGATCCGGCAGGACAAGCGCGATCCTCTCATCGCCTAATATGGCACGTGGCAATGATGGAACACGGGCAGACCGTGCGTCACAGTCCTCTTGGGCCTGTTCACCAGTCGTTCAAAGTGCCTATGGTTCGAGGATTAGATGGTACATTTACGGGTTGAGACAGCACCCGGCGAATGCACCCATGTTTTGTTGTACTTACAGGAGCTCCAGCTAGGCGATGTCAAGGGGGCGGGTTCCGTCGTCAACACAACATCGATTCTCTCGGCGCCTCTCGGCCGTCGTTCGTGGTCGGTTCTAAGTAAGTACGTTCTGAACATTTTCCACCGCTGAGAAGGACATAGCAGAGATTTATCAGGTCAATGTACTTCGTCGCGGCTCATGACTTCATCCACCCTGATCTGAGATCCGTCAGTTTTTCAGGCACCCGACAACTCCGCAGACCGGGATTACCCGGCGGTTCGCTCGGCACTGCGCGCGCTCCACACGCAGTGCTCCGTTGTTGTCCCGGGGTTTCCGTGTAGCAACGCAGCGACCTGGCCCACTCGAGGAGGGTGAAGTAACAATGCGTCGACCGCGGCGCTGTGCTCGTATTATGCAGGCCGGCTATTGTACTGGCGATCGGCGGCCTATTGTTTAGTTTGATAGAAAGCCGGGTTGTTCCCCGACCTCGACTAGTGACGGTCCCCCCGCGAGATCACTCGTCCTCCCACAGCTTTCTCCACTCGTCTCCGGAGCCGGGCTCCAGCTGTTGTAATTCTACGTGTTGTACCACCTTCGACGTTCCCCTCACGGTCAGTCTCGATCACTAGAAAACACGGGTCCAAGCTGAAGAGATGCCGGGGTGCAGCATCACGATCTGCCAGTCATCGATATGGGTTCGTTGTCCCCGTTTGATCTGTTCTTCTAGTAATAATACTGCGCAGTTATAAACCATAAGAAGGTCGCGACGGCGGTCGCATCGGCCCTCCCCTTGGGCCGCACCCGTTCTGCTTTCGCGCTTTCTTCTCCTCAGCTCTCTTCCCACTGCTCCTCGCGCCCGGCGGCCCAGCGCACTCACTCTCACGACTCGTGGAGCAGTTTTTTGGACCTCGATTCGCCCGTGACACCCTACTCGCCCGCGTACAATATGTCCACCCCGATGCTGGCTGGTCACGGGTATTCTGAAAGCTTCGGCGCACCACCCACCCCCACTCCTCCGGCAGCCCTTGACCGTCCCCGCACCATATCGACTTCGAAGAGCAGCGCTCCTCCTTGTCCCCGCTCCTCCAACCGCCCCGCCACGGCCGAAGGCTCCTCGCCTCACTCGCACTGGAACACTGTCAAGGAATGGTCCTCGTCCTCGCTCAAGTCTGAGCGAGTCGCGCGTCCCAAGGGCCCGAGACCGCTGCCTCCCACGCCTGCGCCCGTCTTTTGCGGCATGCCGCCTGCTGCGCCGTTCACGTTCGACCGGAAGCCTCGCAAGGTCGTCGACCACAAGCCCAGCAAGGACGCCTTGGCCGCCCTGCCGAGCCCGACAACCGCCGCCAGCAAGCCGCACCCGAACCAGGTTGGTGCGCGCAGGCTCTCGCTCAACACCATCAAGAAACTGTCCGCACGCCCGCTTGCCTCGCCGACCTTGCCTCTGGACAGCGCGCGCAGCAGCACACGGCCTTCGGCGTACGGTTTCTCGCTCGATCTTCCCTCGCCCTGCCCCTCCAGCGCCAGCAGCGAGCTGCACATGCCCGAGTTGACCGCAGACGAAGGCACCAGCTCGGCGGCCGAGTGGGAGGACGAGCCGGAGGACGAGGTCACCACCCCTGGTGATGAGATGGCGAGCGAAATCGCCAGCACGTACTCTGGCGAGGGCACCGCGATCGTGTGCAAGGCGTTCCGCGCGCCCACGACCGCGCCGATGTTCCTCGCGCCGCCGACGCCCACCACGCCGACGCCGCGCAAGAAGCGGCCGACCCCGCCGCCGCTGACGCTCGTGACGCAGGGCAACTTCCTCTTGTCCGACCCGTCCCCGCACTCGGCGGTGTCGCCAAGCGTGTATACGTTACGTGCGTCTCCCGGCCGCAAGCGTCGCTCCCAGGCATCGCGCCGCCGCGCCTCCCGTCGCGCGTCCACCGTCACCGCAGGCACGCGCGACAGCATGATCTCCAACGTCTCGCTCTTCCCGACGTTCGCCGCAGCGACTCCCCGGCAGTCCAGCATCCCCGCCGGCGAGCCGTCCAGCCCGCACCTCATGCACCCGCTGCACCAGCGCCTCGCGGGCAAGCAGCGCGCGCGCGCGACCGGCACGATGCAGCAGCTTACGCACACCATCGAGCCCGGCCGCAACCCCAAGGTGCCCGACGCTAAGGCGCGGCGGCGGCTCGGCCTCGACGCGAACGACAACGTCGTCGAGATCATTGAGGGCGACGACCTCGCACAAAAATTGCGGCCCGACTTCCTCGACGCGCCGCTCACAAAGCCCGTCCAGCAGAAAAAGAAGTCGGCATTCAGCGTACGCAGGTTCTTCGCACGGAGACGGTAATAGAGGTCAAGAACCGAGCTAGCCGCTGGATGGCTGCGCGTCGCTTTCGACGACCGTTCTGTATATGCTAATCTGTGGTATAGTTTGACACCCAGGCCGTCTGTTTTACTTCCTAATCCCCCGCCTGTCCTTTTAGTTATGTTCGCCGCTTTCGTCGCTTTCACTTATATTCACTACGTTCGCTTTCACCAGAAAGTATCTTATATTTGCATTGTACCCCACACGTACCTTATTCGCGCTGTCACCTGTAGATGTAGCCGCGGTAGTACGCTGCCCCTCAATCGTTTCCACGATCCCATCTCCCACCCATTAGCCCTCACTGTAGGCCCCAGACAATGGACTTGCATCCAGCTTGCACGCGAAAACGCCCCTGAGTGCTCTCGAAGCTGAGGATCCCGCGCGAGTAAGCAAGTAAGCACGGATCGCCATCCATCTCTGTTGTACAAGCGTTCCCCCTTGTAATATCCATGGAATCAAACGCCCTTGATTCTACGCACGCGCATATGCGCTGAAACGGTGACCGCATCGCGAGGATCACCCGCCGCCTGCGAGGTCAAGCACGAACGTACTGCGGCCTCCTCGGGGAAGGACCAGGACGCGCTGCGCGCCGTGCAGCTGGTAGGTCTCCGCGCTGGGGAGCGCCATCGAGCCCATGGTGAGCTCGGAGCCGGCCAGCGGGAGCGGCATCACCGTGACGTTCGGGAGCGCCAGCAAACCGTGCCGCAACGGGAGCAACGTGATGGCAACCTCGTAGGTTGCACCATCCTGCGTCAGATGGCGAGCGCGCGTGAGTGCGCGTACTCGTGTCAGCCATGCGCGGCGTACCTTAGCCAGGAACTCGCCGCGCTTGCGCCCGCACACGAGCCAGTCTGCGATGGGAACGTCCACGTCGAAACGCATCCTGAAGCCCTGCGTCTTCGCCGCCTGGTTCGCCAAGCCCCAGTGGAACGAAGTATGGATCGCGAGCCTGGTGGTTATCGGGCGCCCAGCAAACAGGTCGCTGTCCTGCGGTGCGGTGGGCACGTGAATCTGCGCCGACGAGATAATCTGCCGTAACACTGAGCGCGCTGCCCGCGACGGGTCAAGTCAGACAGCAAACGTACGTTCATGAATGGCAAATCGACAGGGATGACCATCTCACGCCAGGTACCATCGCCGCGACTCTCAGCGCGATTATTCTTGCGCAGACTGTCCGTGACCAGCTGGACGGCGGCCTTGAGGTCGCCCTCGAGATTTGTCAGCTCGCCGACGTTGAGCTGCCCGGTGATGCTGTACAGGTCGGCCCAGCTGCCGTCCGTCTCCAGCCATCGCATAACGCGCGCGTGCGCGTCGCCCGACAGATGCGCGAGCTCCGACGATCCCAGCGCAGTGCGGATGTGGCGGTCCACGATCGCCTCGAGCTCTGCGAACAATCCATCTGAGCATGTATCCGGACTGCGCACTCCGCGGATGCCTAATTTACCTTCGCGAAGCATGCGGTATTTGATGCGCAGATGCAGGGTGTCTCGTTCTGGACGCTCGCAGCATTAGAATAAAGGATAACAGCGGATGGCGGCCTGGGCGGAGCACACCTCGCCGGTCTGCGATCGACCGAAGTTTGAACAGGAATGTGGCCGGCTTGGACGGCGTCACCGTCTACGGCGTGAGTCAGCGATGCATTCATCGTAATTCGGACACACTGACGACCAGCGATGCTGCGGGGGATGCGCAGGCTTGGATCTCGAGCGGCGAAGAGATGTCGCTCTCGGCCTCCAGACGCGTTGACGCGATGGTGATGTGCTGAGAAGAGACCGTGTAGATCGTAAACTTAGAAAACAACCTAGGGCAGATGCGTTATCAGCGGTGTATGCGGGAGGATGGACAAGACGAACATCTCGCCGCGGAAAATGTCCTGGACTTTGACTTCGACAGGAAGCGATGTTGACACGCCCTGCGTGACCTTCAGCGCCCGGGTTGGGCGTGTGCTGTCCATCGGGTTGTAGTCGAGCTGAGCGGTCACTTTCTGCGACACGTTGAGCAAAGGTGTGTGATCCGCCCCGAGACAACGTACCAGTCCTTCTCCACCCGTAGAGTGAGTGTGCGGCACGATAATGCGGATGTTGGAGTCAGACGGCAAGCTCTGCAGGACAAGCCACTCGTCGACATTCTCCACCGATGCGTCCTCGACTGATGGTTCTATTAGCGTTCGTGTGATCCAGAATGAGAGCCAGCGCACCAGGTTCCTCCAACCTGGCTTCTTTCAAAAGGAATCGCCCGTTCGCAGGCGCGCTAAGCTTGAGTGTTGCGCTCGTCACAGTATTGCGCCCAGTGGAAATAGTCACAACCACGCGCGGCGGCTCGTCGAGATGGACTGCAAGTATAGCGTGCGCGTGAGCAAGTGTGAGGGCAGATGAACGCAAAGGGCGTACTGGTGGATGGGACGGTTATCCGGACACTAAGATCGCGCTTGTCGCGCGGCACGCGCACCAGAGTCGGTAACGAAGGCTTTGCGGCGATGGATGACGAAGTAGACGACACAGGCAGTATGATCTGGGTTGTACGGTGTTCGCGGTGGAAGATGACGCGCGCGAGGTGGATGTCGCTAGCTTCCAGCGTGAAGGTCCCGTGCGCGGGATTCTAAGCCGGTATGAGCACCGTGGTTTCGATAGGACTCGGGCGTACTGCACAAAAGAGCTTGACGGTGTTATCGCCCGGCACTAAGGTCAACCCGTCTACTGACTCGGACGCGAACTCGAAGTGTCGGTTGTCCGAGCCCAATAGGTGTACAACTACCGCATCTACTTGCACGTCCTGCACAAGGCATCCTGTCAATACATCCCCGGATGTGCTGCGAGAGAACGCACACAGGGTAGGACGTTGCGGATGGCCACATCCAGATACAATCCATCCTCGCCGTCAGCCTGCGTCGCAGTCGTATTGGGCAACCTTAGCACCAGCGCCGGGTGGCCAGTAACGATGACATCTGCGATGCACTGTCAGCCGACAATGTACGCCCGCACAGGTAGCGACTGCGAACCGGATTCGGCATCGACACATGCCTCCCGCAACACCTGGACGATGCGCTCGAGGTACTCCTTCTCGTCCGTACCGGAAGCCAGCCCGCCCAGCAGGCCATGTGCGCCAATCGTGACGTGCGCGCGGAGAAACGCAAGCGCAGCCTCGGCCCAGGCGCGATCCTTCTCGGGGCCGCCGTGCGTCTCCATTGCGCGCAGCAGCATGAACGCTTCGAGCCCTGTCCAGCTGTGGTGCGCATAATGCGCCGGAAGCGACGCGTACGTCGCGTTCGCCTCTTTGTTGCGCGCACGCAGCCTGCGGTGGATGAGCGTCAGCAAATCGTACAGAGTGAAGGAACGCACAGATCGAGCGCGGCAACGCAGCCGTGCAGCTTCAGTGCAAACTTGCGCCGCCCGCCCTTGTCGTACATCGCGATGGCGCGGTTCGTAACAGACACATAAAGCTTGTCGAACGCCTCGCGGCTCTTCATGGCGGCAAGGATGGGCTCGCATGAGATTTTGCCTGAGTGCTTGACCGTCGGCACGGAGCCGCTGGATGTTGGCGTCCCCGGGCGCGATGGCGCAGGCAGGGACATCGAGAACGGTGGTGTGTGCGGGAGGTGGCCAAGCTGCACGCCGAGCTTCTCGACCTGATTACGCGCGAGTTCGTATAGCTCGCCCTTGACTGAGTTGTACGTCGAGAGTAGCGCGCCCTCGAGTTGGAAGCCGTCCGCCCACTTGTCGCATTGTTGCACGACGCTAATGCACGCCGCATACGTCCAGGACTCGACGAAGTGCTCTGGGAGTGGATCCTACGGCACCTCAGCTCAGCTCGTGCTGGACTGCGATCGGCTGCCGCACCTTGCTTTCGTGCAATCGGCGCCCAAACCCGCTGAGGAACGTCGCGGCTTTCCGCCCTGCATCTGCGACTCGCCCTGACTTGCCCAACAGCGAACACTGCAAGGCGAGCAGGTATATTCGATAGTCGAACACAGAGATGGTGTTGGCGAGCAGTAGATCACGGTATGGTTTACGCGTGAGCGAGAGGAGCGGGAGCGTGTCGTCGCCGGGCTTGAGGTCAATGAGCTTGCCGAACCAGGACAAGTTGCGTTCGCGGAGAACGTGGAAGAACGACGCTTCCAGCTCCTCGAATTGAATTTGCGCGTCTTCGACGAGGTTCATTCCCTCAAAAGAGGTCGCAAGGCTAGCCTGTAATTTGGATGAGCAAGGCAGATAATGTAGCTGGCGGTCAAAAGTTGTCGCTGGCGTGCAAGGTGTAGCAGATTGCGAACCCCTCGGACACCCCCGCATCCCTTCCGTCGCGCTCCGAGCATGACCATCTGTGCCCCGCCCGAGACGGGGCGGTGGAAAATGAATCAAACTTAGCAGGCAGGCAGCGCATCAAGCGGCCTGCGGGCACATGTAGCCTCCCATGGAGGAGTCCGCTGGGACCAAGATCGGAGCCCGGACGACGAACGGGAACCACATGAAGCAGGGGCACGAATTGGTCCTGCTGCTGCGCCTCGCAAGCGGAGCCATGTAGCTCGCGGACCCCGCCATTGCGGACGTCGCGCCCAGGTGCATGTGGCAGATTCCAATGACGAGGGACATTGCACACGGCGCGACACGGACGTGTGCGACACGGACGCGTACGCAGGGGAGAAGGGTCGCAGTCGCGTCGCCGGGGAGCGACGGAGCCGCGTCGTCTTTGCGAAGCGAATTGCACAAGAACACGCCTTTGTCGCCAGAAAACAGAGCACCTAAATACATACCTTGAGGATGGTGTATTGGCAAAAGTTCCAGCCGGGCATCTGACGCTGGCTATCGAGTTTCTTGACCTCTTCCTCGCGAGCCGTGACTGCAGCGTCGAACGCTGACAAAACGCCGTCCTTAAGTTTGGCAATGAGGTCAGCCCAAGCCGCCGGGTCTTCGACGCCAGGTGACCATGCTAGTTGCACACATCTGTGAGTGCATGGTCAGACCGGAACATAGTAAATTATCCAGCTCACCGATCCCGCTTTCCGAGGTTGAAGTCAGCGCGAATTTTGTCCATAACCGAGCTTCGCATTTGGAAGAAGTTGCCAGCAGCTGCGCGAGTGTCGGGCCGAACGACGAGCAGGATGAGCCATTCCTGGTTCTTCTTCTGGCTGACGAGTGTGAACCAGTCCTTTATTTGTTTCTTGACGGACGCCTTGTAGACATCACTATCCTACAGAAGTATAAAGTAAGTAAATCGCCGCGTCATTTTGAATTGTACGTACTTACTTCGCAAGTAACGACATAAATATTGACGAGCGGTTTCTCCAGCAAGCTCGTGGGTATCTGGGATGCGTGTTCGTCGCGCAGGGTATCAAAGGACACGAGCGATACGTCGAGCTCCTGGATGGTCCTTATAGACGGCCGGGAAGCCGTCTTCCAATGCAGGTTGCGCAGCGGCATGTGCGCTGCAATGGCACGGTGTATCTGGCTCCATTGGTCGCTCGAGAGAAATATGAGTGGTGCTGAGTACGTGACCAGAACGCGCCCAGGGGGGGCCATGAGACTACAGGGAGTCGGACACGAGCCACAGCCGCGGCACCGAAGCAGTGGGTGGAGGAGCGGGACCAGGCGACCGCGGAGAAAGCTGCCGTAAACGCCGTCATGGCCCGATCGTTCAACACTGAGGCAGACACTGCGAACTGTAATCGAAGCCGAAACTAAAATTTCAGACAGAATGCCGCGTCTCCCATGTATTTGAGCCGAATCATTAGTGTAGCGTCACCACACTTGCGGTAGGACGTGGATGGAGTGCACAGTCTGCTGATTATGTCCGGGTATCCGACCCGCCGTACATTCGGAGGGAGGGGACTGCGTCCTGGTGAGAGATATAGAATGTGCAAAGGGATTATCAGAATTGACTATGGGACTACTTATACGATTACTGTACATGAATATCACAGGTAGCAAAGTTGAATTTTCCGGGCTCACAGAAAGGGACGACTTCCGCGTTCTCCGGAAAATGACATGCAAAAGGCCGATATCTCCGTTGACGGGAGCATCTAAACTTCTTGGGTTAGAGAAAGCTGGCTTCTTCATTGCAGCAAGTATGTTGGTCTTTTACTTGTGTTTGTAAGATTCAGAAGAATCCAGAGCATGCAAATTTTCACCTGATTCGGAATTTTGCAAGCTACGGACATTCCGAAATCATCCCTGCCGGGGAAGAAAGCCGATATATCCGCCACAAGCAACAGGCCAAATTTTCCCAGCCAAAAGAGTTCAAATGCTCCCGGATCTGGATATTCGAGACTTTTACATCGTATTGCAAAAGGTGTTCTTTTGCACGCACCCGGAAGATTCTTGATTGCCACTTGTGTATGATCATTCGGCGGATTTCGGTATCAAGCTCTGAGTTGGCGCTGAGCAGAGAGCAGCAAGAAATATAGAGCGCCGGAAGTCGCGTGTAACAACGGGATTGTCGCTTTCTCGTGCTCGGGTTGCGCTGGTTAGCCTCAGGTGCGCGCCGTCGGTATCCGCACCTCCGTCTGAACGAGGGCTTCTAGTCTCCTTAGGAACTCGGTTTGCAAGGCGCAGTCGGTGAACCGGATGAGCTTCAGCCTCGGGCACGTCTCACGCGAGGGGTCTCTGTCTGCCTGACATCCCGAGTTTCTGGAAGCAACGAAGTCGAGGAGGGCGAGGACAGCCGCCTCGGTCTCCTCGGACGGCGCGCCCGGCCGACGCCACTCAACCCAGTACGCCTTTGCCGCTTCCGCCTCAGCCTCGACGCCCCATACCAGGAACAAGGTAGAGAAAGATAGCACCTCCAGTCTGGGGAAGAGGGACCCGTCTTTCACCATCTGAAACAGGACGGGCGGGACGTCGTGCTCGGGCATGGGCTCCACCTGTTCCAACTCAAACGTGCGCACGCGCGTAAGAGTGGCGATGTCAGGAAGCAGCGCCTGGTCGAAGCCCTTCGCGTCCATCCCGATGCGAAGGCGCTCGAGCGAGCGACAGACACGCGGCGCCAGCGCGTGGAACTCCTCGGTATCGTAGAACGCACAGTCGATGTGTTCGAGGCGAGGGAGGTCGAGGTACTCGGCGCAGCGCCGCATGATGTAGCTAGGCTGGTAGTAGTTGTCTAGTTTCAGTGTGGCGAGGTTGGGCAAGCACAGTCGGGACAGTGCCGGTGCCGATGGATCGTCCTTCAGCGTGAGGTCCGCGAGCTCAAGACATTCCAGGGCCGGCGAGGCAGAGAGGAGCTCCCAGAGCTCGTCCAAGTAGACGTCGGATCCCGAGTCGAAGCAGATGCGGGTGAGACTGTGGTAAGTAGACCGCGCGGGACAGAGTGGCACGGTATAATTACGGAGCCGCAGGCACCTGAGGCTCGGATAGTTGAGCAACAATTCTGGTTCTTCCTCAGAGTCGGGCTTGCTGAACCTCAGCAGCCTATAGGCATCCAAGTGCAGATGCTCGAGTAGGGGAGCCGTGACCTCGCACAGAGTATCGAAGGCAGACGGCGGAACGCGCAAGGGTTGGTGAAGGCTCTTCTGTAAAAATGGCGGTCGCTCCTGAGCGCTCCTGAGCCGGCGAGAGCCGGAGAGCAGCCTTAACGACCCGGCCTTTCATGAACGGATCTGAGCGGAGTCTGAGCACCGCCTGAGCGCCGGCTGAGCAGCCTGAGCGCCAAGCCCGCAGCCTGAGGAGACCGCCTTTTGGTTGCTTTGCTCTTCTGAATACATTTGGATTCAAGCTGAAGCCAGGAGCGACAAGATAATAGTAAAAGAGATGATATTGACAATGAATAGCTAGTCTAAATACAAAACACGGCGCGCTGCGAAGGCACGCACGCGCCGTCGTCGCCAAAGGACTCGACCAGACACGAACCGATTGGCATCGCGACCGCGCCCGCCTGGTCAGGAGCCGCCGCCGACGCAGCCAGTGCGCAACCAGCGTGCGATAGAACACATCTGGTGAGCAGTCAGCAGGCGGTACGACGGCTGGGAGTGTATGTGGATATGCATACCTATGGGAGCCCCAGACTCGTTGGTGCTTGCGAGCCGCTTTGTGGACCCTGCAGAAGGCGTTAGCGGACGACCTGGATACAAATGAGGACGTACCGCGGCTGTTTCGGAGGCGACGAACGAGAATGACAGCCTGCGCGAGATGGGTTAGTACACACACAGGCGCCTAACCAAGCGCCAGGCAAGCCGATATCGAGCCAGGAGCCACCAGAAGAGCCAGCAGCCACCAGAAGAGAACGAAACCCAAGACTGAAGCCCACCAGAGCAAGAAGCCGGTCAGAGCCCAGAGCAGACGAGCAGATGCCATGGAGCCAGTACACAGCGGAGCCAGGTAGGAGGGTGACGCTTGCGGCGAGCTTGAGTGTGTCCTCTTGAGGGCAGCTGGAAGGCGCGGCGGCGGCGAGCGACGGGCAGAGGCAAAATTTTTCAGCCTCCGCTCGAACCCAACGGTCGCATCGGCCCTCACCGTTGCAACACTGGCACTACGTACATTGCATTACTGTACATATCTCGCAGACACTTGTACATCGCCGCCAGAGCTAGTTATTGATATATAGCTATTTCGAGGTATCGCACGACGCACAGCTCACGTTCTTACTGTGTACCGACAGGCACCATGTATGTACAACGCTCGGCAGACGGAACTGGTCGGTGACTTGAAGTTGCATAAGTCAGAAAATGCTCAGGTGCTTTCGCGCTCACGAGCTCAGGAGCTCGGCCTGAGCCGTGGCTGAGCCGGAGAGCGCCGGAGCACAGCCTTAGCATGAAGCACGTGCTCAGGAGCGATCGACTTTTTACAGAAGCTGAGGACGCGCCAGCGGGCCGAAACGCCGAGAATCTGCGCGAAGATGTCGTCCCAGCACTCCTGAACATCGTCTTCAGCATCATGCAGGTCGACGAAGATTTCCAAGGGCAGCGATCCAGACCGCGCGAGCATCGCCTTGATAGAGTACGGGGACATTTCAAGTTCCGTACCCTCGGACTGGGCCTTCACCAATATCCGCGTCCACAGCTGGGGCATTTGGAGTGCCACGTGGCGCCAGGTGCGACAGACGGCGGCGACATGCAGCGGCAGTCTGCCCATCGCAGAAGGACTCCTGAACTCGTCCCACCAATCCGAGCAGAACGCGCTCTCCCAGTACAAGGAGGCGTCGCGTGCAAGGCCGAAGATCTCTCTGAGAATCTCGACGGGCAACGGGATGGAGCGATTTCCAACCAAGCCGGAATCGTGGGACTTGGTCCCCGACGCGCTATCGACTTCTGCTACCGCTGTGCTTAGCTGTGGAAGGCGGGGTAAGATAGAGCGCACGCACCACCTGCTGCCATGTCGAGCTGGACCGATCACTGGGGAGAATGGATTGGGGCAAGTGTTCTCGCCCAGTCTTTATACGTGGATTTGCCACCCGACCGCCACGCTAGAGGCCACCACATCCAATTTCTGCAGAAGACGGACACAGATCCCTACGTTGCAGGCTGTGGAAGGGTCAGCGTTGGGGGAGGAAGCTGATCAGAAAATCCGGGATTACTGAGCCGGAGAGATCGTTAACGTGCCGGGTTGTTGCCAGCTGAAACGGTGCGGGACCACCGTCTGGAGTTCGACATTGTAGGCCGGGCCTAACGTTTCTGCGACAGAAAACATGCAGGATGTTACAGAACTCGGAGGTGAGGGTTCGGAGAGTGACTTGCTGGGCCAGGCGGGTCGAAATGGGGACGGAATGAGACGAAACCCGAGTATTTTCTGTGTTTGTTTGACTTGAAGCTCCAGAGGCTACAGACGCGAGCAGCGAAGATGACGTCCGGTTGCCGTAGATAATCAAGGATGGAGTCAAGATGGAGTGGAACAGTTCGACGACCAGGTGGGCGGCTGGGTCCAGCATAGGGCTTGGTTTGTTACCCCGAGTTTGTTACTCTGTTTGAAACTCCGAGTTTTAAACGCGTTTGAAACTCGCTGAGCCAGGTCGGGCCGGGTTGGAAACTCCGGAAGCAAACTTCTTGGCTCTGCCGCTGCCCGCGACGGCGCAGCACAGTCCCGCCACGCGGGTAGCGGCGCATCAGCGATGGTCGGCAGATAACCAGGGGTATCTAATGCATCATATACCGTGATCTGTGCTATCCTCCCAGTGCCCACGCTTTCCAAGAGCCATGTCTGCCACCAGCGGCTCGCTGCCGCCGGCTCTACAGGACAGGCTCGCCTGCGGATGCTCATCCCATGCCAGGCGCAACTGCAGATATTAGTGGCGATGCGACAGACATATATGACTGGGTCGAAATGGCTGCGCTGAGGACGAGGAGGAGACCTGTAACCGATCGCGAGACGGGAGCGCCGTGCAGAATGCATTCATCCCCACACAAGAGGGCGTGAGACTCGACTCTTCAATTCTGAAGGACCTTCTCAGGGACTTTGCTATTGCTGTGGAGGCTGCCTGTGCCACAATCGCGCAGCGCCAGGTGGGTCGTTGTCCGCAGAAGGATTTCAACGACGATAAGTTCGATTGTTAGCTTCTGTATAACATAAACTGTTACTATTACACTATTGTACATTATTTACTATTAGTTGGGGTAAAACTCAGTTAGAAACCCGGGGTTTCAAACCTAGAAGAGTTTCAAACGGGTTTTCAAGTGGTCGGGAGTTAAAAACCAAGCCCTAGTACAGCAGAACAACAGTGTCCCCCTGGAGTCAGCCGTGTTGTAGGGACTCGGAAAGTGCTGCCACTTGCAGTAGGGTTCACTGGCAGAACCAAGTGCGGAGCCTAACCGGGGCTCTAAATGCCTTCATATCGACCAGATTGACGCCTGCTCTCTGATCTGAAGGACTCCAAGTTTGAACGGGATGAGGGATTACCGGGGAATTTTGACATTGCTTGTAGTTCATGTTGTTTTGCACAAATGAATATAGTTCAAAATCATTTCATTGCTTCGTCCCAAACTCTCCATGTCCCAAGATGCGAGGAAGGAATGCGGTGATGATACGGATCTCATGCAGTGACAGAGCTGAGCACAAAGCGGTTGATGGTGTCCGAAGCTAGTACATGATGGGAGTCAGTGGCATTTCACGACAATTCGTTTAGCACTCACGAAGGCCGGAGATGACGCCCGACTGCGACCAGAGGTTGGCAATGAGGTCCTCGGGCGTGGCGTTGCCGTTGAGCGAGATATAGACGGCGGCGAGGCCGGAGACGTGGGGGGTAGCCTGTGAGACGGTGAACATGTGCCCTCAGTATAACAAATCAGCGAGAGTACCTGGCTGGTACCCGAGTACACGTGGGTCGCAGTGTTCGAGCCGATGAACGCGCTGGTAATCTAGAACAGTCGGTCTCAGCGATGCAAAAGTGCAGGAGTCCGCCCGAAACGTACCGAGACACCGGGAGCGTGGATGTCAACGAGCGGGCCAGAGTTGCTGAAGTCGGCCTTCGTGTCGTTGATCTACAAGATTAATGAGTTCCATGTCCAAACCGGCAGCACCAGGTGATGCGTACGTCGACGGCACCGACGGTGATAGCGCCGGGCACACGAGCCGGAGAGTAGTTGCCTGCCTTGCCGTAGCTGTTGCCTGCGGCAACAACGACGTGGACACCGTTGTCGACGAGGGCCTGAACCGACGCGTCAATGGCAGCGTTGCCACCGCCGCTGAGCGATGCGCTGGCGATCGAGGGGCGGCCGCTGGCTTGCGCCGCGGTCAGAACGTAGTTGAACCCGGAGATCACGTCCGCGAGGGTGCCACCACTGGTGTAAGATGATCAGGACAACCGGGTGTGCTGAACAGTGAGCGATCTCAAGACGTACCCGGAGGCGCTGAGAACCTTGACGGCGATGATGTTGGCGTTCTTCGCAACACCGAAGCGAGTGCCAGCGGCGATTCCACTGCGATGTAACTGTGAGTTAGGTATGATCAACACGCCGAGCGCCCGAGACGTACGCGACGTGCGTGCCATGGCCGTGGTCGTCAACCGACGGAAGAGTGCCGGCGCTGTAGCCCCAGGAAGCACGCCCACCAAAGTCCTCCTGTACACGGAACATCAGAAGGGCGTCACGGGCAAAGAACCTGACGCACATGAGCAATGTTGACACCCGTGTCTGCCAGTAATCAAGAAAGGTGAGATCGGGAGTGACGGCAAGCGATCATTCACTGACCGACGATGTAGATGTCGACGCCCGAGCCGAGACCGGCGTCGTCGTAGAGGTAGGTGTAGTTGAGTGCGGTGGTGCTGCCAGAGATCTTGGTCTCCGACGAGATGCGGCCCAGACCCCAGGCGGCGTCGGTCCTAAGGAGAGAGCGAGGTGAGCACCGCGCTGCAGACAAGGCGAAAGTAAACGTACTGTGTGCCCTGGACGGTGTAGATGCCGTCCTGGGAGATGCTCTCAACTGCGTCGCTCGCGCGGAGCGTGTTGAGCTGCTCCGTGTTGAACACGCCCGCGAAGCCGTTCAGCACGCGCGCGTCCCAATCCTTGTGCGTCACGGCGGAGGCGACCTTCGGCACGTCCGCAAGAAGCGCATCCTTGTCGACGCCCGCCTTGAGCGTGACGACGTAGGAGTTCGTCTTGACCGGGCCTGCGAAGGTCTGCACGGTGTGCAGCTTCGACGGGGCGGCGGACACGGAGAGCGCGAGGGCAGCTGCGACGACGGACTTGAGGACGAAGAACATGGCAGCTGAGGACGCCGGGTGTGTGTGCGACGAGCGGGGGCGGCAAGTGCACAACGAGCCTGGCTAGGATACATGGCGGGCCATTTATAGATAGGCGGCCTCCACGCAAGATCTTGATAAAGCCCGCAAAGTTTGCTTCGGATGGCGATAATGCAAGTGCGCATGCGATGCCGCAGCGAATCAACAGTGGACGGCCAGGGCACGAAGAAGTCGCGATGTGTACGCAATGCCGCGAAGGTCCCGTTATCAAGGCCAACCGGCGAATGGGCGTTTACGAAGCAGCGTGAGACATGTGGATTCCTGGTCGGGGAAATAGACTGCCCGAGCTTGGAACAGCGAGATCCCTAGAAATTTCCAAATCGAGGTGATCGCTCCGAGTCCGGTGGACCACGGCGGCGCGGTCAGAACCGTTTGCAGCGAGTGGCCGCTGGAGCACCTGAGGGAGTCTGGGCGCTGACAATGGCCTAGGATGCTTTCCAGAAGCCGTCATTCCTCGCGGTCCGCTGGCGGATGGCAATCCAAGCGCCCGCAACTTGTACAGCGCACACGACAGGAGAGCAAGGTGCGGAATGTTCCGACCTGCGCCTTCATCGCGTCATCACGCAGGTTTGCGAGAGCCGACAGCCAGTAAAGTTCGTTCATTCCATTCATTAACGGTAGAAACATCGAAACCCGGAAACTCGTAAGGCCAAGCAGAGCTGCAATCGTCCAGCGATTGTGCGGTTTGGTTCATCGACTCAACGCTCAAGTTCTCGAAGCACGACAGCATGATGCACATCGACATGATGTGTCTGGGTGTTTCTTCACGTCCAGACCTGGTCCAGTCGGTTCCGGCGCAGGAACACCGTCTCTGAGAAGTGTGAATCCATGCGCCAAGCATTCTCACGTGTCGAGCTTCTCAGACCCTTCAGCGCCAGTCGTTGCCCGGGCTAGTCCTCTGACACAAGGACTGAATGGCGGAGAGGGAGATCAGAAAGATAACGGTCAGCTTCGGCCCCATGGAAGGGCTCTTCTAAGCCCCCTCAGACTGAACGCATGGGAGCCAGCTTTGTACATCAGAAAGACAATCTCCCCCCGACCTGTGCGGTACCACAGGAGCTGACCTGCATAATATTCGCAAGGTCTTATAGGTGCGAGCCTTCTTTCTGAGTCAGTCTGCAGATCGGATCGGGAGCGGCCTGCAGCGTCGCCATCCTGACGAATTGTCGACGCTATGTCGTTATTTGACCACATAGACGCTCTTACACCCTAGTTGTACCGAGTAAACCTCCGTAAGTACTACAGATTCTCCGTGTCTCTCGTCCTGCCCCTGCAATTCCGCGCGACCTGACTACCGAAATGGGATATGAATTGTTTTAAAGCGCAGAGATAAGCCTGATAGTATTATTAATAGACCAAGTTATGTGTTTCATGAACTGAGATGCGATTTCCAGCTCGTGAGGAGGCGCAATCGATCACGGAAAGTGTGCCTACGATCAGTCAGCGAAGGCTTCACTTGAGTCTCACATCTGATCATTTGCCCAGCCCTCTATCCATTTACTACCTTAATCTGGTGTGAGATCTCTTCTAGCGAGGCGTCCGCGACAAGCATGTGACCAGAGACGACACGGTTTTGAACTCCGCTCAGCAGAAACCCTTGGGTCTCTGGATCGCTTCGTTGACTTTCATTTAGTTTCTATCAGCGTCAAGTGCCTTTGTATATAGACTTCTAGCGTCACATGAGTATAGCGAAGTGGAGGGTTGCTTCTCGCAGCTCCTTTGCATTCTGTCCTTTTAGCCTACTATACCGAGCCGTTGATCTATGATGAAAATTTCTGTCCAACATCCGAATATTTTGCTGCAAAGACCGCAGTCTACATGCGCGGCTGTCTTTGGGTCCTGGATACAGCCTCGGCGGCGAGCAAGTCATTCTTCTGGTAGTTTTGTGGCTAGTGTTGCTTCCAAGTCGCTTCATGAACCATTGACCACCAGCGCTTCGACCTTGCATCAATCACCCACATCCCCCAGCAAATGCGCTGAGCATTGGTTTGGAACTTTTTGGACTGCGGACGCTTCGGGTTGCGCTTCGAACGCTTCATCGGCTGGTTCCGCATCTTGTCTTGTTCCGTTCTGCATTGTCGCCAGACATGCTCTCCCGTCCCTGCCTTGTCTGCGCACGGCTCCCAGCATGCACTGCCGCTTCAGGCCCAGGGTAGCTACCACGCTCTCGTGTCTCTGCCGGAAGCAATAACCACATCGAGGCCAATGCCTGACAACAGCATGGCTGCCGCTCGGGCCACCCTTCTCCGGCCTGCAGCGGTGGTATTGGTACGGTCTGCGCTTCACGACCACACGTTGCTTGGACTCGGGCTTCGCGATATAAAACCGCTGGGATGCTCGTGGACAGACCCTGTCGCTCACCGCTCACTGCCTGGACGGCCGCCTAGACACATCTTGTGACACCTGCGCCGAAAATTGAATATGAGCGATATCATCGAGCAGATCCAGCCGCTGTGGACCAGCGACTGGAAACTCCAGCCCGGAAATCTCGTTTCCCTGGCACTGGACCCGCGTGCATCCGTCGAGCCGCTGCTCGACCGTGACGCGATCCTGGAGGCGCGCCTCATGCGCCCTCACCGTGTTGCAGCGTTGGTCGACGTGGTACGCTCAGCCCTTGACAACCCCCCTCTAGCCATGCTGATAATTTCTTCCAGGTCGACGGCGACTGGGCACAAGTGATGTTGGTCGGGATCCACGACGGCACAAAGAAACGGCCGTACGAGCCGAGCATCCCGCTCGCGGTCTCCCCGCTCAACGTCCACCCCACACTGGTCGTATACCCGCTGCGCCGGCACACCGTGCGCGTCGTCAAGCTGCACGCACCCTCAGGGTTCGCCGTGCCCGTGCTGGAGCCCGCACTGTTCGATGCGCGCGTGACGATGCTTGGCGTTGCGCTGCACGGCAGGAAGTGCCGCACCACCGCGTCGCGCCGCTGGGATCTCGAGGAGGCTGCGAAGCAGATGTACGCCCGGCCGCAGGACATCCGCCTGCACGACGACGAAGAGGAGGACATGCTGGGCGTGGTGCCCTGCGTCGAGGTCTGGCCCGAGTTCGAGCTAGACGAAGTGTGGGAGCCGGACGCCCTCGTGAGCGACCTGAAGGACCTGGACGAGTGAGTGTTGCCTGCAGCTCGAGTCACTGCGACGTGCTGATTGTGTTGTTTCAGCCTGGAAGTCCGCAAATACGAGCGTGATGCTCAGAAGAAGGAACGCGACTCGGCCCGTGAGCACGGCGCGGCGATGCTCCGCACACTCAAGCTCATCCGGCACTGGCAGGCGCCCGCGCCAGGCGAAAGCGTCAGGACCTGTACGTCTTCCTTCTCCCCCTCCCGCTTGCTTACTCACAGCCATCATAGTCCTGCGCAGGACGTTCCAGAAGACGATGTTGTACCCGATCGAAGACTCGGACACGGAGGACGACGACGCTAAGCTCCCCGTGCGTCGGCCGAGCGCATTTCGGCCCGCGCGCGCACAGGGCGGCGGACGTACGTGCTTCCCCATCGCCGCATTCCTACCCTTGCTGAGGCCGTGGGCGCAGTGCTAGAGGGCGCGGCCTACTGCGTGCGCTGGGTGTGGAATGCCGTAAAAGACGCGTCGTGAGCCCCGCTGCATGGACCTGTATCATTATTAAAGCGGGCGCACGACGTGGTAGACAAACGAACCAACTAACGAACATGTAATCTGACTGAGAGCACATAATGCCTCCTCTCCGCACTGTTTGTAAAGCAGTACATATATAACTTCGTGTATTATTACTTCGTTCAAGCCGTATCAGGTCCGCACCAGAGAAACGTTCCGTCGAGCAATGTCCTGCCACAGCGATGTGTAGCTCACGCATAGTTGCTGAACATGGAGAACAGGCCGGTATACTGTCGCCCTTCGAGTGTGATGCCCTCCAGGCCGAGCGTGGCAGATGGATTGTTCTTGCTGCGGAGAAGAGACAGGTCGCGAGCCAGATGCAGCAGACCATGGGTGTCGACAGTGGTAGTATAGGCACCAGCGGCACGAAGGTTGATGCGCGTAAGCTTCGGACAGTCGAGCGTCCTCCCTCCTTCGCATATCGCGTCGAGCGGAAGCTCCCATGCGCTCTGCTGAGCCTCCGATGCGCTCTGCCGAGCCTCCGACCCGTCCGAAAATAGGGGTATGATGCATCGAGGATAGCTCATATACCCCATGAGCCAGAAGTCGACATTCGGACTGTCCGTGACCGCGATGTTGAGAGTCGTGAGCTCGGGAAGTGACTTCAGCGTGTAGACGAAGGATTCGAGATACTTGTACGCGATGTCTACACACACAAGTCGGTGGCTAAGCCGCAACAGCTGGGGGCGCATCAGAGGTTCCTTGAACTGGTAGTCTTTGAAGTCGAAGGCGCGAGTGAACGGAGTCGACGACCGCACGTCAGCCTGCGTGAGAACCATTCTGCCGTTGTTCGTGGGTCCAGAGTCCTCCGAGGCCTGCAACGCGAGGGAGAGGTACTCTGGAAGATGACCGAGCACGTGGCAGATATCTGGTACATGCCTGAAGATACCAAGCTCGACGTGGGGTATGTATTCGCGTTTGAGCGCAGCGCAGAGGTCCTCGGGGTACTCCTGGCTCACGTGGCCGACGTGTAGTTTGAGCGTCTGGAGCACTGGACCGAAAGAAGCCACCGTTCCAGGTGATTCCTGTGCGCCAATAATGTGCGCGCCGCATCTAATACGTAGGCTTACAGAACCAGGGAAGCAGGCCGTGATACGGCTGAGCGGAGGCTGAGAGATAAACTGCAAGTCGACGTCATCGGCCAGCAAGAGTGCCGGTATGGGAGTATCAGGGAGCGCTGTATCGCATAGTAAGACGGTGCGCAACCGCGGGGCATTGTAAGCGAAAAGGTCCTGAGGGGGCGGAGGCGAATCCATCTCGAAGCGACCGGACTCGTCGGACAGGTCTAGTTCGAGGTGCTCTAGTAGTGGGGCGGCGCCACGCAGTGCCGAATAGACGGATTTAGGATACTCGTGCCCTGGGTGTGCCCTGATCCGCAGTCTGAAGACGAGAGACAAGACGTCTGTGAGAGCCGGCAGAACGAGTTCGACGGCAGGATCGCAGCGTAGCTCGTCGCCCAGCCAGTTATATTCTCGTTGGATGTCTCCGTCTAAAATCCAGCGACCAGGGTCGCGCTCCACGTCTATGTCGAGGGCCAGCCGGACGCCCCTCTGCTTGCATCGGCGCAATAGGGCGCAATGCCTGGCGGAATTCGGAGACCCTGAAATCTGTGTCTGTCGACCATGGTGCAGAAGCAGGGGTCCAAAAGGATATGAAAGCGTAGTAGTATCTGTGGATGACTGCAAATGAGCGCCAGCGTCGAGAAACTCGGGCTATGTGCAGGACATCGGGCTGGCGGAGATTATCGATAACGTAGAGGAATATTTCGACTGGGAGACGCGCCGTATGGTCTCGGAGGATGCTATCGTCCGCAGTGAGCATGCGGGGCGTCATAGTCGGATTTGCCTGCGAGATGGTACCAAGTTGCAAGACGTAAGCAAGTCCATACTCCGCTCGGAAGGATTTTTCTGGAACCGGAACGGTTCGTACTCCGCTCCACCATCTTTCCTTCCATTCCGCCCCTCATGCGGGCGGCTTGTCACGGCGCGCGCTCACCGTACATGGAAAAGCTCCCGGGCTTTGACTATACGGCGCGTCTTCCTGCCGAAGTCCTATTGTCCGTTTTCGATATCGTCGGCCAACCCGAACTCCTCGTCTCCGGCACTATCTCCCGACGCTGGCGCGCAGCCGCTATAGGGCATAGGAATCACTATGCCTATCTTCGACTGCTGCCAGTACGGGCTGCTTCTTCGTCCACAGATGTCGACTTCGCGGTGGCAAAATTCTGCCAGTCTCTGCGCCATTGTATCCGACATCGGGTGAAGCTCAGTCTTCGCACCTCCATCTCCGCAGACATGCTCGGCCGGATTGAACGCGTTTTCGGACACGAGCCTAACTATAGTTCGCTGACAATTGACACTCCGGGCGATGCATACGTCAAACAGCTTCTGCCGACCCTAAAAGACTGCATGCCCCTTGTGACGTGTCTTCGCGTCGAGTCCGACAGGGTGTATCATGGAGACTTATATTCTTCTCTCTGTACGCCAGCACCACGGCTCGAGGTGCTGGAGATGGACTTGAGGGATTCCGACTTGGAAGACGATACGGAGACTGAAGGTGTGCCGCCTACTGCCGACTTTCTCGGCGGCGACGCCCCTCGACTGCGCATCGTGCGGCTATCCTACGTTCAGCTGCCGAAGGACGTCATACCAGTGTTCGCCAATGTGCCCAATGTCGAACTGGACTGTCTCTTCCAGCCACCGCTTCAGGGCGTGGAGCGTGTTTTTCCGCGGGCGAGGCAACTCTCCATCTCGAGCGGGTATGTGCTCCCCGAAATCAACGCTTATGCACCCACCAATTGCTTCGCGGGTTTACAAGAACTGTCACTCTACACACTCAGCGGCGACGAATGTACCCCAGATCTCCGGGAAGCGATCCGCCGTTGTCGCAGCGTTTACGTCAATTATGTAGACGCAACCGTATTTCTCCGTCCGCTGCTTGGCCATATCGATGGCCCCGTTTCTGTCTCGCTGGACCAGGACGACAATGCGACCTTCGTCTGCCGACTGGAGGTCATGCAACTACCGGAAGCGCCGTCGCAGTACACGCGTACGGTGGAGTTTGACGGCTACCACTTTCTGGACAAATTCGTTCCCCAGCTCACGCCTCACTGCAACCTCATCGTCGAGCTGGACGTGCGCTTCAAGTACATCAACGACCTTGTCGCGGGCCTGAGCGAACTGCCAGCGTTGACGACGCTCTCTATCGACATCTCCGACCTGCGTCATCAGGAGGTCTTCTGGTCCCCCGCGTACATGGGCTTCCAGGATGTAGTCTCCATTCTTGGAGACGATGCACCTATCGAATGGTCCCTAGACGACGTCATTCCAGTCGAGGCCATCTTCAGCGGCGACCCGCTGTACCGTGTCAGCTGCCCGAAACTTGACCGGCTCGTGCTGCAGCACGACCGCTCGAGACCACGCACCCTCATCGACACTTTCGAGCTGATGCATCTCGCGCGCGACCTGTCCCTTCTGCGCGACGACCGCCAGCCATCCGTCGTGCTCTACAAGGACGCTGCCCAAGTTGAGTTCGTAGGCCCACGGTTCCTCGGCCTCGGCATGATCTTCCTCAACGATATCTGGGAGGCCGACTTCTCGGTGCGTGTGTAATACCTGCGATTGTCCATCTTGTCACACTGACTTCTGCTGTCGCGATCTTTCTAGGACGACGATTCTGACGCCTGAGCGTTTCTGCCACGGCCGATACTATATTAGACGCTTGCCTCGGTACCTAGGTAGACGGTGCGCTATGCACACAAAAATGACACATGTTCCCCCAGTGAACGCTTGCCGCCCGCGTCTCAAGCGCAGAACATCTGCTGGAACCAGCTCTTCAGCCGTGATGAAACCGTCGCCTTCGTACGCTGGTCCTCTGTGACCAAGCGCGCATGCGAGGCCCCTGTCGTCTCCGAGCGCCGGTCTTCTTCAACCCCATGCGCTTCCTCGGCGGCGTCATGACTAACAGCAACACTTGCGCGTCTGCCAGTGTCCACTGCGATGATGCTGCGGCTGGACGGACTCGGCGCCTCGTCGCGGTGGGCGTCTGGAAAGAAGTTAGGCCATCCCTGCGGCGAGAGCCACACGCTCAGGTACGCACTGGGACCTCCGCGCTCGTCGATGGCATCTTCTGGCGCGAGCTCATCGACCGCCTCAGACTCGTGCAGCTGCGCGCCCACAAAAGGTTCATCGTCGTGGGTGATATGGCTTTAGGTGCGTCAGTCAACGAAGACGAAAGCAAGGCGGGAGACTCACTCGTTGAACCCGGCTTCGGCAACACGCGCGGCCCATTTCGAGGTCTCAGCCGTGTTCGCGCGCTGTTCCTGTCTCTTGCGGGTCGCCCATTCCTCACCGATTCTGCAGCGCCATGTCAACATCCATGACGCTGATCGCGACAAAGGAATACGCACGCTACGATCTCATCGATGTCGGAGCCCACATCCTTCGGCTCTCCCAGCGTCGTCGCGACGGTGAGGTTCTCCCAGATTTCGATGTAGACCTCCACTGGCGCGGAGATCTCGTCTTCGAAAGAAGACGCGCTGGAGTCGCCATCATCCTCTTCCTCGGAGTCTGGGGTCGTGTGAGCTGGCTTAGATTGAGACGCTATTCAAGCTACTCACCGTCGGAATAGTAACTCGACTCGGCGGAGCGGGACTCCTTCTCCTGCTCGTTACCGGCTTTAGCGGCTCGGCCATCCGCTCCTGCCCCGTACTGGTCGTCAACGACCAAGTCGGAGACGCGCCGGAGCTCCTCATCGGTGATCCTGGCATTCGTAGGATTCGAATGATGGACGCGCGAGACGAAGGCGTTCACCAGCTGCAGCGTGTGCACGTAGCAGTCTGGCCACGGCAACGGCGTCGAGGGAACCAGCGGCGCACGTCCCTCCGGATGGTCGGCGTTGGGATGAATGGGGATGCAGCGCTTGGGACTCGTGAAGTACACGTCGTCCTCGCCTTCCTGCGGCGGGACGCGCCCGACCATGCGGATGTCGGGATTCTGTCGCAGTTTGGGGAGATCCACTGGACCGACCTGCGCAACCGAGTAAGTAAGAATCACTCAGTTCCTCACACTGTGTTACTCACGCCTTCAATCAATCCCAGATACTTCTTCCTTTTGATCCCACTGGCGGCCTTGGCGAGAATCTCGTCTTCAGGGTCGAGTGATGCCGCGTAGGCCGCGGGATCGAACGAGAAGATGACGAAAGTTCCTTCAGCGACTCTCGGCTGGCCGAGCTTTGGCAATTCGGTGGTGCTCATGGTGGGAGACGATGGGGCACAAGCGCGTCAACTCCGCGACAATAAAAGGGCCTCATTTCAAAGCCCGACAACGGTGAGACAAAGACCTCGATGCGGCGCCTGGTCAGTGCATCATACCACGGGCCCAAGACATATGCATGGACCCGGTCCAAGCTCCATGCTGGCAGTTCAAAATGCCAGCCAAGGACGACTGGGGGATGTCTCACCTCACCTTGTATACTATGCCGGATAGCGACGCAGTCTCAGGCACTTCCACCGCGACTGCGCGCTCGAAGCGGCGCGTCCCGCTGCTCTGGAGAGACATGGAGGAGGGCATGATCGGCACCGCGGACCACTCCGTCCAGCACGCGGTCGTGACGGCGCTCACGTCCGTGATCCCCGCGCCTGCGCCTGGCTCGGTGCTGCGACGCGACCTCGAAGGCCTGAAGGCAAACCGCGGGAAGCGCCGCCCGTTTATCGTTGTGGAGAAGCCGCGCGGGGCGCAGCGGCCGGGCCGCATCACGCTCACGACGCACTTCGGGGGGCGGCCCATCACGCAGGTCGACTCCTTCTCGCAGACGCTCGCCGTCGCGCTCGGCTCGGTCACGCCGCCGTGGCCCGCGGCGGACTCGCCGCGCGTGGCCGTCGAGCCCGAGTGGCTGGAGGAGAACAGCTATGTCATCGCGTACGCGATCAAGCTGCTGCCCGACCGCCCGGCGTCGCGCTACCATCTCGACGGAAAGGAATTCCAGCTGAACGGAGACGAGCTCAAGAACCTCAAGGCCCTCTGCATGCAGCGCGCTATCGCGCTTGCGAATCTGTCGCCGCAGCAGCTGAATGCGTATAAGACCGCGTATGAGGTAAGCAGGTCCGAAGTCGCATCGGTCCCGGGTTCTCACCAAGTACTCCTGTAGACCTGGTATTCCGCCTCCCGTTCAACCAGAGCATCCTCATGGAAAGGAACTGCGGTAAGTGATAAAGGCTCAGGACGTGTAGCTGCTCTCTCACCATATCTCTAGTATACCGCCCGTTCGCGGGCGTCGGTGACGCCGGGCTTGCCGCCCATCCGCGAGGTGAGCGCTCGATGGGAAACAAATACTGTATACTTACAGACACTTAGAATGCCCGTGCTCCAGCGCCGCCGCCAGCTCCCAAACCTGTGCCCGACGCGGAAGGTTTCATCAAATACGTGCCAAAGCGGAGCTCGAGGCGCGGCTCTCAGACCGGGTAGCTTTCTGTTCTCCATACTCGCGCAGTGTCGTCGTTCATGTCTTGTTCACACTGGGAATTTGGTGTTTGGAAATGGAATAGTCGTCATCGTCGCCACACATCACTGCAATGCAGGGGGATCGACAGCGGGGATCTGCAGGGACGCGCAAGGGCTGTGCACCCCCAACGCCGGGTCTGTCAATGGCGCCCTCCGGTCCTTCCCCTTTCTGCTCGCGGGCGTGGGTTGAATGCAGCGCGAGCTCCTTCCGGGCGTCATGGGGAGCATGACGGACTGATGCATTTGCGCGGGAGGGATGTGGAGCGTCAAAACTGATCAGGCCGGTCCGGCCCCTCAGCGGGCAGAGTCCGTGTACACGGTGTAGCGCAAGTGCTGGCGGACACCACGTGGGCGTGGATTTGAGAGAGTACCGATGTTCTGCTTGTGCAGATGCTGAGCGCAGCGCAATTTAGCCTGGGATCGCCAGGCCCGCGTCATCGTCCGCCAGGTAATCTACGCGAGCGGCGCGATCCTCAGCACCCGCTCAGCGCCGCGCGGAGGCGAAGAGAAGCAGGAAGCACGTGTCGCGTAAGCGGGACCAGTTTGTTCTCCCGAATCTTCGCCCCCGAGGGACTGCTACCGTCGGCTTCGGAATGCACGAACGCGTCGGCCCGATGGTGGTGTTCAATTGAGGCGCTGCTGTACACCTCACACAACGAAGACAGAGAAGGGTGTGTGTGGATGAGATGGAATCCTGCTAGCGGTGTCGGTCACTATGTTGCGTAGAGACCACAATGTACGGCGCCGACTTGGACAGCGGAGACCGCACCACCTCAGCTGCCACAAGTCTCACTGACAGTGCAGGGTCACCCTCCGGCGCGTCTCTGACATTTTATCTGAGGGGCCAGCGCGTGTCGCGGGCCCGGGGACGAACAACGAACGATTGGGCTGAAGGTCGGCTGTAACTGTCGGAAGATGCCAACACCAATGGGTCCTGATTGATTCATGAGATTGGAAGGCAGGATCGATGATCATGCTATCTCGTGGTCTGACCAGTCCAAGGACACACACCGATGCTATTCTTACCCGAAGCTGTCCTCCCACCAGCTAACTTGGGGGAGCCTCCGAAACCGCGTCGCGCGGGAATGCCTGTCAGCCAGCAACCCTTAGTGAGACGGCACTGCTTGACCTCGTGCGGCCCATCGTCAGAGCACGTTTGGACATCCCCTATGCTGAGCATCAATCCCCGCTAGACAGGCCCTCTCTGCGAGCCATGTGAACCGAGTGTACGCTCTCAGAATCTCCGAGAGGTGCTCTACAGAGCCGTGTCCGGTGACCTCAGCCTCCCCTCAGAGTTTGAATTGTCCTATCCATGTGTGCAGGCCAGGGCTTGCCAACGCTTTGTCCTATATGGTGTTTGACAGCGAGGATATGCTGCATTGCCCTCAATCTGAATGGCACCGCGGCCCCGTGAGCTTCGTTGCAAGTCTCGCGACGAGCTGAGACAGCGGCGTCCATGCATGTCATTGGCGATCGAGACGACGATTCAGCACACAAGGGGGCGAGACGCGAACGGCGCATTGAACATCCCTGACAGACAAAAAGCTTCAACCCGTGTGCAACTACCAACTTCCGAGATCGTCGCTCGGCGAGACTCGCGTTCACCGTGATTCTCTCCAGTCTGCGCGGATTCGGGTGTTCCCCAGATACGCGCGGTACAGCCTCGCAAGCTAGCATCGATCCGCGTTCCCAGCGAGGCATCCCCCGCCTGTCTCCGCGTGCAGGCACAGCCTGGCTGCTCCCAGAAGGTGCGCAATTCGCAAGGGGCGCGCTGATGTGTCAACGCGCTTCTCATCTGTCCAAAGTGCTCCGCGCTCCCAATTCGTGCGCAAGAGTCGCAGTTCGCACGCTCCTATCACACGGTTCGGATGTGCAGGCGGGCGAGGGTTTCTCCGAGGATCTACACGCACTGTTTCTATTCTTGGTTCGTAGTACGGGACAGGTCAGTCGACGACGTCGGGGATTTCGTTCTTCCAGACGACGCCGGCGGCTTTGGCGCATTCGATTGCGATCTGGCGCACGGCCTGCGCTTCGTCCTTCGAGGCGCCGATGCGGCGGGCGTTGGCGAGATGCCAGCCGACCTGAGCAACGGTGAGCGAGGATAACACTGAGTGACGGGTGGGCGCACCTGACGAGGCGTGTCTCCGGCTACGAGTGCAGCAACAAGTACAAAGGACGTCTCGACGGTGCTAAGCAGATGCTCCGCGCCGCCGTATATCCAGCCATACGCGATGACGCGTGACATAAATCCTAGGATCGTCAGCCTCAGACATGCTCAGGGCAGTAGCACGCACCCATATCAGGATAGATAGCGTCGAGCAGGCTCTGCACGCCCTGGGCCGTGTCGCCGTAGAGCCCCTCGAAGAACTCGCCGCCGTGCTTGCGGATGTCGTCCATCGTCACGTCGTGGATCGGCCGTTCGGGTTTATTCGGGTCTGCGCGCAGGCTCTCTGGCAGCGCCTCGTGCAGCGCGAGCAGTGAGTTGATGGCCTTGCTGCGTAGCATGAGCACCAGGATACTCAGTATGAGCTCTGCTTACTTGTATCCAGTAAGCACGCCAGCCTTGAAGACGGCATCGCGCAGGCGGCGGGCGAGCAACGCGTGCTGGTCGTCGAGCAGGTCGGCCGCGGCGGCGCGGAAGACGGCGGGGAGGGCGTCGGGGACGTTGGCGCCGCTGAAGGCGACGGCGGCGGGGATGTACCAGGCGGCGGGGTACAGCGCCTTGAGACGGGCGAGCAGGTCGTCGGACGCGACGGCGGCGGTCATCCTGTAAGGACGAGGATCGGGGGCAGTTGTAGCTGCATCCTGGGAAGGTTCGGGGAAGAGCGTCGGAGTCGGAAGTTCGGAAAGGGCGTTTGGACGGAGACGCGCACGGTCTGATGGCGGTGCTGGCTCACGTCCACTCTTCCCGTCCATGCTCTTAATCCCACCCCTCCTCCTCCCCTCTCTCCCAGCCTCCCCCTCCCAGCACCAGCCATGGGCCTCGATCTGACGAATCCCCTCGTCCAGATCAAGAGTGCGTGACGCCGCTCCCACTGTGACACTCGCCCGCTGAAAACTGTACAGTCACGTCGTCGACATGCTCGTTCGTCGCGATCGCCATGACGCTCTTCCGGCTCTGGGTCCGGCGGGGGCGGTTCTGGTACGACGACGGGTGGGCCTTCTTCTCGCTCCTCGCCCTCTTCGTCCAGATTGCCTCCGTTTTCATGCACGTCCCCAACCCGGGTCAGTATCCTGGATATTTTCCTGGGACTCAGTCTTATACCGTTTCAGATGAGCTCTCGAGGGTCAACCGGGTCGCATCCTACTACATCCTGGCAACCAGCTTCTACGCCGTCATCTGGTACGTGCACAGCTCTGCTCGCCCGTTCCAGCCTGGCACGCACCCCCACTCCACCTAACGACTAATGACGCCCACCCGGGGTCCATATCGAGAATGAGCGCGTTGCTTGGCGGGCGTCGGCGGCGCCTGGCACGCTTCACCGCCACGTTGTCTGCACACGGGTTCAATCCGCGTGCCGTCCACCCTTCGCGACATATTCCACGCTTCCCTTCGCGTCCTCGATCCGTTCTCCCTTCCCTCCATCTGCTCCCCCATCCTTCCATTCTCGTCGTTCCGTTTCTCTCGCGTAGATCCCGGCGCTAGCTTTATCCGGCGCGCGGGATCGAAATTCCTCCTTGGCGTCGCCGATCTTGCTCAGTGTCGCGGGATCAGATTCAAGTGCTCACGACGCTCAATTGCAGGTCTGCGAGACTGTCCATTCTGTTCTCCGTCATCCGTCTCGAGCCGAACCCGAGCTCTCGCAAGAAGCTGTACTGGGCGGCGCTCGCGCTCTTCCTGACGGTGCGCACCTTCTCTCTGTGCCCCCCTCGCCTTTACTGACGTTCCCGCGGTAGGTCGTCTTCCTCATCGCGCAGCTCTTCTGGGTGTGCGAGCCCGAGCCGCACTGGAAAGACCTTCCCAGCCCCCAATGCACGCTGAACAAGCAAGTCGCGATCTGCCAGCTCGTGACCGACATCCTGTCCGACGGCCTGCTCGTCTTCGCGCCGCTGCGCATGATCCGCTTCGTCGCGAACAAAGGCCTCCGCCGACGCTTGATGTTCATTTTCTCCACGTCCGTCGTCACGACGATCGTCTCGCTCGTGCACGCCGCCTACATCCTGAGCGAGGGCGGGCCGAAGGTGCTCGTCGCTGCTATCGTCGAGGTGCGTCTGCCCGTCCTCCCACCTATGTTCTCTAGCCGTCTGGGTGTTGAGGGACTGACGCTGACGCTCGCGGGTAGGACACTGTTTCGCTGATGGTCGCGAACCTGCCGGTGGCCGCGACGGCCGCGATGCGCGCCGCGGGCGTCAAGGTGACCGAGCAGGACGCCGTGCCGACGGGCAAGCTCAGCACCATGAAGTTTGGCAAGCGCACCTTCCTCGGCTGGGTCAGCGGCGCGGGCACACGCGGCGGCGCGCCGGGCGCCACGTCGTTCGGCTCGACGACGCTCGCCGGCGCGACGACGTACAAGCCCGACGAGGATGTCGAGCGCGACGTCAACCTCGCGGGACGGACGACGACATTCAAGCTCGACGAGCTGCGGAGCACGGGTGCTGTCGACTTGGACGAGTCGCGCGAGGATAAAGTGCGCTTCCTTGCCCTTGCGGCCAGCGCAGGCTGAACCCCTCTCTCTAGATTCATGTACGGATTTCGGACCCGCGACATAGCGACGCGGACGTCGACGATCGTCGAAAACCAGCCGCAGACGACGTTTTCTCGCAGCCCGTCTGATCCCCCACTCCCTCGTCCTATGCTACAGGAACGACCCCTCATGAACTATGACTAGAGCCCGCTGGTAGAGCCGGCGCTGTCACGTCCTGGATCCGTCCTGCTCGCCGTGTACGCCCGCATAGCCGGGCATGCGGCGCGGAGGACGGGCCGATCATCACTTGCTTTCGTTGCAATCTTGTGTGTGTAATTGTATGAGATACTGTAGGAATGGAATGTTGTATTCTGCCAGCCGTTCACTCATCTGCCCAGTCCGAATCAGATCGGAAGCTTTTGACTTCTTTGACCCTTGGCCACGTACTACTTGAAGGAGTACCAGAGGAGTACCTACTTGCGCGGTGCACACTCGGCGGCCTCCTCCTATTTGCCACAGGTCCTTCTTCCACTTTATAGAGCCCACAGCATCTAGGGGCGTCTGCGAGGGTGTATAGGCCTGACGCGCACGACGTCTGCCACCCTCCTCTCCTACTGCCATGGCAATATCATCGCACGAAAACGGTTGGCCTGGGTTCGTAGCTGTACGAGGCTCCTGACTTACAACTTTAACTTCAGACCCGAGTCATGCGCTGCTGCCCAGCGTTCGCATCTATCCCGACCGACGCGCAGTGCTGCTTCCGAACGAGTTACTCCGCCAGATATTCCAATCGATCATTGGGGACCTTGATGTCTCTCTATCCTTTACACCTGGGTCGGCAGATAACAGCCATGAAACTGGGGAGCTACTCATGGATGATACCGCGAGACGAAACCGTTTTCGCGCCAAGTTGCCCTTCCGCCTGGCCGCCGTATGCCGCAGGTGGCGCCTCGTGTCGCTCGACACTGCCGAACTGTGGACCTGGATCTGTGAATCTGATCAGCGGGGACGGATGCGCAACGAACAGCACCTCCAAACCCTCCTGGCCCGCGCTCGCTCGGCGCCGCTAGACATTTTCATCAGTAAATGGACCTTCGACGGCGGGCCGATGTGGCCTTGCGATGCGATAATGGCGGCCGCGGGAGCCCATTGGCGCGCATTGTGCCTCAGTATCCCGCCCGATCTCGACGCTGGGCCGATCTCTGCTCTGCTCTCCTGTCATGCCCCGGCACTCGAATATCTCCTCTTGGAATGTGACTGCCCGGGCCGCCCCTGGAGGGAGGGCCGAGCAGGGCGGTCCCAGGCCGGACCTTTCTCTATTATCCTCGGATCCCAGCGGTTGCAGCATCTGCAGATGCGAGACTGTTGCATCGAGGATGTGAGAGTCAGAACTCTTACCAAACTTCCTCCCTTGACCTATCTGTATCTCGACTGCGTACACATTCGGCCCTACAGTCTCTGGCTCATGCTCAGTGCCGCGGAGAACCTGCAGAGGCTGCAGATGGACGAGGTATCCACCACGACCGACCACACCTGGACCCCGCCTGCGCACGCAGTGTTGCGTCTCCCGTGCCTGCAGAGGATCGATATCGGAAATCGCGGTACAGAGCCCATAATCCTCGCGCAATGGGCCCGACATCTCGAAATTCCTTGTGTCGAATTCCTCCGGGCGGGAAACATCCGCACCACCGACCTTCTCGCCCTGGCGCCCTGCGTCGCTACATCGCTAAGACACCTATGGTATCTCTGGCACGATGACGAGTATCGCGATCTCCTCCCCGCTTTTGCCGCTCTGCCGCATCTGCACGTTCTCGAACTGGGACGGGACATCAACCCCGAACAGGCCGATGCCAATCTCTTCCGCGCCATGGCCACCGACGCGGTGCTCCCAGAGCTCGAGAAGCTAGCTTTTTTTGGGCTTGATATTTTTTGGAGTGACGATCCCGACTCGCCCGATCCGCTGCCACTCGACGAAGAGAGCGTTGATGTCGACTTTGCGAAGGCACTGCTAGATTTCGTGCGTGCTAGGAGCTCTCCGAGGCAGCATGCGCCTAATGGCAAGCGCACGTCACAACTCAAGCTCATCGAGTGGGATGGTGACATTGAGTCCGCACTTCTAGATGGTTTACGAGAGCATGTAACGGTCACGTATCAGTGAAATATACTTTCATATAGTGATATACGCAGCCAGTCGAACGCTATCGTGTCCGCTCTCACGTCGGTACTTGCCTCCGCCCTCGCGCCTGGTTAAATGCTACTCAAGGTCCTCGTGTATGAGTACTATTTGGCTGATTTATTCGAAGCCGACTCAACACTAAATTTTGGCACATACGATAGTATACCAGGGAAATATCCTTGGGGCACCACTAGGGGCCCCTAATAAGGTTTGATGTCAAAATCGACTGGGGCCAAAGAAATTTTGTGTTTTGTGTTGTGAGTTGTGTCCAAAAAGCCAGTGTCGTGACGCGAATCGGGCGAGCTCGGCCGTCTCCGATGCTCCGGATGTTTCCGGTTGTTGCCGTCCCCCCGCGGGCAACGCTGCAGAGAGGCCCCAGAGCCAATTGGAGGCACCGCGCGGCTTGGAAACGGGGGCCTGTATGCTAGTACCCTTGTATGCGCGCTTATTCCGCATCACTGCCAGCGTACGTCTCATGGAGGGCTCGACAAGCCCACTGTCACTCGCAGCCGCTCCTCCAAGTGTTTAACCTGTAAGTTGTGGCCATAGACCACGCTCGGAGGCGCCTTTTGATGCCCTGGATCAGTGGCTATATTAAACTTTTTCTCAGAGGCTTTCAGATATTAATTGTACAGTATCTCAAAGCCATATCGGCTGCTACGTTGCTTTTCCTACCCGGGTCGCAGGCCCCAGCTTCAAACTCATTCTCGCGCGAGATATAGACCTCATTAACTGTCTTTTATGTTTGATTTCTGAGTGCAGGACACCCAATGTCCACCGAGCAGCCAAGAACAGCCCGGGGGCCGGGCTGGTCTACAAAACCTGCTCTGAAAACCTGACCGTATTGCGCGATATGGCGAGCGGAAGAGGTCTCCGGGGGACTATCTATCGAACCAGGGGATATAATAACCGTTTATTTGCAGGGGTGAGCGCAAACGAGCGGCCATGGAGCGGCTGCGAGTGACAGTGATCTTGTCGAGACCTCCATGAGACGTACGCTGGCAGTGATGCAAGATAAGCGCGCATACAGAGGTACTAGCATACATGCCCCCGTTTCCAAGCCGCGCGGTGCCTCCAATTGGCTCTGGGGCCTCTCTGCAGCGTTGCGCGCAGGGGGAACGGCAACAACCGGAAACATCCGGAGCATCGGAGACGGCCGAGCTCGCCCGATTCGCGTCACGACACTGGCTTTTTGGACACAACTCACAACACAAAACACAAAATTTCTTTGGCCCCAATCGATTTTGACATCAAACCTTATTAGGGGCCCCTAGTGGTGCCCCAAGGATATTTCCCTGGTATACTATCGTATGTGCCAAAATTTAGTGTTGAGTCGGGATTGAATAAATCAGCCAAATAGTACTCATACTCGTGGACCTCGTAGGTGGCGGCATATCATGATATGTATGGCGGTCGACACCGCCGAGCTCTGGACTTGAATCTTACTGCACCATCCTCACGGGACGCTGACATGCAATCCCGAGTATCTGTAAACGCCTGCTCACCGTTCAAAACGGGTCGCGCTCAGCGTATACATAAGTGGCGAAGTGTGGGACGGGGCCTAACTGGAACGACTATCTTCCAACTAGAGTCCGCGAAGGAGACTAGACGTGGCCCTTCGCATTCCCCGTGAGGGAAACCATTGACAAATGATGTAGCATTTTTATTCCTTTGGCAAATTGCATACGGGGTACATAGTTGGTGAGAGTGGAAGCGAAACGAATCTCACAGGCGGAGCAGGCCACGTAGCCAATCCACGAGGGACTCCAGCCAGGAAAGTCCTACCCCTCCTTCCTTCAGATCGTTAGTCGTGCTAAACTCGAGATCCGTAGCTTGGACAGTTGGATGATGTGGCACGTTGGCGTCTCTCGAATCCACGGGTTCCATTGCAGGCTGAAACTCGGGCTGCGTTTGCGCGCCATTGGCGTCAACTGTGTCGACCGATGAACGTATCCCGGGGTGCACCCGTTCGTCGATGGCGTCTTCGGGAGCGAGTTCATCGCAATCACCTGGAACGTATTGGACATCCGAGCGAGCCGCATCGTCGAGGTCACCCTCCGGACTGTATAAGTGTCAGTCTCCATCAATCGGGAAGAGAATGAGAATAACTGGCGCACCAATCAAACGCAGACTCGGCAACGCGCGCAGCCCAGTTGGACATGCCTGAGGCGTTTGTGCGAAGCTCTCGCTTCTTCCGCTGTTGCCAGTTGATACCGAGTCTGAGAGGCCCGTCAGTAATTGTAAAAAGGATTGATGGGATATAAAACGCACAGCATAACCTCGTCAAAGTCCTCTCCGACGTCCTTTGGTTCTCCGAGGCTTGTTGCCGCGGTCAGGTCCTCCCAAATCTCCATGTATGCCTTTGATGGGATGGCAGGAACCTCGATTTCGTCAAACGAAGAGTCTGATCCGCTCTCATATTCCTCTGGACCGGAGTCAGTCGGCAATTTGAAGGCGGAGCATTGGTCCACGAGTCTCACCATCAGATTCATAGTCATCTTGCTTGTCATCTGCGCGTATCTCGACTGGTTTCAACGCACGTCGCTCCGCTGCTGCGGCGACCCGGTCCTGCACAACACACTTTGAGACGCGTCGCAACTCCTCCTTTGAGATGGTAGCGCCGGTGGGATTTGAGTGGTAGACGCGCGAGACGAAGGCATTGATGAGTTGCAACGTGTGAAGGTGTGATTCTGGCCACGGCAGCGGCACGGAAGGAGTCAGCGGCTCGCGCCCATCGGGGTGGCCTGCGGCCGGAGCCACAGGAATACAGCGATGAGGACCGGTCGGATATACGTCGTCCTCGCCTTCTTGCGGCGGCGCAAGCCCGATGACACGGATATCAAGGTTCTGTCGCAGTTTTGGGAGGTCTATAGGGCCAACCTAGACTGATTGTAAGCAATAATTTCCACAGCTAGGATATGTGCGCACCCCTACGACTAGCCCAAGGTATTTCTTCCTCTTGATCTGGCTGGCATCCTCGGAGAGAAGCGCGTCATCGGGATCAATCACGGATGCATAGGCCGCGGGATCAAAGGAGAAGAGAACAAAAGTTCCGGGCGCGATGCGAGGCTCGCCGAGCTTGGGGAACTCCGTGATGCTCATGGTGGGGATGAAGGCAAAGGGGAGTGGGACGCCACAATATAAAGGCGCAATTGAAGCTCCGACCTGACGTGGAACAAAGACCGTGGTCCACTCTTGGCCCGATGCGCGACCAGCGAGGCTGGCCCGCGGGCTGATGCGCAATGCGCAATGCAGCCGTGGTAGTGACCGCGCTCGGAGATCATTGAATTATCCACGGTCTCCGCATCGTTGACGGCTTTATAAAGCCGGGGCCAGCACGAGTCGGCTCACCAGCTCTCACCTAAATGCCGACCGGCGAAACGGCTTCCAACGCATCGACGGCGACAGGCCTCCCTCCAAATGAGGATCTCCCCTGGGACGATATCGATGATGGGATGCTAGGCCTGGCGAATTTCTCTATCAAGCACGCGGTCGTAACGGCTCTCACCTCCGTGCTTCCGGACTCAGCGCTGGATCCAAATTCAATGCTGTTCAAGGACCTCGTGGACCTCCCAAATAATACCGGCAAGCGTAGGCCCTTCATGGTCGTCGAAAAGCCGCGCGGGAAATTCGGGACCGCCCGCATCGCCCTGACAACGCACTTCGGCGGGAAGCCCGTGCAGGAGCTTGACGAGTGCGCCCAGATGCTCTCTGTGGCCCTAGGAAAGTTTACTTCCCCGTGGCCGACAGAGGATTCCCCCCGCGTCATGATCGAGCCGGAGTGGAACGAAAAGAACAGCTACATGCTGGCCTACTCCCTCGATCTGGAGTACGGAACACGCATCAAGCGCTTCCAGAACTACATGGTCGCGGCGGAGGACATCGAGCTGCTGGATGAGCTCTGCAATGTGCGTTCTGAGACGCTAGCGACGATGACCCCTGAGGAACTTCTGGTGCTCCAGAGGTCGTATGAGGTGAGAGGAACATTTCTCGCTACATTCTCTGTGCTGTCACTAACTCGAATTGAATATAAAGGCCCACGCCCTCAAGTTGAAGTCCGAGGCGTCATACCGAGGGTCTGTCGGACGTAAATCCAGGGTGACGGTAGCGCGCTCCAAGGCTCCCGCTCTTCCTGCTATCAATGAGGTGAGTCCCTTACCATTGCTCCGTTGCTCTAGCGCTGATAACTCATCGCGTATAGGACGGCCCCGCAGGTAAGGAACCGCCAAAGGCGGACGAAGAAGGGTTCGTCCCGTACGTACCCAAGCACAAGCGTCGCAATGGAAGTGCGACCAGTCAGCGGAGCGTCAGGGGAAGACGCTAGATAGATAGCCGGAAGGCACACAGCAAACGGAGCATTCGTGTGTCGTCCGGCGGCCAGAGTCGGCCCTGTCTTCGAGCCGTCATCATGTTTCCTCAGCTTGTAATGGTCTTCTATTATGCACCCAATACTATGCAAAATATGTTATCCATGCAAATCTACAGTCCTTGGATCCTACTCATGCCCCTTGACGCCGCGAATCATCCCATGGAGGTCGTTCGACATAAAAGATACAATCCAAACGTGTACGACACAAACTCTGCCCGAAATACCGGCAGCAGATGAGATCGAGGCTGAAACAAGTGACGAACAGCGGAGACTAGAGATCACACAGTGCGCCGAACGCGCCCAGACTCAAAGTAAGAGGTGATGTGGGAGGGACCGGGTAAGTAATAGTGAGACGCCGGGAACAGAAGGATTGTCGATATGAATCTAGTTCTTTTGCTCCCATCGGGGAGCATGGGGACATTGCGAGTAAGCTGGGGTGAGAAAGTGCATTGCGAGAACGCCAGCGTGCCTTCAAGACAGCAAGGCCGGGATGGAGACGTGCATACTCGGACAGGCACCTGAGACGAGAGGAGAGACACGGGACCGAGGAAGGTTGTGAGTTCGGTGCACCGGTTTCAATGGTGGAGGTGGAGCGCGCCGTAACAGAGCTTGCTACGACGAAACTCCCGGACCAGCGGCCCCGCAACGCGCAGTCGCGCTGCTCATGCTTGGGCTGACTGCTGGCTAACGGCGGGTTGGCGCCGGCGTCGCGTCACCCCGCGGAGAAGACGAGCCATCCCAAACAGCAGTCTGAAAGAAGGGGGAAGACAGGGCGGTTGCCTTGAGTTCCGAAGCGCAAGTCGACGGACACCAAGTGAGACGAACGTGCAGCCAATCGAGTTGAACGCCGTGCGGGATGACCAAGCACCGATGCCGCTCATGTCTCGTACGACTGGACTCGTTGCCGCTGTCAGGGTGCCGCATAGCAAGCGCCGTGTCTCCATTCGCAGCCAGCGCCCTTGGCAGCCGGATTCTCAAGTTGCCGGAGAGTTGTTAGTGTATAAGCTAATGAATGCAGTCGGTAGTTTCATGTAGAATGTCCCCCCGATGCGGAGGCCATATGAGCCAGGCCGCCTCTGATGCGTGCGGCTGCTAAAGGTCGTACGGGAGGACGGGCCGGTCAGGGCGTAGAGCAGGTCTTCGCCACCGAGGCGTCAGGCTTTTGAATTTGTCACGACGCGTTGACAGCTGCGACAGACAGCGGACCCGCACACGCGGTCAGGGATTACGCGCTCGAGTCCAGATACCAAAGCTGAGATACGAAACCCCGGAGAGAAGCCCATGAATACCAGCCGAGCCGGGCGGCCACTTCGAAGCGCGGTAGAAGGAAGCAGAGAGCGGGATCGGAGCCTGAACGCAGCCAACAGCCTCTTGTCTCCGGCCAATCTCATGTTGGGTATCCAGGCACAGGCACAATATCTGCCAGGCTGGCTCCAAAGGGCCATACAGCGGCGCTGAGCTGGAGCGGACGTGATGGATCTGAGCGGAGGAAGATCTTGATCACAGTTCGAACTTCAAAAGGTGGCCGTCGACGTTCCGGACTTCCATCCCTTACCCTAGATTCGGAACCAAACCCCTCCGGCTGGCGGCCGGAGGGGTTTGTGCCAAAGTCCCGAAATCGGGGGGCCTAGAAGTATAGCTTTAGCAACCCAACCGCGCACCGGGAGCCCCACATTAATATACAAAATCTTGAGCCAGGAAGCAGTCGTACGCGATGTGATACTTGCCCTGACCAGAGGTGTGGTCCTCCTGGTGCATAAGTGCCAATGATGGGTGGCTCGGGCCCGTTCACCTTCCGTGCTCGCAGGGGCTATTCCTACTCACTCTTTTTACCCCTTCACGATCTCAGGCAACAGAACTGTGGTATTATGTGCCCTAAAGAGACTCTAGGTCATCCGATGGCGAGGGAAGCTCTGGTTCGACTTCGACTGCTTGCGCAAGCCGCAAATAGGTGGTTTGACCGTGAAACTTCCACCTTGGTCCCGTCATATCCCGCTCAGTTTTTTTCTTTCACACCTGTAAATAGTATTGATTTTCAAAGATATGTCGTCTGGTTGCAAGGATTCGAGTGGGGCAAAGGGCGAGGAGTTGTGGCATAGTTGTGGGCCCCCGATTCGGCGGACTTTGTCATAAGCCCCTCTGCGAGGGCGCTCGGCCGCAGCCGAGCGGGCTTAGTTGAGTCTACCCTTACCCTACCCTATCCGCCTCGGCCGATCCCTTCCTCCCGACCATGCTCGCTCTCCCGCTCCTGCTCGCTGCTGCTGCCGGCGTCGTCGCTGCGCGGACTTTGAACATCACGGCGTTGACGGGGCACAAGGGCCAGAGCGTGCTCCAGTGCTGGTCGATGCAGCCGCCCTTCCAAGAGAGCGGCCAGGAGGGCACCGTCGGCGCCCTGACAATGCAACTGGGTGGCTTGGCCAACGCCTCGTACTCGATTCTGCCGCCGCGGTTCAACGCTGGTCTGCACAATGCGCCGAACGTCCAGTAAGCCTTGCACTGTGGATCGCTTACTGAGCTTATATACTTAACCGCCGTCTTAGATACGTAGTATTCATATCCGGCCTGGCTCATATCTCGCTGCCGCACGGCAATGACACCGCGTTCGTTCTGGGCGGCGGGAACGGCGTGCTCTTCGCGGCCGACACGGCCGCCGTCTCAAAGGACGGCCATTTGACCGTCTATCCGTCCGACGGGCCCACGCGCGTCCTCCAGATTCCCACAGCCAACGGCTGCGTTCCGCCGCACAAGGTCATACACGCCGGCCCGTGCACTAGCGCCGACGCATGAGCTGCAGCCCGCGTAGCGGTGGCGACCGCAGAACTGTATCAAGTTGTATGGAACACTGTAAGAATGGGATGATGTTTCACTAACTCTGTTTCTTCAATGCGCTCGGAAGGCGTTCGACTGCTCGTCAAATCCTCTGCGAAGGACTTTGAAGTCGATTATGGGTCGGAGTTGACACGCCTTCGGGGCCTTTCTTGTGGCTTTACTCCCTTCCTGCGGTGGTCGCGTGCAGCCGGGCTGTTGACTTCCACAGGCATGTATTTGTGGTGGTTTATCGGTGCCTATCTCTGGTGCGTATTAAATCGCACTGGATCGCCGCCACCGGACCAGAAACACTCCATGTCCACCTCCGCAACTAACTCGGCGGGAAACGGTGCGTGTGGCGTATTCCGCAGCCAATTCAGCTACCTGACGCATGCACCAGCAGGTCCAGGCGCGTCCGCCGACACAGGTCTCAGCTCTGCCCTAAGCACCGTATCGGTGCCTGTACCCGACGAGATCCTGCGCGAGATCTTTGTGCACGCTCTGGGCCTCGACCCCGCGGCTGAACTGGATAACATCTACGCTTACAAGGACGGGGACGCGATTATTAAAAGGAATGCGCACCGGGCCGTGCTTCCCTTCCGCCTGGCAGGCGTCTCACGCAGCTGGCGCCGCGTGGCACTCCACACTGCCGAGCTGTGGACCTGGCTCTCTTTCGGGCCGCATTCGCACGGCATGTTGATCATACGCTTGAGCTACCTACGGGCCATGATTTCACGCTCGCGATACGCGCCGCTGGACGTGTTCATTGACGTCTGTCCATCTCTTAGGGACGTGTGGGCCGCCGCCGCGGACGTGGTCTGCAGCGCGCTCATAGGCGCTGCTGCCCGATGGCGCTTTATTTGTGTGCAGATGCCTCCCGTCTCGAATCTCGCCTCGGCTGCTGCGCTGCTTGGCTGTACGGCGCCGATACTGCAGGCTTCGGTCGTGGGACACTCGCACTCCTCTTCATGCAGCCGCTGGTCCGACTACAGGCGCTCGTCAGGACCGGGAATGGGCCCTATTACTCTTCGACTTGCCTCGTCGAAGTTGCGAAGCATCGAACTATCACAGTGTACACTGGAGGGCGTAGTTCTAGCACGTGCAACGACGTGCCCCTCTCTGGTCTCTGTCTCCCTAGCCGAAGTCAAATTGCGTGTGGAGACGCTGTGGGAGTTGCTTTCCTCCGCAGGTAGTTTACAGATACTGTGCCTAGCTGGTGTTCGACGCGTGCACAGCGGGCCCGCATGGCGCCCTTCGCCGACCGCGCGACTGCGGCTCCCCCACTTGCGCGAGCTGTACTATTCTTCCCCCGACTACCCGGAGATCCTACCCGAATGGGCACCGCATCTCGATCTCCCGCGCGTCGAATATCTGCACGTGGACGACGTCGACGCAAGCGAGCTGCTCGCCCTCGCGCCGTGCCTGCGCGACTCCCTGCGGCGCCTCTGCCACTTCTACGACGGCGATGAGGATTTGATCCCGGTCCTCGCCGCCCTGCCGCATCTGCGCGAGGTCGATCTCTCGCCAAACGGCGGCATCCCCGACGCAGCGCTGCTGCGCGCAATGGCGGACGGCGCGATCCTCCCGGAGCTCGAGGCGCTGATCTTCTACCGCGCAGAGCTCACTTGGTATGTTGGTCCAGACGACAGCGATCCCAGATGGATCTTGGACCACGCGGACGATGCGCGGGTCGCAGCCCGTGCACTGCTTGACTTTGCGAAGGCGAGGAACTCACCGGGAATCCAGGAGTCTCTGGAAACGAGCGGTGGGATCCAGACATCGAGGCTCAAACGCGTCCAGTTCGACTACTCGACGCTTGAGATGGAGTTTGTACACGCGTTAGAAGATCTCGTTACAGTCAAACTAATGTAGAACTACTAATAGCCTGAACCACTGTTCATATGGAGCTTAAAGCTTCCCCTCTATGTTTCTTTTATGGCGGTGGATCGCCACCGCCGTATACAAAAAATTTGATGAGAAATATTGATCCGGAAATGTGGTTCGAGAGCGAGATCGAGTACTTAGAGTACTAGTCAGCGTCCCGCTTAAAAATGGTTACCTGTCTGTCAGCCTGGCAGGTCTGGCCAACAAAAGCCAACCGAGCGCATCTATAAATAAACTTATATCCATAGTTCGCCCAGGGAGAGGCCTGGATAGTTCGAAGAGGGTACGCGGCACCAGTTCGGCCCGGAGATCGGAGTGCGAAAGTCCATCGGAGTTGGCGCGCGGAGTGCGGAGGCATTTGTGACTTCTTCCAGCGCCACACGCCACGCCTTTGATCGAGGCCGCCAAGATGGTCGTTCCATTCTTCTCCTGCATTAAATAGATCTTTGAAGCCCACCTTGTTTGTAACACCGCCCATACCAGCAGCCCTTCAACGTCCATGGACAACGGTGCGCCGTCCTTGTCGCAGCTAGCGGTCCTTACGGGAGCTAACCCACGGCCCACGTTAGATACGGTCAGCGAGTTCAGCCCTGGCGCGACATTTGTTTCTGAGTCCGCGCTGCAGGTACCGAACGAAATCTTGCTCCAGATCTTCCTGCAAGCTCTGGGTACCTTGCCCAGCGCGATCCTGGACGACCCCGCCCTGAACAGGAAGGCGGAGAAAATACTGGCCGAAAACGCGTTCAGAACCATCCTCCGTTCCCGGCTCGCCGCCGTGTGCCGCAGGTGGCGCTACCTGGCGCTGAGCATCGGCGAGCTCTCGGGCTGGGTTGGCTTTGGGCCCCGCCCTCATTCTACCCGCATACTGGACCAGACCTACCTGAATAATCTCCTCTGGCACTCGAACTACGCCCCGCTGGACATATTCATCGACGTGACCCCTTCTCTCCGCGATGCGTGGAAGGCCGGCGCGGAGTCAGTCTGCACCACTCTAATGGACACGGCGGACCGTTGGCGCTTTCTCTGCGTGCAAATGCCGCCCCTGGCCGCCAAGGCCTCCGCCGCCGCGCTGCTCTCTCTCAGGGCCCCAGCGCTCGAAGGTCTGATCGTCGGACACAGCGGCGTGCGTAACTGCTGGTTCTCTGACAATCCCAAAAGCGAGATGGACATGGGCGTGATCACCGTCACTCTGGCTTCTCCGAAGCTGCGCCGCATTGAATTTGCGCACCTGACGCTTCAGCCGCTGCTCCTCGAATCGCCGACGACGCTGGCGGCTCTGGCATACCTTTCGCTTGACAATGTGGACCTTCGCCCCGATGCTCTCTGGTGCATGCTCGACTCCGCGCAGAACTTGAAGACGCTCTGTCTTGTTTACATACGCTCCACGGCTGACGCGCCCTGGCGCCCGTCTGCAGCTCCACCACCTGACCGAGCTCAAGCTGTCCTGCTTCGACCCCGAGGAAGACTTCCTGGCGCAGTGGTCCCCGCACCTCGACCTCCCGCGCCTCGAATTCCTCGACCTAGAAGACATCTACCCGGAGGAGTTACTCGCGCTCGCAGCGTGCGTGGGCAGCTCGGTCATCAAGCTCTCGTACCAGGCCGAGGACGAGCGCCCTGAGCTCGCGCCGGCGTTTGCGGCGCTCCCGAGCGTGCGCGAGCTCATCTTCGGCCGGTGCGGCGTCGTGCCCGAGCCCGCGCTCATTCGTGCCATGGCGGACGGCGCGGTGTTCCCGGTGCTCGAGCGCCTGGTTCTCTACGGCGTCGAGCTCGTCTGGCGGCCGAGACGGTACAACATGCATGGTGACGTGGAAGAGAAGGGGGACGCCGACGAGAGTTATGAAGACAATGACTGGGACGATGACTCGGAGGACGACGAGGAGGGCGAGGAGGAGGAGGACGACGACGAGGAGGAGGACGACGACGACGACTACGACGACTTCTTCATCCCCGATCAGGCGGACGAGGCGCGGGCGTGCGCGCGCGCGTTGCTGGACCTTGCGATCGCGAGGAACTCCCCGGCGGCACGGCGGCACGCTGCCGCTGTTTCCGGACGCCAGGCGCCGCCTCCGCTGCAGTACATACTCATCGACGAGTCGGAGTTGGACTGGCGTTTCGCACAACAGCTGCAGAGATACGTGAAACTCCGTCCTTGAATTCCCCCGATGTTATGCTTTCAGACGTTGGTAGGGACTCGGTCGAAATTGGACTACCTGATGCAATGATGCTTCCCGGAGAGTAGGTATGTCGCACTCGCCCTGCCTGAGGAAAGGAAAGCACGCTTCTCGTTCCCTGCCATCGGGACGCAATATTGCATACTGGTTGCTCGAGCCAACCGAATGGAGATTACTGGGATGGGAGCCGCACAAATCAACTCGTGTCGCGCACAGGCACGGCGTGGTGTTCCAGGATAAACGCTGACAGCGACGGCGACAGCTGCTTCGGCGGATCTCAGGGTGCGCAAGCAATCCCGCACTGTTACACGCTGACTGCAACCGTTGCGGTGAAACAGCCGGCAGCCGGGCGTGGCATGCAGGGCGCGCCATACCGGACGTGGGGTCGTCTCGTTGGCCGCGGAAGGCTTGACAATGACAGGATGGAGAGTTCATCAAACTCGCACATGCACCAGTGGTTGATAATTCAGGCGAAGGGGATTAGATGGCTGTTGGACGCAGCCTCGCCGCCCGCGCAAGGACGAGGGGCAGCGTACCTAACCAGCCGCAAACTCGAGATTGTCGTCGTCGCACAGATGAGATCTTGCCGCTCGCGATTGCCCAGGTGGTGCAGGGATCGAGATTGCCGACCGGGAGCCGGGAAATCTGACGAGAGCAAGAAGGTACATTAGTTGCACGAGGTACAATGGGTGCTGCAGCGACGATTACAACTGTGTATAGACAGCGCGACGGAGGGACGGGGGGAATGAGGGAGGGGAGAGAGCGGGAATGAGGACGGCAGGATCTAATCCCGCGAACGGGGCAAGTCTTGACAGCGGATCACAATTGATCCCGCGCCGGGATGCAGATGCGCTCGCGGGGCGCCGGACGGCAACGCGGGCAAAGCTCAAGCGTCGGCGCTGGTGCACGGGCCGTTATGTATAACCTTGTGCGGCGGAACGCGGCCGTTGGCAGTGGGGATTTGGAGGGCGCGAGTCGGCTCGTCGGACGGGTAGACGGTCAGGTGGCCGTCCTTGGAGACGGCGGCCGTGTCGGCCGCAAAGAGCACGCCGTTCGCGCCGCCCAGCACGAAGGCCGTGTCGTTGCCGTGCGGCAGCGAGATATGAGCCAGGCCGGATATGAACACCACGTATCTAAATTATGGTCAATCACAGTCAGCAGCCCTCAGTGCAATGCTTACTGGACGTTCGGCGCGTTGTGCAAACCAGCGTTGAACCGTGGCGGCAGGATCGAGTAAGAAGCGTTGGCGAGGCCGCCCAGCTGCATGGTGAGCGCGCCGACGGTGCCCTCCTGGCCGCTCTCCTGGAATGGCGGCTGCATCGACCAGCACTGGAGCACGCTCTGGCCCTTGTGCCCCGTCAACGCCGTGATGTTCAAAGTCCGCGCAGCGACGGCGCTGGCGGCAGCAACAAGCAGGAGCGGGAGAGCGAGCATGGTCGGGAGAAAAGGATCGGCCGAGGCGGATAGGGCAGGGTAAGGGATGGAAGTCCGGAACGTCGACGGCCACCTTTTGAAGTTCGAACTGTGATCAAGATCTTCCTCCGCTCAGATCCATCACGTCCGCTCCAGCTCAGCGCCGCTGTATGGCCCTTTGGAGCCAGCCTGGCAGGTAGTGTGCCTGTGCCTGGATACCCAACATGAGATTGGAATGGAGACAAGCTGTTGGCTGCGTTCAGGCTCCGATCCCACTCCCTTCTACCGGGCTTCGAAGTGTCCACCCGGCTCGGCTGGTATTCATAGGCTTCTTTCCGCGCTCTCGAGTCTCAGACTGATACCTGGGCTTCAGCGCGCTATCCCTGATCGCGTGTACCGGGACCGCTGTCTGTCGCAGCTGTCAACGCGTCGTGACAAATTCAAAAGCCTGACGCCTCGGTGGCGAAGACCTGCTGAACTCCCTGACCGGCCCGTTCTCCCGCATTGCACTCTTTAGCAGCCGCACGCATCAGAGGCAGGCTCAGTCGTATGGCCTGCGCATTGGGGGGGCATTCGACATGAAACTGCCGACTGCATTCATTAGCTTATCCAGTAACAACTCTCCGGCAACTTGAGCATCCGGCTGCCAAGGGCGCTGGCTGCGAATGGCGACACGGCGTTTGCTATGCGGCACCCTGACAGCGGCAACGAGTCCAGTCGTACGAGACTTCAATAGCGCTGGTGCTTTGTCATCCTGCGACGCACGATTGGCCCCACAATCCTATATGTACGAGTCTATCTCTCTTTTGGCCCCGGGAGTTGCGCGGATTGGTGCTCGGGCTGAGACTTTTTAGCTGGTGGCCATTCCTTTCACAGCATCTTGGTCTGGTCGGGCATTGCAAACGGGTTGATGCATTCGCAGAAGGCCTTGCTCTGGGGACCAAATGACGGCCTCTCGCGCTCTTCATCGTCTTTGGGTTGCACGGGCCCCCTGCCCGTTCCCTCAGGCGTATTTCTGAAACCCCTTGCACCAGCGATCTTATTGTATGAGCTCATGACATTGCTACAGTATAAATCTCAGTATGAAAGCTTGTGGCTAAGCACCGTGCTCCGAGTCTCCGATATCGCATTGCCCGCGGCTTATGCAGCTCCTGACTGGCGGCGACTGGCTCCGCTTGTCCGGCTCGAAGCACTTCTGCGGCGCTTGACCTTTGCCTTCTCCGGTGCAAGGCCTTCCTGGTCGACATCCGGGGGTGCGACTTCTGCTGCAGCATCCTCTGCAGCGGCTGCTGCGTCCTGTAGAAAAGAATGAGTTGGCACGACCTCCCGTGTCCATTCCCTGCTCAATCACTCGCCTCGGTAATCGAGGGCATAACAGATACTTGGGTACGGGCGGCGGTGGCCTGCGACATCGATCAGTCTCAGGAACGCATTACTGGAGGATTATCTTGCGACTTACGATTGATCCCTTGGCGGATTTGTACGATGCAACGTGCGCCTCATAGGACGTCAGGAGCGCGGCCAGCTGGTCGCGCGAAAGGCCCGCCAAGGCGTCCGCGCGCTCCTGGCACATTTCACGGAGCCGCTCCAGCTCGTCTTCTTCCACGTGGTACCGAGCACCGCAAGGAGCGGCCTTGTAGCGCTTCGGGTGGCGGCCTGGCTCAAGTTTGACGAGGAACGCGAGGGCATAACTGTTCTCAGCCGTCCACTCGGGCGCGATCTGAATGCGCGGCGAGTCCGCATACGGCCACGGCGGAGTAACTGTGCCGAGCGGGACGGCGAGCCCCTGCGAGCACACGTCGACCTCCTGCACGGGGCGTCCATCGAAGGTCGTCATAAGCACAATGCGCCCCGGCGCCTGGCGCCCGCGCGGCTTGTGCGCGACGAGGAACGGTCTGAACCGTCCCCGGTTGACGGAGAGCGTCGCGAGGTCGCGCCGGAGTTGCGATTTCGCGGGCAGCGAGGACGCGGGGATCACCGACGTGAGGGCTTGCACGACGGCGTGCTTGACGGAGTGGTCGGCGAGCCCTATCATGCCGTCTCCAAGCTCATCCCACCGCAGCACGCGTCTGCGTGAGGCATTCGTGGCCGTGGATGCGTTGGACGCGGTGTCGCTGGCCGGCATCCGGGGCGGAGGTGAGAGTTTCCTCCCTCGCTGCGAGGGACGGGTATTAAATACACCGGTCGTCGTGAGTGGTCCGTGCTATCCCGTTCAGATGGTCTGGATGACCATCCTCGGACACCCAGAGCGCATCACGCATCCCACCCACGTTCTTTGTCTTACCACTGGCGGAGATTGAACCGTTTGCTTATATTATGAGCCCGGAAGCGCCGTCCTGTCCGCCACCCCCACAATGAGCGTCACCGAACTTCCCAAGTTTGGCGAGCCCCGCATCGCGGACGGCACCTTCGTCATCTTCTCGTTTGATCCCGCGGCGTATGCTTCCTTCCTTGATCCGGACGATGAGCTTCTCTCCGCGGCGGCAAGCCAGATCAAGCGCAAGAAATATCTCGGTCTGGTCGAAGGGGTGCGTTCTCCGTTCCCGGCACGCTCTCATATTTCCGCTTGTACTAACTATGGTACCACAGGTCGGACCGATCGACCTCCCGCGGCTGCGCACCTCATCCGAGGGCACCGGAATAGACCGAGACCCTTTTTGGAGTACCCGGAAAAGGGTCTTAGCACAGAAGGGCGGGGGCAGGGGCATGAGCCCCATTCAGCTGGCTGGGCCGCCCCTGCGGCGCCCGCAGGGGTGCTGGCATGGGCGCCCGCGCCTGCAGGGGCTACCCACCAGGCCCACGCCGGCGCATCCCGGCAACGGCGCTGGCTGTCCGGGATGCACGCCGGCACGCCCCGAAAGCGTCGGCGCCGGCGCTTAATGCGTCGCTCGGGCGAAAATCGCATTCCGCGCCGCGCAGCTCATTAGTAGATATTTAATAAATGTTTATCTTTGTGGTGTTTTGGAGGGCAATGAATGAGCTAGAACGCGTCCAAGCGTCTGCAAATGGGTGCACCCCCTGCGCCGGGATGGGGGCACCCCTGGCATATACCGCCGGGACCGGGGCACGCTTGGCATATACCGCCGCGTCGCACACAGTGCATATCCGGCAACCTACATGATGTTAGTATATGATATTGTGTGACAAGAAATTGCGACATCGTTGGCGGGGCCGGCCGTCGCCCCCGCTGACCGCAAGGGCACCCTTGCCAGACGGCCTTTCGCCGCTGCCCTCGGTCCGGACAGGGGCGCCTCTGTCATGCATGCCACACGCTGCCATCGCTGGCGCACAGACGAATGATAATATGAATCCCGAGCGCGTCGAGACGGTACTATCTGCCTCTCGCAGCTGGATGGGACGAAGGCCGGTGTCTCGCATCTCAGGATTGTTTGGGCCAAATCGGAGCACTGGCAACAGCAATGGGATCTGAAGAGATTATTTTCCGCGTCGATGTTCCTTCCATTTATTTTCCGCATCGACGCGACGGATGCACCCCGGTCCCCGGTGAACGACGCAGCCGCCCTTGTCGGTGACAGGGGCGCCGACGGTGGGAAGCAGCCGCAAGGGCGCCCTTGGCCCCCCGTCTGTTGAGCTCGAGGAGCTTTTTCCCATCCACGACGCCTCTCTGCCGCCTCTCTACCAGCTCCTCGCGCTCTTTGGAGGTTATCGCCGCTCTCGGCCTCGGCTTGACATACTCTCCCCGCTCCTTCGGACCACGTCGCGCCTCATCTCCCGCACCCACCTGTCCGCACCCTCGCCTCCGTTCATCCGCCGGCCCCACTGGGATCTCTGTCATTCCGGCCCGACCATCGCGACGCGCCCAACGCGACCCAGAACAGCGCGGCACCCCGCCCAGGAACCGGCCGCACGAGAAGGAGTTCGCGGCCCGAAGACACACCTCGAACCTCCCGCTCGCGCGCCGCGAACCGCTCTGCGTACCTCGAAGGCCTCGACAGGTCGCCGACCTATTCTGCCCCGATCGCGACCTCGCTGCCCCTCTTCGTCAACCTCTGCGACCCGCTCAGTTCAGGGATGGGGGAGCAGGTGAGTAACCTCGATGTGCGGGCTCTCGAACGGCAAGCCTCTCTCGATGTCCGCGACCCCTCGTTCGCACTTCGGTATGCCGGCACCCTTCAGGACCCTCATGGCCCATCGCGTGGAGACCCGCGAGATGTCTGCACTCTCGACCACTTCGAGGGCGTCGTCGAACGATCTCCCTTCGCGATCCAACTCGGTGCGTCTCGTGCACCTCGCCGACCTCGTACCACCTCGTCTCCGCGGTCGCCCACCCTTCGCGACCTCACGGCGGTCGACGCGGGGCAAGGAGTGATGGGTGATGGCTTGGTTCGCCGCGCAGGGGTTCGCGGACTTCGGATCCGAGCCGGCATCGGCGTGGGTGATACCTATATATACGGGCACTGGCCCTCCCCTTGTATCCTAGGTTTGATCTGGTCTATCTACCGCTTTATCCGCGCTCGTTCTCCTTCCCCCCGCCCTTGGGCCCCTCGCTGGCGAGCGATATCGACGGTGACCCTGACACCGTCGCTGATGACCATGTCCATATGCAGTGAAACGAATATTTATATGAATCTCAGCCCGTCGAGGCTGGTCTATCTGTCTCTCGCAACTGTACGGGACGAACGCCGCTGTCTCGGATCTCAGGGTTGTTTGGGCCAAATCGGAGCACTGGCAACAGCAATGGGATCTGAAGAGATTATTTTCCGCGTCGATGTTCTTGCAATACATTTTCCGCTACGACGCGAAGGATGCAGCCCGGTCCCCGGTGAACGACGCAGCCGCCCTTGTCGCTGACAGGGGCGCCCACGGCAGGTGCCGCTACCCTTGTCTGCCAGGGGCGCCGACGGAAGGTGCCGCTGCCCTTGTCGGTGACAGGGGCGCCGACGGTGGGAAGCAGCCGCAAGGGCGCCCTCGTCCCACGCACGACGCACGCCGCCGTCGCTGGTGACAATGTCCATAATCAGATCGACGAGTAATTATTAGAATCTGGAGCGATGAGTAATTATTAGAATCTGGAGCACATAGAGACAGGTCTATCTGTCTCTCGCAACTGTACGGGACGAACGCCGCTGTCTCGGATCTCAGGGTTGTTAGGGCCAAAGCGGCGCATGGGGAACTGCACTTGGATCTGAAGGGATTCTTTTTCCCCGTCGATGTTCGAGCCATTTATCTATGACAGGACGGATTGACTCGTCCGCAGCCGCCCTTGTTTGTGACAGGGGCACCCATGTCGTGTCCAGCCGGCGTCGATGCCGGCAGGGGCGCCAGCGACGGATCATGCTCCTGCAGCGTGGACGTAGCCATTGCAATGTTCGACTCGCAGCTGTAATCGTAGGATTTTGTATGATTGATTACCTGTCACTTGGGCAAAGGCGGGGATCAACTACCAGTGTGCTTTCCGTCGTGTGCAACAAGGGTACCCTTCCCAGCAGTAGGGGTGCCTTGACTGCCGGTTTCGGAGAAGAACGCCACCGGTGAATCCCGAGGAAAATTATCACCTTGTAGCCATGAATGCTGCAGCCACCCACGTCATTGTTGCGCAACGACCCTCTCGTCAGGCAATCCGCGAACTTCGCCGAGCAGACGCTGAGCGAAACCGCGCCCACCACCGCCCACTTGCAGCATTTGCCGTTCACGCAGGACCCTCGTCTGCAGGACTCCAAAACAGCAAGAGGAAGACGACGATACGCCGTAAGAAAACGGACAAGCTCATAGGACGACCGTTCGGCGGCATTCCCCCAGCGTTGCCCGCAATTCCAGCAATCCAGTCTGCATTTCGCCCGTCCAGGGAGCCAGAAGTCCCGGCACCGGTTGTCGAAGAATTCGTGGAGTTCGGGCCCGGGGACGAATACTACTATGACATCCCGGAAAAGCAACCCCGAGAGCCTAGGGTTGCCAGTGTGGACGACGTAGCCCTGTACACGCACTGGAACAAACTCCTTCCCAAACTCGAGCAACCGTTGCTGGACTACAGTCTGGGCGCTTATGGCCACAACATGGGCAGCAACATCGGCACCCCCGGCGGTACGCCTTTTGTTCCGAAGCCGGCAACATCCTCACCCCTGCCACAGACAGAGGCGCCCCTCCGGAGGGCTGCTTGGGGGAAACCTGTGCCGTCGGAGCACGTCGCCAACGGGTCACCTTTGTTCACATGCGACGTAAGACTATACTATCTGAGTTAGCAAACTGCGCTTATCCTTTACCAGACTGCGAAGTGCATGAAATCAAGCTCTGCGATCATTTTTCTCTACCCGAGTTCCTCGTCCGCCAGGGACTGTTTCCCTCAGCTCCTTGCTATCCGGGTTATGCTTTCTCGATCGACATGCTAAATTTCTTCCTGGATCTCGCGCGGAATGGTGCCAATTCGGCTGAGTCCATCGCCGCGACTCTCCATGCTCAGCACCGCTGGAATGGATTCATTCTGCGGAACGCGAAGGTGAGACAACAATACTTTAATGTGCAGGCACTAATGCTAGGCAGGGTGACCCCATACTGGACGCATTCCGGCAACACATCAACCCGGTCATGACTTGGTACGACGTCTTACGCGCCCGGATAGAGAGCCAGCTTCAGGCGCGGATCTTGTCGGCTCGGAGCTCAGTGCTGTACCCCACCCTACCGCCCGCCCCTGTCGACACCCCTCCCACCGCCCCTGCCTCAGTCCCCAAACGCCGTGTGCCATTCCCAACTGTGGAGGATGTCATGGACGAGGACGACCAAGAGCGGCTCCCCGATCTCATGGACTGTGACGACTCCGACTCTGAGGACGAGGCGGAGGATCCCGCCCCGCGAGAGCCGCCTGCACCACCTGTGCGCACTGCTCCATGGCATCCCGATCCACCAGCGAGGGCACCAGGAGGGGCAAGCGACGCATCGGCGAGGGCTCCGGCAGGGGCGACCGGAGAGGCACCCCCGACGCAGGGGAATCCCTTGTCACCGGTCTTGCTTCAGCTGCTCGCTGAGAGTCCGGCACGCCATTGGATCAGGGTCGCACTGAAGCACGGTCTGAGCCCCGAGGGGCGCACTACCATCCACCAGTACCTCGTCGGCCGGTGTAGCAAATGTTTTGCTACATCCGACGTAGCGGTGCCCCTGACACAGTAAGGGTACCCTCGCCAGTCAATGGTCGTTCCGCTGATCATCAACAGGGGCGGTTCCTTTCATGTTGCTTCAGACGGTTGCTTTGGTCAGCGTCATAACGCCAACGCTGGGGACAATGTGCACATCGACTTCGTACCCCAGTCATTCGTATCGAAGGAGTTCGTGGATGCAGTTGGATCTGCACTCGATGAAGCTCGAAATCGACCCGAGCACAAACACACGTCGAGGGTACCGGAGGCAGCCCTCCAGCAATGCGAGAAATCCCATACGGCCGCGAACGGGTCCCGTATCAAGGCCGCTGGCGATAAGCACGACGACCGCGGCCTGATGGCACTCATCTGCCGTCACGACATTCCGCTGTTCATTTGCAATATCGACACGCCGGGCGAGCAGCAGAAGTATGGCCTGGCGCTCCTACTTTGGCTGATGCTGCACCTCCCGGACCAGGCGACGATAACCAACCTGTATGATGTGGGTTGCGTGCTCCACAAGTCGCTCCTTGCGGTGAGTGCACCCCTCCCGCTGGCAGGGGCGCCCCTGACGCTGCACAGTACGAGGTCATGCCGGCCAGCATGGAAAGCCGCGTCGTCTTTGCAACGAGTGCCATGCATGCATATGCACACCAGTGGGAATGTCAGCTCGTCTACAATCCGCGCATGAAAGACGGTCTCGGGCTGACCGATGGCGAGGGTGTTGAGCGCCTGTGGTCACGCATACGAAAACTGATAGGTATCCTCCGTGGAAGCCATGTACGTCGCAACACCCGTTTACATGTGCCAGCTAATTGGCGCAACAGCGTCAGCGTCGCCAGATCATATTGGACCGGCACATCGACTGGCTAACGGCGAAGATGCGCGATGAGCAAGGCAAATGGCTCACTCGAAAGTGGAAGCTCCTGAAAACACGCGAAACGGCCGCGCGCGACGAGCTCAGGCACTGTGGGTTTGGCGCCAACTTCCTTCGCGAGCAATGGGTGGATCAGCGCGAGACGCAATTGCGTGTCAGGCGAAGTACGTCGCCGCCCCTGTCGCTACCCCTGTCCGTGCCCTTGCCCTCGCAACAAACTGACCGTTCTCAGTGACTGCACCTCGCCTCAAAAAGGAGCTTGAGGCTGTGATGGCAGTACAGGACCAGGTGCTAGCTGTAGAAGAAGCTATTTCCACTGCGGAGACTGCTCTCCGCGAGGCTGAGAAGCCCCCAAGTCCGGAATCCCGCCAGCATCTCGACGACCTGCGCAAAACTCTGGTCGATCTCACAACGCAGGCGGAGGCACTTTACTCCTCACTGAACGTCGAGGAGGACTTTCCTGGCATACAGGAATATGGGCTGGACTTCGCTCGTGCCCTGATCATGGCGTACGATGCAAAGTGCATCGCCCGGCATAAACTGATCGGGCGGTTCTTCGAATGGGACTATTTGGACCGCGCGGTGGGTGGCGTAGGTGAAGCTTTAGGTCAGTGTCACTCTGTGAAGCGTTGTGCTGTACTGATATGCGTCTTAGGCACCAAGCAGCACCAGAAGGTCGTCCAGGCGATCCAGCGCCGCGCGCCGGCAATAACGAAGGCCATTCTGCGCTATAACACCTGTTGTGCAACCGTGCGCGCCCTCCTGCCGCCAGGGAAGACGTTTCCGCTCCCCGAGGAGCTGCCGACGGACTTGACGGCCCTGAAGAACGACCTGTCGCTTCTGGAAGACGTTTGGGTCACCTATATGCCTGACGGGATGGCGTCCTGGATTACCGACTCCACAGTGCGCCGTGCGATTCGTGCGCAGCTCATAATGGATCGGTGTGCCGAAGAGCGCGTCCGCCTTAGACGCGAGCAGCAGAACCTTTACAACTGGCTGGAATTGGAAGGAAAGGCCATTGCCTACGCCCTACGCGACCCAGACAGTGAGCACAAAACCATTTAATGGTCCTTTCGCGCCGTGCTGAATGCAGAAACAGATGCTTCATTCGTTCCTCTACTCCAGCGCGAGCGCGCCCGGCTTGAGGACCTCGCAACGGGGTGCAAGCTCCTTACGATTCCGCGTGCGCGCTGGCTGCAAGCCGCACGCGGGCTACCGCTCGAAGGGAATGCGGACCCGGCGGCAGCAGTGCAAAGCCAGGCGTCAAGCTCCGCTCGTCCTGCCCTGCTCACTCCGCCGACTGCACCGCACCAGCCGCCCATGGAGGCCCCACCCGCACACATCGACGATGCGCCCGACAGTGATTCAGAGGACACCGGCGCGGTGGATGAAGCCGATGACAACGATGTCTTCGGTCCTGTGCAATTTGCGGAGCTGGACGCCGACCCTACGCCCTCCATCGAGTTCAAGGACTTCAAGCCGGTCCGTGACTAGCGTTAGCCGTCCACGCAACGCTGTCTAACGTGAATATCCAGGTTTCACGCGCTCACATCGACCAGAACCTCGAGGCACTGGTCGACGCCCTTCCCAGCGCAGCGGCGCCCCTGCGACCGCCCTCGCGCTATCATGCTCCCGAGGACGGGTTCAAAGCCCTTCACGCACCCATGATGGGTTTGCACGACCTGACCTCCAATCGGATGATTGGGCGCGATGTCCTCTACGCCGGCCTCGCTGTGTTGATGAAAGAACTCGCGCCAGATGCAGACAGGCTCGCTATCATCCATCCCGAGGACTATGCTCTTTGGGCGTCCGTCCCCGGGACCCGCAACGCGCAGCTCTACAGGCAGATCGAGGCCACCGCGTTCTGGACCAAGCAGGTCATCCTGGTTCCCATCTGGGAGAACCCGCACTGGTGTTTGGCCATCGTCTACCCCGGCCACAGCAAAATCGACTTCTTCGATAGTTTCGGCTTCTCGAGGCCCTGGAAGACGCATGTACCGGTACGCATTCCCTTGTATTCTGCATCCCCGTCGTCTGGAAAGAGTCTTATACTGTGGTTATAGATCGTTTCGCAAATGTTGTCAGCCCAGCTCAAGTTGGCCGCCGCGCGGGGCAAAACCTTGGCCTGGCCCGAGCCTACTGCTTGGGAGTCGCGGGCACTGGTCAGCTTTGCGAAGCCCCTGCAAACGCCGGACGATAAGATCGATTGCGGGATCTGGGTGCTCGCGGTTGCCGCAGCGGTGGCTCTCTCCTACCGCACAACGAGCCTCTCGCGCGACCGCATGCCCGCTCTGCGTCAGTTTGTCTTTTCCCTCATCTGTAAATACGTCCCGCTCGCCCACGCGTCCTAGGCTGTCTGCAATGTCGTTTTGTTTTGTCTTTTCGAATTTTACAACGTCTTGTCTTGCAATATGCGCGTATCGCAGCAGCACCCCGTGATTGGATAGGAGCCTGAGTGATCTCTAAGGCAAAGAAGTGCTTCTGTGACGCTCAATCCGAGACGAAAGTGCAATGACGGACGGACGTAGTAGCCCGGCCGGGCATCTTGCCATCCGACCAGCAGCTCACTCAAAGCTAATTGTGCGGATAACAATAACAGTACCCCTGTGCCCGTATGCCTCAGCTTGGAGGACAGTCTGTGAGATTGGGGAACAGTTCTCCTCGAAAGCTCGGCCTGGGGTGTTCGGCGTGCAGGTTTCAGTCGGTTGCCGCGGCCAACTCCCTGCTGCTCGCGGGCAACTTGCCCACGAACACTATCAGGCAGGACACAACAGACAAGTTTAAAGCCATCCCTCTGCTGCGAATACGTAGGATTCACGTCCCGCTTGAGTCTACAACACTGGGAGCAGGGACGTGAGCTATGTTATGTTCCAATTGACCGCCGTTTGACCGCCGTTCGCAGCATTGCACTAGATTCATGACTGATCACGCTGCAGTGCAACATAGAGAGTCTTGTGATAGTAGTTCTGGGTGCGCTGTAGCTACATGAGAGACGCGGATAGGTGAGACACCCATTCGTCTTCTCCATGAAACCGTGATCGCTCGGGTTCTCCATTCCGCGCAGCCTTCCTGCATTGACATTTGCGGAAATCCCGTCTCTGACGCGTAATGAGTCACATGGATAGAGTATATAATCCTATGAGAAACCGAATAAAACGCGCATAGCGCGATTTGCGGACTGTGTGGTCCTAAATGGCTCAACTGGTCGCCATACAGATATCACAACATCTTACGAACGAAATGAGAGTTTATCTCATGTATGCCGCAGCTATCTACAGTGTATTAGAGTTCGATACCCGACTGTTTCATTCAAATTGCCACCGGGATGGAGGCTACGCGCCCGGGTGAGTTCGCATTGAACGCTTTGAAACTCCGCACATCGTCGTCTCTTCCGTGCCTCTGACAGTGCCGCCCGTCAAGTCCCTCGATCGGCGCCCCTGCGCGTGCCCTTCCACACCAATCGTACGTCGACATGTTCAACTTTCTGGGTCGTTGCTCACGCGTACCGCAGCGCGACGACGGCGACGAACGCCAACAAACAAAACAGCACGCAGCGCCCAGCTCTGGTACGCTTTCGGCGGGCGCAAGCGGCTGCAGGCTGATAGTGTGTAGAACAAGGGCGCCTTTGACGGGTCCAGTGACAGCGAGGGCGACGAGCCCATGCAGGGCAACAGCAAGGGCGCCCCCGCCACAGACACTTTGCTTGTACGCAAAGGGTATTTCTTTGCGGGCTCTGTCTAACACGATGTTCAGGCGCCGGTTACGGCGACTCGAGACGATAGTGGTTTCCTGGGCGGTGCCCATGAGGTCCTGGTACGTGTGCTAGTATGGGTTGACACTGTGTACTGAAGCTTTTTTATTTTACTAGGGGTCGAGCGCAGCTGCCGTGAGTTTACACTTTCCCACTGGCAAATGTGGGATGGCTGACCGCATGCAACAAAATTAGCAGCTCGAAAGTGACCGGCAGCGCGGTGCAAGTGACGGTATCCCGCGGTCGGAAGAAGGGGCACCCCCGTCCGGCTCAGGGGCGCCCCTGCGCGAGACGACCGAACCGCCGCCTATCCGCGGCGCGCCGCCACCTCCACCCCCGCCCGAGCAGGGCGCGCCACCGCCTGCCCCGCCCGACCAGGGCGCGCCACCGCCTGCTCCCCCGCCCGACCAGGGCGCGCCGCCCAACCAAGGCGCGCCGCCCGACCAAGGCGCGCCGCCCGGCGGAGAGGCACCCCCGCAGGGCGCAGGGGCGCCCCTGCTGCAGGGCTACCCTGTCTTCACCGTCGATGGGCTGCGCGAGGCCATGCTCGAGGACTACAACATGGCCAGCGATCCAGAATTCGCGCGCATCTTTGCTGCCGCCAACGAGGCGGAAGACGCGTGTGATGAGGAGGACGCCGACCAGGAATTCTTCGACATGCCGTACCCGGACCCGCCCAACTCGTTCCCCTTCCCAACCCCCAGGGAGCTCCTCCACAGCTTCGCCGCACTGGTCGCCGCGCTCCAAGATGCTGGCAAGGAGCAGCAGCGCCGGGCGAAAGGAGAAGAGCGCGGACGGCCAAGTGCTCCTGCATACCTATGCGTCTAGCGTTCTTCGCCAACGCACGGAAACTATGGCGCGCGCCAGCGCCGAGCTCCTGCGCCCCCGAATGGCAAGCCGGTTCGACTTGTTCAAGCCGTTTCTGAGAAACGTCACCACCGGTAAGCCATTTCATGCACATGACGTTCTGCAACTCATTTACCGTCTCTCCTTCGAAGATTACGCGCCGCGCCGCGAACTGGACGGCGAACTGGGTCGCCAGGACAAGTACAGCCCCGCCGAAACGAAATCTCTGTATACGGCATTTGTTGCCGCCCGGACCGATGAACACGTCGACACGCTCCTCCTCACGCATCTGCTCGAGTTTCCGTACTGCGCCGAACGCGGTACAGCAGCCGACCGCACCCAGAAGTTGCATGAAAAGTTCAGTATGCTTGGAAAATCGGTAAGTTTCATTCGGGCGATAGGGGCGCCCCTGCCAGGACAGGGGCGCCCTTGCGAACTGTGTCCGTCCCCAGGCTCACTTGTCCGCAGATCTCGTTTATGTCCGCAGTGTACAACGTCGATGCGCTCCTCCTCATTACTGGCTCGAACCCCGCCGTGGACGCCGGCTACGCAAATTCGCGCGTTTTCGCAACAAACAACCTGCGCGATTTCATCATGCACAAGTTCGGCTGGACCTGGGAAACAACCGTCCAGATTATGCAATCCCACGCTTTGTACGTTTTACTCGGCGCTGTGAATACGTAGAACTCACTTCTTTACAGCAATTCGGCCGCGAATGCCTTTGTCGACTTTCAACGCAACAACCAGGGGCTGCCGCCCATTGTGCGGCAAGACACGGAACGCGGGCCACCCACTGTCGTCTTCGGCTCGGCGCGTGTGGATACCCAGACGCATGCGCCCATGCCACCTGGCCCTGAACCCTTGAGCTCGGTCAATGCATTCATCAAGCAGAAGCGCCCCTGCAGAAAATTGCGCCCGAGCCTCGACAACGTCCCGATCGATGACGACGAGCGCGACGCGACTGGTCGGACGGCTGAGGAGGTGGCCGAGCGTCGCCGCCTCGTCGTGCCCGACGGCAAAGTTTGTGTCACCAATCGCGAGCCGGACAACAAGAACAAGATCGTGCGCATCTACCTCGACTTCGTGCTCACATCGGCGACTTTCTTCACGTATACGATCAACTTCGACGGCGCGGTGAAATCGCACGCAGTGGACCTATGGATCAAGATGTGCAGTGATGCAGGTGAGTTTTTTTTTCGTACCCACCCCTGCGAGCAGCCGCAGGGGTGCCCCTGCGGCTGCACCACGGGCCACACATGGGCACCTGCGCTCGCAGGGGTGCCCCTGTCACAGCCAGGGCACCCATGCTCACTATCATCCCAGGCATTGTGGTTCCCCGCGTGCGCGATGGACTTCCCATCGCCGAGACGCTGTCCGGCCTTGCGGCTGCTGGCCTCTGCATGGAAGGGTGGCCGTCCGCGGTCTACTTTCCCAACAAGGGCAACGGCAAGCCGACGTTCGACGGTCTGGGCGTCAAGATGCAGCGCCTTCTAATTATGTACATCATCTGCCTCCTCATCCGCATCGTCCCCGCAAGCAAGGTCCCCACGTTCGACGCCGCCGCCGCCGCCGAGGTCGCCCGCATCACAGGCAACAGCCCCGGAGCCCGACCTCTCGTCATTACCGATCCCATCCGCTTCAACATCTTCGGCAACTACAAAACCCCGTCCTGCTATCTGGGGACCGTCCGCATGCTGCTGACAGACGACTCCATCATCGGGATGCCCGATTCCATGCTGCTCGGCCAAGTGCCCAAGCTGGTCGGCGACATCCCCGACGACTTTCCCGGTGAGGAGGCTTTGGTCGAGGCTGCCCGCAAGGCCAGCGAGCGTGGTGATGTCGCGTCGGACGCCGAAGCGCCCGAGCAGTCCGACGACGACGCTGAGCAGCCGGCTCGCAAGAAACGCGCCAGCACCAGCAAACGCGCCAACAAGCGCGCCAGCGCTGGCAAGGGCGCCGGCAAGGGCGCCGGCAAGGGCGTCGGCAAGGGCAAGCCCAAGGCCAGGCGCAAGTCCAGCAATGTCATCCCCGACACTGACGAGGAGGACGAGGAGGCGCTAGCGCCAGTCAACGAGGTCGGTTCGAGCACGGACGCCGAGAAAGCGGCGCAGCTCGCTCGCCGCCGGCAGATTGAAAAGGAGCTCCGCACGCTCGAGAAGACCCCGCCGGCAGAAGACGAATCCGCGCGCGCAGCACGGCTGGAGCGCGCTCGCGAGAGCAAGGCGCGCATCGCAGCGCTGAAGGCGCAGTGGGTCGATGTCGACGACACCCCTCCGACCACCCCTCCAACCGCCCCTCCGCCTGCGTCACCTACCGCGCCCGCCAAGACGCCGCCTGCACCGCCCGCACCGCCTGCGCCGCCCGCACCGCCTGCGCCGCCCGCGCCGCCCGCCGCCACGCCACGCGCCACCACGCCACCCGCGCCGCCGGGCACGCCACCCGCGCCGCCGGGCACGCCACCCGCCCCGACGACCACTCCGCCCGCGCCGCCCGGCACGCTGCCCGCCCCGACGACCACTCCACCCCCCGCACCGTCGCCATTGACCGACATGGAGGCTGGGCCACCAGCGCCTGTGCTCGGACGGGGTGCTCGCCGCCTCGCAGCCAAACGCAAGCCTGAAACGGCCGCGGCGGAGGAACCGGCGGCCAAACGCACCAAGAAAGACCCCAAGAAGGTCGCCGCTCCAGCCAAGAGCACTGGCAAGCGTGGGCGCGGGGATGGCGACGAGCCGGAGCCCGCCACGAAGCGGGCAAGGACCGCCCCCAAGACCGCCCCCAAGGGCGCCCCCAAGGGCACCCGCAAGGGCGCCGCCAAGGGCGACGCCAAGGGCGACGCCAAGGGCGACGCCGAGGAGGTCGAGCCCGAGTCCGAGTCTGACGGCGAGGGCCCCACGGCCAGCCCCTCGGTCATCGCGAAGCTTACGAAGAACAAGACGTGGCTTACGGGAGCCAAGGCGACGCTCTGGAAGAGCACCTACAACGACGGCCTTCGGCTTCCGGAGGGTCTGCGCGACAAGGGTGAATTTTTCCACTGGGCCATCTGGCGTGTGGTCAAGAAAGTCGAGCTCAAGCCGGGCGATATGGACTTGCTCAGGCATGCTGCCGCGGTATGGCCCTTTGACGAGAACGGTAAATCGACCGCTCCCACCAAGCTGACGGCATTCCTCAAGGCCCATCCGGAAGGAGTCGCAGATGATGCTGCAACTGAAACAGCTGTAGTTTCGTAAATGTAGAACCATTTTTCGTCGCGCATATACCCTGAGTGCATCAAACAACATTGGAGACTCTGGATAGTAAACTGGTGCAAGGGTGTCCTGAGTAGCCAAGTGCCCTTGCCGCGCGGGGGCGCCCCTGTGAGAGCTAGGGTGCCCTTGTAATCCCTTGCCGCCGAGGGTATGACGTCGGAGGCTGTGCCCAGAATCAGCTTGTGGAAGATCTAGAACAGTATATTTCGTTATGAAACGCAAGTTGGATACTTTCTAAACAATAAGGGCAGCGGCAGCCGACACGTGCCGTCGGCGCCCCTGTCAGTGACAAGGGCGACTGCGTCGTTCACTGGGGACCGGGGCGCATCCGTCGCGTCGTAGCGGAAAATAAATGGCAGGAACGTCGACGCGGAAAAAGAATCTACTCAGATCCAATTGCTGTTGCCCGTGCTCCGCTTTGGCCCGAACAACCCTAGGAGCTGAGACACCGGACTTCGTCCCGTACAGCTGCGAGAGACAGATAGTACTGTCTCTATGTGCTCGAGATTCTAATAATTATTCGTCTCATTGCATATGGACATTGGCACCAGCGACGGCGTGCGTCGTGCGTGGGACGAGGGCGCCCTTGCGGCTGCTTCCCACCGTCGGCGCCCCTGTCACCGACAAGGGCAGCGGCACCTTCCGTCGGCGCCCCTGGCAGACAAGGGCAGCGGCACCTGCCGTCGGCGCCCCTGTCAGCGACAAGGGCGGCTGCGTCGTTCACCGGGGACCGGGGTGCATCCGTCGCGTCGATGCGGAAAATACATGGAAGGAACATCGACGCGGAAAATAATCTCTTCAGATCCCACTGCTGCTGCCAGTGCTCCGATTCGGCCCAAACAATCCTGAGATGCGAGACAGCGGCCTTCGTCCCATACAGCTGCGAGAGACAGATAGTACTGTCTCGACGCCCTCGGAATCCATTTATTTATTCGTCTCTGTTTGCGCCAGCGACGGCGGCGTGCGGCGTGCGTGGGACGAGGGCGCCCTTGCGGCTGCTTCCCACCGTCGGCGCCCCTGTCACCGACAAGGGCGGCTGCGTCGTTCACCGGGGACCGGGGTGCATCCGTCGCGTCGATGCGGAAAATACATGGAAGGAACATCGACGCGGAAAATAATCTCTTCAGATCCCACTGCTGCTGCCAGTGCTCCGATTCGGCCCAAACAATCCTGAGATGCGAGACAGCGGCCTTCGTCCCATACAGCTGCGAGAGACAGATAGTACTGTCTCGACGCCCTCGGAATCCATTTATTTATTCGTCTCTGTTTGCGCCAGCGACGGCGGCGTGCGGCGTGCGTGGGACGAGGGCGCCCTTGCGGCTGCTTCCCACCGTCGGCGCCCCTGTCACCGACAAGGGCAGCGGCACCTTCCGTCGGCGCCCCTGGCAGACAAGGGCAGCGGCACCTGCCGTCGGCGCCCCTGTCAGCGACAAGGGCGGCTGCGTCGTTCACCGGGGACCGGGCTGCATCCTTCGCGTCGTAGCGGAAAATGTATTGCGAGAACATCGACGCGGAAAATAATCTATCTCTTCAGATCCCACTGCTGCTGCCAGTGCTCCGATTCGGCCCAAACAATCCTGAGATGCGAGACACCGGCCTTCGTCCCATTCAGCTGCGAGAGACAGATAGTACCGTCTCGACGCGCTCGGGGTTCATATTCTCATTCGTCTGTGTGCGCCAGCGATGGCAGCGTGTGGCGTGCATGACAGAGGCGCCCCTGTCCGGACCGAGGGCAGCGGCGTGCGGCGTGCGGCGTGCATGACAGGGGCGCCCCTGTCTGCACCGAGGGCCGCGCCAACGATGTCGCAATTTCTTGCCACACAATATCATATACTAACATCATGTAGGTTGCCGGAGATGCACTGTGTGCGACGCGGCGGTATATGCCAAGCGTGCCCCGGTCCCGGCGGTATATGCCAAGGGTGCCCCCGTCCCGGCGCAGGGGGTGCACCCATTTGCCGACGCTTGGACGCCTTCTAGGGCATTCATTCCCGTCCAGGACATCACAGACATAAACATCTATTAAATATCTACTAATGAGCTGCGCGGCGCGGAATGCGATTTTCGCCCGAGCGACGCATTAAGCGCCGGCGCCGACGCTTTCGGGGCGTGCCGGCGTGCATCCCGGACAGCCAGCGCCGTTGCCGGGATGAGCCGGCGTGGGCCTGGTAGGTAGCCCCTGCAGGCGCGGGCGCCCATGCCAGCACCCCTGCGGGCGCCGCAGGGGCGGCCCAGCCAGCTGAATGGGGCTCATGCCCCTGCCCCCGCCCTTCTGTGCTAAGACCCTTTTCCGGGTACTCCAAAAAGGGTCTCGGTCTATTCCGGTGCCCTCGGATGAGTAATAATCCCGGATCCTGAAAAGACACCGACGGACGGCGGACACCTGAACCATTAATGGCTTTTCCATACCCGTTCATGGGGGTTCAACCCCGTGAACGGCCCAAAGAGCTCCCTGTACGGTCAATAATTGTATCCCATTAATGATAATATCTGTCAGCCTTTCAGAGTTTGACCAGTACCAATTTAGCTGCCCGCGTGTTTCCTTTGAATGCACCCATAAGCATACTCATGAACGGGACCGCTTTTACAGCATATATATGCTGTGTATTCTCTGGTTATCGGCCGTAGAGGATGTCCTGAACAGTCAAGCGCGTCGCCCGTGAAGGTGCTTTAGCAGCACCCATGAAGGCACTTTACCAGCGCCCATGAAGGCACTTCGCCTGGGCTGTACAGGGCCGTACTGTGCGTCCATGAATGTATGTACAGTAAATGCATCAATTACCCTTATAGTAACCATTCATCAGTCACAATTGCGTTAGGTGTTGCAATTATTGAGGCCTCCACAGGCTCTGAACTCTCATAACTCGACCTGTCGCCTCCTTGCGGTCTCTCCCGACATTGCCATTCCAAAATCATACCCAAACAACTAGTTCATAAATATGGGAGATGCAGAGTGATCAAGCAAACCTGTCCCGCCAGTTGGAAGGAAGGGTGCACTCTCACTGGCCGCGACTCCATTTCCCCCCCGTCGCACCCCCGACAGGACTGAATGCGCAGCAAAACTGGTCCGCCAATGGCGTCTCGTCGGAGGGAAGCAAGCTCGAGGATCGTAGCGACCATCAAGCGGAACTCCCGTCGGGACCCAAGACAACCGACGGACCACCGAGAATGGCGTATAAGAAGAGCGCGATGCAGTGCCTGTACTCTAGTCTTTGGATTCTTGGTCTCTCAGAGTCTTTGTGCGTGCACTTGGCCTGGGAGCGTTCCTCCAGCACCGCCGCGCCTCTGGGCCGCGGCGGCGCCCCACCTCTGGTCCGAGGCCTCAGGTCCCACACGTCGTAGACCCTGGGTGCGTGGGAGTAGAGGCGAGTACTCCTCATCAGCCCCGGGTCCCCTCCAGAGACTCGAGCGGAACTCCCGTCAGGACCCTCTCGGGGGTCTCTCTCCCTCCGTACACCTGCTCTGCGCTTCCACCGTTGCAGGCGAGAGTCAAGGGTCGGGTTGGGGTGTCTCCTAGAGAGAGAGATGCGGTCCGTGTGAGGGTGGGCTGCGGGTGGTGTTCCACTCGTAGGCTCTCGCTCTGCGCGGTTGCCGGCTGGCCGCAACACCGTGCCTTGCCCCTGCAGCCCGATTCAGCGCGGTTGCCCACTGACAGGCTGGGCCCCAGGTGGTTCTTCCCACCCGTGGTAGTGGTGGTTCTCCACCGCTGGCCGCAACAGTAAGCTCTCGCCTAGTGCAGTTGCCGGCTGGCTGCAACACCCTTGCTCAGCACAGTTGCCAGCTAGTCGCAACAACCCACTACTCCCAAACCACATACACACTGTGAGCGTCTCATGTGCCAGAGACTTTGTACCATCATATAGCACATTGAGAGAAGACTGGCGTCGAGTTTGCTGCCCCTGGGCTTGTTCGCTGCTCAAGTTCACGTGTATGATTGTCAGCTGGCTGCAACAAAGTAGTTTTGTTATTGTGCATACTGTGGCCCTAAGATAAAAGGTATCATACAATCAATATTCTCCAAGAATTAGTCATTGAGGCTCCATCGGATTAGAGTAAAAAGTTCAAGGAAAGGTGTGATTCAGAACCCACAGTCCTGCTTTGAAGAGGAAAATCCACTGAAATATGTCATTATGTGGAGACTAAATACAGAAAATACCCTATACACTATCCTAGAAATGTCCACACTATCTATAAACTAACTGTCTAAATTCACAGAAATGTGGTGACCCATGCGGGAGGTGCAGCCGATGATGAGGATTTGGGTCAGACCGACGGCTGTTCGTGTCACTGCCATTGGCAGTGCATGGATCATTTTAATCCTGTTTTCTTTGCGCTGAAAATATGTCTCAAAAGTTTGCTAAACTGATACTCAAATGGGTGAGATCATTTGGCACAATATCTTAGGCCTAAGATTCTATGCAATACATACATAAGGCCAGAGGAACCTAAAGACCCATTAACATGTTGCCCGGGACCCGTTCATGGTCATTGAAAAGACCAGTGAATGGGTAAATCAGATTAGTTGTCTACAAAGGTTGCCTGTCCCTGCATGGACTTCCTGCTTTGTACTTACATGGCCAACTCTCGTCCCATGAATGGAGTCCAAGTTTAATGGTTCATGGTTTTACAAGGAAATCCCTGTATGGGTTTTCCGATAACCCCTGAACGGGCGCGCAGAAAACCCGTGAATGGATTGTACCGCGGAACCGTTAACGGTTCATGTGTCCGTCGTCCGCGGACGCGCGTTTCAGGAACCGCGGTGTTCTCTCGGATGAGGTGCGGCTGCGCCAGAATCTTGACATCCGTGTGGTCGGCCTCGCTCCGCCGCAGGAAGGCGAGGACGACGTCTACCCCACCAATCCAACGCGGTGCATCCCCGTCCATCCATGCGCCAACCACTCTGATGTACGCGAGCCTTTGACCCCGTCGGTGCCGCTGCCCTGGCCGGAAGCCTACGTGCACACGCTCCAGCTTGTCAACGCGTACATCTCGCGGGTGCATCATTCAGACGCGGAGAAAGCAACTGTGACAAAGGAGGAGCTGAGGCGTCTTGGAAAATGCGTCGTGAAGGACCAGTATGCGGCGGCCGATGAGCGACGCGCTTCCGAGCCTGTGGACGCGGATATGGACCAGGACGATGGATCTGATGAATATGTCTCTGATGGTACGAACTAACCGATCCCACTGCCAGGGAATAATGCTCATCTAACTGCAGAGGAATATGAATCTGGCTCAGAGGCCTCGTGCGAGTCGGAGGTACGCGCCCCACCAGACGTGTACATGGAGATCTGGGAGGACCTCGCCGTCGCGTCGCACCTGGGCGAGCCGAAGGACGTCGGGGGAGACTTTGATGAAGTGGCAGGGTGCGTTTCTCGTGCTGCCATAGTATTCCGCATTGACGCATCTCCCGCAGTCTCGGCGAGGAATGGGCCCGACGCAAGAACGAGGAGCGCTGCACGAGCGAGTCGAAGACCTTGGAATGGGCAACGCGGGTCGCGGAGATGGGGCATGAAAGGTGAGCCGGAATTGCGGTTTGCATCGGCCAGTCCGGGAGACTGATAAGATTGACTAGCTATGAGAGCGATGTTGAGGGAGATGTCCCAGGGGGGTACGAGAGCGACGGCTCAGATGACCTCAGCCCGGAAGATGCGATTGATGAGCGCGTCAAACCGTCCACCGGATATGTTGGTGATTCCGTCGACGACAACCGGCCCTCAAGCAACGCCGTGGGCACCACTAGAACCGAGACCTATGCAACTGCCGACGCCGGGCGCGCGGGAATAGGTTCACAGGTATTCGGCTTCCTTGCGGGTTGGGTTCGCCTGGCCATGCACCTGTGAAAAATCTCATGCCACATGTCAAATCCTTTTGATAACTACATACTGTAGTAATTTTCGTAATGTCGTATGTACGAACAATGAATGGTATGGCGGCAACCCATCCACGATCTTCAGTCACGTAGTCGATCACGACTGGGACAGGCATGCGACCGTCCGAAATGATACTTTCTCGGTGCTTCCGCGGGTACCTGCCCTGACAAAGTCCAAAAGAGCCTGCTCAGAGTTCAGAGGAGTGTACAATCGCCCTATCGAGCTAGCAGCGCTATGTTATATGTCCACGTTAACAAGCTCCTCTAAGTCTTCAGCAAGCGTATCATCGACAAACGAATTGTTGAACGTTATTAGCTTGAGTTCGGGCGCCGCGGAACCGCCTGGCGCAGACTCGCGGAAACCCGGTAGGTTCCTAGCCCGCACGAAGCTGAGGAGCGCCTCCGCAAAGCTGCGCGCTTCGTCCGCCTGTCTCAGTATCGCCGCGCATGTCCTGGAGTCGTCATCGGGGCCAGGCGACCAGTGTATCTGGACGCGATTGAAGCACAGCGTCTCGAGTTCGGGGAGTATCTTGCCCGCTGCCATGGCGCGGAAGAGTGTGGAGCTGTGCCTCCGGATGGAAAAGTGCGGCCCGAGTTCGAGTGTACGCAGGTGCGGCAGTGCGGCAAGAACGGGAAGCATGTCTCGATCCTCTCCGTCGTCGTAGTAAAGATACCTCAGCGAGGGGCCCACGCAGGGCAGGAGGGCGAGAAGGCCGGGCGGACCGACATCCGACGTCTCCATGAACTCGAGACGGGGCAACTGGAGATGCGCTGACCATTGTGAGAAAAGCATCGGCACGGCGCCGTAGGTTCCGACATCAAGTCCTTTTAGGTGCGCGAGGCGTAGTAGTGAATTTGTGGACGGAGTCCAGGACTGCCCTGCTGTTGCGATGACGTTGACCATGCGCAGACTCTGCAGAATCGAGCACATGCCACAGATTCTCCGGTCTGAGTCTCACGTAGTCAAGACACAGATAATCCAGGGACGGGAGCATCGCAGGCGACGCGACCGTCACTTCCGCGAGGTGACAATCCCGTATCTCCACATGCCGCAGCCTCTCGGAGCAGAGAACCAGACTGAAAGACCCGACTGACGACCGGCCCGTGGGGTCGCCGTTCCATCGCGGGCCACCGCCCAGGCTTGACACGAAGAGATACTCCAGGGCGGGCGCCCGGCAGGAAAGCAGCGCGGAGACTGGGCCGGCATTCTGCGCCGACGGGACCTCCAGACACAGCATGCGCCAATGCACACCCGGTGTCGCCAGGATCGGGTCGCACGGCCACAGCGACCCGTCGCCGCTGGACCATTCGCCGATGAACAGGTCCAGCGGCGCGGGGCGTGCGCGCGCCAGCAGCGTCGCGAGGTGTGCCGCGCTGCGTATGCGCACGCCTGAACTGTCGGCGCCGTAGAATAGCCGCGAAAGCCAACCCGGGTCCTCGCAGAACGCGAGCCAGGTCCACAGCTCGGGCGTCTCGAGCGCCACGAGGCGCCACTTGCGACAAACGGCGGCCAGGCGAAAAGGCAGCTTGGCACGGAAGTTGTTTACTCTGAGGGTGTGACGCAGAGACAGAGCGCCGGGTGTGCCTGCGGGTTCATCATGACTGCCTGACACAACGAGATCGCCTAGGACGCATCGGAATATCTGGCGAAGCAACTCATTTGGGAGTGGAACCGCAGGTTAGTCGAAATGGTTGCCTGTGCTGGGTTGTGACAATGCTCTCACAATGGCTAGATAGCAAGACAATCAGCGAGAGCTTAGAATGGGCGAACGAGGAGGCACGTGCACCGTTTTCGTCGGATGCCATTGGCATCATAGTACTAGTGTGTTGAGCTCCGTCAATGAGGCCTTGGGTGAATGCACGCTCGCAGCCCGTGCTCAGAAAGGTAAGATCAGGGCAGCGTGCTGATCCAAAAGAAGCGGGTCGAGTTCGTCGACTGGTGAGGACGAGGTCAAGAAGGCAAAAGCTTCCGAAACCCCGCGGCCCTAGGCTCCAGCATGATCGGAGCTCCTTCCTTCGTCCCAGGTCCTGCCCGCACACACTCTCACCCCTTGAAATTGTCGAAATGCTCCTTAACACCGTTCTCCTCGCTGCCCTTTCCGCCGCGCCGGCGCTCGCCAAGAAGCACACGAGCGTGCCGTCGCTGAAGGTGCCCGCGTGCCCGGCCAAGGGCACCGTCAAGTACAGCAGGACGGTGCCGGACAAGGCGCCGTTTCCGCCGACCCAGGTCGACCTGTGCTACGACGATAGCGCCATCAGCCTGACGTTCACCGCGTACAACGAGACGAACTTCTTCTTCAACTCGACCTACACGACGAACGGCAACATCTGGGCGTACGAGGTGATGGAGGCATTCATCCACCGCGGTACGGGCGACCCCGCGACGTACCTCGAGGTCGAGGTCGCGCCGAACAACGTCACGTTCACGTCGTTCATCTACAACCCGGGCAAGGTGCGCGCGGCGGGCGCGCCGTTCGACCACTACTTCATCGACGACCCGATCGGCGACGGCTTCGCCGCGAGCACGGCGCTCGACAAGGCGCGCGCCACGTGGACGTCCAGCATGCGCGTGCCGCTCGCGCTCTTCAACGTTGACGCCGGCGCCGCGCGCGGCACGCGGTGGCGCATGAACTTCTTCCGCACCGTCGTCGCGCCCGAGACGTTCCCCGACCAGCTGCTCGGCGCGTGGAGCCCGCCCGACGAGGCCAGCTTCCACATCACGCCCTTCTTCGGCAACGTCCTCTTCATCTGAGGAAAGCGCCTATCTATCCATCTGAGCCGCCCATAACATGGCTGCTGATACTGCGCATGCTGACTCGAGCCGCCCAGTTGCCTTGCTGCTTGTAATAGTCTCACATTTGTTGAGAGAGACATCGCGTAATCGCATGGGTTCTTCCTGACTTCAATAGCGCCCTCTGCTCCGCGCAGGGGCGTCTGTGCGGTGCGGGAACGCTCTACGCATTCGCCAGCACACTGTCGTGAGGTCAGACCGCGGGCAATCGTGGCATGGCAGTGTGTCTGTGGCGGTGGCGGGAGTCCTATAAATAGGCAGCCGACGTAGAGGCACCTACTCGCTCAGCGCTGCACAAATTTTCGGCCGGGAAGGCTCGGGATGAGCGTAGTAGGAGTCACTCGAGTCCTTGGCCCGCGAAGCAGCCTCGTGGACGACCCTGCCGACGCCGTGCAGGGACACATCAGCGTTCCCCGCGCTTCAAAGAGTACCTCGGAGTAAGAATTCTCACCGCCGTGCAACAAGAATCCCTGCCTGTCGGAAGTGTCTCCAGTGAGATCTACAGGCGTGCTCCAGTGTCTACCGACTCAAAGTGTTAGACGGCCAGGTTATTGACAAGGAACCCTTTGGCCGCTCGATAGTTGCAACCGACGTGAAATCCCCCATCACGCGGCCATGCGTACGGGGACAAGCTCCTCCAACTCGCGACAAAACGCAGGATCAATCTCCCCGTCGATTTGTACGAATTCGAGCCGGGGCGGGGCATCGACCCGCGCACCATCCGTCGCGGCAGGCGCGTTCCTAGACCTGACGAAGCTCAGCAGGGCCTGTGCCGAGCGGCGCGCCTCGTCCGCGCGTTGCAGCACCCATCTGGCTCCCGGCTCGTCGGGGTCAACCTCCCAAATAAGATACCCGCAGACCAAATAGAGCCGTTCCAGCTTAGGGAAGAGCGCGCCGACCTCCATGGCCGCGAAGAACGCGGGGTCGGGGATCGTGTCGCACGGCCCGAACCAGAACTCGCGCACGTGCGGGAGCGTGGAGATCACGGGAAGGAGCGTCGGGTAGATCGCGCCGTTGTCCCCGTATCCGACGGAGGTCAGCGACTCGCGCGCGCTCGGCAGCAGCGCGGCGAGCTCGTATTCCTCGACGTCCTCTGTGTAGAGCGTCTCCAGGCGCGGAAGCTCGACATGCCGGGCAAGCAGCAACGTAATGCACGACTCGCACCCAAGCAGGACGAGCTCGGCCAGGTGGGAGAGACGCAGTGGGGAACGTGGGGACCAGTCAGGGTTCGGGATGTCGTATGTTGAGCTCAGGCTGAGTATTTGCACGTTGGGAGAGCAATGGAGGATGCGCCAGAACGTGTCGGGTTGCAGTTTTGCCATGCAGAGACGAAGAGAAACCAGCGAGTGAAGCGTAGTTCGCACGATGGGCAGGGAAGCGTCTGACAGATTGATGGTACGTATCTTCTGGAGCTCTAGCGCGACGGAGACTGGGCCCTCGTAGCGCTGCTCAGTGGGGAGCACCTGCGAGTCGCCCAGTGATTCTGAGTTGCGTTCCTCAAAGAAGCTCAAGTCAAGGTATTCGAGTCTCGGCGCTTCGCCAGAGAGCAGCGCAGCACATGCGAGCGAAATCTGCTGGACACTTACACTGAGGGACAGAGTGCGCCAGCGGTCGCGAACCGAGGCCAGGGAGGTGCAGATGCCTTCTCCGGCCGCGATCCACGCTTCGCCGCTGACTGGGCTCAGCAAGTTTATGTATACGTCCAGCGCAGCCCTTTTGGAACGGTTGAGAAGCGTTTCCAGATACTCTGGATTGCAGACCAGAGTACCGTGGGAATGGCATCCCAATGAGATCCAGGTCCAGAGCTCGGCGGTATCGAGTGCAATGTACCGCCACCTGCGACAAACGGTGGCGAGAATGGAAGGGCGTGTAGCTCTATACGCGTGCTTGTCGCCAAAGAAGCGCCAGTCATTGGTTCCCTGCAGTGCCAAATCGAGTACCTCTGCAACAGGAGAGTCGCAGACGGAACAGAGGAAAATCTCGCGCAGGATCTCGTCCGGCAATGTTGTGGCGGTAGGTCCTGCGGGAGTACATCGGGGAACAAAGTCATTGGGGTTCCCTAGAAAAGGAAATGGGGGTTATTCCTATAAGCTAGGAGATCGGAGGATGGACGACAAGTACGCACCGTTCGCGAGCAGCGCCGACATATCGGCCAGTGGGTCGTGGCTCTCTGCGCGTGCATGGAAAAGCCGTTTTAAGGGTGCGCGCAATATCGCCAGGCATTGGGGTGGTCTGCTGGACTACCATGTGGCGGAGGCAAGGAAGAAAGCAAATCCAACTCCGATCCAACAATGAACAATAAACCAATGATGTAGCCAGTACTATCCCTCCAGTGTGGCATAGCAATACATCATTCCATTCCTACAGTATCCCGTACAAGTACACAGCCATAGGGTCACAACAGAGAGAAAGATGCAACGAAAGCAAGATTGGAAAAGGATGATCGGCCCGTCCTCCGCGCCGTGCCCGACTATGCGGGCTACACGGCAAGCAGGACGGATCCAGGACGTGACCACGCCGGCTCTACCAGCGGGCTCTAGTCATAGCTCGTGAGAGTTCGTTCCTCCCGACAAGCAGAGGTAGGGGGCTCAGACGGGCTGCGAGAAGACGTCGTCTGCGGCCGGTTTTCGTCGGTCGTCGACGTCTGCGTCGCTATGTCGCGGGTCCGAGATCCGCACATGAATCTGGACAGAGCTTCAGCATGACTCTAAAAAGGGAGGGTACCCTCGAAGCGCACCTTGTCCTCACGCGACTCATCGAGATCGACGGCACCCGTACTGCGCAATTCGTCCAACTTAAACGTCGTCGTCCGTCCGGCGAGGTTGACATCGCGCTCGACGTCCTCGTCGGGCTTGTACGTCGTGGCGCCGGCGAGCGTCGTCGAGCCAAACGACGTCGCGCCCGGCGCGCCGCCGCGCGTGCCCGCGCCGCTGACCCAGCCGAGGAACGTGCGCTTGCCGAACTTGATGGTGCTGAGCTTGCCCGTCGGCACGGCGTCCTGCTCGGTCACCTTGACGCCCGCCGCGCGCATCGCGGCCGTCGCAGCGACGGGCAGGTTCGCCACCATCAGCGAGACCGTGTCCTACCGGCGAGCGTCAGCGAGCCACACACACCAAGAGAAAACAAACTGGAGACAGCGCATGCACACCTCGACGATGGCGGCGACGAGGACCTTCGGCCCGCCCTCGCTCAGGATGTACGCCGCGTGCACGAGCGAGACGATGGTCGTGACGACGGACGTGGAGAAAATGAACATGAGGCGGCGCCGGAGGCCTTTGTTCGCGACGAAGCGGATCATGCGCAGCGGCGCGAAGACGAGCAGGCCGTCGGACAGGATGTCGGTCACGAGCTGGCAGATCGCGACTTGCTTGTTCAGCGTGCATTGAGGACTTGGCAGGTCTTTCCAGTGCGGCTCCGGCTCGCAGACCCAGAAGAGCTGCGCGATGAGGAAGACGACCTGCCCGGGGAGCGTCAGCGAGTCTATGGGGGCGAAGAGAGAAGGTGCGTACGGTGAGGAAGAGCGCGAGTGCGGCCCAGTACAGCTTCTTGCGCGAGCTTGGGTTCGGCTCGAGGCGGATGACGGAGAACAGGATGGACAGTCTTGCAGACCTGCAATTGAGCGTCGTGAGCACTTTGATCCCGCGACACTGAGCAAGATCGTCGACTCCAAGAAGGAAATTCGATCCCGCGCGCCGGATAAAGCTAGCGCCGGGATCTAGGCGAGGTAGCCGGAACGACGAAAATGGAAGGATGGGGAGCAAATGGAGGGAAGGGATCGAGGACGCGAAGGGAAGCGTGGAATATGTCGCGAAGGGCGGACGGCACGCGGATTGAACCCGTGCGCAGACAACGTGGCGGTGAAGAGCGCCAGTGCCAAGCAACGCGCTCATTCTCGATATGGGGCCATGAGCGTCATTAGTCGTTAGGTGGGGTTGGGTGCGTGTCGGGCATGCTCTCAAAATGGGGACGGACAGCTGTGCACGTACCAGATGACGGCGTAGAAGCTGGTTGCCAGGATATAGTAGGATGCGACCCGGTTGACCCTCGAGAGCTCATCTAAGGAGGATATGAGTACAAGACTGAGTGCCAGGGAGTATCCAGGATACTGACCCGGGTTGGGGACGTGCATGAAGACGGAGGCAATCTGGACGAAGAGGGCGAGGAGCGAGAAGAAGGCCCACCCGTCGTCGTACCAGAACCGCCCCCGCCGGACCCAGAGCCGGAAGAGCGTCATGGCGATCGCGACGAACGAGCATGTCGACGACGTGACTGTATAGTTTTTAGCGGGCGTGTGTCACAGTGGGAGCAGCGTCACGCACTCTTGATCTGGACGAGGGGGTTCGTCAGATCGAGGCCCATGGCTGGTGCTGGGAGGGGGAGGCTGGGAGGGAGGGGAGGAGGAGGGGTGGGATTAAGAGCATGGACAGGAAGAGTGGACGTGAGCCAGCACAGCCATCAGACCGTGCGCGGCGTCTCCGTCCAAACGCCCTTTCCGAACTTCCGACTCCGACGCTCTTCCCCGAACCTTCCCAGGATGGAGCTGCTACAGCCTCCGATCCTAGCCCTTCCAGGATGACTGTCGCGTCCGACGACCTGCTCGCCCGTCTCAAGGCGTTGTACCCCGCCGCCTGGTACATCCCCGCCGCCGTCGCCTTCAGCGGCGCCAACGTCCCCGACGCCCTGCCCGCCGTCTTCCACGCCGCCGCGGCCGACCTGCCCGACGACCAGCACGCGCTGCTCGCCCGTCGCCTGCGCGATGCCGTCTTCAAGGGAGGCGTGCTCACCGGCTACAAGTAAGCAGCCCTCATCCTGAGTATCCTGGTGCTCACTGGGTCACCGCAGCAAGGCCATCAACTCGCTCCTCGCGCTGCACGAGGCGCTGCCAGAGAACCTGCGCGCAGACCCGAATAAACCCGAACGGCCGATCAACGACGTGACGATGGACGACATCCGCAAGCACGGCGGCGAGTTCTTCGAGGGCCTCTATGGTGACACGGCCGAGGGTGTTCAGAGCTTGCTTGACGCTATCTATCCTGATATGGGTGCGTGCCAGAGCCCTGAGCATGTGCGAAGCTGATGATCCTAGGATTCATGTCGCGGGTCATCGCGTACGGCTTGGTCTACGGCGGCGCGGAGCATCTGCTCAGCACAGTTGAGACGTCGTTCGTGCTCGTCGCAGCGCTAGTAGCCGGAGACACGCCGCGTCAGGTGCGCTCCGCTCATTCCCCTGGGCCCGCGCTTTCTCACTGCCGAGCAGGTCGGTTGGCATCTCGCCAACGCCCGCCGCATCGGCGCGTCGAAGGACGAGGCACAGGCCGTGCGCCAGATCGCGATCGAATGCGCCAAAGCGGCCGGCGTCGTCTGGAAGAACGAAATCCCAGACGTCGTCGACTGACCTGTACTCCTTACCCCCAGGAACCCAAGAATAGAAACAGTGCGTGTAGATCCTCGGAGAAGCCCTCGCCTGCGCCTCCGAACCGGAGCGTGCGAACCCGCAGCTCCTGCGCACGAATTGGGAGCGCGGAGCAGTTTTGACAGATGAGAAGCGCGTTGACACATCTGCCCCTTGCGAATGGTGCCCTTTCTGGGAATGGAGTGGCCGGGCTGTTCAAGCGGGGAAGTGCCTCGCTGGGAGCGCGGATTGATGCTCTGCTCAGTTCTGGGGCTAGGTGAGGCGGTACGGGTGTATATGGGGAGAGACCGAATCCGCGTCGTGTGGAATGGACGTGTCACTGGCGATCGAAGGAGTGTGCGTGCGAAGTGATGAATGCGATCGGTCGATTGGCGTGAGCCGAGGGGAACTCGACTCTTGAGATGCCATGGTACCCACTGCAGCCCATGTCCTGATGACCCTGTAGTGTCAGTAGGTACCGGCTGAGCGCGGTGGTCCGACTGAGACGACGCCGCCATGTCGCTGGCAACGTGAAGGTTCTTCGGCGTAGCGCCAGACTGACTGACGAGCCTGTTGACATACCACGTCGAGACAGGAGTTCCAAGTATAGACACGTGTAGGTGTGTCTGCAACGCTGCCGGACAGGATATCCTCATTAGACACTTCGTTCTTGCATACATACCCTCAAGTCAGACTTGGGCAGTGGGATGGTCCCTCAGACTCGACTGCCTCATTGGAGAATACTCGGCGCACAGCACGCTGTACAGCCAGACGCGACGCCTGCTTCTCTTCGCGTCCGCGCGACGCTGAGCGCCGAGCGGGACCAGAGGATCCCGCCGCTCGCGTAGATTAGATGGCGGATGACGCGCCCTGGCGATCCCTGTCAGCGTGATTCGCACACATACCGCGCCTGGGGAGACTCGCTGCCTGCTTCACGTGCTGGCACGCGGTGACATGGAGCCAGTCCGACTTCCGGTCGAGCCCTGTGATTTTCACGCGCCAGCGAGGAGTCGCGACCACGCGCAACTCCTCCCGCGCAAATGCATCATTCCATCACTCACGGCACAAGTTGCCATGGCGCGCGCGGAAGGATCTTGCCTGCCAGGCATTGTTCCCGCGCGCGCGCGCGAGCAGAAGGGGAGACTCCGAGGACCGGAATAGGCGGTGCACCGCCTTCACGCGACCGTCCTGTAGATCTCCGCCCGCGCCGATCCCCCTGCATCGTTGTGTCGATGACGATGCGGGTCGATCAGCGGAAATGGCACGACGCGCGAGACGGATGTTGCCACTGCCAGTGTCTGGATGTGGGCGAGTACCATTAGCTCGCAAAGATATGCACACGGACTGTTGACGAGCGGGTGGTGTACTGTATGTCTAGCTAGCGCGGGCGGCCAGGGGTATTACCATATAGACGATCCCCTTAGCAAGAGTCCGAGCAGTTGGAGTCGGAGTCCTGCAAGGAGACGTCAGTGGAAGGCCTAGTAGAGGGTGCACTGTACGTACCGAGAAGTCCGCTTCCCAAATATCATTCAAGAAGATCATATCGAGGCCCTTGAACCGCGGCCCGACGAATTCGACCTCGCTCGCGTCCTTGTAGAGTACGACGGACGGCTTGCGGTCGTCGTGCAGAAGCGAGAGGTCCCGCGCAAGGTGCATCAGCTCGAACGTATCGACGGTGATGGCGCCGTCCGCGCCGCCAGTGACGCGCTGCAGCACGAACTGCTCGAGCTTGGGACAGCTGATGCGGAAACGCGCGTCGCCGGGGTACAGGGCGTCGAGCGGGATGTCGCGGGGGCACCACTTCAAGGGCGCTCCGGTGACGACGGACACGCCTCGGCGGCCGTGCATGTAGGCAGGGCGCCAGAGTCTCTCGCCCGGCTGCGTATCAGAGATGTCGACTGTGAACGCCTCCAGCTGCGGCAGCTCGTCGAGCCCCTCGATCAGGCCGGCGAGGAACTGGTAGTGCACGTCCAGCTCGACTACGAGGCAGACGTACGACGCGAACTGCGGGAGGAACTTGCCGCGGTAGTGGTAGTCGTCGAAGTCCAGCGTGCGGCTGAGCTGGCTCTCCGCGTCCGCGGCCGAGATGTCCGTGGCCTCCAACCTGCCATAGAAGCGTGTGCCGTCGTCCTTGTCCAGAGTGACTGATAGCGGACACTCGAGGTGGCCGAGGAGCGGACGGAGGAATAATTCGCCGTCGGTGTTGTCGATATAGACGCTGGGACAATGGCGCATCGCTTCCTGGAGGTCCGGGGTGCATTCCGCATCGGAGAACGCACACAGGCCAAGCTGCTGCAGGCCCGCATAGGCTGTTCTCGGGGCATACGCTCCGGCATCGGGAAGAATCCAACCGCCTTTGATGAAGAGGTCCGTGGCTCGCGGGAAGATGGATTCCACATAATGCAGAGGGGGTTGGAAGCGGCAGCTCAGCTCAACCTTCGGCACATCCGCGAACACCTGGATCGGTGCAGTCGGCAGCTGGACACAGAAAAGCTCGACATCGCGCAGCCGCGGAGCATGCATGCCGAGAAAGTCGACGGGGAGCGGAGGGCCTTCCAGTTCCTCGGACTCGGGGCCATGGAAATCAGACAAATTCATGTCCAGGCGTGTGAGTCGAGGGGCAGGAGTGCAGAGCGCAGCGTATAGCGCATCGTAGTATTCCCTTCTGGCACAGACACTGAGCGACACCACGAGCGCCAGACAGTCCTTGAGCGCCGGTAGGACGCGTTCGGCGTACGGATCGCCTGACGCATCGAGGTCCAGCCAGCTGTAGTCGTGCGTTACGCCTCTGACCTCTTCCATCCATCCTCGCGGGTCTGCAGCGAGGAATATGTGGAGGCTGAGCTTGATCTGATGCCGGGCGCAGTGGCGCAGCGACTGGCAGAACACCGCTACTCGGAAATCGACATCCGAAGACCATGGCGCAGCGCCTGTGGGAAGCAGTTCAAGACACGCGTAGTGGTTTTGGTGCCGAATTGCAGCCGAGCGCCACCATCGGGACACTAATGCCGCGCCCAAGAGATCCGCCTGGCAAAGGTTGTCGAAGACGCACAACAGGACTTCAGCCGGAAGGCGCGCCGTATGGTCGGCCGAATGCAGCACGGGAGCCATGAAAGGGTGGCTCGTTTAAAGAGTACCGAAAAGGCGATTGCGAGACGCGAGAGACGGAAGCAAGAGGTGGATGCGGAGTTCGAACCGTTCCACCTCTGCTCAAATTTTATTCGAACGGAGCTTAGCTTTTCAATGTCTCTTTTTTTACGTGGAGAAACACAAAGAATTGCTCACAGGCAAATTAAATCACTACTTTCTTGGCAGTCGAGCCCGAAATCACACCGCTTTCTGACGTAATACGCTTCGCCTCGCAGGTGAGGCAATTGTGTCTCTCAGAAAGCTAGTTGCTTGATGGGAAAGGTCCCAGGCGCACGGAATCAGACTGTTTGTTCCGTTTGCGCGCTGCAGGTCATCTCAGGCCGGTCACGGGCTGGTGCACAGAATCATATTCAGAAGCACGTAGGCGTGGTAGCATCGCGACAGGGAACGGACACTCTCATGGACTCATAATCTTTCTTCTGTCAGCACGACTGCGTGATGGGACAGGTAAACACTCACTCGCGGCGGTTCTAGGTGCACACGTTGGACGAGAAGCAGCGGAACGAGTTGACGGGGCCGCCTGTGTTGACGTTCTGCAGCACATCCCCTTATTGAGCCGTTTGGTCCATGAGCCTGAGAAAACGTACCTGGCAGTTGTTGCCCTCGTTCGGGAAGTCGAAGCGTGCGCCGGTGCACCCGCTGTTGGCGAACATCTCCACGCAGTTCGAGCCTCCGCCAGCCTGTAAGCAGAAGCGGGTTGGTGGTTGCTACATGCGCCGCAGAAAACTCACGCGGAACGAGTGGCGTCCGGTGAACGAGATGCAGGCGCCGTTGCACGCGACGTTGTCCCCGGCGGAACCATCGCAGTCGTTGCCACTGAACGCGACGATTGCGCTGGCAGGGACAGCGGCGACGAGGACGGCAAAGAAGAGCTTGGTGAACTGCATGTTTCGATTGAGGGGGGAGACTCTGAGGGTGTGGATACAGAAAGACCCGTTCTCGATGTGCTTTTATACCGCGAGAATGACTTTGACGTCTCGTGCCGCTGGGCCCTGGATCGGCCGTGAATGGCCTTGAGCGCCACGCCGGGGGCGGCGGATATCTTCTCAGCTAGTCAGACGGGACTGTATCAATGAGGCTAAAATCTCAGTATGGTAACGGCCCGATGGTGAAATCAATACCCGATGTTTCCCGACACGCTTAACTAACCATGTTCGCCCATGTTCGCCTCTGCTGGGCGTTAAAGAGTTCCTGAAAACTGGACCTATCATTTATCTGGCATGGAATACTCAGTAGTTTCATATCTATAACCCCCTCTCCTTCAAGTTGTTGCAAAATCCAAGCCGCTCGCGACCACGGCGGCTGCTGCGCCGGTCGATCTCGCGCAATACCCGTCCAACACGTAAGGCACTGTGGCTGTATGGATCTACGGACTGCCTCAGCCTTATTTGTGCTTCAGTAGAATAGAAGCGACCCTCCTTGATCGGTGGAGAAGGCCCGTTGAAGGCCGACAAACACAGTTGCCCATTCCTTGAGCTTGTGGAGTAAGGTTCTCTAGGTGAGAAACGTCAATATACGGCGAGTATTCAGTGTTGCGTAAATACGGCTGTCGTGGGAGCCTCCTGGTGTATCATACTCAGATTAACGACTGTATTGTGCGATTGTGCAGCTCCCATAGCTCGACTGGTCTGGACAGCCTGAGACAAGATTGAGCATGGACGATACTGGTCTATTTGCGGCCTCCGGCGATCCCAGAGAATGCGAGTGAATATCCAAGGCAGCGAAGAGGATACCATCGGGGATTGATCCCCGCAGTGTCCATACTTATCCGGATGCCCGATGCGCAGCCCAGAGCGCGAAGAACTCTGGAGACGGCGAACTCGCTGTCGCCGGGCATCTTCACGGCCTGCCAATCGTGACTAGCTAGTTCACGTGCCTCGGAATCATGGAACCACTCACGGAATCTCACTCAAAGCGGCGATTGTACGGGTGTGTCAAGAAACAAGCCGGCGAAGGGGATTCGCCAGTGTGAGCGCCGTTCCGCACTCTCACCTTCGGTGAAATGCACACCGTCGCTGTCAAGGTTCGCCGGATGTCGGCGTCCACCATGCTCGCGGTCTCCTGAGGGTCATCCATTATGCCAGTGCGACAAGTCCAGGGCGCAAAAGTCCATCCATCCAGAGACCATCGATATACACGAATACGAAGAACGAATACATATCTCACGGCGAACTACCCTCCGCGACTAATGCTGAACTTTGAGGAACGCCGCTTGTGCGTCACCTTCCTGAACCCTTCGGCGTCCGGCTGACCGTGATTCTCAGTGACGGCGGCCTCGCGAAGGCACGGACACGTACCTCCTCCTCTGCAAGCTGTGTAACTGGAGTCGTGGGAGTTGCGGGGGTAGCGAGCTCGTTCTAGGGTCGCGGTCAGCAGGTCAGGGTCATCGCTCTGCGCCGAGTTGCGTACCTCCGCGATGGCTGCAAGAGTCGACACGCGGGATTGAGTGGCCTGGAACTCTGATCAACGAAAGTTCCGACGCGCAATTGCCGGCAAAGGACAGTACCTGTGTACCACGCCTGTTCCCAGCGCGCGGCGGCCGGTGAGTCTGCGGCGCGCGCAAGTGAGCGTTCCCCGCATTGCCCCGCGGCGTAATGCACATACGTTGTATGAATTCTGCACGACCGCCAGCGCAGCAGCGGGAAGCGTCATGAGCGAGCTCATCCGCTCATCGCAAGCGTCCCTCAGCCGCTTGAGCTCCTCGACGCTGACCTGATAGTACACTTCTTTGGAAGCCTTCAGGCGCGTGGGGTGACGGCCGGACTTGAGTTCGATAGGATAGGCAATGGTGTAGCTGTTCTGCTCGGTCCATTGAGGTTCGATCTGGATGCGCGGGGACGTAGGCAGCGGATGCGGCAGCGTGACGGTGCCGAGAGCGACGGCGAGCAGCTGGCTGCACCGGTCGAGCTCAGCGATGGGGACGTTGTCGAAGTGCGTGATGAGCGTGATTTGCGGCGGCTGACCGTAGCCTCTGCTCTGCTGGGTGACGATGAAGGGGCGATATCTGCCGCGGTTCTCCCCGAGCCCCACAATATCGCGATGGAGACGCGAACCGGGCCGGATGTTGGACGCGACAGAGCTGAGCGCGGTGACGACGGGGTGTTTGACGGAATTGTGAGCGCGCCCGACCATGCCGTCCTTGAGCTCGTGCCATCTGAGAACCCGGTTGCCGGAGCCGTCTGTTACCACCGAAGCCTGAGAGAGTGTGTCGCTGGCTGGCATTTCGCAGAGAGGGAGGTGAAAGTAGGGTGAGACACCATTCCTCGCGGTCGACGCCGATTTTACGACGCGCTTTGGCCATGGCCCATCCAGGGAGATATGACCGTTGTCTCGTCCTTGTCGGAGCTCTAAACCGTGTCTTGTCTGAAGCTCGGCTCAAACCTTGACCACGCCACCCGCTCTTCCACATCTGCCACAATGAGCGTTACTGAAGCACCGACCTTTCGCGATCCCTACCTCCCCCGCGGCACATTGGTCGTATTCTCATTCGACCCTGTGGCCTATGCAACGCGCCTTAAGGATGAAACAGCGCTTGAAAACGCGGGCAAGATCCCGAGAAAGAAGTACCTGGGGTTGATAGAGGGGGTAAGCTCGACGCACAGCATGGGTATGACGGATTTCTGACGCACGGACAGCTCGGCCCGCTGGACCTCCCAGAGATGAGGATGAACTTCAATATACTCGTCGCCGGACACACGCCGCCACAGGAGGGCGAAGACGACATGTACCGCACATCCCCGACGCAATGCATCCCAATCGCGCCTGCTACCTCGCACCCAGAGCAGCGGGTGCCGCTCGTGCCGTCCAACCCGCTGCCGTGGCCCGAGGGCTGCCACCTGCACACACTGCAGACGATCACCGCGTTCGTGTCGCGCATCCACCACGCCGACCCGGGAAACGGGACGGTACTCATGGAGGAGGATATCTCCCGTGTTCGCCACTTCTCGACCATGGACCAGTACAACACCCCGCGTACGGCTGGGCGGCAAGACGCAGAGGACGAGGACGAGCATCAGGAGATGTATGAGAGCGAGGGGTCGTATGGTTCGTCTGAAGGTGCGTCCGACCTGAATTTCGCCATGCCTTTCCGCGGACAGTCGCTGACGGGCAAGAAGGCGATGAGTCGGTGTCGTCCAGCATGTACGACCCCTTCGAGAAGCCAATGAAAGTGTACGTCGAGGTCTGGGAAGACCTCAGCGTCGCGAAAACGCTCGCAGAGCCCAAGACCGTCGGCGCGGCTATTGACGAGATCGTTGCGTACGTCCAGTCCCGATGCCGCCTGCCAGCCGCGAGACTAAACGTCGGTCAGGATCGGCGCGGAATGGGAGAAACGCAAGAATTACGAATATCACGCGAAGGCTCCAGAGACATCGCAATGGGCGGAGGGGGTAATGCAGGCCGGGGACGACGAGTGAGTTGACGCATGCGGCGTCGAGACTGGGCCCCGCTGACGACAACGCAGCCCCAACAGCGCTCTCGCCGAGGACACCTTGCCTGCAGCCCGTGAGGATGAGCTGAAGCCCGAAGACGCTATCGACGAGCGGATTGAAAGAGGTGCGTGGTCGTTGCCCGTCGCTCAGAAGCCGTGAAACTTACGACAGTCATAGCACGTCAGGGTGAAGTCGCCACGAAGGAGCTTGAGTCGGCGAAGGAGGCGGCGAAGGCGGTGCCTACTTCCACCCCAGAGCCCGCAGTGGCCGACAGCCCTGTCGCCAGTTCGGTTCTTGGCTGCGCTTCGACAAACAGGACAGCCGGAGACGACGAGTCGATGCGCCGTCGCGGGCCGCTTCAGTTTGCCACGGCAAAGGCCCGCCACCTGAAGGAGTGGCTCAGGCAGACGTTGCGCATGTGAGTCAGGATGGTATGCATAGGATACCGATAGTATGGGATCGGAATGGATGGATTTAACTGGGTCTTCGTCTACCAGCCAGCGTGCAAGGAAATTTCCAAGAGCTTGAACCGTTCAAGGAGCCAGTGTGCCAAAGGGTAGTTTGTTCTAAATCCGTGACGCCGATTACCGCAGTGACTAGGCAGCGGCCGGGTAATACTTGCGAGTCGAAAGGAGGAGGGAAAGATGCCAGGTAAAAACCGGAAGCTTCCGACGGCCACGTTTTCATCCTGAACCACCATCATCTGGGTACCCGAACCCACGCTACTCGCTCGCTGAGTCATGGATCGTCTTTCCCCCACGAAAGTGGCTTCGGAGGCTTTTCGTGTGCCCATTGCCCTGCATATTAGGATGGTGGAACTGCCTCACTTTGACACGGTTCTGCCGCTTCTGCTCGCCGCTGCGCGCGACGTGGACTCGGTTTCTCTCGTATCAGCTCCCTATCAGCTAGTTCCTGCTATTGACGCGCGTTTTGTGTCGTCGTGGCCGAACATGACTCGTTTGCAGCTCGATCAATTTGCACTGCTCCCAGGCGAAGCGGTCGACTCTGATTGCACCACGGCGCTCAAAAGCGTGACCACACTCCATTGTCACGAGGACATGACACTTGGCCCAGTCACCGGTGTCGTTCGCATTCTGAAATCCATGCCGAACCTGCTATATCTGAGGATATCCCAGGTCCCTGGCAACCAGCACGACACCGTCTCCCGCACATTGCCACCATGCCACCTTCGGGAATATGCCTACAATTCCTCGACGAATCCCTCTGCTTCCTGGCACTATCCGCTGTTGAATTCCTTTCGGACGTTAAGGAAGCTGTCCCTGACGTTTGTGCACGCCCCTCCCCTCGCGTCCGTCCTCGCCACTGCCGAGATCATCGGATCATCCGTTGAGGTTCTCTCCCTGCACCTAGCAGCCCAGTCTCCCGAGGTCGCAGGGGTCATCATCCCCAGATGCACGCGACTGCGCTCCCTTATCATTGGGTACACCTCGATGACTTGCGATGTCGCGCGGTTGGTCGACACGATCGCCTATGCGCCCTGCGTCCCGCTGCACCGACTTTTCATCACGACCGCGCCTATTCTCACTCGCCTTGCGGGCCACATTCTCGAGGCAGGCGCGCCGCCGTCGCTACGCCAGCTCCGCCAGCTCGTTTGCGACCCGATGGTCATGTTTTCTCTTTCCGGCCGCTATCGCATGACCGGCGCGTACAAAACCGCGGTTCTTCGCGTGGCTCTGCGGCGTAGGATACGTTACCTTGTACAGCCTGTCAGTTCGATAGACTGGTAGGACCGGAAATGGTGCTACTCCCCATCGTCTGACATTGACCTAATCGAGGATATATTTGCCGCGCTGGGAATGGAGTCTACCGATGCCGCAAGTGGAGCATCTGTACTGAGAAGCCTCAGTTGACTGCGCTCTGCAGGGCTGGACCACAGTCCCGTGCAGGGTGGCATTGCTCGCACCAATCGCCTTACGCGACGATACCGTCAGGAGGCCGGGAGGTCTAGCGCGCTGCGCTTCTAGCGCGTCCCTCATGTCCCTATGCCCGCACACCTGAGCTGGGAATATTCTCTACAGCCACAGGCTCGTTCAGTCACTTCTGCCAGAAGGCGACCGCTATGTGCAGCACGGACAGTCAACTTGCTTGCTTATGCATGCAGGTAAGGGAGGACGCAGGCTGGCGGTGAGGCTTATAGCAAGCGCACTCGGCCCGCTATCAGAAGCAGGCCTGACTGCAAGCACTGACGTTAGTACCTCGAGGCGCGCCGGGCCGCTGAGGCAGATCTGCGGCCGCCGTGGGCTATATAAGCAGCCTGCCTCTCCGTCCCCATTTCTCATCAAGATGTAAGCCACTGGCATGTCTCGTCTCATCTGAGCTCGAGTCTTCTCCTTCTCACCACGCCCTCTTTCTCTTTAAATCGCGTCTGCGCTCCCGCCGCCATCAAAGCGACAGCGCCGTTCCGCTCTCTTGTTCGTCCGAGGTCGCCTGCAAAGGCCGCACTCGTACAGGTATGTCTCTCCAACTGATGGGACGGCCGAAGGGCGTCTTACTGACCTGTCGCTGCTTGCAGGAGCTCGAGGGGTCGGGAGCACGGAGTTGTCGTTCGGGTGGGGCTCGTATTCTGCTTGTCCTGCATGAAACATGTCCCCACGCACACGCACCAAAACCAATTAAAATTTGACTTCTGTTTATGCCGTCTGTCCTACTCTAAGCAGCCTGTCTTTGCGAGGGGAACGTGGGTCATAGTGTGAGAAACGGCGTGAGAACCCCGGGAGCTATAATTGAATCTACTTGGTAGTGCGTTCGCTGGATGAGTCTATGCAGAGAGGAGTCCACGGACAAGGGAGAAGGGATGGTTGGTGCGCGAACGAGCCGAAAAACTTCCGGTCGCTCGTTCCGCTCAGACTATAACATCCGCAAAGCAAGCGAGCCGGCGAACCGCTGACCTCTGGTGCAGCACGACGAACATATTGTGTCTGCGTGCTTCACATGTCGCAACTGTCGCGATCTGCTTGCGCGCGCCTGCCAGTAGCCGTGCATATCGCAGCGAACGAATTGGCTGCGGTCGACACGATCCGGCTGCACTTGCAGCACATTGCGCACGACGTTGTTTTCGTTACGCTCTCTAGGGCGGGTCAGATAACCGCTTCGGATACCGTCGTCGAGCGTGTTCTGTCCTCGTGGTCGTGCATGTCGCGACTGCACCTCGCTGGGTTGCGACGACCTTCGACCGAGGACGGGCTGGTTCTTGAGCATCTGACCGTACTTCACTACCGCCACGAACTCATGTTTTCTGACTCGCATGACCTTTTCCGTCTCCTGCACTCAATGCCGAATCTGCAGGAGCTGAAGCTGGTATCGGTGGTCGGCGAGCTCCAGGACACCGCCGCCCCGCCACCATGCCGTTTGCGGAGCTATTCCTACCACACCAAGCTCCCTCCGTCTTCGCAATGGTACTACCCCTTGCTCAACTCGCGCGGGTCGCTCAGGGAACTGTCAATCCTCCTTAGCCTCGCGCCGTCCGCCGAGTCGCTCCTCGCAGCAACGGAAATCGTCGGACCATCCCTCGAGGTTCTGTACCTGAAGGGCACCACGGGCTTCATCTCCGCGGCCGAAGCGCTTGTGCCCCGCTGCGTCCGTCTGCGCGAGCTGACGCTATGCGTGCTGGTCCTGGACGCGAACGTCGACCGCGCCGTCGCCCTGCTCGTCACGGGGCTCCGCGCGCCGCTGCGGCGGCTGACCATCACCATGCCGCCCGGCCTCGTCGCGCAGCTCGGGCAGATCTTTGAGGAAGCCGTCCCCGCGTCCCTGTGCGCGCTCCGCGAGCTGCGGCCGCTGCCCTCGGTGGATCGCGATATCTTCGTCTCGGACGTCGTCGCGCTCGCGCGCGCGTGCGCCCGGCGCAGAATCCGCTTCGACTCCCGGAATTTGTTCGCTCGCTGACGAGACACCGACCCTTTTGCGCGTGCTTTATTATACCACGGTCAAGGGGTGTCGCTGGAAATTTGCGCGATGAGACGAGGGGGACGATACAGACTAGCCGCGCACTGCCTGACGACTTGTCTCGCCAGAACCCCCTGGTTTGCATGGCAGGCATGGATTCAACCTCTCCATAACAGCACTTCGCGCACATGTGGTGCGACAAGTCCCGCGCGCAGCTTTTCCATCCAAATTCATCCATCCATAGACCGTCGATATACACGAATGCAATGCACGAAATCCACAAATCACTCCGCTCCGATCCACCCACCTCGATCATTCCCAAAATTCGAGGAACGTCTCTTCTTCGTCACCTAGCTCCAACTCCCTGCCCTCCTGAGAGAATGGTTATCAGCGGTGGAAACGTTAAAACGGCCAGAATACAGCGCCACGTACCTCAGCCGTCGCAGTTGGTGCAAGCGGGGTAGTGGGGGTCGCGGGGGTAGCTGGCTCGTTGTGGAGACGCGGTTAGGAACGGCAGGTTCGGCCTTGCAGGGCCTTGAGGAGTCGGGTATGGAGTTGTCGACAGGGAGATGCGTGTTTTCTGCGAGTATCTGCATGATACATGTCACCGAGCGTTTCATGCACGAGAATCCAGTCAATGTTCCCATTTTACTTGCATTCTGTCAGGAAACAGACTCAGGGAATTCCCAAGTCTGTTGTCTGTTGAGGCGGTTCCGCTTGGTTCCGCAGAACTTCGGAGCGGACCGTTCCGCTCCTAACACAAAACGCGCCAGCCAGCAGTCAGACGGCCCATTTTCTGTCCTGACTTGCTGGGAAAGCACCAGGCGCGACTCGTGTCCCCGCACTCCAGATGTGGATACCCAGGCAACACCCCAGAGCTCCCATACCCGTTGTCGCGGGCTTCGCGGCGAGTCGGACAACCGAATGGCCTGACCTGGACGCATTTTGGTCGCCCCTGCGACCTCTTGCATGCGACATGAACGACATCTCCTTCACTGATTTCGGAGGTCGTCAAACGCTTCCTTTCGTGGAGCGTGTTTTGTCTTCCTTTCCTCGCGTTACCCGCGTGCGGCTCTCGTCCCCTCGACTCGCAGGCTCAAGCATAGATGCACCAGGATTCGAAAATGTCGTTGCGCTCCGTTACTGCATGCACCCCACTGATACGCCGAGTGACTCGTCTGGCTTGTTCCGAATCTTGCACTCCATGCCAAACCTGCAGGACCTCACTATGATACAGGTGGCCGCCGAGCTCCAAGCCAGCTTCTCTCTGCCGCCATTTAGCCTGCGCAGTTACACGTACCACAACCCGTTTGTTACGGGTCCGCACTGGCACCTCCCCATTCTCAATTCGTCCGGGACGCTGAGACGGCTCTCGCTGGTCTTCACCACCGCCCCGCCCGCCGACTCGCTCCTCGCTGCCGCACAAATCATCGGGCCCACCCTCGAATCGCTCTTATTACATGCAAACGGGCATGTCGTCGCCATTGCCGAGGTCCTCTTCCCCCGACTTATGCGGCTGCGCGACCTGACGATCTGGTCGGTGGTGACGAGCGAGGAGGCCCTGAAGCTCATGCACATGCTCGGTTCTGGCGCGCCGTTGCGCAGACTGTCCATCACGATGTCGCTTGCCCTAGTCGATATGCTGCGTTGCGCTCTCGAAACTGCCATCCCTCGAGTCCTACGTGCCCTCCGCGAACTCTGCCCTCGTGCCCTATACCCCGATGTTGCCGACTCGGACCAATTATCCATGCTCTTACGCGTCTGTGCCCGGAGGAAAGTTCGATTCGACACCAGCCGTTTACCCGTCGACTAATAGGTCTGAACATGGCTGTCCCGTGTAATTAGAGGTCAAAGATAACAGCCAACTTGCAGTACTGAGGCTGGAGTATGCGCGAACGAACCGGCTTCGCGTGCAGGTCAACTAAGTACTTCATGAATCTTCTGGTATCACGGTCGACGTCTATTGCAATTACCCGGGTCGATCTCTATGTAGTCTATGGTATGATGGAGACATTCACGCAGAGCCCCTGCATTGCCGCTAGTGCACGATGATATTATGCACGGCCCGGTCGTCGGGCGACGCGCATTTATGCAGCGTGATGGACAGCTTGCCGTCCTTGAGCGAGGCATCCGCGTCGGGCTGTCGAGATAGCATGAGTACAGCGCCGATCTGACCGCTCGCGGAGATGCTCACCGAGACGGCACAGGGCAGCTCGATGCGGCGTGGCGGCGCGCTGAACGCCTCGATCACGATGTTGGACGAATGCAACTGCACATGCACGTTGCCCGCGTCGTGCTTCTCAGCGTCGGGGAGGGGGACGGTGACGAGCAGGTCCTCGCTGTGCGGCACCTCCTCGACGAGGGGTGTGCTGAGAGTCGGTCAGTGTGGCGTCCAGCACTACGAGCGGTGCGCAATGGGCAGCGTACCCAAGGTGCGCTTTGCGCTTGAACATCTTGCGGATGGAGAAGAGCCCTTTGCTCGACGGCGAGCGGAACTCCGCGAACTCGTCGCGGCCACCGGGTTGCGACGCGGGGCGGAACTCGCGGAACGCGTCCTGGGCCTCGTACAGGTTCACGCGGAACTCGGGGAACGCGTCGAGCGACGAGCCGCTCGACGAGGGCGACGACGACGACGGGCGGAACTCGCTGAATGCGTCCTGCGGCGGAGACTGGCGCTGAGGGCGGAACTCTGCGAACGCGTCCGCGCCGCGCTGAGACGACGAGGAGGGGGCACGGAATTCGGAGAAGGGGTCCATGAGTGCGGGAAAGGTGGGTTGGGTGCTTGTTGAGGCTGGCACTGGATACGAGATTAGGGCCGGGCTTTTATAGCCAGCCGCCCTCGGACGCTTATCCGAACGGGGAGGCGCGACCTTCCGCGGCTCGGAGGCGCGCTGTTACATGATAACCCGACGGAAATTTCGCAGTTTGGCCCCTCCGCGGGTATCCGGGGCGCCCTCGACGTCATATGGCAATAGCTAAGACCGTCTTGGAGCGCGCTGGGTGCCTTTGAGGTGCACGCAGGGCTGGCGGCGGAGAGAAAGGAAAGAAAGTTCATCCCGTCGGCCGGTCGCGCCACGCGCAGCGGCGTGCGGTCCCGGTCCGCCACGTGCTCTCGGGAAGAATCGGGAGGCGCTTCTTGCCTGCCGCTGGCTGGCCACCTTCATTATGACGAGCAATGGTTTCATTGGGCGCCTGATTGAACCCCGAAACGCCTCATGAGAACCGCCATCGACCAGCACTGCTCCTGGCTGTCTATCGACCAATGAAGAGCAATGCCAACCTTCAGCTGAATGTCGTCGTGACTGCGTGAATTCGACTCTGTAATTCTGCCGACGTCGCCAAGAGACTGCGTGAATGATTGGAATGAGGCGAGGCCCCCATTGGCAGAGGCTGCGGTAGAACAACCAGGTTGCACGCCAGGCTACTCGGACACTTCGTTGACCGAGACACCAGCTGATACTTAGTGCAGACGAATGTGCATATGAAACTGTAGCGGGAGGACGATGGATACTTACACGTGGACATGAACTAGACAACAAGCAAGAGGCAGCAAAGCAAGAATCAACTTCACAGCGACGACAGCAACTTGAGCGTGGACATTACCGGCGCACGCATGCGAAGCGCTGCATGAGCCGGCCTGCGGGCGGCGGGGCCGGCGGCGCGAGGATCTGCTCGTCCTCGGAGTCGATGGCCTCGTCCGCCTCAAACTCGACGTCGCGCTCGGACACCTGGCCGGTCAACAGGTCCTCGGCGCTGGACGACGCCTGCACGAGCACCTCCGCTTTCGCCGTCGCGGGAGTGGGGAATCCAAACGCGGGCCGCCGCGCAGGCGGCGTGACGGCGTGTAGCGCGAAGCGCGCGCGCCAGCCCTTGCCGACGGCCGCGCGCGCGCGCCGTGCTGCCGCGTCGTCGTCGCTGAGCATGTCCGCGCCGTCGTCGTCGTTGGGCTGCGCGACATCGACGCGCGGGATCTGGCTTTGGCTCTGCTCCGGCGTGACCGCTTCGTCCTCGTCCGCGCTCGAGTCGTCCTCTCCCACGGCACGGCCAGTGAACACGTCCTCCAGGTCGACGCGGTGCACTGTCCGCCCGCGCGCCTTGTCGGCTGACACAGGTCGCCGCGGCGCCGGCGGCGACGAGAGCGCGTCGACGCTGCTCGCGCGGACGGGCGAGCTGAGCTCGTCGGCCGAGTCGTGCGCCGCGGGCGACATGTAGCCGTCTTCCTGCTCGACCGGGTCGAGGACCATGCTCTCCTCGTGCGCGCTCGTGCGCCGCCGTTTCCGCGGCGTGACGGTCGCCGCGAAAAGCGAGCTCGTCGCTGTTGGTTCAGGCCCGGAGTCGCTCGGCGGCGACGGCGGCGCGGTGGGCGGCGTCCGCGCTGCCGTCTCCTCGTTCATGATGTCCACGAGCGTGCGCTTGCCGCTCCGCCGCGGGTTCACCGTCGGACGTTTGACATTGCTGTCGTTCTCGCCGGCGTTGGTGCTGACGACATGTTTCTTCGCAGCTGGAGTTGGCGTGGACGTCGTCGACTTTGCTGCGGGAGCGGTCAGTGTCGAGCCTCGGGGAATCAGACGAGAATGCTGACCAAGGAACTTGTCCAAAGGCCCGCCGCGGGTGGCTGTCTTCTTCTGCGAGGCTGGACCCGCGCTGGCAGGGGTACGAGCGGTCTTTGGCGTGGCGTCGGTGTCTTTGAGCGGCTGCGTCTTCGGGTCGAAGGACGGGTTGATGTCGACCATAGGTCCAAGGCTAATCGGGCACGCGAGGCCTTGCGCAATGCGGCGCGCCAGGTCTGGCTCGATATCCCTGCATTTGGCTCAGCGTGAGGCCGTCGCGGGGATACAGCCACGTACGTGCCCACGAAGGCGTGTTTCGCCTCGTCCCACTCGCCGTCCGGCGGAGGCGTAAAATGTACTAGCCGCTCGGTGGTCGGGTCGTACACGCGCTGGTGCAGGAACGCGAGCTCGGCGATGCGGAAGTTGTCGAGGTAGTCGCGCGGGACGCGGCACTTGCCCTCGAACCGGACGACCTGCACGACCTTCTCCACCGTGCGGTATTTGCGCAGCAGCTTGTGCGCCGTCTTGAGCCCCATGCCGGGGATGCTGTCGAGGTAGTCGCACCCCGCGAGCATGGCCATCCAGCGGAACTGGTCGTCGCCCCACCCGACGAGCGTGTTGGGGTGCAGGGCCTGAGACCCAAAATCGGATCTGCACACGGACACGCATGCACCGGACGGGTCGAGCTTGAAGAGCGCCTGGCGCGCTCCGAAGACGAGGAGGTCGCTGTCCTCGGTCAGGATAGCGTCGATGAGGCCCTGGCGCTCAAGGTACGCGAGTTGGGCGTCTGCCTCGTACGGTGCAACGATGAAAGGCACGTTCGCCGCGCGTAATGCCTATTGATTTCGGGATTAGCATCGTAGGGGTCCAGTAAGAACATAGCGCCACACCTTTATGAGTTGATACGCCATTTGCGGGGTCACGTCGACACATTTGACATATAGGTCACGTGCTTGCGAGTGTTGACCTTGTGCGGCCAATGAGTTGGCCATTGAGAGGTTGGCTTCCCGCTGCCTAGTACGCGGTCAGAGCCTCCTAGGACACCAGCTGGTACACGCACTGTTTGCGTTTCTCTTCCGTGCCGAGCTTCGCGGGTAATGGGCCGCCGTCGAACACGACATAGGGCATCACGTGATGGTGCTGCATGAGCCTGACGCGCTGCATGGCCCATTCCACGTATCTGGCTGGCTGTGAGCGCGCGCTTGCCGCGACACGCGACCGTGTACGCACTTGGACGTCGGCTTCCCGGTCACGAGCTCGGTGGCACACGCATACGCGCCACGATGGAGCCAGACGTAGCCATCGACGCCGACGGTCTTGCCAGCGAACTCGCGGAGGTGCGTGTGCTGCTGGATGCCGGACAGAAAGGGCAGCAGGCCTTGAATGCCCATCGTCTACGGAATAACGCGCGGTAGCGTGGCTTATCCAAGATTCTGCGCTCGGCGTGCCACCCGTCGCGTCGAGCCCGTGCCTACTGATGGGTGGAGGGGAAGAGCGGAATTTGAAACCGCGAACACGGATGCTAATCGGACAACGCGCCGGCACTGCCACGCGGCGCCTCCTCTGTCAGTCACGCGCCAATTAGAGCGTCTGTACGATATATCCAGCCAATAAATACTCGTAGGAATACACTAAGGGGGTATTACAGTGTCATGCGTGTACCTGGATAATTGGGGATGTGGTCTCCATATGTGCTCCCTCAACCGTCTTGCCATCTGAGTCCCCATCAGCACCTGGCAGGAGAGACGGTGCCTTGGTTGAGATGTACAGCGGACTAGCGGGTCCCACTGCGGAAGAAATGGGCGAATCTGGATCCGCGCCCTGGGAGGCGGTGGAGCAATCGTGAACGCTGCCGGTGTCTTTGCTTGCGCTGCTGACTTGGGAAAGCGCACCATCCTCATCGTGTCCAGAGGTGACGTCTTCACCAATCTGCGTGATTGTCCCACCACTCTCATGAGGATGTTCGTTGTCTGGGAGGTGGTCGCTAAGCTCTAACGGCAGGGCCTGGTCGGTGGCCTCCTCTTGCGGTTCGCCCGTCTCTGACGGGGGCAGCGAGATGTTAGCCGGGTCGACTGGCGGGTAGAACACAGGCATAGGCGGTGGCAGCATATCGGCGGGATACACGTAGTCGCGCGAGACGCTGCGGTCGGCGAGCGGGACGTTCGGCATGCGGTCCCAGATGCGGATCGTGCCGTCGTCCGCGCCGGACACGACGCGCGCGCCGTCCGGCGCGAACGCGACGCAGCGCACGTCGGAGACGTGCCCCTCGAGCGGCACGCCGACGGGCTTGCCGCTGTCCGCGCTCCACACGCGCACGGACCCGTCGCCGGACGCCGACGCGACGTGCCGGCCCTTCGGCGAGAACGCGACGGCCCACACGTTGCTCGTGTGCCCCGTCAGCACGTGCGCGGCCTCGCGCGCGTCGACGCGCCAGATGCGCACGGAGCCGTCGTCCGAGCCCGAGACGAGCCGCTTGTCGTCCGGCGAGAACATCACGGAGCGCACCCACTGGTTGTGGCCCAGCAGCATGCCCGAGAGCGTCCGCGTCTCCACGTCCCATAGGTAGATCGTGCAGTTGGAGTCGCCCGCCGCGAGGGACCGGCCGTCGTTGGAGAAGGCCACAGTGAACACCGTGGTCGGTGGGCTGCCGAAGGTGAGATTGTCTCCAAGTCGTTCGCCCGTCGCCGCGTTCCATATGATAATCCCGTCACTGGACCCAGATGCGATATACCGGCCATCCGGAGAGTAAGCAGCGCAGTAGACGCGATCGACATGGCCGACGAGCAGGAGGAGACACTGGCCCGAGTCCAGGTCCCAGACCTTCAGCGCCGATGCTGCATGGTACGGCGTCATCACGGCGCGTCTGCCATCTGGCGAAACTGCAATGGAATCGACGTCGAACTCGGAGCCCTCAATAGGGAGTCTGATCTGCTCTCCAGTAGCCGTGTCCCATACACGGATACTGTCGTCCCATGCGCCTGATACGATCCGGGCTCCACCGTACGTACAGGCGATTGTGCGGATTGGTGCAGTATGCGCTCGCAAAGGCCGAGGAAATGTCCCTACACATAGGTGAGAGGAAGGAACGAATCCGCCAATGAAGTGCGCACAAGTGTCTTCTACCATGGAGAGCTCGAGCGCCGCGTGCAGGGGGCGAGAGTTGCGCAATACATCAAATGAATATTCAAGGCCGTAGAGAAGGAGCTGGATCGTCGACGCAACGCTCAGCGCGCGGGGCTCCTCGATCTTGTCCTTGCAGATACTAAGCATAGTTGCCAGTGGTCCGGAGATGTCGTCGTTAAGGTCGCGTAGTTGTTGTTGTCCCAGAGCTGCGACACGAGCATTAAAGGGAGTCGGGAAGGCAGCCTGTACGGGCGTACCTCCGTTACTGAGAAGCTGCAGCTTTATACGATCCCTCTCGGAGAGGATGTCTCTGTTCTCGATGTACTGGTCCAAACTCTTCAAGAAGTCTTCTGCGCCTAGATACGGGTCGTCCTCGACCTCAAGTCCCGCCTCGCAGAGCAGCTTCTTCGTCCTATCAGAGACCGCGTCGTATACAAGCTGACCAGATTGGAAAGGTCGTTTGGCCCAGAGATGAGGCCTAGAAATACAGTCAGACCATCGTCCAATGTCGTAGACAGAGCGAGGGCGGACCGGTAAGTAGTCCCGGAGACGCTATCGTACGTCAGCCTCTTGACCGGCAGCAGTTCGATCAACTTCCAGAACGGCGTGAGCGAGTTTGTCCTGCGGAGCTCCGTATCCCAACGGCGGGGCTCCTTGGAAATCTTCAAGCCGGCCAACCGAGCCTCGAAGGACATCCACCGCAGCGCAGGTCCGAATTTCCGCATATTCTCGTTCGGGCTCGCGCCGCCACCGCTGCGTTTGCAACGCTGTCAACGCGGGCCTGATTGCAGGCGGGCAGTATCGTGATACGCACATGTCGGAGTGGGAGCCGGGGAACCAGACCTCCTTCGTGTGCGGAGGCGGGGCGTCGATGTCCGGTTTTTGGGTGATCTGAGACGCGGACATTCCGCGCGGAGGTTGCCCTGGACGCTCGGGCTCAGCGTCGGCGGTTGCATGATCCCCTTCCGATGTTGACGCCGTGGGCTTCGTGTAGAGAAGCCCGGCGGCGGTGCTGGCAAGGGCGGAGAGGACGGGTACCACGGGTGAGAGTGCGTCGAATGGACCACTGTCGTCCTCCGCGATAGAATCGAGAACGCTGCGCGTGGCGGCGTCAGCGTCGTCCCGCATCTTGGGACTTCTGCATAGTGCGTACCGTACCACCCTATCGCGAAGGTTGGCTGGTCCAAGTCCACCGTTGACGAACTCAGGAAGAAACTTGACGCGGCGCTCATGCAGCGCAAGGGCGTGTCGGAAGTAACACACGTGCGACATCCCATCCGTAGTGCCGGGCAGCGTCTTGTCTCGCACCAGGCCGACCGAGGATACGGTATCCCTGCCCGCTTCCTATCAGATTCCCCTCCACGATTCGCACAGAAAGGCCACGAACCACGCGCCGACGAAGTGCACCTTGACGTCCCGCGCGAACGCCTTCTTAAACCGCTTCTGCGTCGTCGGGATGCCCTGCTCCGACTCGTCGTCGGACAGCCACTCGGAGCTGGATTCCGACCCCTCGGACTGCGCATCCGCCTCGCGCGCGGGATCGTCGGCCTCGCTCGTGGGGTTGCTCGGCGCGTCCGGGTCGACGAGCGCCGTGCTCGTCTTCTGCACCGTGTCCCAGGCGTTCCATATCCGATTGAGAAAGGCGAGAATGGGGAGGAGTAATAAGGATAGCATGTTCAATAACTGAGAGGCGTCTTCTGGCGGCGGGGCGTCCTCATCCATATTCGAGACCGCGTAAAGTTCGTAAGCGCTGGAGGGTCGGTGAGGGCTGACATAAAGTACGAGGCGGGGAGGCATACAAAGGTATTTGATCGGCGTTTCCTTTGTGGATGAGTCCCACCTGCGCGGTCGAGCACTCAGCAACGAGAGAGCCACCGCGGGAAATCGTACCCTGTGAATCATGGCCGATAGAGCGCGCACTTGATAGGCGCCCCTGGAGAAGCCTGGCAGTGGGAGCAATCAGCCATGCACACAGAGGGAGCATTCACAGCGTATCTCACCGAAGAGGAATATCCGATCGCCCTCGACGTAGTTGTCTGCGAGCCACGCGTAGGCACTGAGGATGATCTTGTCAAACCGCCTGGAACCATCATGCCACGGAAAGGAGTGTCAGCTGCGCTAACCAGTAACAGCAAATACGCACAGCGCGAACGCCAGGTCCAGCTTGTTGGCCAGGACCTGTTTGTAGTAGCTGAACGAGCGCCAGGACGGCCGCGCGTACGTCCCGATGCCGCTGTTGTAGAACGTGACCTGCTTCGCGTTGTCCTTGAGCAGCCGGCTGTACAGCTCGACGACGTTCGTATTCTGTGTCGTAACGCATCGTCATCTCCCGCTCCCATCTTCACTCGGAAACTAGAAGCCGTCTAGACAACGCACCTTCTTGCTGAACTGGTTGGACGTGCCGTCGATGCACACGACGAGGTTGCGCCCGCCGCTCTTGCACGTCGGACAGCGCGACGCGTCCTTGGCCGCCGCGGGCGCCGCCGCGCCGCGCTTCGCCTTGCTGCGCGGCGCGTCGACTGCTGTGCGCGGCTCGGGCGATGGCGCGCGGGGCAGCGGTGGCGGCGGGACCCAGTCCACTGGAGCCAGCGGCGGCGGGCTCCAGCCCGCCGAGTGCGGGGGCGAGGGCGGCCCGGGCGGCCACGGCTCGCCCGGCACCGGGGGCGGCAGCAGCGGGAGCGGCCCTGGGCCGGGCCATACGAAATGGATGACCGGCTCGCCGGGCGCGCTGGGATCTGGCGGCGGGGAGAGTGGCTGCTGCGCGGTGTCCGGGTCCTGCTGTAAGATGGGCTCCAATTCGGCGAGCGGGGACGGCGGCCGCGGCTCTGAGTCGGGGTGTACAGCTGGCTCGGGCGTCGTGGGCGCGGGCGACTCGAACGGCGCGGGCGCGGGCGCGTCCGAGTCGGACGGCGGGCCGTCCGTGGCCGTCGGCGAATCTGGCGCCGGGATCATCGCGGGATCAGACGCCGATCCCGATGCAGCGTCCATTGACACCGGGGACGAAGACGGGCTCGCAGGACTTGTGGGGGCAGGCTCCATCGCGCGACGAGGACAACGTTGCGCTTGGAAATCCGCGACCCCGGGCTGCGCGAGCGCTCTGTGGCCGCATCACCAAACACTCTGGCATGCTGGGCCTGTTAAAGTACAGTCATGAACCCCACTTCTCGGTAGTGGCCGGTGTATGGGGGACTTGCACCTACATCTCCTCTCTCAGATTTCAAGCTAAAATTGCAGAAACAGCTGCATTTGAATGCGATAAGGGAGTGCTATTAAGGCTCTGCTTGGCGAAATAAAATATCACATATACATATGGAACCGGTCCACAAATTGAAATTTGCTTCCGAAACGGAACGGAAGCATTTATTGATCCGTTAAATGGTCTCCAAGGGGTTTTCATGGGCGCTGAGCACGATGGAGATGTTTACGGGACGTCAGGACGGGCGGGTGGCGAGGAAATGGTGGGATTATACTTACACTCGGTTAATCCCGGTCGGGCTCTGCCACCAGTCAGGTTCCGCATAAAGCCGACTCGACCGCTCACAGCGATCAACCTCCCTCCACATTGACATACTATCGTAAATACTGTCCAAAGGGTGCTTGTATACTGTTGCCTGATGAGGAGTAAAATGTGTTCGGAGTCGGACCTTTTTCCGAAAAAGGTATAAATCGGGAAAGTGCATTTTTGAGTGTTTCAGGTCGAATGGCGGGACCTTGAATTCTTGGGGAAATTGAAAAATGGACCCTGATTACGTAAGCATATATATTTTTACTCCCTTGACTAGGGCTACATGGTGGTATAGGTCTTGTTGGGGTGGGATACCTGGTTAAGCCATCGGAAGCAAAAGCGGCACTACCGAGAAGTGGGGTTCGTGACTGTACGGTGTCGGCGAAGCGTCGCCGGGTTCTTGCACTGCCAGATTCCGGTGCGCGAACCAGATAAGGAATCCCGGGATGAGAACCGTTGCGACTCGGACTCGGACTCTGAGCCTGAGGCAGATGCCCCTGTCATCATGAGTCCTAGTTCAGTTGAGCGGAATCCGTATCACTGACTGAGCACCATGGTCATCACTGTCAGTACTTGGCTCCAGCCAGCTGGGGCGTGAGAATCTTGGCAGATGACACCATCATTATAAAAATGCCCGCCCCGCCTCCGCGGGGATGTATGCAAACAAACCTGCCCCGCAGAGAGGAGAGATTGCTGGGAGGATCAGGATGTCTCATCACCACGAATCCCGAATCGCTGCAAGTCCACTCACTGGAGATCAGATTAGATGGGCAGGCACTGCACACGGTTCGTTCGGGCAGCCCAGCGAGCCGCCCATTCGTCCTTCACGCCTGGCATGTCTATATTTCGTGAGTCTTGACTCTTGAACGCGCGTTCCCAGCGACATAAAAAAAGTCAGGGACGGACTGCGGAGAGGAGGCGCACACCCAAAGATAGACCACGAGCGGCGCTAGATAAGTACTGAGCCCCGAGCTCAACTCCGGGCCCCAGAGAGCGCACGATGCGCATCGCAATCATCGGCGGCGGCCCAGGCGGACTGACGCTGCTGAACGTCCTCGCGCAGCACGGCGTGCGCGCGACGCTGTACGAGCGCGACGCGAGCCGCGACGCGCGCGGCGCGCTGGGCGGCACGCTCGACCTGCACCCGTCCGCGGGGCAGGCGGCGGTGCGCGGCGCGGGGCTGTGGGAGGCGTTCGTCGCGCGCGCGCGGCCCGAGGGCGAGGAGCGCGTCGTCGTCGACGCCGCGGGCAACACGCTCGTGCACTACGTCCCACCGCCCACTGATAAGATGGCGGAGAAGCCGGAGATCGACAGACGCGTCCTGCGCGAGATGCTCATCGACGCCGCGCCGCCGGGGAGCATCCGCTGAGCCCACGCATTCCTTTCAGCGCAGCCTGCGTCGGGCGGGCGCGGGTGGACGTTGACGTTCGCGGGCGGGCACACGGAGGAAGTTGATTTGCTCGTGGGGGCGGACGGCGCGCGCTCGCGCGTGCGGCCGCTCGTCTCGCCCGCGCAGCCGGTATATACGGGCCGGACGACCGTCGAGCTGTGGTTCCGCGCGGCCGACCGTCCCGAACTCGCCGCGCGCGTCGGGCAGGGCACGCTCTTCGCGCTCGGCGACGGCAGGCGCATCGCGGCACAGCGCAACGGCGACGGGCGCGTGCGCGTGTACGCGACGTTCCCCGCGCCCGAGGACTTCGCGCTGCCGGCGGACGGGGTGCTCGTGCAGTTCGACGGCTGGGCGTCGTGGCTGCGCGAGCTCATCGCCGCGGGCGAAAAGGACACGACGTTCCTCCGGCCGATCTCCATCCTCCCGCCGGGCCACAGCTGGCCGCACCGCGCGGGCGTGACGCTCGTCGGGGACGCGATGAGCCTCATGTCAACGTTCGCGGGCAAGGGCGCCAACGTCGCGATGCTTGCAGGCCTGGTTCTCGGCGAAAGCATTGCGAAGGCAAAGGACGCCTCGTGGGAGGAGCTGGACGCGGCCATCGCGGAGTACGAGGTCAAGATATGCGCCCAGGCTGGTAAGGCCGCCGAGGAGTCTGCGGCGAATATGAAGAGCGTGCTGAGCGAAGGAGGAGGGGAACGGTTTGCAGCCAGGATCCGGCGGGCGATGGAGCAACGGGCGGCGCAATGAACGACGTCGGCCTGTAACCCAAACAAAGGGCTCATCCTCTTATCTGTATGACTACTGATCAACGCGAATGCCAGACAACCTGAAGGGAATGTAAATACTCACCACGAGGTTGGACATGTTGTCAGACTGGTTCACACGAAAAGAACTTGAAAAAATACTTTGCAGTAATAGGGTCTTGCGAGCCATTCCCGCCGCGGTTATGTGGCACAAGTACACGGTGCATTTAAGTAAGGCGAAGTCGATGCTCGCCGTCGGTCGCGCCCGCAGAGCGCCGAGATGCTGGTGCGGGTACAAAAGGGCGTCGGCATCCGCCGGCCAGTTTTCACAACTTGCCCCCAGCTCAGATTGGCTCGGAGTTGTCATACCTATGACTTCGACGCCTCATTCCCTGGGCAGAGCGACCGCCTCGCGCGCCCTCGGCCAGGCGCTGTAACAGGCTCTGGCCGCCCGCCGTGCTACTCGCTGCGGCGGTCGGGGCGCGCGACGTGACATGTTTTCGTACGATACCCACGACGACGCCAAGGCCGCTGACCTCGGTGAGTGCTTGGTCCTCCTACTCCATGGCGCGCGTGATGCACAACTCTTTTGTCATCAACCTCCGAGCGGGGGAGGATTCGTCTTCCAGCGCCGCGTACAGCCGTCCTGGTCGTGCGCGGTCGCGTTCCCGCGGTGACCCTTCTTTCATAGTTACTCTGATGCTTCTTCCGGCTCTGTATCCCTGTTCTTTTGCTTATTCCCTCCACAAGGAGCCCGCCGAAGCCCTCGGCACGGCGCGTAGAAAAGCCTTTCCCTACGTTGGTATTGTCGATTGGTGCGTGTCTCTCGCAGCTTATCCCCAACCCACCATCCCTCCCACACCTCCATTTCCTTGCATGATGACGCTTCTCCCAAGTATCATGATTAGTGGACGGCTTCTTCAAACCGTGGCCGCGCCGATCGGTGTTATCCACTATGATAGTTTAGCAGCTCCTGACTTCTAGCCCAAATCCGCGGAATCCATTATTGATGAATATACCGAGTTCGCTTATCATGTTTCTGCAGGTCCACGCTCTCATGTCTCGGGATTCTTAGCGGCCGGGGGTTCTCGAACGTTCTTGTCCGATACCCGTAAGTTATTCATCCCTTCGCGTCGACGTTTCCAGGATGATCCTTTCACTCGACGCTTGATTGGCCTTTCTACTGAGGGCTGCTCATGATGCTTGTGTCACATGCATGGCTTTCTGAACCTTCACATTAACTTGCGCGCTTCCTTGATTCAGTACTGACATGATTCCAGGACGGGGCCTCTGGTTTCTCCCGACTCGGTCTAGGTACGTACAATGCTCTTCCTAGGCATCCACCAACCTATCCTCGCCGCCCGTGTCTATCGGCAATAAATTGCTGTCGTCCTTGCCTCTTGAACAACGTCCTGCTGGCTTGTTGATCCTTTTTGAGTGTTATCAGGTGTTCTCGGTGCCGGCAGTCCTGGTCGCGGCACGGCGACCGAAGCATGAGTTTCCAGGTGCATCCTGCTGTTCGATATGTATCGATATGCTGCGTGAGTGCGTGAGCGCTCTTGGAGTCCCACGCCTACTCCGCTTGTGCTGTGACTCCGTCTATCTGGCATGCCTCGCCGGAATGCCGGCTTCTACAGCAATTGGGTATGTACCACACCACCAGTACAGTACCGCCGCCGACAGCGTGATCGACGCTGGCCTCGCAGCCCTCGAATACTCGCTGTTCCATAGTGCCGTGCTTCCTGCCGAGGGTGCTCCGCGATTGACCAGGCTTGCAGACAAACGATACCCTAGCCACCGCCCTCCCGTTCACTTCCTCATTTCTGGTTCTTCGCCTCTGCCTCTACTGCGCTATGCCGACAGCTTGACTCGTTTTTCTGCCGTGCGCGAACGGCGTTTTCGTGGGTCTTCGACCCCTGCAATATCCTCCATTCCGAGATGCAGTTTATGCACACTAGGGGAAGTCACAGTGAACGGATTCGGCCGATTCTGGGTTTCTCGTTGTATGCAGCGATGACGTGCCTGTCTCGATTCGCGGCTGTATGTGCAACGTTTTTGGCAAGCGCCTCGGCTCGACTGTGTTCAACGTCCATGTGATACACACCACAATGAATGGCGATGCGCAGCCCGGCCGCCCTGTGTTCACACACACGGCCTGACAGTATGGCTGGCGCTTGCTCTTGACTCGCTACCGCATCGTATTCCAATTGAGGACAGTACGGAGAACGTTCTTCACACATTGCGGATGGCATGTTTTAGCGCCGAAATCTCAGTCAAGGTCCTGAGCAGCCCACGGTGACCAGGCTGTCCGCCGGCAGAAGAAAGTGCGCCGGCATGCCGCCCAGCGCGTTGCATGTAACACACGCCTGAATTGATTTGCGCTGTGGCACGTCTCATCTCTCCTAACTCTCGGGGACAACTGGGCGGCATGCGGATCGCTTCGACGCCGGACGGGCCATATGGGCGACGTCGGCGGATCTGTGAGCGCGCCCCATTCACATCGAGGGTTCAGGAGGAGGACGCCTGCTGCCACATGGATCCGTGGGAAACAAGTACACGGCCGGGGTGGCGTGAAGTCAAGTGTAAAGAGGTATGAGACTTCCTCCCAGTTCGCCAGTGCCCAGAGCCTACTGCGGACGCTATGTTCTTCCTAGCCCCCTCCTTGCATTCGCGCCGCTTCTGCTCCTCGTCCTTAGTACGCGCGCACAGCGACTCGTATCCGCAAGAGGCTGACGGCTGCCTCGCATAGCCGTTCGCGCGCAGCTCCCGAACGGGCCATACATCATCGTCAACCCGGCCAGTGGCCTCGTCTTCGACGACCGCAGGAACTTCTCTCGTGCGTCGCAAGGCGCGAGCCGCGCTCCGTCGATCATCCCAATCTGACTGCGACGTACCCTCTCCTCTGTTACAGTCGAAGTCGGGAACCCCGTGAGTCTCCCAACATTCCCTTACGCATTCGGAGGCTCATTCCCCCGTAGATCGTTGGGGCCCCATACGACGCGACACGCGCTGTGGCGCAATCTGTGAGTGTGTAGGCCCTCTATTACCTCCGATCACATACAGCAGGATCGATCACCAGTGGAGCTTCCAACTCGTCCCAGGCTTCGGCTTCGGCTTCCGAAATGACAGGCTGGCCGGACGTCAGACTGTGTACGCCCGTATCAATGGATCGGAGGAAGGAGTGGGTGGCACCTTTCTTTATGACCTTCCGGCGGGCTGAGGACAGATGGATCGCCGCGCTTCAGGGACCACTGGAGCCTGTTACGACGGAGGATTCCCCCACTTCGTTCTTCTGGCAGCAGGTATTTGATGGTCCGACTCCTGGGGGCATCGCGTCGGCGAGCGCTGGAAGGGCTTAGACAACGCCCAGTTCCCTAACGCACGCAACTGGCGCACCCCGGCGTCTGCTATGGGTGCCCTTGTCGCCGCCATCGGCCTGTGAGCGGTTCGCCCGCTCCGAGGCACTGGCATGTAATGGACGGAGAATTCTGTATTGGAAGTTATGACTCAACGAATACGAACTTCAGAGTGTAACTGTATGCCGTTCGCACCTGAGTTTGTCCCACTGTACCAGCTTGAGCGTCTGATAAACACGATACGCCTAAGACCGCTGCGGGAACGACCGTTACTGCAAGTCTGGACGGGAGCTTAGCCCTTGTAGCACATGCTAGTACATGGCATCTTTGTGGCATCTCGGATTTTTTTCAAAAAAAGAAAAAAAAATATTGAAATATGTCACACTTAACCTATTGCATGCAATCAATTGAGTATTGCTTGCTTCAGGGCCCGGCACGTGGCATGACTCGCTGATCCTCGAACCGCGCGGAGACTGAATGCTTCGAAGCACGTGACGCGGAGAACAGGTCCTCGAACGCACGTCAGCTCCGCAGCTATGCGGCAGGAAAATGAATTGAGACTCCATTACTGTGTGAGTTTGAATTGCAGGAAGCACTATGACGGATCCCTCGACCTTGACATACTAACTGGCGCTTGTCTCGACATCGGGGCTTTTGCCACCCGATGCCATGGTCAATTGTGGCAGAGGGGGTTGCGTCGTGTATGGCTATTGACTATGGTAAAGGGTTTGCGGAGGTGGGGCATGCTGACAGGCAACGAGTGCGCACCGGTCTGTCACTGGATCACCTCTGAGTTCGACAGTCTCGACGTCGAGCAACTGCGGGAACGCGAGAAACATCTTGTGCAACGGGGACTTGAAGTACAGCGGTCCCGACGACATGGACCGCGCCGCTCAGCACTACCGTCGAGTCAACTCGTGCGCGGGCCATAGCGACGGTGGCTCAGCTCGAGCAGAGCGACACCTTCGTCGTCTACTCGGACGGCTCGGGCGAAGACGGTCAGGTTGGTGCTGCGGCTGTGGCATCGCACCCGCAGCACGGCGGGATCATCACCGCGCGCGCGCATCTGGGCAGCCTTTCGGAGCACACGGTCTTCGAAGCCGAGTTGTACGGCATCCTTCTGGCGCTGCGCATCGTCAAGGACATCCCGAACGTCGTCGACGTGGCGGTCTGCCTCGACAATACGTCGGCGATTACGCGCGCGCAGAACCCGACGCCGAAGTCGGGCCAACTGATTACGGACGCGATCCACCGAGCGCTCGCGCGTCTGCGCAAGCGTCGGCAGGGATTCAAGCTTCGTCTGGTCTGGGTTCCTGGGCACGAGGGCGTGGACGGCAACGAACTGGCTGATCTGCACGCTAAACGCGCTGTGGCGGCTGACGATTCCCCTCTGGCAACGATTGATGGGGACCAGCTTCCTGTCAGCGCCGCGGCGCTTCGGGCTTCTATGCGTCAGGACTACCGCAGGCAATGGCGGACTCGTTGGGCTGGCTCGGTGCGGGGGATGCGGTATGCGCGGTTCGACAGCGCACCGCCGTCGGCGCGTATCCCCCGCATGTACCACGGGCTTACTCGTGCCCAAGCATCGTCGCTCACGCAGCTTCGCATGGGGCATGTCGCGCTGAACTTCTATTTACACAGGTTCGGTGCAGTGGACTCCCCGCGGTGTGCGCGGTGCGGTGATCTCGAAACGGTCGACCATTACCTCCTCCGTTGCTCGTGGTTCCTCGCCCCCCATCAGGTGCTCCGCGGTGAGCTCAAAGATTAGCTTCTCTCTGTCAGGACCCTGCTGGGTGTCCGCAAGAATTGTCGCGCCCTAATGGCTTATGTTGAACGAACAGGACGCCTCGCGATTCGTGGGCAAAACCGCCCCTCCCAATCATCCTCCTCCTCATCCACGCCTCCCTCCTCTTCTTAATCACCCGTTCTCTTATCCGTATCCACTTCTCATTACTTGTATCAACTGCTTCACTCGTATCCACGGACGCTACACACCGCGCGCGCAGAACCACTACTTCTACCCTGCTTTAATCACATCACCGTATTCAACCGTTATTTTACATTACGCATCACCGTTCGCTGGCTCGACTACCCTTTAGATTAGACAGACCAGGCTTGACGAACGAAGTACTGTACGCACGCGACGTATTACCGCCGGGTCCGGCCGTGTGACACGCGGGGATCGTTACCGCGGAGCGTCAGCGACGCGTGACCCATTACTGCCGGAGGCTGATTTTAGATCTGAGAGAGCCGCCGCGGAGTGGCGGCCGCAAAATTTGAACATTTTTCGGTCAAAGTGGACGAAAAATGTGTGACACCCCATTACCGCAGGGTGCCTGTGACCTGTGAAAAATCGGCCTGATTACCTTACCGCCAGCAGGTTGTGACGCGTGACGCGGTAATACGTCGCGTGCGTACAGTAGTTACATAGGTAATATTGTACCTCTACAGCTACTTTAAAAATAGGACATCTCTCTCTCTCTCTCTCTCACCTCTGAGTTCATTTCATCTGAGAAATTTGGTTGCCGTGTGGTTAGACAGGCATTTATACGGTGTTTCTGGGGGCCGATGGGAGACAAGCGCCGACCGGCCTGTCGGTCAGCGAGGCATGCGTGGCAACTCGCTGCGTCCATTCAGGACACAAACCAGTGAGCTTCTCATGGCCTTCGGGGACTACAGGATGGCACATGCAAACTCTCAGCGCCGTGGGACAATCGAGTATTGTCAGACGCTCGCATTCTGCAGTGAGGGTCCCGGACAATCAGCTGTACCAGTGCTTCGTCTAGTCAGAGCTAGTTGAGAGGAGAATCAAGCTACGGATGAAGGGACTCTCCAGGATGGACCGGCTCCAGTAGCCTGGGTCGCCTAGTTTCTCCTGGCGTCGCTGACTTTGTGTCTGAAGATTCTGTGATGCTAAACGTTGCTTCATATGCATTGGCACGGTGCTTCCTTCGTAATCTAGCTTGCGCACAAACAACAACCGTCCCGTGCGCATCCCAAGATGCAATTTCGCTTCCTGGCAAGTTCTAGCATCAAAATTTCATTTGGGGACCAGAGCATTCAGCGGTGACTAGGATATCCGAGCAGGGAAGACAGTGCACCGGCCTGCTAGCCAACGTGAGGCCCCCCGAAAATCCCTATATATGTCAGATCTAAACGGGACCGAGACTGGGGTCAAAAATTGCTCTACCATCCATCTAAACAGGACCGGATTCCTGAAATTCCGTGACAATGGTCCATCTAAACGGGACCGAGATCTGGGGTCAGTATGAGATCGTCATACCCCATTGGATCTTGGCTGGTACGTCAGGACGGGTTTATAACCTGTTGAGAGCTTTATTTGACCTAATTTCGCTCCTCAGATGCTTCTTTTGAGAGAAAATGACCGGAAAAGTTCAAATTTGTCTTCACCGGAAGCAAACGACCTTCCGGTGGCACCAAATAGGCTCCGGATAGATCCGAGCTCCTAGGTAAACGGGACCGGATTCAACACCAATTGCCCTTATAAACGGGACCGAAGGCCCCTGCCAGACGGATCTGACATCAGATGGTATTTTCGGGGGGCCTCCAACGTGTCGCGCACAGCAAGCTTCTGCACAGATTCTCGCTGCTGCATGTGCAGTATGGGCCAGGTTCCTGACCCATTCGCAGACCTATTTTCAAAATGCGTCTTTCCGTCCCGTGCATGCAATCGATGAATGTCGATTGCGTCAATCCGGGCACGTGACATACATCGCTGATCCTTGAACCGCGCGGAGACTGAATCCACGGAAGCACGTGATACGCTGAACAGATCGTCCAACACACGTCAGCTCCGCAAATTCGCGCTTTTCAAGGCATTCTCTCTCAAACTATGTGGGTTTGACCTGTAAGAAGCGATCTGAAGGGTTCCCCGATCTTGACACACGAGCAGGCGCTTGCTGCGACATCGGAGCGTTTGCCACCCGGTGCTGTTGTCAACTGCGGCAGAAGAGCTGTCAACGAGTGGAGGTGGGGTATAGCGGCAGGAAATGAGCGCGCAGCGGCCTGTCACCCTTCATGTTATGCATTACAAAGCGATTTGCATATTCACTTTGTCAAGTAGCCGACCCCTCATGGCCTTCGGGGAAGGCGGCATGACGTTCGCATACTCTCAGCGCCGTGAATGAATATTGTGTATCAGGAAGCGCTCTCCTGTGGCATTGGCGGGCGCCACGCAGTACATACTTTGTCAATGGCACCAGCGTGAGCTCAACTTATCACTTCAGACGGGGGATTGAGGTATAAAAGCCACTCAGAGGTATACAGCATCTGCACTCGATCAAGCGACAATGTTCTTCGCAGCCGCCCTACTCGCTTTCGCCCCGCTCGTCCTCCTCGCCCTCTGTACGCCCCGCACGCCGTATTCATCGGGATTGGCACTGATGACGGCGCCGCGCAGCCGTCCACGCGCAGGGCACGGTTTATGCCATCGTTAATCCCGTGACTGGCCTTGTCTTCGAGGACCACGATTGGGCTCCGCGTGCGTCGCGACTCCCGGCGTAGTTGACTCATGCTCAGGCTGAATTTCCGAGTGCAGTTCAGGTCGGGAACCCGGTGGGCTATCCGCCACGCTAGTGCTACTACACCCTGAGTGCTTCCTCCCATCCAGATTACCGGCTCTCCATACACAGGCCTGCCCGAGCAGCTGGTGAGTATGAAGAGCCGGGTTGAGATCGATGCGTTTCGTCGTTGATCGAGGGCTCAGTGGGAGGTCGGTTTTGCCCCGGGTCGCGCGGTGAACCTTAAGCGCGACAGGGTCGTCGGGCGCCAGACCATATACGTCGGTGCCGACTACCTGGTGACGGTGAGCAACGTCCCGGTGTGCGTCTCTCCGACTCTGATAGCCGCCTCCGCGCCGCAGGGCGGTACACTCTCGGCCCAGAATCGCTCCGAGATGATCTTCCTCAGGGGCCCGTTTGGTACGGCGAACGGCATCTTTGCGTGCGTGATTACGGTGGAACTGCTGCTCTATCTCACGATGGCATAGCTTTGTCCCATTTTTCGCGTCCGATTTGGCGATCACCGCGCCGTCAGTCGCGAACGGGACGGTGAGTACTACGCGGCCTTTGGTAGTGGCACGGCACTGATCGCGTGCACCCCTCGAAGCTCACCCTTCAGCCATTCAATGCCACCGATCAGTACCAGCATTGGGTCTTTGTCTCCCCCGGTACGCCGGAGATAAGCTTTTCAGCGGGAACGAAGGAGGAGGATGCGCCGAAGCTCTGAGTTGAGCTTTCGTTCCGGGGATTTCTTGCTTCAGAATTGGCCGCAGATTCCATAAGCCCTGGTGTATGAGTCCGGGCCCCGAATACGATGGGCGACTGCCCTATATGGACTGATTTCCTACTATGGTCCTGAGGATACTGTGGCTGGGCCTTCTCCCCAGATATCGAACGTCTGAGCAACAGACAGTGTTAACCGACATCTGTCAAGGACAAGGAACTGTCAAGTGCTTCCCCCACGGCAGGCCTTGCCCCAGTCCGTGATTCCGAGGAATTGCACAAGCATTGTGCAAAGAAAGCCGATCGCCCGGGATTTCTTAGATAGCCGGTGCCGGACACGATCGCGATTGCTGATTGCTCACCAATCTCCGCCCCGCGACCCCTTGAACTCGACCCGTTCACTCTTACTGTAATACAATCTACCATGGCCTCTGCTCCCACCGTCAAAGTCGGCGACGAGATCCCCTCGGCGACGTTCACATACGTACCCTGGAGCCCGGAGCTCGAGGACAAGGCAAGCACTGTCCCCTATCGCGATATGGCTCCTGGGCTGATCAAGATCGCATCGCACAGTCGTTTTGCGGCCTGCGTGCGTGCTTTCAGCCGGGAAAATCCAAGGCTGACAAGTCGACCGACTAGCTGTGCCGCTGAAGACGGACGAGTGGAAGGGCAAGCGCGTCGCGATCGTCGCTGTGCCCGGATCTTTCACTGTGCGTCAATGTCGCTTGTGCTGCCTTGGGCGGTGGCCGATCTGGATCTCCTTTAGCGCACCTGCCATGGTCAAGTCCCAGGATACCTTTCCCACGTGGCCGACTTCAAGGTGCGTGGGTTTGCGCTCTCTCGAAGTGCTTCTCTGAGGCGACCCTTGCACCGCCAGGCCAAGGGCATCGACGAGCTCGTCGTGCTGGCCTCCAACGACCCGTTCGTCCAGAGCGGTTGGGCACGCTTCCAGGGCGTGAAGGACGAGGTACGCACGACCGCTTGCATTGTCTCCTTGTCTCGCTGAACACCCGCGCTCGAGTAGATCAAGTTCATCACGGACACCAACGTCGAGTTCACCAAGAAGCTCGGCCTCACGCTCGACCTGACCGAGCGCGGCCTCGGCGTGCGCGCGCAGCGCTACGTGCTCGTGCTCAACGACCTCAAGATCGAGCATCTCTGGGTCGAGCCCGTGTCGAGCGCCGTGACCGTCACCGGCGCGGAGGAGGTCCTGAAGGGCCTCTGATTTTACTTACAAATGTTTATCTCTGTAACGAATAGATGGACGCCTAGCGCGTGCTGACATATAGGGAATCACAGGGGCACTGGAACCGCTCCCGGCGTCCAAGGGCTTCTCCCGGCGTGGGCGGCAGAATACTCCTTTCATAGAGAAACGCAGAGTTCTCGATAACATTGCACACGGTACGGAAATACATAGGGCGAGTGTGACGAGGGAATCGACCGAGACGTGGAGCCGGGCGCACACACCGTAGCAGAACGAGCGCGGCCCTGTCAGGGTCTGCACCTCGTCCTCTCAAGCTATATGCACCCCACGCCGCGTCCCCAGTGATCCCACGGAGGGAGGATGGGAAAACCTACGGCGGGCTGAGCACGGGCTTTATACGCGTCGCCGGAGATAATGCACCATTGTGCCACGCGTCGCACCGCACAGTCCCTAAATTGTTTCAAGACACAAAGCCGCAATGCACCATTGTGTGCGCGCCGATCTGCATTGCGTGTCAGTATGTTCGGATTCTGACTTCCCTTCTCTTGTCGCGGGCTTAGATTCTACTCGGAACAAGGGCAAAGGACAAAGCATGCTGATAACAAGACAAAGTCAATGCACCCTTCGATCTGATCTGACGCTCTTCGCGTGCCGGTTCAGGGCATGGCCCGCTCATGTGCATTCTCTTGCGTGAGGTTTAGGGTTCAGATGAGAGAGTGGTACGTATTAGTCTGCCACGCATAATGCCAACCCTCATTTACAGAACGAACGGGGAGAACGTCTCTCCGATCAGAAGATGCGCCCTGAGAGAGCGTTCGAACACGGAAAGACTGACTAAGAGGAGGCCGCAGCCTCTAAGACGGGGTTCAGGCAAGACAAGCCATCGAGGACATCCGGTCAGGATGCATGGCTATCCTGTTTCGCCTCTCCCGTCTCAGTCGCGCAAATTTCGAGCGACATCCCCTGGCCATGGTATGACGGAGCACTCGTAAACGAGGCGGCGTCTCGTCAGCGAGGCAACACAGGCCGGGGGTCGAAGCGGATTCTCCGCTGGGCGCACGCACGCGCGAGCGCGACGACGTGTGAGACGGTGATATCGCGGTCCACCGACGGCAGCGGCCGCAGCTCCCGGAGCTCGCGCAGCGACGCGGGGACACCCGCCTCGAAGATCTGTCCGAGCCGCGCGACGAGGCACGGCGGCATGGTGATGGTCAGGCGCCGCAGTGGCGCGCGGAGGCCCGCAATGAGCAGGGCGACGGCCCGGTCGACGTTCGCGTCTAGGACCAGCACGCAGAGCGTCAGCTCGCGCAGACGGACGCAGCGGGGGACGAGCGCTTCGGCCGCGGCGATGAAGTCCGTGGTACCCTTCAGGTACAAAACCTCGAGCGACGGCCCAACGATTTCTGCCGCTGCGAGGACCGAGTCGGCGGACGGCGCGAGGCCGAGGATGAGCGACAGCTCCCTTAGCGACCCGTGCGAGTTGAGCAAGGGGTGGTGCCATTGGGCCGACGGAGGGAGCTTCGTGTGGTAGGAATATGTCCGTAGACGACATGGTGGCGGTGCGACGGTGTCCTGGAGCTCGCCGACCACGGAGACCAGCTTGAGCTCCCGCAGATTCGGCATCGAGTGCAGGAGACGGAAAAGGTCGCGCGAGTCGGAAAATATGAGTTCGTGGCGGTAGAGCACGGTCAGATGCTCGAGAACCATTGCGTCCCCGCTCGAAGGACGTCGCAGCCCTGCGAGGTGTAGTCGCGTCATACACGGCCAAGAGGATAAAACGCGCTTGACGACGGTATCCGGAACAAGCTGCCCTGTTCTGGAGATAGAAACGTAGACCACATCGTGTGCAATGTTGTAACCGAACGACCAAGTAGCGGCTCTAGTAGTAGGTAGATTAGACTCACGTGTTCCCAAATGTTCCCGAAGTATCCCGAGTTCGCTACGACGCGCCAGCCATTTAGAGGCTGTGCGCTTTGCATGTATATAAACCACGCGTGTGGTTCTCGAGAAGGTTGTCAAAGAACCACCCTCGAGAACCAGCTAAAGACACACACGTTCTCACACACGCACACGAACCCACGCAGGCAGCGAGAGACTTCGAGTTTTTTACTGCTGAGCTCGAGTCGTTAGATCAAGAAGATCTCCGACCGAACGCGCGTACCGCAAACTGCCCGAGAGTGCACTCGGCGAGTCTCTTTGCGGACCCAACTCGAAACCGGTAAGCCAGACGCTCACAATTTGGTGGACGAATCCTATCTGGACCCACAGACAAGCTCCTGAAGCAGGATCATGTCAGCAAGAACATGTTCAACAAACCCACAACTCCGGCCGGCCAGCCGGACACGACGCCCACAGCCCAGCCGCATTCGCAGCAGCCGGGCTCATCAACGGATGCCGCCCAGCATGCGACGCTGGCGGATCCATTCCAGGGGACGGTGCCGCAGCAGCAGCAACCGCACCCAACACCCGAGGGTGCCGGAACGACAACAACTCATCCGGCCCCCGTAACAACTGACCCGCTAGCCACCGAGGCCGGCGGGCAGGACATTCCGGGTCCTTCGACGGGACACGACTCAACGTTCCCGCCGCAAGGCCAGATTCCGGTAGAGATACCGGATCAGTCGGGATCGAGCGCAGGTACGCCGAAACCCGACGCACAGGCGAAAGACTCATCCAGGAAGTACAGGTCCGAGTCTGGACAAGTATCCTGGGGTGCGCGGACGCCGGAGAAGGAACAGGAGGCAGCGACTGAGGAGGAGACACAAGAGAAGCCACGGAGACGTTGGCGGAAAAGTGAACTCACTGATCGCGATGCATCCGGGAGTCCCGACCCTTTGGGATCTGGGACTCTAGCCGACAAATACGAGACTATCGAGGCCTCAGCAAGGGTGTACGCCCAGAAACCTGTAAGAGAGGGGATTTCACCGTTCCCAGAGATCTCGGACGAGGTATATAGGACGTGCAAAGAGTCATTTGACAAGTTGCTATCCATGTTGAGACACACAGGTCTGCATCTCGAGTTCCAGACAGTCACAACTTCGGCAGAAATCGAAGCCTTGGTTGAGGGAAAGCTACAGACGCTGAGTGAGACGATCAAAGAGATCGAGAGTCGATTGGAGAAGCTGCATGTTGCCCTTGAGAAAGGGGGACCGCGGAGAGTCGCCAGAGCTCAAGATTTTACAGACGTCACGCAGGCGTTAGGCGAAGCAATCAACAAGGAAATAGCGAATGTGTCGAGGGTATTGAATGAGGTCAGGAGAGAGAGAATTGAGCAGGTTCTGCAATCTCTTGAGTCAATGAACACAGCGCATGCGTCGGATTCCGACAGAGCCCTCAGAGAATTACGGAACGTTACATCTTCGATCACGGCGCTGACAACGCAGATCGAGAGAGCGACGAAGAAGAACGCTCGAGAAGTAACCGTAGAGAAAGAGGCTCTGATCGAGATAGTCGACGAAAGAATGAGGCTGTATATGACGAAAGTCGAGGTTCTGATCCAACAGAAGGAGAACAGCGATCGCGCGAAGGATCGTGACGCGTTGGCACACGCTCGTCGCGTGGAAGAACTGCTAGCCCAGGTCCTGGACGAGCAGAAGCACGAAAAGAGGGGGCGTGACACGCCGCCACACATGCCGCCTGGAAAGCATGGACACCCGGGCAAGTTCGACGAGGAATCGTTTCATTCGGAGGATATGTACGACTCGGGACAAGGGGCAGGGCCGCCAGGCAGACCACCAAGTCCGCCTGGGCCTTCGGGGCCGTCTGGGCCGCCTGGGCCACCAGGACCTCCAGATGGCTCTGGGCCGGGGAAGACAGAAGACAAGGACGACGAGCCCGACGACCCGCCAACCAGCGGGGTTGCACAGCCCGTAGATCCACGTCGATCTGCCTCGGCATTTGCCGACCCGAACTCTGGACCTGCGTACTTTCCGAAGGTCAAGGACCTGCCGACGTACAGCGCGCGCACGAAGGAAGACGTGGACGACTGGATCTCCCAGATATCCACGATCTATGAGCAAATGGGTGTAGACGAGAACAGAGTATGTGCTCTCCTACCCATGCTGCTCAAAGATCATGCCTTTACATGGCTCTCAGCGCTCACGCGAGCTCGACGGCAACAGCTTGTAACTTGGCAAGACTGGGCAAGCGAGCTGCGAAAGACGTTCAGGCAGGCAAACTACGAATCCGTCAAGACACATGAGTTGCGAATGCGTACTTGGCGTCCGACCGAGAGCTTCGCATCGTATTTCGCGGCGCGTAACAAGTTACAGCGCATGGTATTCGGTGATAACGCTGACGAGAAGCTGCTAGTATACGATATCCTGTCAGGGATACCGCCTCTAATGCAAGGTGTGGTCAAGTCTACACTAGGCAGGGATGAGACTCTGACAGGCTTGCGTCGCGTACTGGTGGACCTCGGCGATTCACTCCGACAGCTCTATAACGGCACTGAAGGAGCTCGCGCTGGACAGGCTCCACGCCAGTCGCGCTTCGGACAACCATTCCGACGCGATCAACGTCCGAGCGGTAGCTTGAACGGGTCGCGCGAGACGTCAGGATCGAAACAGAGCACACCCAGTACAACGGAATCGAAGCAACAGCAAGGTTCGTCTAGACCGGCATGGCGAAATCTGACGCAGACGAGGCCAGAGAATAATTCTCAAGGGAACTCTTCGTCAGGGGCTCGCAGCTCGTACACCCAGAAGTCATCGGGTAACGGCGAGAAACAACGTCAGCAAGACGGCGCGGCGCGTACCACGCGGTCTTACACAGCACAGTACGCAGCTGAGCAGACTGACGACGTCGCAGACGGTCCAGAGTACCTAGACACATACGACGAATACGACGATTCCGACGCCGCACTGGATGAAGATGACGGTCAGTATTACGCTGAAACGTCGTCCCATTTCGCTGAGACTCTGCTGTCAGAAGAACAGTTGAAGGATCGGCCAGTTAGGCAAATGTCGGCACTTTCGCCACCACGTAGGTCAGCACGCCTAAAGGAGAAAGGGATCACGACAATCCCACCTACGGCTATGGCTCACGCGGAAGACGAACAGGTTGCCACGCGAGAGCGAGGACCCAGGACCGCTGAAAGGAACGCCAGGGTCTCTCGAGACGCACCCGCAGTTCATTCGCGCACATCCGAGCCAGAAACGGTGCGTTTTCAACGCAGACGTCGAGCATCGGACCCGGGAATGACATCTCTCAGACTGTCATCGAAGTCACGCGACTCCGGTGCCCAGCAAGGGCTACACGACGTGGTGCCCCCAGCGCCACCATCGAGTCCTGTAGAAGAGATACCGGATATGCGCTTCGAGGACAAGACGCCAGCTTACTTGACGAGTAAGATGGACGGACCAGAAGGAGAGGTGGAGGTACGCGTCTGCGCGGACACAGGATCTTCCCTGTCACTGATAGACGACGCTCTTTATAGGAGACATTTCGTCCGAATAGCACCGATAGAGTGTCAGATAATCACTCTGAGGGGCGTCAGTGGCAACACGGTAATCACGAAGTATATTTCCACTAAACTCAAGGTCCAAGATACGATGGGCAAAATGGTAGAGCTCCCAGTGAAGCTCTACATCAACCCGTCCGAGGGATCGCGAGTTATTGTTGGGAACGACTTCTTGAAGTACTACGGAGGGAGAGTGGACGTTAACAACGCGTTGTTGACACTTTCGCAGCACGTCTCTGGGTCAGAATTGAAGATCCCTATATCGATCACGAAAGACAAGTCTCCGGTAGTAAGAGCAGCTGAGTCGCTGACCATTCGGCCCTTCCACACCGCATTACTAAACTGCGCAGTCAGTGGGGAGCGCGGGATTCGGACGAAGCAATTCTACATGGAGCCGGTCGCGTTTCGACAGGGACAAGCAGTCGCAGCAGCGAGATCAGTGGGAATGACATCGAACAGCTCACATGTTGTTGAAATATACAACATAGAACCGTTCCCGGTGAGAATTCACGCAGGAGAATGCGTAGGGAAGCTGATCCCACTACTGGACAGGACGCGAAACACGGCTGTGTTGCTCTCTGAGGAGCTCGAAGAAAGCGAGGAGGACACACAGGCGTTCGTGAATGCTCTGGAAGAGCTAGATATCAGCCCGGCTCTCACTCAGGAACAGAGGGACAGGTTGGTAGACGTGCTCTTCGAGAACAGACGGGCTTTTGCTTACGGCTCTCGGTCTCTAGGTCACACAAACCTCACGAAGGTTAAAATAGAGACGGGAGATGCTGCTCCAGTTTCCACACCTCCGTACAGAGTATCTCCGGAAGGGAGGAAGTTAATAGAGAGCGAGGTAGCGCGGCTGCTCGCGAACGATGTTATAGAAGATGCAGACTCACCGTGGGCATCAAACGTCGTGCTGATCAAACAGCATGACAAGATACGGTTCTGCGTAGATTACCGTAAGGTGAACGCAGTATCTCGCACGGATCAGTACCCGCTACCCCGAATAGACGATTATCTCAGTCAATTCGAGGGCAAGCGGTTCTTCTCAACGTTCGACGCGAACGCAGGCTTCAACCAGATTGAGATCGCAGAAGAGGATAGAGCAAAGACCGCATTCCGAACCCCAATGGGTTTATACCAGTACAAGAGAATGCCGTTCGGCCTAAAAAACGGGCCGTCGATATTCCAGCGTTGCATGGACAAAACCCTTGGGAATGCGAAGTGGGACTACGCCGTCGTCTACATAGACGATATTATCATATACTCAGCCGATTTCGACACGCACTTGAGGCACATCGAAGCAGTATTACGTCGGATAATCCCGACAGGGTTCACGCTGTCTCTTAAGAAGTCGCACGTCTGCTATTCTGAGGTCCAAGCCTTAGGACACAGAGTGGGACGGCTAGGGATAGGTATGAAGCCGGAGAATGTTCGCGCTATACTGGAGTTCCCAGCCCCGAGGAATGTCAAGGAGCTTCAGACGTTTCTCGGGATGGCGGGGTATTACAGACGCTTTATCAAGGGATACTCCATGATTGCCAAACCACTGACGAACTTATTATCAAAGAAGACGACGTGGAATTGGTCAACGGAGTGCCAGACGGCATTTGAGACACTCAGAAAGAAATTGGCTGAAGAACCTATACTAGCACATCCTGATTACTCAAAGGAGTTCATCCTGTATACGGATGGCTCTTACTCAGGGATCGGCGCGGTTTTGGCTCAAGCAGGTGAAGGTGGCCGGGAGCACATTATATGCACGGCATCCCGGACACTAACATCGCCGGAAACGAGATATTCAGCCACAGAGCTCGAGTGCCTTGCAATGGTCTGGGCCCTAAGAAAGTTTCACCCATATATTGATGGCGTACCAAAGTTCAAAATAATCACAGATCACTCTGCGCTGCAGTGGATCATGGATTATAAGGGCACAAATGCGCGCCTCAAACGATGGACGGTGGACTTACAGGAGTTCAGGGACAAGGTCAAGATAATACATAGACCGGGGAGGTCGCACTCTAACGTCGACGCGCTATCTCGGGCGCCGGTGGTAGAGAAACACTCCGTTATGGACGAGGAATCATTCTCGGCAACTACGGTCAGTCTAGACCCGAAGTTCTTGAAAGACGTCGCAGAAGGGTACGCTTCAGACAATCATTTTGCAGCAATAGCAGACGGGTTGGCGGCGAATCGCTCCAACAGACACTGGGAAAATTATGCTTACAAGGATGGGCTACTGTTCTATAGGCACCCAGACCGTTCACGCTTGCTGCTATGCGTACCGAACTTCAAGACACTGAGATACGATATACTTTACGACAGTCACGACGCTGTCGCAGCGGGACATCTCGGAGTGGACAAGACACTGCTGAACGTCTCGCGGGCGTACTTCTGGCCCCGCATGTCGAAGGACGTGAAGGCCTACGTGACTTCCTGCGACAAATGTCAAAGGAATAAAGCGTCGAACAAGTTACCAGCCGGGCTGTTGATCCCAAACGCGATTCCCGAAGCACGTTGGAACACAGTCACCATGGACTTTGCAGGACCATTTGCAAAGTCACCAGATGGTTACGACATGGTCCTCGTAGTAGTAGACAAGTTTTCACGACGAGTTCACTACGTCCCAACACATAAAGGAGCATCGGCGGAGGAAACAGCAAGGTTGTTCATGAGAGAAGTTGTCCGGCTCCACGGACTTCCGAACGTGATCATTTCCGACAGAGATTCAAAATTTACTAGCGATTTTTGGCAGGCGCTGTTCAAGAGACTCGGTGTAAAACTCGCATTGAGCACAGCGAACCATCCTCAAACGGATGGACAGTCAGAATCGGCCGTCAAATCTCTGAAAGTCATGTTACGGAGTTTCGTCAATTACAAGCAGGACAACTGGTGCGATTTGCTACCAGTACTAGAGCTTGCATATAATCGGTCAGTGAATCCGAGCACGTCCTATTCGCCGTTTGAGCTGGACTGCGGCTGGCTACCAAGGCTCCCGCATGACAGCTTGACACCGGACGTAAACTCGGGGATAGCCGACGTAGACACGTTTGTGACCAAGCTTCGAGCACAAGGGGAAATAGCACAACAGAAGATGCTGCAGGCGCAGGAAAAGCAGGCGGAATACTATGACAAGCATCGCCGCCTGCAGATTTTCGAGGTCGGGGATATGGTGATGCTTTCTACCAAGCATATCAACCCTCCTTGGGAGGTGAGACGCCCAACTCCAAAGCTGAACTCGCTTTGGATGGGCCCTTACAAGGTCCTGCAGCGTCTCAATAACAATTCGTATGTGCTCGATTTGCCAGAAGGAGTGGATCGGGTACACAACACGATTAACGGACAGTACCTCAAGAAATATGTCCGGTCGCCAGTGGAGTTCGCGGAAAGGCGCCCAAAGCAGCCTGAGGTTGTAGAGAAGCGCCAGGGCGGATATGGCAGGGTCCCAGAGGCAATCATAGATCACAGGAAAGCGGGTCGAGGCAGGCAGTTCCTCATTCAATGGGAAGGTTTGGCCGAGCAATTCCGTACCTGGAAAGCCGAGAAGGAATTCACCCAGCAATATCCAGATCTCGTACGCGCGTACAAAGATCTGAACGATCTGGAGTGAAGGAGAATTTTATTCCAGAAAGGACAAGACGGAGGCGGAGCCGCCGCGACTAGCCGCGATCGCTCTTTGTCTCGAACAACGACGCGTCGGCGACGCGTACGTACAACGACCATGGCCGCGCAAGCCTGCGCGAGGATTCAAATAGGACGCCGCGCCCAGTGACTAGGACAACACCCCAGCACGCCCACCAGCACGCCAACCAGCACACCACCCAACCAGCACCAACCAGCACGCAATGTCGTACAACCCGTCCAACCCCAACGCGCGTCGCAACGCCATCTGGGGCTACCCGACGAGCCGCCCCAACTCGCCCGAGACCCTCGTCGTCAACGAGCGCGGTCGTACGCTGGCCGCCGATGACTGGCTCATGCAGAACCGGCTGCGCCAGATGCAGGCCGACGCTGCGCGTCGCGGTACGCCCAGATGCGCTTTTTGCCTAGCGCAGACGTTGACGTCGACCAGTGGGCATGCAGATGACGCCCGCCGAGCTCGACGCGCTGCCACGCATCGGCGCGATCGTGCGCGACGTTCAGGGCGAAACGCTGCTCGCAGAGGCCGACAGCGACGCCGAGTCCAGCTACCCAGCGTCGAGCTGCGAGGCCGAGGCGTCGTACAGCCAGAGCTCGCGCGACGACGAGGAGGACGACGGCCCGCCGGCGTACTTTACGGTCCGTTTTCCGTATTCACTCGTCGGCGACGAGATTATTCAGGACGATTTGCGCCCCTTCCCACAGGCACAGGCCAGCGCGACGCCAGGCGCCAAGTACATCCCGCCGGCGCTGCGAGGCAACACCAACGAGGTGCCTGTGGGAGGAGGGGACGCGAAGGTCAAAGGCGACTTCCTCAGCGTCAGTACGTACCCACCGTCTCCAGTTCTGTCAGACACCTGTTGACCAGGACCCATAGGAGAGGTCGCCGGGGGACTCGACTTCGCCGCTCGCAACCTGCGGCGCACGACGAACGTCATCAGCTCGCTCAGCGAGGAAGACCAGCGCGTCTTCGCGCGCGTTTTGCTCGCCCTGTGCCCGCACATCCGCGGCCCGGACTCGTTCGCCATCGACCCCATCGGGACGATCATAGGCGCGTGGCCCCGCTACATGGGCATCGACTACGAAGTGCGCTTCGTCAACGGCAGGTCGGCCCGCGTCCGCGACGTGGACATGTGGCGTGCGCCCAACGGCCGCGTCATGGTCTCGCTCTTCTGGTCCAAGAAGGAGCGCGTCATGTCGGTCAACGACGTCGAGAAGCTGCTCCGCCTGCCGCAGTACAAGGGCGAGGACGGATGGTTCCTGGAGGTCATGAAGGCTAATGTGCGGAAGGGTCTCGTGCCAGCTCCCAAGGTCGGGATGCCCGTTTTCTAGTCAACAAGAACGATCTCTTTTCTCACAAGTATATAGTTCTTACAAAGGTTTGTCAACTAGTAGATCACCCTCTTAGGTAGCGCGAGTGGGACCTCGCTTGTTCTACGGGGGGGGTAATTGTAACCGAACGACCAAGTAGCGGCTCTAGTAGTAGGTAGATTAGACTCACGTGTTCCCAAATGTTCCCGAAGTATCCCGAGTTCGCTACGACGCGCCAGCCATTTAGAGGCTGTGCGCTTTGCATGTATATAAACCACGCGTGTGGTTCTCGAGAAGGTTGTCAAAGAACCACCCTCGAGAACCAGCTAAAGACACACACGTTCTCACACACGCACACGAACCCACGCAGGCAGCGAGAGACTTCGAGTTTTTTACTGCTGAGCTCGAGTCGTTAGATCAAGAAGATCTCCGACCGAACGCGCGTACCGCAAACTGCCCGAGAGTGCACTCGGCGAGTCTCTTTGCGGACCCAACTCGAAACCGGTAAGCCAGACGCTCACAAATGTGCTGCAAGTGCTGCCGAATCGTCTCGACCGCAGCCGATTCGTACACTGCAATAGGCACGGCTACTGGCAGGCGCGCGCAAGAAGATCGCGAGATTTGCGACGTGTGAAGCACTAAGACAGAATATCTGGTCGTGCTGCACCACAGGTCAGCGCTTCATCCGCGGATGTTATGGTCTGAGCGGAACCAGCGGAACCAACGCCGGAAGTTTCTCGACTTGTTCGACGACGAACCTCATGATCACTCCTCCCCGACGGCCTCCTGTCGCTCCCGAATCATTCATCAGAAACAATTCCTGAACCCTAGTTCAGGTCTTAGCGTCAGTTTTCGCCCGGGTTGTGCCGGATCGTTGACTTTGAATTTGCTCCACCTGCTACATTTGGTAATTAAAGCTTGGCGCGTAGGCTTTGTCACGTGTGCGCGTGTCGGGGTCGTCAGCCGGGTCGTAGCATCCGTCCGAGTCCGGTCTTTCTTTTGTACTCGCTTGGCGCTTGTGCCGATCCTTTTGTTAGCAAACAAGACGGTCCTCGCCTTGTTCGTCCCCGAACAAGACTGCGGCACGTTTTTCAGACCCCCTCGTGACGAGATATGTTTGGACCGCGAGATAGGACCTATGCGCTAGAGCCCTCGCGTCTTGCGGCCATAAATTCGAGTGTCCGCCGCCTGTGTATCTCGGTGCCGCTAGTTGATATGCCTCGACTCGTGAGCATCAGGGAACGTTCCGGTGAGCTGCGAAAATATGCTCACCATTCTCAATATCATACTGACCCGTCTCCAGACTTCGAGTGCACGTGTCCTACAGCTGGGGGCGTGTGTCCTAGGGGCCTTCAAGTCTCAGGGCTCCCGCTCGGCCGTGTTCCGCACGCAAATCTTTCGGTGGGTCGGGTGAACTGTTTAAAGGGTGTCTCACGGCTATTTCAGTGCTTTCTCACCGTCTACAACCCTCTGAAGGACGTTAATGCCCCGCCGTTGTCCTGGGACAGTGCTGGAAGCCTTTTGAGCAACGGCACTCCAAGCGAATGGGCTGCTCGTCTTCTCGCGATGAACCCGTCAGGCAGGGCGTACAACTCGGCTCTGACGTCGTTCCTTGCTGGACTGAAGAAGGTCATGGATATGGTCCGCACCACGGGACCTCCGACCGTCAGCGCGACTGTGGAGTGGGCAGCGAACTTGACATTTGTTTTTGCCTGGTTGACGGAGATGGAGCGGTACCTCGACGCGGCGCTCGACACTCACAGCGACCAGGTGGCGAGGCTGTGCAAAGGCGTAGACCCCAAGGTCGAGCTTGGAGGGAAGTTGTAGGCATGCACGATGTCGTTCAATATATTCGTATATTGCTCACTCTCGTCCCGAAAAGTGGACAAATTCCCGAGCTACTGCTTTAGCGGTACGGGACGCGGACTGAGCATATGGGACCACCTCTCTGGCCCAACGAATGACAAAGCGCCTGTGGACTTCCGGAACGTCGTCTTCTTCGGCCCATTCCACCAGTCTGATCGTTCCCTCAGTGATCTGCTTCAGGGCGTCGTAAAACGCCGCCCAATCGTTTTGGGAAGCTAGAGCATTTCCCCATTGCGCCGGCGACGGAGACTCGACGATGGTGCCGTCGCGATCCCAGCGTAGCTTGGGGGCGTTGATGCCGACGAAGGGATTGTGTGCTGTCAAGAAACACTTCCGCGAAGCGTCAGTCATTATCTACTTGGACTTATGCGGTCTACTAACCGATAGGTTTTCCGCAGGTATTTTCGCGAGACGGACGTTTGCCACAGCCTCGCCCGCCGGACATTGTTCCGTGCTGCAAGGGCACGTACAAGTACCTGAAATCGCACAGTCCTGTTGGTACGCTGTCGATATAAGTGTAGAAGGGCGTACGTTGGCACTGTTCTTCGCGCGGATTGTGCGACATGCGAACAGACGAACGACAGCGCGTGTCTCGGAGACTACCGAATCACAAAGGCCCTTGGACCGAGGCGGTGACTGTGGCTGTCCATGATCCTCACGGAGGCTATTACGGGGACATGCGAGTAGGCCGTCTCATATGGACGGTAGGAGTGAGCGTGTCCTAGGCGGACGGAGACAATTGACATTGCGCAGACGTTGTGGACTTACGTAAGTGTTTGTCTCCGGCTCCGGCTCGAAAATTGCAGCGGCGCTTGATTGCTTGCCATCAACTTTCCGTTTCCGCCGCGTCTGTACCGGTTGCCGTGCTTCGTGGGTCTTCCACGCTACTGCATCGACTTGTTGTACGGTTGAAACGGCACATTGCTCTGGTCTATCGTTGGAACCCCCGCAGCTCGGATGACTTGCCTGCCCTAATTTGTCCCCACGCTCTCTGCTTCGCTCAACGCTGGTGGCCGGTGCTTCCGTCTGCCTTACTATTTGCGAGCGACGCTCCTGGGATTTCTCTGAGGCCTATTTTACAATGGCACCACGCTCTGTACTGCTCGAAGCAGGATGGCACCTCCCTTCACAGCTGCGTGCACGTACGGTGAGAAGCCGGTTCCCCATGTCACAATGAATACGTTGCGCGCGTGGTCGTCCGAGTTTTCTCCTTCGACGGTGCCCCATTCCAGTATTTCACGGGTCTTGTCGATCAGTTTTTGTGTCAGTTCGTAGTACTGAGGCCACTCGTTCCTGAACATCAGTTCACCCGCCCATTCGGCGGGCGAAATATTGTTCGTGAACGTCCCGTACTCGTTCCACGTCAGGGGCGGTGCGTTGATCTCCGCCGCGGGATAGTGGGCGCGGAGATAGCACTGGAACTCGTCAACATTCGTCTGCGACGCGTCCTCCAAGACTGACTGCGAGGCTGTTCACCGGCACCTCCTTGAAGGGCAGCGACCTGATTTGGGACCTAAGTTCGCACACGCCGTTCTGCTCGGCGCAGGTACACTCTAGAACCAGAACATGTCAGTGCGCCCATCATGGAGGACTCTTGGCGTACCAATGCTATCTGAGACCATGCTGTTTGTGTCTGAAGACACGCCGCCGTGTCGCACGTGCGTTTATATCTGTAGGCCGTCGCTTTGGGCTTGGACCGGACATGTGGCCGGTCTTGTGAGGTCCTACCGTCTCACGCCTGGTCCAGGCCGATGGCGCTTTGTTTCTCTTGTCGCGGGTCTCTGCACGGCTTTCGCGCGCGGGGCGGCATTCGGGAGCACCTGGCGCGTTGTTGCAGACTGCGTCAATGACGTATTTACAGTTGCATGGCGTGCAAAGATGCTGTCGCCAGATGCGTAGCAGATTTCGTATACCTCATCATATTTTCAACCCACCGAAGCACGAACAGCATCTTGCGTTGACGCTTCTCATACGGCTCAGTGCCTCGAGATAGTTCGCGTTCTGCTCGGGTGAAAAGTGCGAGTGTACGCGACGCGATCTCGTTCGTCGTCCGAGTGTGGGCAATGACGGTTCCGCTCATTTCTAGCAGTTGTACTGCCCATATTATCGGATTTGGACTGCTGGAGAAGTCTCCACATGCGTCCCATACGAGGGGTGGTGCATTCAGTCCCAATAATGGACTGTGGGTACTGAGGTACTCCTGCGGCATGTGTAAATGCGCGTTTCGTTTTGCGTGGCGCGGCAAGGTGCGCACCGCCAATTCTTCGACTGAAATGTCTTCAAATGACAAATATTCGCGCGAAATGTCGCCCCCGGTGTCCAGGTCTGGATCTGTGCTCGACCGTGATGGTCAGAGCTGCATTAACGCCACGGTGTCCGCGCACGGACTTGCTGCGATCTCGTCTCGGCGTGTGTCGACCATAGCGTCACGGTTGGTCACCGCCAATGGAGGAGAGGCCGTTAACGTTGACCGGTCTGCAGATGACAGTGTCTGCGCAAGATGAGAGCCGGCGAAGGCCAGTCGGAAGTTGGCGGTGACCGCGCGATCACCCAAGGTTTGACTCGCGTTTCCGCGGACTTCGTCGCGTTATACTCGAAGGGCGCGTTTCGCGTGCTGGAAAATGATATGCCGCTTAGAATCCCCTCACTGCTCATCCAACATCTCCAGTCTCAGTTAATGGTGCTCGCCCTTTCGTCCCCACTTGGCGTGTTTCCAAGTTACGCGTCACGTCTCGCTCGCAGGAATGCTCTGGCCTACCCAGATCTGTGCGCAATTCGCACCTCATTTTCCCTTGTCTCGCCTTCATGTCGCACGGCATATTCGGCTCTTTGATTGAGCATGGACCGCGACGGATTTCGGGCAAGCCCTGATGTCTCGGTCCTTCATTGTTGGCCCTGATCGCGGTGTCTCGCATTCCTGTACCTTGGCCCATCCTCCCTGGAGTAAAAATCGCCCAGGCTCTGACGGGCACTCGTGCAGAGTTGGCTTCGCCTCATGAGTCTCGACAATGTATTACACGCGGGTGAGTAGTGGCGGCCGCCACCGTTGGATGCTGTTGACGTGTTTGACCTGTTTATAGACGTTTGCGGGTGTAATACCCGCCAAGGGTGCAACCACTTCCCGCATGTGTATACCAGGCTTAGATTTGACTGCATTCCACAAGACGTAATTACCGTACGCTTGGAACCGTTTGCTAACTCGAAGCTGACCATCTGCACAGTGTTATATTGCGCGTACGAATCCTTTGACCTTGTCCTTCCTGCCCGGTCTGTCATGGGACCGCGAGGGAACAGTGTCCGCAGATCCCAACTACGACGAATGGGTCAGCCGAGCCTACTCGCTATTTCCGCGAGCTTCGTTTCTGATATCTGCTCTAACTCGCGTCATTTGCGAGATTTTCGCGTACGCAGTTGCTGCACTTCGTGACTTGGACACCACGCCCTTGCCGTTCGAGCTAGTCCAACGGCATTACAATGTATTGCTTCGCTGGGCGGACGGCGTTGTATGCTTTTTGGATAGGTTTCTGTATGATATGGAGGATATCGAGCGGTATCCGTGATCCACGCCGCAGACTGTCTTTATCTACCTCTCGCTAGGTTCTGAATCAGTCGGCTACTCGGTGGGACTGCCCTGTGAGCAATGAATAATGAGCTTCTCGTGGGACATGTGTTCTTCTCACAAGCGCAGCTTATCGTGCGTTGCCTGACCTGCCGGTGACGGCCGAACTGTCTGTTCCCTTTCCCTTTCATCCCCTGAGACATGCGCGCGGTCGATGTGTTCCGGGCTATTACTCGTACCTACAGTCGGGGAACCGTGAGTTGTATCTCATGGGTATGAGACACCCTGATATCTTTCAAGAGCCCGCGCCTCATCGCCAACTTTTATGCGACTTGCTTCCGCTCCCCTGTCCTAGTCAGCGTTTTGCTGTTGCGTCCTCTTGGGCAGGCAGCAGTCTCAGACGTCGATTTCACGGACTTTCTTCCCTATTATCGACGTTTCGACGTGCCGGATGAGGACGATCCCAACGTCGGGCCATCGTACGCGATTTTCCTGGAACAACGTCCGCCACAAACCGCGACGTATAACAGAGAGCGAAACGAGGCGCTTGCATTTGCTGCTATGCTTCCACCTCGTCTTGATTTCCGCGGAAACGTGCTAGCGATCAAATATATGCCAGACACCGGAATTGTCCAACACCTGACGGAGGGAGATGCTCGCCGCGCCGATGAGGCCGTTGAGACAGGTATAGCCCTACATTTCTCGCCGCTTGCGTGGCTAATGCTCCTATCTGAAGCTCTGAAACTTTACTTTGGGTCGGAACAGCGTACAGCTCTCCGGCCCAATGAACTCGCGGTACATTAACGTGGATGGGGCGATACGACGGGCGAGTGGGATTGAAAGTTTTTGGGACCCTTCGACCTGCCCTGGGTCCCTCTCAAACGTGGGGTCATAATGTAGGGTCAGACAGAAATGAGACACTCGCTGCTATGTCCGACTAGACAACTGTTTTGGGTCTGCTGTGCTGCAACTTATGAAAGTCAGACGCATCATTGTTCCCGGAAGTATTTCGGCCCGTGCCGCCGGTTTCACCGCCGCGCCGCCTTGTCCGAAATGTTGTGAGCCCAAGACAAGTCGAACGCCACTGCAGTGCCCCTTCCCTCAGCTACCCATCCTTGTTTCCTACCTCCCAGCGACTGCTCTCCCACGTACAACGTGTGGCTGCTTGCGGGTGGAATTTCAAGTCCTATCGGCTCGTGTGGCTCGCGTTTGTTCCTACGAAATGGTAGTACGCCGCGGTCAGCCTCAACTCGTTGAGTCTTGTTGATGCCCGCGCAGACCAACAAACGCATCCGCGACATCGACGACGTTGGCATCAGAGACACTGCATTGCGAGTCCGGGACTGTACAGCTAAACACTGCGGTTCTGACCTTCGTTCGGTCTTGTAGAAAACGGCACTGCGCGCGACCTGCTCGCGTCCCTCCGCCCTATAGCACGCGTCCAGTGTTTTCAATCAGAACGGCGGATCACAATCCCCCCGCAGCGACATTCGCCTCTCTCGCACCCTCTGTTTTCACGTGGAAGCTTCCGAAGGTCCTCGTCCCGTCGCAGTCGTCGTCGTCTGGAGCTCCAGCGGCAGGTCCACCGCCAGCCCCAGACCTCGGCGGATGCAACGTTCAGTGTGATATTGAAACTGATGCTGCTGTTGACGCTGCTATTGCTGCTGATGTTGCTGCTCCTGTCGATGACGTTGCCTCGGAATACCCTGGGGATCCTGTGGTTTCTATCCGGATCAGTAAGGACTTGGATGCTATTTCCTACGACCAGCTTCCCTGGGATGTCTTGTCCGATGAGTGCCTGCGCATTGCAATGCAGGCACATCACGTGCGGCGTAGTGGCCCCAGAACGCGTGATCGAGACCTACATGTTGCTCGTAGGCATCAGTGCACTCCCGTCTGTCGTGACGTCCGGTTTAAGTTGGCATCAGACCAGCCAGCCGTTCCTAGTATCGACTTCGAACGTGTTCGCTACCTGTGCGAGCAGTTGATTTCCGCGGCTGAGCATGACGATCCTTTCCCCCCGATTTATACCACTCGGAACGAGCGGAGAGTCGTTTGCGATTGGATAGAACAACTTTCAGACGGTAAACATACTCTGAAAACGTGTGGATGCTGCTCGGGCTTAGTCCTCCCCTGCGCATCTTCCTCTCGCGAGTTGGATGACGTTCGCCTACTAGTCCTAACCAATCCTTCGCTACCGGAAGGTCTATTTCCCATTGGATACGACCGCCGCCTCGTCTGCGATGCCCTCCTGGACCAGGACGGCATCATTACCTGCCGGCCTAACTGTGTTCTCATCGTCTGCGACGGGTGCTGGACATGCTTAAAACAACTGAAGTTGCCGCCGCTGTCTCTCGCGAACGATAATTACACTGCGTGGGATAATGTGCCTGACAATATCCAGGCATTGTTTCTCAAAGCAACGCCGGTAGAGTTGTCCCTAATAGCTCGCAATCGCGTTCGCTGCACAATCTTCAAGTTCACCGCTCAGCGTGCTTCTGAACAGGATCTGGAGGCTAATCCGTCGTATTATCCTCCGCAGTATTACACCAAAGGCAATATCATGACCTTTACGAACGGTAACGTCGACTTGCTTGATGTACTTCCGCCAGGACCTGACATTTTGCAGGCTACAATATCAGTCATATTCGTCGGTAAGGTGCTCCCGCCCCCCGAGGAACTGGATCGCTTGACTCCTCTACTAGTTCGCCGGCATGTGGTTGTACCTCTCCTGAAGTGGCTAATCCAGCACGACCCTGAATACGCGGATATGGAGTACTGTCACGGTGACCGTTGATATCGCTCGCCAGCGAGGAGCCCAAGGGCAGGAGGGTGAGGGACGAGCCCGGATAAGGCGGTAGAATAGACCAGATCGAACCTAAGGTACATGGACGGTGATCACCGGTATATATAGCGAGACCGGGGGCAAACGAGCCCGGGATGGTCCGGGCAGCGATAGCAGGCGATACAACACCAAAGGACGGTCAGGGAATGAAGGAGGAAGGTCGCCGAAGCTAACCGGCATGGATCGGACGCAGGGCAACGAAGGCGAGGGGATACCGGCGCCCGAAGGGCCGGATACGAAGGGGAAGAAGGAGCGGGAGGTAGTCCATGCCTATGTAGGGTATAGGGCGGGTATACGAGACAATGGAGAAGGGCCGCGCAGGCGTACCGGAACGCGCGCGCATCGCGCAGGAACATCGGCGAGGCTTGTACTCGCAATCGGTGACCCGCGAAGCTCGAACGCGGCACCGAAGGGAGTCCGGACATCCACCCTACATTGGCGGGTAGGATCGGCGGGGGTCAGGAGAGCTGGAGCAGCCCAGGCGAAGCTGCGGAGAGGTCGCCCGACCCGCGCGCGAGGTTGCGCGCTGCGCAGGAGCAATGGCGAACTCGATAGACGAACCTATCGGCCGAACTGACTCGACCGCGGCATAGAGGACAGCCCGATCGAGCACCGTCTACCAGCGGAGACACTCTAGAGAGGTCGGGAGACCTCCAGGAGCGTGCGCGCAGCGGCGGGGAGATTGCGAAGTCTCTGCGCAGGATCGTGCAGGACATCGGCAGCAGCAAGGAGCCGCCCGAGGGACATCGGCGATGTCGAAGCTCTTCGAAGCTCGTCGAGTCGACGGTGTCACCGCATATGCCGGACGAAGGTGGCCGGAACGCGACGGGAGGTTGTAGGAGCGCAAGCTGGGGACTAGGGCGCGCAGCAGCGACGAGAGATCGAGGTAGCTGAAGATGTGCGTGGCCTGTTCGCGATACCGGACATCGAAGCGCGCCGATGGTGCCGTCGGGTCGAAGGAGCTGCCGCGGATGCTAGGCGCAAAGGGCCGGAATGCAATCGGGGTCGCGGGGACGCGCCACGGTGACAAGGCCTGGCGACTGCAGCGAAGGAACGAGGTCGCCGAGGATGTGCGCAACCGATCCCTGACATCGGACATCGATAGGGCCACCGATCGTCGGCGTCGAGACTCGAGGCGGGTGCCGGAGCGGCGGGCGATGCAGCCCCAGGTCGGTCGTGGAGCCGCGGGCAAAGGGGGCAACGCATGGGCGATGCGCGCAGCGCCGTATCGAACATCGGCAGGGGCGTGTCGGTCCCAAGGGACCGGAGAGCGGCCCAGCCATCGGAGAGTCGAGGAAAGGGCTGTAAGCCTGCGGGGCGGGTATATCGGCCAGGCAGAGCGGGCGAAGCGGCGATAAAGCGAAAAGCGATGGCAGCGGATGGGGCAAGCCGCTGCAGATCGCAACAAGTACAGTGCGGAGAATATGGACGCACTACTTCCAGGGAAACAAGGAGGACTTCCTTGCGGTCTACAGCTTCAGTTGGTCACGCAGAGCGGAACTGAAGACCCCGGAGCTGCGACTGCGCCTGGTGAGGTCGTCGATGTACCAGACATTTCGCAGATTCCTATGTCGTCCGTTGGGGTCGTCGCGAAAACATTCGAGCAGGATACCGTGCGGCAACAGAAACTGGCTTCTATGCTGATGTGGAAACGGAAGGGCGCGACGGCTTGGGCGATCGGACATGGAGACGAGCCGGTGAGCGAGTGGAATAACCCTTCGTTTTTCCCGCGAGCTTTCCCGCATCTGTTCCCCTTCGGTATTGGAGGTTTGGAAGACCGAAACCGACGAACTCCCATCCCGTTTGAAGAGCACGTTCGACATCTACTCAACCAGGCTTCGCGACGCTTTGCTACAGATCATGCATTTCAGTACGTAGCGATGAATATTGCACAACGCCGACGAGTGTCTCAGGGGGTGAAATGGCAAGTCGGACGCGCCCTTTGGCGTCCAGCACACGAATTTCTCGCGGATGTTGACACGGACTCAGTGAAGCGCCTTCAAGAACGTGCAGCACGTTCCAAAGGTATTGTTCGCGCGGAGGACGAGGACGAGAAGAAGGTTCTCAAGTTCATGAACTTGCTCAAGACGGTACCGATTGCCATCCCTGGATCTCCGGGAGCCAAAAAGAAAGAACGGAACGAAATCCGGTCTATGATGCATCGTCGCGGCTTGTCGGCACTATTTATCACGCTGAACACGGCAGATATGTATCATCCGTTATTCCTCAAATTGGCCGGGATCAATGTGAATTTGGACGACCGGGTTCCATCTGCTTTTCCGAGCGCATACCAGCGGGCGTACCTTGTTGGTAAGAACCCCACGGCCGCCGCACAGTTCCTCGATTTAATGGTCCAAGCATTCATCGACGTTGTGCTGGGCATGCGCAACGGCGGAGAAGGTTTATTCGGAAAGGTCTCCGCTTACTATGGCACTGTCGAAACGCAAGGGCGGGGGTCACTGCATGCACATTTTCTAGTGTGGCTGGCCGGCTCGCTGCCACCTCAATTGCTGCGTGATCGCATGCAGAGCGACGAGGACTTTAAGCAGAGGCTCTTTGACTGGCTACACAGTATCATATCCAGTCACGTACCGACCAACGACGGTGTAGTGTCCAGCGAACAAGCGAAGAGATTACACCGACCACGTGGAGCACCGCATTCAGGGACTATGAGGTGCCCTCATCCGGACGACACCGACTTTACAGAGGAATGGGCAAAGCAATCTGTGCAGGTTACATACGAGTCCCATTACCACACCCACAACCGAACCTGCTGGAAGTACCTCAAACCGGGGCAATTTCCAGACCCCGCCCTGTGCCGGATGCGAATGAATGGCGAGACTCGAGCCGATACGGTATTAGATCCTTCGAGTGGCTCCATAATCCTCAGACGTTGGCACCCGGACATTAATCAACATAACCCGGTTCTGTCCATGCTCGCCCGCTGCAATAATGACGTCAAGTTCATTGGATCCGGAGAGGCCGCCAAAGCGCTCATCTATTACGTAACTGATTATATAACGAAGGATAACTTGCCAACGGACGAGGCTTTCTCCGCGCTGACTAAGCTAGTTGAGCGCATCAGAAACCCCGAATACAAAGATCCCTCTTATATCGTAGGTCGCGGCCAGTCTTACGACGCAGTAGAGCACGGAGTCAGATTTCTTTCCCGAGCTTGCAACGCTCTTATGGCCTGCCGCGAGGTTTCTGGCCAAGAGGTCGGCCTGTTTTTTCACAAACGAGGCAAATCCAGTCACTATACGAATGACGTTTTCGTGACAGTCATCTGGGGAGGAGTATGGCGCTGGGTGGCGGCGAGAGAAAAGGAGCGGAACTCCACTGCCGCCGCTCCCGCTGTGAGACCATCCACTACTGACAGCGTGACCTCGGGCGCCGCTGAAGATCCGCCGATCCTGGACCAGGATGCCGAGGACGAAGGGGAAAGTGTCGAATTCGACGGAACGAAGCGTCAGCCGTCGACGCAGCTAGACGACTATCGTTTCCGAGGTCTTGCCCTCGAGCATTTAGGCCTGTATTGGTTTTATAGCTGCACGGTAACGACTTCCGTTTCCCGAGAGAGAATTCGTCTAGGTACGACACAATCCGAAAACTCGAGAGCGAGGCCGAGGGTGCCCTTCCTGGAAGCTCACCCAAATTATGCCACTAAGGTTGTACGATTGCGTGAGCGTGGTGCGGTCCCCTGTATTGTCGGCCCCACATTGCCGCGCAGAGACCGTGTAGACCAGTACTCGGAGTACTGTAAAGCGATGCTGATCCTATTCAAACCTTGGCGAGAGTTGTCTGACCTTTGTGGAGATGGCGAGAGTTGGGAACATGCCTTCCAGACGTACGATTTCGACCAACATAGCCTGAGCGTGATGCGCAATTTCGCCGCGGCGCACGAGTGCAAGGATGCCAGCGACGCTTACCGGGAACTGAAGCGGAATGGCGTTATTTACCACGATCTCGTCAGCGCCGACGTGTTCGACAAGGCCTTGGAAAGTGTCCAGAACCGGAATGACGACGATCTCTCTGAATGGCTAAATGAGCACCATCCCGCTTTAACGGGTTTGGTCGGTGGTGCAGACTGCGAAGAAGGAAATTCCCAGCAGCTTGACGACGGAGAGGTCGTTCTGAGTCGTCTGAGCGTACAACGTGCGCAGCGTGCAAAGGACGCCATCGACCTTGCGCTCGCACGAGGCGGGCCACAACTGTCGCATTCCGAAATGCCGGTGGATTCTGCAGAACTAGCCGAGGATAAAATACTCGAAGATCTGGGAGAGTATAAAAGGCAAACTGCGCAACTGAAGGCGCAATTGCCTATGTGGACAGAGGGTGGACAAGACGACGATGATGCAGACGAAGAGGGCGACGGTGAGGACGAGCGAGCCCACGTCCATGCTTGGTTTGTGGATCCACGACGAGTGCGCTTGGTAGAGGCCGTAGGGGGTACAGCCGAGCAGAGCGATTGCGTCCAGGCGGCTGCCGACGTTGCGCAACGATACAACTTCAACACGGAGCAGCGGGCAGCTTTTGACGTAGTAGTAGATCACAAGCTGTCCCTAACCGTGGAGCAGTTGATCATGTTCGTCGTAGGCAGCGGTGGCACTGGGAAGAGCCATGTGGTCAGAGGTTGGGATGAGTTCTTCACGGTTGTCAAGGCTACTGCGGAGTTGAAAAAGGCCGCTCCGACCGGGATCGCATCATTCATCATTCGCGCTGAAACGCTGCACGCGTTGTTGAAATTACATATCAGTAACTTGAGCAGAGAGACTCTGGAGCTTTTACAAGAGGTCTGGAGATCTGTTAGATATCTGATCATAGATGAGATCTCTATGGTCGGCGCGCGAATGCTGGCTAAGATCAGCCAGCGGCTACAGCTTGTCCTAGGGAACGACTCTCCTTTTGGTGGAATCAACATGATTTTCATTGGAGACCCTAGACAACTGCCTCCTGTGGGAGATAAAGCGGTATGGAGTGAGCCAGGCGACGCCGACCCGAGTTCGGCGACGTTGCAAGGTCAACTCCTTCAGTATGGGCGTTCCCTATGGGGAAAACTCACACATGTCGTCGTACTCAAGCAAAACTACCGACAGAAGCAAGATCCGCTGTATCAGGGCATAATTGAGCACGTTGCACAGGGGGCCGCTACTGTTGAGGATGCAAACGAGCTTCGTCGACGCATGTTGAATCCAGCTGATATGGCAACTCGTTTTCTGGACGCGCCGTTGATTACGGCCGATAAATCCGTGAGGGACGATTGGAATCGGCGGGCTGTGAGGCGATTCTGTGCGAGAACCGGTCAGAAATATGCAGAGTACGTCGCGATTGACCGAGCTTTCGGCCGATTACTACCTGAACGAGACCGTGCGCGAGTATTGGAAAAGTCGTCATCGGAGACTAAGGACAGATTGGGAAGGTTGCCTCTCGTGAAGGGAATGCGAGTTATGATATTGTCGAACATCGTGACCCGTGGAGGCGTCGTAAACGGCGCAGAGGGGACTGTAGAGCGCATTATGTACAACGTCTCGCCGACAGGAGAACGATATTTGCTGTGTGTATTAGTGCGGGTCGAGGGAGCCGTGCTTCAGTATCCAGGACTCGAACTCGGCGTGGTTCCTGTATTTCCGGACGCGAAATACTTCAAAGTACGGAGGAAGGATCAATCAACGATGAACGTAGTCCGATATCAAGTTCCGCTCTTGCCCGCGTACGCATACACCGACTACAAGAGTCAGGGCCGCACCTTACTTTACGCGATACTAGACTTGGCATCTGCCCGTCGTCGGGAGTCGCTGTATGTGATGTTGAGCCGCGTTGTGTCTCTAGATAATATGCTAATTCTGCGCAGATTTCAGAACAACTACATCACGTCGCCGCTCTCAGGCGAGGCGGCTAAAACTCTGGCAATGCTAGAGAAGCGTGACCGGTCCACTATGCGGAGCTGGAGATCGTCGCAGCTGGCAAATTTTCAGCTGAGTGCAGCGCAGGGATGAATAGAATAAGCTCACCTGCATGGACCAGCGGGATGTTCCGTCGGTGTCTCATTCTCGTACTAGCTCTACCTGTCCACGCTCTACCAGCTTTCTCTGCGCGATCTGCATTCATGTCAGCTGTGGGCGAGTGCCAGACAGGAGGGTCTGTGAGTTACTATACTTCGAACCATCAATAGACCCTTACCACCTTTTGCGGTCCCCCCACAGCCAACAGTCACCGTCCTGACGCGCAGTAGTCTCGGTGCTGTCCCCGCCTATCCTCCGACGGTATATTCCGCCTCCGGAGCGACATATCGTCAGTTTGCTGTACAACTGATTGCACACATGTACGCGACGTACCAACGTTGTACACGCCGCGAGTTGGCGCCACGCACGAAGTGAGGAACGTTGCTCTTCAGCGTGCGGAGCACTGAATCGACGGGGCGATATCCCGCAGCCTATACGAGTGACATAACCTAGTGTTAGACAGCGGGGAAGGCATTGTGCTGGGTCCTACATGTCCAATGTACGTCTGTCCCAGGTTCCCAACTTCGCCGTCGGCCTGCTCGTCGAACATAAGATGACAGCGGAAATAACATCGCCCGAGAACTCCCGAGCTACGTGGGGTCCGGCGCCAGTTGAGAGTGAGTAGGAATGGAGAAACAGTGCATATAATTATACCCTGGACGATCCGCCCGCGACGTTCTGGATCCTGAAGCACGGCGCCGTCGTTTCAGCGCCGGAACGGGTTGCGGTTCTGCGAGCCCGACGACTCGCTCGACGCGTAGCTCTCGAAGCTGTCGCCCGTGCGGTGGTGCTTGACGATCGGGTCCAGCTCGTGAGATGGCGCGCTCGTCCACTCCCACTTGCCGTGGCCCGCGCCGGCGCCGCGCGCGTGCGCCTCGAGCACCTCCATCTCGCGGTAGTGGCGCGCCTCCTCGGCGGCGCGCATGCGGTCGAGCATGTCCTGGACGTTCTTCTCGGAGCGCGCCTCGTAGCGCGTATGATGTTTGCCGAAGAGCTTGTCACCGAGCCAGTGCGCGCCGCGCGAGAGCAGGCCGCGCTGCTTCATCTGCCGCGCGAAGACCGCCGTCTGCGCCGCGCGCTTCTTGCGCATGCGGCGGCGCCAGCACATGAGGAACATCAGGAAGATGAACGCGCAGCCGAGGGCCATAAGGAGGATCTGCCACCACTCGAGGGGGCGGCGGCCGCCGCTCGACGAGGGCGGAGACGGCGTGGACGGGCTCTCCTTGGGCGTGTTGTCGATGAAGGGCACGGTGACGAGCGTGGAGAGGCAGGCGCCGAGGCCGGGGACGACGTCGGTGTTGGACGTGCACTTCGCGTCGACGCACGCGCCGCCCTTGAGGATCTGGTTGGGGTTGGCGCACGCGAGGCAGCGGTTGGAGCCGGAGCCGGAGCACGACGAGCACGCGCTGTCGCACGCCTTGCACGAGTTGGACGAGCTGTCGAAGAACTGCGATTTGCTGCACGTGGCGAGGCAGCGGCCGACAGACGCGTCACCGTCCTTGCTTGCCTGGAGGACGGGCCGGTCGGCCTTGCAGCTCGCGCACTGGTTGAATCCCGAGCCCGAGCACGTCGCGCAGTCGGAGTGGCATGCGAGGCAGGCGCCCGACGAAGAGAATGTGCCGGATGGGCACGAGGAAGTGCACGTTCCGCCGCTCGCGAGGCTGTTGCCCGAGCACGTCAAGCAGAACTTGGCCTCGCCGACGCAGGTCCCGCACGAAGAATCGCATGCGGCACATGTGAATCCGTCGTCCGAGATGAACGTGCCAGAGGGGCAGGCATCGACGCACTTGCCATCCGAAAGATAGCTGCCAGGAAGACACTTGGTGCACTGGACTTGGTCGATTGTGCTGGCGACATTGAAGTTGGGAATGCCGCAGGCAGTGCACTTGGCCGGGCAAGCGTCGCACAAGTTCTTCACGTTGTTGGCCACCAATGAAGAACCGGAGCAAACACCGTTGCTGTCAATCGCGACGCAGCCGCCGTTGAACTTGTACGTTCCCTCTGCGCAGACGAGACAGCCGTCCGAGCCGGCGCCTGTGTAGGTCTTGCACAGTGGCGAGCAGAGGGCGCAAGAGTCACTGTTGAGGAAGGAGCCGTCGGGGCACTGCTTCGCACTCTGGGACGTCACAACGATGCACTTGGTCCGGTCGTTGGCGTCCACAGTGAGGCCAGAAGTGCATTGGGTGCAGGTGCCTGAGCCCGACTGGCAGGAAGTGCAGCCGAGTTGGCAAGCTTGACAGTTGCCATCGGAGGTCAGGAAGAAGCCCTGAGCACAAGCGGCGCACGCGGTGTCATTGCTGGCGTTCGTCCAGCCAGCGTTGCACTCGCACTTGCCGTTTGCGCCGCACGCGCTGTTGAGACAGCTGCACGACGCGGGCGCGTTCTCGATATTGGGCACGAGACACTTGCCCGAGCCAGTAAGGCCGTCGTCGCACTTGTCGCAGTCCTCCGGACACTTGTCGCACGCAGGGCCGAAGAAACCCTCAGCGCACTCCTCGCAGCGGTCGCCGATGAAGCCGCCGCCGGACGGGCGCTCGCACGTCCCAGCTGGGACTAGGGGCGAGCAAATCTCTGCGCAACGAGCATTTTTCTCGTTCAGATCGGCGTCGTGCGGCGGTTCCTTGCTGCTGGAGTGCTAAAACCTACGCGCAACGGCCCGTCGGCCTAATCACCAGGGCAGAGTGCTCGGAATCGTGACCTTTCGGCATCATGCCATTATTCCTGACCATGAAGAACGCGGCAGCACGAGCAGGCTCGGCGGAGTTAGAACAAAAAAGGTCCATCGGCCTGCGCCGGAGCGCCTCCGTCTATCTTTCATCCCACCAATACGTGTCGCCCGGACATTACGCGCTCAGTCTCGTTCCTTAACCTTTGTGCTACTGGGCTACACCGGAAACCGGCCCTGTTACGTCTCTCGCGTGCAGTTTGCTCCGCCTGCCACGGCCGTACGGCAATCCGACGGGCGCACCTTCGTTTTGTGGCTGCGTGGGAGGCGCGACTGTCAGGGACAGCGGCGATCTGCGGAAGCCAGACTGTGATCTTCCATTGTGCGGCCGGGTTGTACATTCTCGTGCGGCTGTGGACGTCTGTCGGCGTACTTTTGTTATTTTTCCGCCCCGGAAATTGTGTCGTTGCCCACTTGTGCCCTGCATGCTCACTTCACGGAGTTGCCTGTCCGCTCGTTGACCTGCTCCTCGCTTGCCTCCCTATATTTTCGGAAATCTCTGTGGGAGGAGCTTTCCCGAACAGATACTTGCTCCGGGAAGCGAGCGAACACCGAGCACGGCAGAGCGCTGGGAACTGAGGTGTAGAGACCCGTCTAACGGTCAGGCGCCGACCAGCTTCGATGGCGGCGCGAGCAACCCGCTATTCACCCGTACTCGTAGTGCCTCTGGCTGGAGAGGGACGGCGAGTCGGTCGGGTGGTGGATGCGGTGCGTGAAAAAGATGATAATTCCGAGCGGGACAAACCGAGACAACTATCCTAAGACAACGTGACGAATCCGTACTCCTTACACAGCCCCCCAGTCGTAGCGTGGTCGTGGATTTAGGCCTCGTTGCCCGTAGCTTCATTCCGCTTCTGCGATCGTAGCTCCTGCCGCCATTGCGCGCGCGATTTGAGCGGCGGGTTGTGACGCGCGTTCCAGAGCTCCGCCAGCCTGTTGACGAACCAGACTTCCATGTTCCGGGTCCAGCACCCCCTGAACTGGAACCAGTTGCTCCAGAATTGCCTGGGGTCCGGCCAGAGCGACAGCCCGTTGCCGTTGCCTTCCTCGGGCGAGTGCATGAGCCCGTACAGAAGCTGCTCCTCCTCGATCGAGAGCCAGTCGTCCATGAACGGCGTCTTGACACCCGCGACGAGGATTTCGAAAGGCCCCTCGGGGCCGAGCTCGCGCGTGTTCGCCGAGGGCCCCGTCAGCGCGTCGGCCAGGTCGAGGTTGAACCAGCGGGCCATCCTCGCTAGTAGACCGCTGTAGGTCAGCGCAGCTCGTCCGTGCGTCTTCATCAGGACGCCGCGTCCTTCCAGCGCCCACTTCTCGAGGATCGTGTCGGCCTCGTCGACTCTGGATAGGTGCCCCCCGACCGGGACGGCGTGCTGTTGCTTGCGTAGCGCTGAAGCACGCACGCCAGCGACCTGCCGAAGGGGGATCAACGTCGAGAAGGGTGCGCAGAACCGGTAGAGCAGCTCGATCTTCTCTTGAGCGGTCACGCCGTCCGCGCGCATGCGCGCGCAGAAGGACGGCGGTAGCCACGCCGGGTGCCCAGCGTGCGCGCGCCAGTCCACGTTCTCCGTGTACCCCCGACCGGGGAGCCGAGTGCCATTGTAGTCCATCGTGTACGCGTCGGCCTGCTGAAAGAAGTCCGCCGCGTTGGGCACAGGGAACCATTCTGCTCCAGCGTCATACACAGCAATGCGCGCGGGGAGGGCCATCGAGCGAGGGTCGTAGTGATTGGCCGACGGCGGACCCGGGAGCTCCATGCGCTCGAGCAGGGAGGGGCGCGACGACGACTGACCCGAAGCCTGCGTCGAGCTCGCTGACGTAGAGCTTGGCGGCGCGCGCGCGTCCTCGAAGTCAGGCCCCAAGTCGCCGACAGAAGCGGGGCTGGACGTTCCTGAACTGGACCTGGGGACGCCGCTCTGTGCTTCCAAGCTCTCGGCCCAAGTCATTTGCTCCTCAGGGATCTCGACGGCGTTGCCCAGCTCGTCACGGATCAGGAGCGGGACCTTGCGAGCCGAGTTCCAGTGTCTCCTGGGGTCGGCGGGCGCGGCTGGCGAGTCGTGATCCGGAGCGGCAGCTCCCTCGCTCGTCTGCGGGCGCAGGTCTGCCAGCAGGGGCATGTCCGCGTATTTGCGCTCCCAGCGGTAGTAGACGGGGATGCCCGCACTGATGAACTCGCGTATGACGCGGGCGTCGTCCACAGTGTGCCTGAACCAGGCGCCGGTCGCGCAGGCGCCGAAGTATCCGCCCCTCTTCAACCGCTCGAAACCGACCGCGTTGCTCGCGATGGCAGCCGGAACGGCGTGCGAGGAGAGCAGTTCGTGCGTCACGACAGCTCGGCGGGAGAGTAACGCAAAGACCCAGGAAGCCCAACGCGCTCGGAGAACCTCGAGCGACGGGGCCCCGGCGTAAACGTGTCGCGGCACCATGGGCAGCTTGGAGCGCGCGAACAGCGTGTCAGGGAATAGCCACCTGACGAACTCCTCGTCGAGCCTTTCTGCGTTCTCCATATCGAGACGCGCGTTGTCCGCCAGCGTGAAGCCGTTTGGATCAGTGGCGTCCTCTCGGCCGCCGCCCGGGAAGCGATGAAGTACTGACGCGAAAGGAGCGCTCGCGCACGGTCCGAGTCCATGCCAAATGTCCGGGGCGTACGCCCTTTCGGGGTGAGCGGCGTCGTACCAGTCGGCGAGGCATGGCCACAATCGCTCGTTCTCCATGTGCCCGTATAGTTCTACAATCAGGCCTCCCGCGTCTGGACATCCACAGGCGCGGGGTCCTAGCGTCGTTGGCGGGAGCGGGATGCCTGGCGTCGGGCAGTTGGGAGCAATCCAGGAGGTCTCCATGTCTACCCAGCGCTGAGCGTAGTACCGACGAGTAGTGGGGAAGACGAGTTCGTTGAGCTCGACCCGCGTCGGCCAAGCGACCATGGGCGGCGTCAGGCGGTTGATCGCGAAGATCTCGACTTCGATGGGGTTGGCGTTCATGTGTCGGATCGGAGCGAAGACGAAGAGGCGGCGGCGGCGATGGATCGTCAGCGATCGACGAGAGGTCCAGGAGGAAAGAGGCTGAGTCGGAGTAAGCTCCGGATAGGCTCCGGGTTAGCACGCGGCAGCAGAGAAAAGGGACCGAGGAGAGTACATCGACTAGAAACTACATCTGAAGAGAAAGAAAGAAAAGAAATAGGCAGAAGTGCCTGCTGAAATGGGAACCAGGAAAGCCGAGCATAATTAAGAGTTCGTGCCGAGACTGCGGTGAAGGTGGCTGAAGAGCTTCCTCACAGGTGATGCGCGCGCCGATAGTCCAACAGTACGGCAGGCGCGTCGCGGAGTTCACGCGCGGTCAGCCAGCTGTCATGTTCAGGTCCATAGCCGACCCAACGCGTGAGGTACTCGATCTGTTTCTTGGAGCGGTTGCGCCGATGTGCGACCAACTTCTCGACCTCATACCGTTCCGCTTCGAAGTCTTCCCATCCCGGGTTCGGTAGCGTGACCCGGTTACCGAACCGGACGGGGGAGGAGACGTACTTCTTGAGGTGCCGGGCGTGTATGACGTTGGACATGGGGATATTCGCCGGGATGTTGACGCGCTAAGTCGCGTCGCTGACTCGCTCCTGCACCGTGAACGGACCGAACGCCCGTTGGACCAGTTTCGCGCCTTCTCCTTTAGTCTCCACGAGCTCGAGCGACTGCGGTTTGATCAGCACGAGCTCGCCCGGCTCGAGTACGAAGTCGTGACGGCCGACATTGTACGCTTGAGCTTGTTGGTGTTGGGCGGCCGCTATCGCGTCCCTGGCGGCCTGACGATGATTGCGGATAGCCAGCAAAAATTCGTCGGCGTCTTTGTGCGCGGTCAGATGGCGGCGTAACCCTCTCTCGGCCACGTTGGAGATGAAAGTGGCGGGACTGAGAGGCTGGTACCCGTACAGCGCCGAGTACGGTGACAAGCGAGTCGATTTATGCGTCGTGGAATTGTAGGCGAATTCTAGAGAGGGCAGCCATTGATCCCAGTCTTGGGGCGTCTGCGACACATAGTGCCGGAGCATCGTCTCGAGCGTCCTGTTCGTCCTCTCCGTCTGTCCATCGTGCTGTGGGTGATGCGACGAGGATAATAGCATATGTATACGCATCTGCTTCGTGACTGCATCGAAGAACCTCGAGAACCAGCGGCCGTCACGGTCCGCTATGAACTCCTTGGGCAACCCGAAACGGCACACGACCTGGTTGACGAAGAGGCGTGCGAACCCCGTCGTGTCTAGCCCCGTGTCGGTGGGTATGAATTGAGCGTGCTTGGTAAGAAGGTCCACGACGACCAAGATGGCGTTGTAGAGTCCAGACCACGGTAAGCCAGTGATCAGATCGAAGGAGATGCGCTCGTAGGGCAGCGCGGGGATGTTGTGGGGCTGCAGCAGACCGTGCTTCGCGTTCGCTTCGGCCTTGTTCTTCTGGCAGACGTCGCACGACGCGCAGAAAGCTAGCACGTCTTTCCGCATACGTGGCCAGTAGTACTGCGGCGACATCAGTGCGTAGAGCTTCTCCGCGCCGGCGTGCGCGGTCTCGAAAGCCGATTCGTGCAAGTGACGGAGCAGAGGAGCTTGTTCGCTCCGCGGCACGCATAGACGCGGCATGAGGTCTGCGTCTCGGAAGAAGAGCAGGCCGTCGGCGCCTTTGTAGAAGCGGTTTCCGGCATACCAGGATCGCTCGTCCGAGTTATACCCTTTCCCTTTAAACGCCAGGTCCTTCTCGTAACCCTCGCGGTATCGCTTCTTCAGCTTCGGGTGCATCGTGATGAGCAGCGTAGGTGGGGGATGCGCGGCTTGCCATTCCAGCTTGTCTTCGTAACGCGCTTCCAGAACGTCCTGGTCAGCTCTGAGGGGCGCCGGCTCCCGTTCTGACTGCTCCAGGGCGTCTTCGCGCGAGGTCGTAGTTCGGCGTTCGACTTCGGCGCGTGGCGCGGCTGTCTCGACGCGAGCGGAACGGGCGGCAGGGACATCCTCCTGCGCCACTTGCCGTTTCGCGGCTAGCTTCTTCTGCCGCCTTGTCTGCACGGCGAGCACTTCGCAATCCTCTCGCGCGGGCTCGATGACGTCTTCTGGCCATAGAGCTACGACCGTGGCGCCCATGCGCGCGGCTGGCGCGTTTCCAGCGACTCGTTCCAGAATCTCGGCCGCGTCTACGTTTGTTCGGATCGCCGTCGTAGGGTCTTTGGCTGGAGCTATGAAGTCGGGTGGCAGCCTAGGGAGGCGCGACAGCGGGTCTACGTTGGAGTGTAGCCGGCCCGCTCTGTGGACGATTTCGAGCCCTGTAAAAGCTGCGAATACCGCCCCCCAAGCCGCCAGCCTCCGGTTCGTATGCTCCCACGTGCGCGCCCACTGCAAGGCTGCGTGATCGGTTACGAGGATGACTTGCTCGCCCTCGATGAAGGGCTGAAATTTGATTAGCGCTTCCTTTGCGGCTAGTCCCTCGCGTTCCGTGGCCGAGTAATTCCTCTCCGCGTCCTTGAAGGTGCGGCTCCAGTAGCATATTACTCGCTCGACGTGCACCGTCGTTTCGTCCAGGGTGGCCCCCCAAGCTCCCGGGTTCGGTACGTCCTCGATTTTCGACGAAAGCTTGGTGCAGAGCTGCGGCACCGGATCCCTGGCTTCGAACGCTTTACGCAATCTCTCGTATACTGGCGTGCCCTTCAGATCCGCGGCGGAGATGGGCTGCACCTGCTGCAGACACGCGCCCAGGGCCTCGTCGGAAGCGTCCGTGTACAGTCGATAAGGACGGTGTCGGATCGGGTGCCCCAGCACTGGAGCTGACTGTAGCGCCGCTTTCGCTTGCTCGAACGCGTGTTGCTCGACATCGGTCCATTTCCACTGTACGTCCTTCCGTAGAAGCTTGAATAGCGGTCCCACGACGAAGGAGTAGTAAGGTATGAACGCTTGGAAGTAGACGACCATTCCAAGGAACGTCTGCAGCGTTGACAGCTTGCGCGGTGAATCCAGCGCGGCTATCGCGGCCACTTTCTCCTCGTGCGTAGACAAGCCCAGCCGGGACACTTTGTGCCCCAGGAGCAGGATGGAAGAGTAGCAGAAGTGACACTTGGCGGGCGAAAGCGTCAGCCCAGCTCGTTCCACGGCCGAGAGCACCTTGTCTAGATGCTCTAGATGTTCGCCGTACGTCGCGGAATACACGACGATGTCGTCGATGTACACCAGAGTGAAGAGCCAGAGGAACGGGGCCAAGATGCTCTGCATGACGCGTTGAAAGATGGCGGGCCCATTCCGGAGCCCGAACGGCATTCGTTTGAACTGGAACAGTCCCATGTGTGTTCGGAACGCCGTTTTCTCGATGTCTTCCGGGGCGATCTCCATTTGGTTGAAGCCGGCGAGCGCATCGAGCGACGATAGGACTTGAGCGCCCGACAGAGCCGACAGGATATCGGCTTGCCTGGGGATGGGGAACTCGTCCGCGATCGTCACCGCGTTCAGTCTGCGGTAGTCCACGCAGAATCGCGGCTTGTTGTTGCGGTAGACGATGACAACCAGCGCCGCCCAAGGGCTTATGGAGTCTTCGATGACATCCAGCGCGATCCACTTCCTTAGCTAATCTTCGATAACCTGTCTTTTCTCGGGGGACGCGCCGTGCATGGGGACCGCTATGGGCTCCGTACCCTCCTTGGTGCGTACACGCGCGTTCGTCTTGAGCTGCCCGAGCCGGCCATCGAACCCGAAAGCGAGCACGTGTCGGCGCAGCAGATCCAGCGTCGCCGCACGTACGTCCTCTGGAGCATCCGGGGATACGTCCAGGATCTTCTCCAGATCGGCGGATGCGAGGTCCTCCGGGTCAGGCGCTTCTGCGCGCGCGGGCGGCGGCAGTTCAGAGTCGTCAGTCCGTAGCGCTGCTTCGCGCGCGGATTCGGGCGCCCGATCGTTCTCCGAGTTCGACGCTGGGTCCGGTCCTTTGCGACAAGCGAAAGCGTGACGCTGCTTCTCTTCGTCCGAGCGCGTGTCAAGCTCCTGAATCAAAGCAGCCAACGCGCGGGCAGTCTCGAGCTTGGATTCAAGGTCTTCGGCGTCGCGCGGAGTATCCAGCGCGGCCGACGGGTCCTTAGCGTACCCCAGCACCGTACCTGCGCGCAACATGCAAGGGCGGGATGAAGGATTGGTCACCGCAATCGCATGGCGCCTCTCGAGAGCGGTTTCGCCGTCCAGTACGGGCTTCAGATCGGTGGATACGAGCGAGTTGGGGACGGAGAGGAAGACGTCTCGCTCTACTCGAACGAGGTTGCGCTCGACGAACCACTCCCGTCCCGGAGCTAGAGTTCCCGCGAAGTCTACCAGGACCGTCGTTTCTGCTGGCAAGATGACGTCTCGAAAGGCGCGCAGTTCACCGTTCCTGGATGCCGCGCGTTTTCGCCTTTTGGTAGCTTTCGCGCGACGATGACTCTTGGCTCGTACGAAGTGAGCCAGGTGGCCATGCACGAGACGCGCTGCGCGGACGTTGACAGAGTTGACCTCTTTCTCCGCCCGCAAGGTCTCCTTCGTCATCGACGTGGCCGGGAAGCAGTAACCCGTGTCACCTACTCGGACTCGCGTGCCGTCCTTGATGCTACGAAGGATATCCACTTCGTAGTTCACGTGCCAGTCCTCGCCGACTAGCAGATCTACCGTCATTTGCGGCACCACGTACGCCTCTAGGTCGAACTCGAGCGTGGCGCCGTCTTCGCCTCGAATGAACATAGGCATGACGACGTAACCTTCGATTTCGGGCGCGTTGTTGGTCAGCTGCGCTATCTGCACTTTGAGGCCGTGTCGGATGCGAGGCGGGTGTTTCATAGACTCTAGAAATTCCTTATGCACAAGGCACAGGTCAGCGCAAGAGTCCAGACGTATGGTGATGACCCGCTCGTCCGTCGATCCGACGCGTCCTCTGCAGGACAGCACCGAGATGCCGCGGGAGGATAGACCCGGCGGGTGTTCCCTCTTCTTGGGCATGCGTAGGATGCATTCGGACGCTGGCAGATTCGGATCGCGCAGCGGCAAGTCGTGAGGCGGAGCTCCAGCCTCTTCCGCGATGCGGGACGACGCTGACATAGCTTGCGCGAAGATGGCCTTCTGCAGCGATTCCTGTAGCGCGAATTCTTCGTCTTCGTCGTCGGTATCCTCCTCCGGGAGCAGTATTGGCGGCTCATCGTCGTGAGGGGAGTCTTCTTCGTCCTCGAGGACGCCGTGTCCGAGTGTTGCGGAGCGAGTCTTGCAGAAGGCTTCTTCCTCTTCGGCTTCCGCCACAGTCGCTTTATACGCCCCAGCATTGACGTCCCGATTACCTGAGACGTCCGGAGCGGTTTCACGCGCAACGACCTCGCCGGAAGGGCTGCTGACGCTTTTATCCGGCTTCAGAGGGCGGGCTGCAGCACGGGCTGAAGGAAAGGGAATCGATAGCGCCTCCAACTCCTCCGGCCCCAGTTCGTACGCAGCAAAAGCCGATTCATTGGCGTAGACCGAGTAGACAGCGTTATACATGCGTTCTTCCTCCTCGGTGCGCACCGAAGCTAGCATAGCATTCTGCTGGCGCCTCAGGAGGTAAGACTGGTAGTGGCCGCACTCGCGATCCCAGTGAGCGGGGCTGCCGCAGGCCTTGCACGGCGAGGGCGGTGGTCTCTTGCTGACCACGTCGCTCTCCTTGAAGTGATAACCGTCCACCGGGGAGGCCTCTGCTTAGCGCCGCTCGACAGGTAGGCGAAAGCGGAATTGAGCAGCGCAGTGTGCGCGCCGGCCACTTCTGGCGTCGTCGCGGGGGCGTCATCCAGCCCGTATTCCGCGGCGAGGTCCGTCGAGTCGACGAATCGGGCAGAGGCGGCGAACGGCTTGGCCGGGGGAGGAACGCGGAAAGGGTTGTTCGAAACAGGCGGGCGCAACACGCCCTGCGAGCCCTGCTTTCGCGCCCACGCGTCCATACGCGCGTCCATGCGAGCGTCCACGAGCTCTTCTACTTGCGCTTTCGTCGTAGCGGCGTCCGGCGTCTCGCCCGTGAGGTACGCGGACGTGAGCGAGGGCCCGAGTTGCTTGAAACGCTTCATCATCTCGTCGGTCGACTTGAGGTTGTGTTCGCCGATGACGTACGCCCATTGTTGGGGCGTGTTGGCGAGTACCTCGCTCACGAGCTGCGCCTGCGACATGTCGAACAGGAGGCGCGCCAGGAAGAGCCGCCGGTTGATGTAGTCGAAAGGGGTCTCCTTCTCGTGGCCGCGCTGCCGAAACTCCATAGCGACGAATTCAGCACGCCTAGCTTCCGCCCAGCGCTGCGTCAGGAAGTGTTCCCTGATGCCGGGGACGAAGACGTGGAACCCCTGCGACAGATGGTTGCGCAGGTTTGGCGTCAGGTTCCCCCACCAAGTGCGCGCGATACCCGTCCAGCGCATGGGAGCGGCGAACGGCATCTGATAGAAGAGCTCGCCCGACTGATCAGCGCGTACCCAGTCGTTCAGTTGGCAGAGGTAGCTGAGCGCCGAGTCGTCGCTGCCATTCCAAGTGGGGAGCGAGTCGAGCTTGATGCGCATGTCGATGACCAGACCGGCGCGTTTCGGCCGATTCGGGTCTGGAACCGTGAAGGTGTCGCCGACTGGGTCGTCGTCGTCGTCTCCTCCGTCTTCGAAGTCTTCGGGAGGCGGGTCGCCACGCCCCCCGGCGTGGCCCTGTCTCGAGCGCGGGCGGTAGCCTCTATTGCCGCGCGAGCCAGAGCGCCGTCCTCCTTCGTCGTCGTCGTCGTCGTCGTCGTCGTCGTCGTCCGGATCTCCAGCTCCTTGCTGCTCAGGGCGGCCTCTGTTCTCCAGCACGGGACTGCCACGCGCGGATGCTCGAGAAGCCGCGCGAGTGGGGCGGTCGGGAGTTTGGCAAGCCGAATCTTGCGCCAGAAAGGTCGTCATAGCCGTCTTCTTTGGCAGTTGCGCGGGCCTCGAGCGCACGCGGGCTAGTGCCTCCGACATCGACCGGGATTCCCTGGGCTCGGACGAAGGGTTTCTGGGCAGCGGCGAGAGGAGACCGGCCATCGGATCGAGTCGCGAGAAGTCCAGCGGGTTCCGCGCCGACGTCTTGCGGCGCGCGTCCTTCTTGCTCGGCGCGCCGTAGAACGAGTTCAAGTCGGGGCTCATGAGTATCTTGGCGGCGGCTACCGTGTCTTTGACCTTCCAGGGTTGGCGCGAGACGTCCGCGGGGTCGCCCAGTTGCGACGGAGAGGGAGAAGCTTCCCCGGAGTCGGGGCGGTCAGGGTGTTGCAAAATGCCCTGCATAGTAGCCTCCGCGAAGTTGTTGAAGTGGCCCCTCAGCTCGAGGTCCAACGGCGGCGGCGGCAGCTCGTAGTCTTGCGCGTCGGGCAACTCGAGGAGACTCTCGACGTATCCGATGGCGTGGCGCAGCCAAGCGGTGATGTGCTTGAAGGCGCGCTGTCCTTCGCCGAAACGGGCGAAGTCCTGGTTGACGAGCATTACGAGCGGCTCATGCCACCCAGGACCAAGCAGACGCCTTTTGTCCTGTATGGCCAGTTGCACGTACGTGGTCTCGGCTACGTCGTTGAGGCTCTCGAGGGCTTCCTCGAATTGCCCCACGATGCCCGGAATGAAGGCGTATCGCGAGACGGCTTTTTTGAAGTAGCGGGGGAGCGGCGCCAAGTGCGCAGCGCGGGTAACCTGCGTGCGTATTGTCTCCTTGAGCTCGCGGGTTCCTCGCGGCCCATCCCCGTCGCTGTCCTCGCCGCCGAGGTCGACCGTGATAGGGTTATCGGCGTATCCTTGACGCAGCGCTGCGCGCGCTACTTCTCCGGGCGTCGCGCTCGGTGCGTGGCGCGCAGGCGTGACCGTCTCCGTGCTGTCGTTTCCGGCGACACTGGAGTCTGGGTCCAGCTCGACGCCTTGGTCCATGACGGCCTGTCGCGCCAGCAGCTCGACTATGGGCGACGGAGCGACCGGCGGCCGAAGCGGCAACGGATTGGCGATTCTGCCCGCAGCGGGGTCGCCGGTGGTTCTTTTGTAAGGGGCGGCGCGCGCGGGGGCCGCAGAAGCGGCTTGCGGCGGCAGCGGACGGTGCGGTTCGGTAGGGAACCGGGACGCGTCAGCACGCTGCGGAGTTGCTTCGGCGCTGGCGAGTGGGACCGCCGACGTTGCTGTCCCAGCTGCGAAGGCTGGGCCTACAGGCGGGTGCGGGGGTATGTCGCGAGTGCGGACGCGTGAACCCGGGGAGGCACGTCCTTCAATGAGTGTAGAGTCGGATGCTGGGCTCGCGGGTTTCCGCGCGGCTGACATCCACCGACTTTACTGCAATAGATTTCTTGGATCGACTGCGTAGCTGGGCTCGCTGGCGGATCCGGATTCGTCCACCTCTGTGGGAGGAGCTTTCCCGAACAGATACTTGCTCCGGGAAGCGAGCGAACACCGAGCACGGCAGAGCGCTGGGAACTGAGGTGTAGAGACCCGTCTAACGGTCAGGCGCCGACCAGCTTCGATGGCGGCGCGAGCAACCCGCTATTCACCCGTACTCGTAGTGCCTCTGGCTGGAGAGGGACGGCGAGTCGGTCGGGTGGTGGATGCGGTGCGTGAAAAAGATGATAATTCCGAGCGGGACAAACCGAGACAACTATCCTAAGACAACGTGACGAATCCGTACTCCTTACAATCTCTGGGCTCACGTGCATTTTCTGTCATGTTCTCGAACTCGGCATCGGCAGGTAAATACTACTAGAGCGTCATCGACTCGGCTACTTCTTCCTGGCGGCAAGTTTGATCTGTCGTTGGTGGATACTGCCGCTGGCAATGGCTCTACCCGTGAAGATTCAGTACCGCGTAACTGATCTGCGAAATCGTACGTACGCGTGAAAGGCCTGCGTAGCCAGGACGACGTCTTCATCCTCCATGTCGTCCACAGAATCATCCTCTTCTGTCAGCCGGGCCACGATGACGTTCCCCATGCAGATCTGCCCGTTTGTGGCCTGATAGAGAACTGTGTTCGTGGTCCCCACGGGTTCGACTTCTGTGAAGAAGACGTAACCGCGGGTGAGCCGTGTGCCTCGGATTTCTCGAATGACGGTGGAGGTCCAGTTTTTGGAGGACGGCTCGTCCTTCCAGTTGTTGCCCCAGTTGTGGGCCATCCACACGTGCGGGCGCAGCGAGTCGAGCGCCGTGGGCAACGAGTCGTGGATAGCTGGCACGCAGATTTGTATGACCTTCGTGCAGTTGGAACCGAAAAAGAACGCTTTGACTCCGATTACTGTCTCGTCGCGAGCCCCCTGCGCGTTTGAGTATGTGGTCGAACTCAACTTTGGACACTGACCTTGATAGCCCTCTCTAGGGTCCGGTTCTTATCACGGACCGTAATGTCGGTCCACGTCGTGGAACTGAACGCGGGCGGTTCGCTGTGCGCCATGCCTTGGACGGCGGGACTGGAATGTGCGGTGTGAGACACGTGGTCGTGGGCGTAGCAAGACAAGGATCTGTCCCGCGCTGAGCCGAAATATGCATTTATAGGACATCGCCGAACTTTGGTTGACAACGTCTGGTGTTAGTCTTTGTCTGAAGCTTTGACCGCCGGTGTCGGCTGTTCAGGGTTGTCTCATAGCCATATAGTCCCACCACCATTGTCTATGCATTGACCTATTCAGCAATCGGGGGCTCTGCCGGTCCTGCTGCCCTCCGAGTGTTGCAGTAGCTTCGGCTGCGGGTTTCGCTCGTTTTCTCTCGCTTCTCTCCGCGTCTGGAAATGCCTACGGTGGACGGTACGCCTCTTTATCCTCGGTTTATCTACTTGACTTTCTGCACAGTCCCCTGTCGATGCTCTGAACCGCATATCGTTTGCGATGCCGGTGCTGCGGTGGCGGACAGGTCGTATGCGCGCGTCCCGGAAGACCTCCTGACGGTGAGTGCTTAAACCCGCTCTTTGACAGTCTGACAGCGTCCCAGTGCTACATGACTTTCCACAACCCCGTGCGGAGCCCGATTACGCCCAGTCTCAAATGGAATCGCCACGCCCGCATCGTCAGCCACAATCCCCAGCTCTGGGCGTCGAAGGTGCTGGGAAAAGTTAGGACGTCCAGACTTCTGATCCCGGCGTTGGGTGTGGTCGTCCAGCGGATATTCGACCTCTACACCCGAAGTTCGCTTAGTCTATTGCGCTGCGAGCTTCCGCGGGAGCTGCTATCTCGCCATCATGATATTCTGGATCGCTGGATGAATGCTGTTTTAGAGTACATGCAGACTCTAATTGCAGTGGTCGGGAGACGGCTTTGATGTTGTTCTCGATGCTATATTGTGGGTATCAGCTCGAAGTCAACTTGGCGGATGAGGCCGGACCTCGGACCTATCGCGCTCGGCATGGACCTAATTATGCGCTAATCCCGGAAGGTCTCACTTTGGGTTCTCCTTCTCGTCATCCCGCCACCTCGTCTATGGGTCCTATCGCTGCCTATGAGTTGTCGCGAGCGCTAGAGCTTCAAGAGCCGGTGAGCTCTCCGCGTCGCGTTTGTGTCTCGACGCGAGTATATAACTACTTACGCAGTGCTTTGCGTCGCTCTTTCGGGCGGTCATGTACACTGCCGACTTCTGGGCGCCGATAAACGTCTCCGTTCCCATCAGGGTCGGCGCATGCGGGCAGACTGTTTCTCAACTCGCCATGGAGGAGTGGATTCCATCGTACACTCGTGTGAAGCTCGATGCGGAACAGTACCCGTGGGCCACCAGGTTCTCGCTGTTTCTGTACCCAAACCACCGGAATTCAAAGTCGCTGCCGGTAAATCGCACAGTACGCTTCCTCACGGACGGGGAATTTCTCGTACACGGCGACATGATTGTCGTGAGACACACCGTCGACGAGAACAAAGTGCTGGACGCGGAATCGGAGGACATGTCCCTGGCTGACGCATTTGTGATCAAGTACGTCGCTACGCTATGGCTTGCCGACTCGCTGATCAAACATACAGGTTACTTCACGAGGGAGTAATTGGAGACCGGGCGTGACTTTTGACTTCCTCCCATTTCGAGTTCTGGGATTCGCTTTCGTCCGCACTTCGAAGTCGGATTAGTCCACGCTGTTGTCTCAGTGCATTGACCATGCAATTCTGCTCTCAAATAGTAGTCGTCTGGTTCGAGTTCGTGTATTTGTGGCCGTACCGCGTCCCAACACGGTCGTCTCTCGGTGCTGATGGAAAGGTCGCGACTAATTCACGTCTTGCTTGCCCTCGACGGCCGCCACTGCGGCGTCGTACATTCTCATCCGCCGGAAGGAGAAAGATTCTGCCCCTTGTGCCATCCGTATCGCGCTCAGGGCCTCGCGGTTGTAATCAAGGTTGGTGGCACAGTTTCCAGCAAGCCGCGTCTCTGATGAACGCAGGTGCATGTATACGTTCTGGAGACGCAGCGGCGCGGATTACTACATGTACATTTCTGACTTTCTCTGTATCTGTTTCGCTGTGCAACTCAGGTCACAGCCATCTGGATCCCAGACATGGAGAGAGAGGATGTTTCAGCCGACGGTCCTTGCTTGAGTTCAATTGAGCTCAGTTCCGTCTCTGCGGAGAGATCCTGGTCCAATCTCAACAGGGCCGTCTCCGGAGGTGGTCTACTAGTAGATGAGACTGAGACATGGCAGTGCTCGAACCTAGGACCGCGTCTGCAAGTATAAAGCGGTCTTCGAACGGTACCGTCGGCGGTTACTCCCTCTTCACCTGCCGCCGACCATGTCTTTTCTAAGTAGTACGTACAACCCCGCATCGTAGCTTGCCGTTGAGCCCGCCCCAGCTGGTGATCCTCCTGTCTTGGTGCGGGACAAATGGCAGCATCCAGGCCTTCCAAAGGACCCCGACTCCTACGGCGACTGCGCGTATTGGCAAACGGTACCCGGCAACGAACACGACGTATCTCAATGGCTCATGCTACTTCCGCGTGTCCCGTTGCGCGACGCCGCGAGGCCTTTCCACGTGGTGCACGCGATCTCCGATAGGAGGGAAGCACGCTTCGAGGTGGCTTTACGACTGCAGGGATATATTCAAAGGGCCAACCTGTCGGCAATAGGATCGTGGGATGGGTGAGTAAGAGGTTTAGCAACCTTGTACACCAGGCTGAATCAGCGCAAGGCTATCGACATCTCCGCATATTGCAACGCAGACGCTCGTGCTTCACAGCGGTGGCAATGCAGATGCCTGGGCCGCCACCATACGTCAGATCAACAACGTCATTGGCGTCGTTACCCGTCTTGCGGACCCCAAGAGTCACGTGCATCTCCTTCGTGACGACGTGGACACGACGCTAAGTTTCCAGCGTCGTGTGTTCACCAAGGTACCATCCTCCGAGTCAGCTGCGGCGAAGGCCAATTTCGAAAAAGATCTTGCGGTTGATTTTGTTCCCTACGCAACGGAACTGGCGGCGCTCGCGGGTCGCTGGATGCCTTCCGAACCACTCGTCCTCGGATCCTTGCAATCTGGTGCAGTTCGGCGTTGCAACCACATCATGTTTAGGGCGGGTGACTTCGTCGACGTACTGGCGACTATTGAGGTAGTCAAGAAAAGCGGCCAGATTCGCGTCTACTTCAATTTCGAACGGGTTGTGCAGATTCTGCCCGCAGTCGACGCGATCTCAGAGACAGTGAGCCCGGCTAACACGGAATGTAGAGAGACTAACGTTCTCGGCAGCCATCGGATCTCGCATCTATTGACGAGCTTGCGCGTGGTTCCGTTAATGATGTATTTGATGATGTTGAAGATGATAGTCAGGTTTAGTCGCCGTCTATATCGGCTCTCTGTACAGCGGGTCCCTTCTAACTGTAACAAAAATCCATAATAATGTCATCGTGTTTCAGTTCCTATATGTTTGCACGCTCGAGGAGTTGCTGTATGGCCCAAGAACAGCGACCCTGGGGGCTGAAGCCCAAGTCGCGGGCGTAATTTAGACTCCGCTTGTTTATTGTTTGTTCCCAGCCACGTAGTACCCCGCGGCTGCCCCGCACCGACCGTGACGCTGAAGCTATCCACTATCTGACCTTGCTGCACGATGTCCACGGCTGGCTCGGCGCGGCAAGTGCCTATATCCTACCGCTTGTAGTCAACTATCGGCAACGAGTGCGCTAATTCCTCCTCGTTGCACTCGTGGCTGGCCGTTCGTACCATTATCCTTCGGCGGCGCTACACGCTCTCTAATCGACGATTCGGCTGCATATCATGGCTCAACTTTACTATTACTCACTGGGGAACCGCCTCTGCTCGCGCAGCAGATTCCGGCGCACTCGGCGGGCTCGCACATAGTGCAAAAAAGTTACCCTCTTCCCCTTCTACCTGCTCAGACCCATGGACAGCGGACATATCCCGCCGCCGGGACGGCTGGGTGCGGCACCGTAGTTCGGATACTCTCCACATGCTCGCGGCGCGCATCTTGTTCATCGCAATCCGTGACTTGCTTTCCACACGCGCGCAGCTTGGATGTGCGGGTCGGGTACCGCGGTTGCGCTTAGCATTGACAATGACGACTCATGACTGTCTCGGTCAGTCGGATGACGGTGTTGTTGATTCGCTCGTCGAACCGCAGCGTGGAAGCGCCTCACTCTTCTATAGATATCACGCGGTGCTCTCAATGGTATGCTTTCGCTCGGTGACCCGCAGTGCGCGGGTGCTTCATCTGTGGCCTAGATTACGCTCGATGCTTTCGAGAACCGGACACGGGCCTTATCTGCACTCGTGAATGTGGGAAATTCTCGGATAACGTAACTACACGTCTTCCGAATCTGCCTGGGTCAACTCCTCCTTGCGAACGAGTCTTGGTCTCTAGTCAGCATATGAATTCTTCACGTCGCCCTCCACACGCACTCTGCTACCATCTCGAGGACCGTCTCCATGTCGTCATCGTCGTCGACGGACACGACGCGTGGGGACTCTTGTGATTCGTTCAGAACGATCAGAACATCGCCGTACCACGTGCATCCCCTGTCTCGCAGTATGGCGTTCGGCGTGCTCGGGGCCACGTAGTAGGTGAACACGGTGAACGGCCGCGACAGCAGTTGCTCGGTGACCGGGTCGTGTGTGACCGTCTTAGCTTGGAACAGTCGAAGACGCGTGTGGAGCTCGAACGGCGACCCTCCGTTGAACCAGTAGTGGACGCACAGATCGTCGATGGTGAACGGCTGCGCTGCTCCGTAGTCCACAGGGACAGAGATCTGTATAGGGTTTTCCGAGTTGGCGCCGACCCAAATTCCACTGATGAAACCGGGGTAGGGTTGAACCTCGCATTGCGGTCAGTACGGCGACGCGTCCAAGTACAGTGGCCTTACCCGATTGCGGTTAGCGAAGACGATGTGCATGCAAATGACGATGTCGCCGTTCCGTCGGGCGTTGAACACGGCGTACGAAGTCATGGCACTGGCGGAGATGGGTGAGACATGGTACGTCCATGCTCGCATTTTATATCCGAACGGCCAAAGTCCGCGGGGACAAATTCCCTCCGCATCACAACAGAATGCGTTGACCGTCTGGTGTCTCGGATTCATTCGGAACCGCCTCTCGCCGGGTCCTGAGTGAGAACAAATAAAAGGTGGGACCGAACTCCTGCCCTCCCTCAGCCTCCCATTTTCTCCTCCAGAGCGTGTTCTCCGCAGGTGAGTGCCCTTGACCGTACTTGCAATCTCAAGCTACAACTCCACATCAGACCTCGCGCCATGACCCCAACCCGGTGAGTTGATCCTAAACGTGCACACATACCTGTCTAATACTCTGCAGTCATGTCTACCAAACCGCCGTCCCGAACGATGTCGTAGCCCTGCTCTCGGAATGGTGCGATATCCGCGTGCTGTCGCAACTGGCAGGCGTCTGCTCGGCCTTCGCTCGCGTTGTCCATCGTGAGAAACGTCTCCGACTCTCGCGTTCCGTCACCCCGTGGATCGGTTCCGACAATCTCGCCAAGTTTTACCACAGCATGGAGTATCACGGCTTCGTTATATCCGGCGACCTGGCCCTCAAAATGTGTCTTGCCGCATCGTTCGAGTGTACGACCATGACGCTTGTGGTCCCAAAGGGAGACGACGCCAATGTACGCTCCTCGCTCGCAGTGTCTTCAGTTCCTGACGGTTGCAGTCCCTAATCGTGTTCGTGCGCGGCATGGGCTTCACGCCCGTTCACATCAGCGATCGTGTCCAATTACATCGCCGCCTATACGACACCAAGACCGCCTTCGTGCACAGCGTACATACATACATGCGGCGCTCGGACCGACGATGCATCGAGATTGTTCAAAGTGCTACTGCGTACGCGCTGGACGCTGTCCTATCGCACCCATCCACTCTGATGCAGAACTTCGTCACCGCTCACTTCTACGGCTCGTTCTATCCCTGGTACACCTTCGAGAACATTTCCGTCACGGCTTCATCGGCAACGCCCAATCGCGCTCTCTCATCGCAACTGGTCATATATCGCGACCTCGGGTTCGACATCTGCGCCACCAATCGCTTTCTTACTGCTCCCTGCGGTCGGACGTGTCCTCTGGAGTACCATACCATCCACGATCCACTCATTTGCATCAGTCGCCACTCCCCAGCGCAGTCCTACGAACAACCCGTAGAAATCACGCCCGCTGTGGTGCGGGATTGGATCTGGGAATTGGACGACCGCGTGCATTACCGTTTGACTTCTCGGTGCCATAATCCTGTTTGTCCGCGGCGCAATGCAGAGTAGGGAGCTTGATATACATGTGACTCCCGCAGTCAATGGCTCTGAGTCGTGTCTCTCGGTTGTGACCCACACTGCAGGTCCATGCTGGCAGCTTGAGGGTACGTGCATCAGAACAAAACAAAACAAGAAAGATGAAACTGAAACCTGGCCAAAACCCAAGGCACGATGATGCGCGCTGTACCTTAAAAGCCCTCGTAGGCCGTGACCGAATCCGCACGCAGTTTCCCGGACAGACGATGCCCCCAGAACCAACATCTGCTATTGCCTTCGACGACCTACCGCGATTTGAGGTCTGTCAGATGCAGTGAGCATCCACGCTTACTCATTCGTTGTCAGTTCCGCGTGTCCTGCACTATTCAGCAGGAAACGAGTCTCAGGTCCTGGTACATGAATTTCGTCGATCCGGCATGGACTTCGCAGTCTATCCTCGGCGGCACGCAGCCACCGATGCCTCCAGTGGAGTTTGTAATTGACGAGTACGCTGCGTTAGTCGTTCGCGTGCGCGGGCGGATCATCATCTCTCTAGAAATGTGGCCGTCACTGAGACGGAGTTGGCCAACTTGCCTCAAACCGCGAACAACTTCGAACTCGTGCAGTTCATACACGACGCGCCTAATTTGCACCTGGTTAAGGCCGGAACGTCAGCATTAATGAGCGACCTTCAGCAAGAACTCAGGAAATACGTGCAGAGTTTCCGGCAGCTTCAAGGCGTCCTCCTCCTCTGTGGTGCAACCATCACCGGCTCCTTCCTCGTCTGGTTCCTGTTCAAGACGTCGGACTGGATTCCTGGCGACTTGGACATTCACGTGCGAGCCACGCCGGACGCGCGTGCCACCAAAGTATAAGGATTCGCTCATGCCTCATGGAGCTTGGGGCTCACCTACGTGCGCAGATTCTCTTGGGTTATCTGCGTCAGAACGGCTACGTACTTCGAGAAACGCTACCGCTCTACATTGCAACGATGGGCCAGTCTCGCGTGTTCAAGCTATTCAACGCCGAGCGAAGCAAGTCGATAGACGTCATCGAATACGCGTGCGACAATGCGATCCTGGCCATGTCGGGTTTTCACAGCACCATCGTCCAGAACGGTCTCTCGGGACGGCATCTGCTAATCATGCAACCGCAGTGGACTTCCCAACGCAAGGCGCTCGCGGCCCCGGACCTTCCGACTCGCATTCGATCGAAATATGAAGAGCGAGGCATAACTTTCGTGGCGAACAATACGGACTGGACGCAGCCCTGTGGGTTGCTCTGCCCGCGTTTCCCGCGATCCGCCTGTCGCGTAGATAGCAGCTGGCTTATTCCGCTTTCGGAGACTTGGGCGGGCGTCGATAGTACGTCGTTCCCGCCATTACAAGAGTGGCGAGGCCCTTTCCCTTGCACCAACGTGCTCTGCGCCAATTGTGACGTGGTAAGCAATCTTATCCAATCACTTCCTTGCTCAAATTTGCAACAGCCCTGTGGACTATGATGTATATAACGCGAAAGACTTGTCTCATCCCTGAATCACAGTCTCAGCTTCGTGAATGGAGTTAGTGTGCAGCGTCAGCGTGCTAATTCCTTCCGCGAGTTTCACTCTGAAGGTCAGTAGCTCCTGGACGATCACCGTGGTCCGGTTGGAAGTAAATGTGGTACCGTCCGGAACAACAATCACCCCGCGGGAGAGTGCCATGCGGGGCACTGAAACGAGTGCACGGAGACGATGGGATGCCCGCCGGGCTCGCTGTAAAGTCGCTCGAGCCGCGAGACGGACCCACAGACGTTGGCGTATTTACGGCTCGTGAGGACCTGCTGTGTCGTCTGGTCGGACCCCCGTGCGAGCCGTGTAAGTGAGGGATGCGCACGAAATGTTGTGCAGACAATTCACGCCCGAGGTGGGAAATTCCTGCATGTCGAGTCCGTCCTACCGAGCCACGGTCCCATCTAAGCGCCTTGCTGTCTTAACTCGGCAAGGCTTCGGGGAGAAGCAGCTCGACCGGGTTAGGGACAGAATAAGAGCTAAATCCGTACCTGAAGAGTGCTGCAAAGGTATTTCACCACCCACTTCGAAAGAAGTAGCGTGATGACGACAGGTGCTGAGATTTTGTAATATTACAGACAACGCAGCTATCAGAAGTCCTAGTCAACTTGTTTCAAGGTCCCAATTCGAATCAAACTAGAATTCGCAGCCCAGATGAGAATGATACAATCCGGCAGGAAATGTGACACTCACTGGACTACAATATTCAAGGCGAGTTGGCGATCGCTCGAATCCATGGATACGGGCAATGCGGACGTCTGCGACTCCTGCTTGACCACGAGGAGGTCCCCATACCACCTACATGCTTTTTCCGTCTCGTTCCTCAACGCCCGATTGCGCCGAGGTCGACGTTCCGCGTAGTAGAAAATCGTGAATGGAGAGACAAGCGGTAGGTCGGTAAACGGACTGAGAGTCACGAAAAGGCTATTGAAATGGTCGACGTAGCGGTTGACGCGAGCCGCAGTGGCGGCACCTGTCCACAGCTGAACGAGCAAGTCGTCGACTTTGTATGGCGGGAGAGATCCGTAGTCGACTGGGACAATAGCGGTATGAGGCTCAGAGGCTTCGGCCCCTAGCAACAATCCGCGGACTATCAATGGATAGTTCTGACGCTGTAGACACGTACGGTCAGCTGGCGGGTGAGACAAGTTGAGAAACCGTACGTGATGTTGCGCAGTAATATCAGTAGTTATGTCGATATAGTTCTTCCGTGTGAGAGCGCCGTAGGGCAACATGGCCGAGCCTCCGTGGTCTTCCAATGAGCACACCGGAACGGCGACGGGCAAGAGGAACAGCGGCAAACGCCGGACGGACGCGTCACCTCTCTTCCGAACGTGAAACATGGTCCAAGCTGACTGGGTGCTTTTGTCTGGAAGATATAAGACGGGTGGAGGACCACGGTCTGCCGTCAACATCCCGTGTTCCTGTGTTCCTGACGCCCCCACTCGCCGCTGAACCCCGCACCCATGACAAACGCGTACGCATGCTAGTTCTTGCAGGACCGACTCTCGCGCTGACGTCTGTCGACACAGACGCGTGAACACGGATGTCCTCGCTGTCATAGCGCAGTATTGCGACTTCGCCATGCTCAGCACGATGGCCCCGGCAAACACAGTCACAGCTCAAGTCGCGCATCGCGAACGGCGCAGGCGCGTCGTCATCGGCCTGGTCCCGTTCTCTGGCGTCGGCTATCCCACCCCACTGGATATTCTTCGTCTCCTGGACGTGTACAACGCGGTCATCACGGGCTCGTTCGCTCTGAATATCGTGACGTCAGGAATTCCGGTCGAAGACCTCAATATCGTCGTTGGCAACGGGCACGCTGTGGTATGTCGGGTGGTCGTGAATATGCTACGAGGCAATTGACCTATCTAGGCCCTGCGTACCGAGGTGGAGTCCTGGGGCTACCAGTTGAACAATTGCCCCGAGCGTCGCGCTCTGTGCGCGGCCGTCCCGACATTCGCCAAAAGGGTGGGGAACATTATTTCGCTAACGCGACAGGTTGACGGCAAGCGCATTGAAATTGTGGAGTCCACGACTCCGTATCCTCTGGACGCACTCCTCTCCTTCCCCAACACGCTTGCGCAAAACTTCGTCACGTCGTCAAGCATTTGCTCTCTCTACCCACGCCTCACCCTGGAACGACGGGCGCTGGCCAGTACGCCTACCGCGCCCGATCGCGCTCTCGCCAGCGTCCTTCTCAAATATAAGGAACGCGGCTTCAAGATCCATTCCGACAGTCGCTTCATGACCACGCGATGCGGCGCGTACTGTCCGTTGGAATACCGCGACTTGTACTCCAATACTGTCGCGTATATGCGCTTCTCCGATTACGACAACGCGGAGACAGAGCGTAAGTTACCGCCGAAAACACACCGTGACGGTCGAGGGTTGGTGGAGCCGGGTCGGGACTTCCGCGTGGGGTCGTACTGCGCAAATATGCTATGCCCGCGCTGGAATATTGGGCACATGTTGCAACAGTTCCGGGTCTCGCATCTACTGACATCGTATGCAGTTGGGATATGTAACTTTGGGCTGCTCGGTAGGAATACTTTCGTATACATCCTCGTCACTGTTTGTGTATCGTCTGGAACCTGCCCCGGGTGGCTTGCGCGCCCACGAAAGTCAAGACCTACACTACGCACTCGCCGAGAATCGCCACACGCCCTACGGCTCCAGCAAGAGGGACGCTTTCGGTCCGAGCACGAGCACGTGCGTATATTCCAATGCTAGGACTCTATTGTCTGCTTCAGGCACGCTGCACTGTGGAGAAGATACAATTGAAACACGATTATTACAGAGAGACGAACGCAGTGCAGGTCATAGCCAGGTGAGAGCCTAGCCACATCGCGTGGGAACGTCTCAGCTCTTGAAGTTTTTCTCTATTGTCTCCAACGCCTATAAATCCCGCCCCCTTCGCGTCGCGGACCCACAGTCCCCTTGTCACAAGCTCATTCCTCTCAGTCTATCTCTGTCTCTCTCGCCATGTCTCTCAAGATTCCCAAGAAACGCCAACAAACCTCGTCACCGACAGACAGTCGGCCTCCCAAGCGAAGCGCCAAGTAAGCTGCTCCGCTGAGCGAGAACTGCACTTACATATAAAGCCGCAGAGATGCGCTCTACCATGAAACCCAATCTCCCACTACAAACGATCTCAGCGTCGGAATAAGCGAAACCCAGCACCTTACCGAAAGCCAGCTTCCATCTGAAGTTAACAATGCGAGCGAAGTCCCGGCCCAGCCCACCGAAAACGGCGAATCTGGGGTCGCCAAGTCCGGACCCGACAGTACGTCTGTTGTCGAGAACGAGCCCGACGACTCGCTAGCCGTTGAGAACGCAACCAACGACGACATTCATTCCGACTCGTCTGGCCATTCGACCCACTCTCTCGCGCTTGCAACCAAGAAGAAAACCGAACGTGCTCTGGAGAAATTGAAAGATCACGCCCAGGGAACTCTCGAGGTATATGATTCGGAGGCGGTCTCAAATCGAGTTTTGCTGACGACGTGACGGCAGCATCTCAGGATAGTCAATGGCACGGACTGGGGATACAACCAGACCATTCACAGGCATGTAGAACACCTAGTCTCATGCGGTACCTACACTGACAGAATTCCCGCAGTCGAATCGATGCCATCCGCGATCTCGCGCGTCCCGAAAACGGCACGTTTTATATCACGAAGGCTCCCTCCAATCTCGAGTGGGTCAGCACGTCCTCTCCGACAAAGAAGAAGTTCTGGACGCTCGGTACAAAGACTGAGAAGATTCCCGTCAAGTTCTGGTTCGTCGGGACGGTAGTCGACAGCTGGTTCTTCGAAGACGGCGGGAATCCTCTGGCTCAAGTTGCGATCAACGTCAAGATGTTGGACGAGGCGGACATGGCCGCTGCCAACAGCATCACGCGGCGCTTCTCTGTCGGCAATGAACGTGAGTGCCGGATTGTAGAGCCTCGACTACCGCGTCGACGTTTGACCACCGCTGAAGGGCCGACTGTGTATCCGGATATCCGCTTCAACAAATGGACCACGATTCGTCGCGCCGGCGAGGCTCGTAAAGTCGTACGTGATTTCCAAGTCTCTAGATTTCCCTAAACCATCGCAGCCCGAAATTTTCTCGGACCTATACGACGCCCGTAAAGGCGTGAAGCTGCCGCGCGAGAAGATGATGTTCTACTCCCCTCTGGACCTCAAACCCGACGACCTCGTGCTGGTGGAGGCCACTGTGCAGCGGTACCACAACCACAAGGAGAACGGGAAAACGGTCTATTCCAGCTGGCTCGCGACGTTCGGTATAAACTTCGTCGCCATCCTACACGACGTTCCATCTACGAAAATCAGCGAGGACGTCGCGGTGACGGCCCCGGAGGTTGATATCTCTTTCTAGGCAACTGTTGAAGCGCGGCTTGTGTCATTTTTTCCTCCCTGTACAGGGTTTTTTCGCACTGTCGCGTCAGCAATATAAAACGATGTCAGAAAATGCCTTATTCACACGCAGGGACCACAACTACGGCGCCCTGCATGGCGTTCGCGGACGTGAAGCTACCAATCCAGCCAAGCTCTCTCGCGGAAGATTGTTCACATCACCTCGTAGCTCGTTCAGCCCCTGTCCTGCTAGGGCGCTTTGGCTGGAAGACTATGACCGGTCTCAGTTCGGGCGGTCATATAAAGGGGTCGATATGGTGGCAAGTTCGCCAGTCTTCTATGTCCGCCTCCAGACCGACGGTCCTCCGCTCCTTTCTCGCTGTTCCCTCAGACCGTGACTGGGGTTATGGACCAGATTCCGTGGGCGAAGTCTTATGCTGCTCAGGAGGCTTGACACCAGTGATAGTCGCATTCACTGGCACGGTGTCTTCCATCTGGGCAGTTCCCGCGACCGGTTTTTTCGAAATTCTGGTCGTACCAGATGACATCCAAGAGACCATATCGGCATACATTCTCATGAGAGCCTTGTCACCCAGATCAACGAGTCGTATGTCAGCCATTCCCAAATGCTGGTGTCTGACATACTTCTCGTAGTTCCCGTGCCATTTCCGGTGGGTCTGACATTGAAGCATCATAGTATCCACACATTCCGGCCCGTGAGTGATGAATCTATATGCCAATTGCGAAAAATGAGCGAACTGAACCGACTCATTAGGACTGTGACTGCGGCGCGAAGATCGACGTAGGAAAGAAGGCAACTTTCCACGTAGAGGTTTTACGCGGACCTAACATTGTTGCCGCCGAGACGTCCCTGGATGGCGGTCGCACGATTGTGTCTGCTCCGGGATCGGCGTACTTGTCCATCGCAGCCGTTTTATGAAGTTCTGTTTGGATGTTCCGAGGTGCAAAGTTGTGCGGGATACATTCTCGCCGACGTCGTCTCGGTGCAAGTTCCGTCCGAGACATCGGGATAACTTCTCCTGCAGCGGGCACCTGAAGTCGCGGACCGTAGATGACCTAGCAGCATGTCAGCCGGCTATTATTCGCGTGCCTGACATGTATGAGACCTCGGTTATGGGAGTGACACAGTCCGGTCAATGCGTTATTCAGCCACAATCGCTAGGACCCGCCACTGGGACCTCTCAGCATTGGCCAAGGCCGGGACGTGAGTATATAAATGCTATGCAGTGGATTAGGGACACGCTCCTCATGGACCACTATTCAGCTGTCGCCGACATACCGCCGTTGGACATATGCCATATGTCCGACCTCCCCAGCCGTTCCGAATGGGGACGACCTGACAAAAACTTGGACGACGTACTCTGCTATCCAGGCGGTCTCCGCCCCATCGTCGTTTCCGTCAGGGGCATACTTCAGCAGGTCCGAAACCTGTACGGCACGGACTGTTTCAGTTGCTTCCTGGCTCCCCTGGACGACAACGACCGAAAGCTGTCCTGCGAGCTTCTGCGCAAGCTTTCTCACAACCCGAACTGTACGTCCGCCATCACGTCGTTCGCTCTGCTGTGCGCCTGATTGCATCAGCAATGATCTATTTCCGGCCATACATACGCGCCCTACACCACAGTATCCATACTTTTCAAGTGAGTGCTTGGCTTTGGAACAAGCAGTATCTAATTCTCTCAGGGAATCGCCTGTAATTGTGCCGAGCGACTCGTCATTGGGAACACAGTCGATATCTACGTGCAAATCGTGAGAGCGGCGCCAGAGCCTAGCCGTTTTGGTGGGAGTCGCACGACCAGACAGAGTCCCCGTTTTGTATACATGTCCATAGTGGCTGTAGACTGAGGAACTTCTGTGACTCTGGCAAATAACTTTGCGGGTGCTCACCACAGCTTCTGGTAAAGAAGGGTTCAGGACTCCCGTACCAGAGTGCGGCACTAAATATCAAGATTTTCTTACATCTCTCAGCTTCCTCACCCTGTTTCTCACGCTATAACCCACACTCCCATCCAAAGACAGCCTGCTTCACCGACTCCTAGAAAGGTGTTAACCTTTTTAGGAAGGCGGTCCTTTATACAGGGTGCCCTATGTGATTTTCCCTCCCCGGCCGGCCCGGGTGCCGCACCCAATCACATTTCGGAAGACTATGACCGGTCTCAGTTCGGGCGGTCATATAAAGGGGTCGATATGGTGGCAAGTTCGCCAGTCTTCTATGTCCGCCTCCAGACCGACGGTCCTCCGCTCCTTTCTCGCTGTTCCCTCAGACCGTGACTGGGGTTATGGACCAGATTCCGTGGGCGAAGTCTTATGCTGCTCAGGAGGCTTGACACCAGTGATAGTCGCATTCACTGGCACGGTGTCTTCCATCTGGGCAGTTCCCGCGACCGGTTTTTTCGAAATTCTGGTCGTACCAGATGACATCCAAGAGACCATATCGGCATACATTCTCATGAGAGCCTTGTCACCCAGATCAACGAGTCGTATGTCAGCCATTCCCAAATGCTGGTGTCTGACATACTTCTCGTAGTTCCCGTGCCATTTCCGGTGGGTCTGACATTGAAGCATCATAGTATCCACACATTCCGGCCCGTGAGTGATGAATCTATATGCCAATTGCGAAAAATGAGCGAACTGAACCGACTCATTAGGACTGTGACTGCGGCGCGAAGATCGACGTAGGAAAGAAGGCAACTTTCCACGTAGAGGTTTTACGCGGACCTAACATTGTTGCCGCCGAGACGTCCCTGGATGGCGGTCGCACGATTGTGTCTGCTCCGGGATCGGCGTACTTGTCCATCGCAGCCGTTTTATGAAGTTCTGTTTGGATGTTCCGAGGTGCAAAGTTGTGCGGGATACATTCTCGCCGACGTCGTCTCGGTGCAAGTTCCGTCCGAGACATCGGGATAACTTCTCCTGCAGCGGGCACCTGAAGTCGCGGACCGTAGATGACCTAGCAGCATGTCAGCCGGCTATTATTCGCGTGCCTGACATGTATGAGACCTCGGTTATGGGAGTGACACAGTCCGGTCAATGCGTTATTCAGCCACAATCGCTAGGACCCGCCACTGGGACCTCTCAGCATTGGCCAAGGCCGGGACGTGAGTATATAAATGCTATGCAGTGGATTAGGGACACGCTCCTCATGGACCACTATTCAGCTGTCGCCGACATACCGCCGTTGGACATATGCCATATGTCCGACCTCCCCAGCCGTTCCGAATGGGGACGACCTGACAAAAACTTGGACGACGTACTCTGCTATCCAGGCGGTCTCCGCCCCATCGTCGTTTCCGTCAGGGGCATACTTCAGCAGGTCCGAAACCTGTACGGCACGGACTGTTTCAGTTGCTTCCTGGCTCCCCTGGACGACAACGACCGAAAGCTGTCCTGCGAGCTTCTGCGCAAGCTTTCTCACAACCCGAACTGTACGTCCGCCATCACGTCGTTCGCTCTGCTGTGCGCCTGATTGCATCAGCAATGATCTATTTCCGGCCATACATACGCGCCCTACACCACAGTATCCATACTTTTCAAGTGAGTGCTTGGCTTTGGAACAAGCAGTATCTAATTCTCTCAGGGAATCGCCTGTAATTGTGCCGAGCGACTCGTCATTGGGAACACAGTCGATATCTACGTGCAAATCGTGAGAGCGGCGCCAGAGCCTAGCCGTTTTGGTGGGAGTCGCACGACCAGACAGAGTCCCCGTTTTGTATACATGTCCATAGTGGCTGTAGACTGAGGAACTTCTGTGACTCTGGCAAATAACTTTGCGGGTGCTCACCACAGCTTCTGGTAAAGAAGGGTTCAGGACTCCCGTACCAGAGTGCGGCACTAAATATCAAGATTTTCTTACATCTCTCAGCTTCCTCACCCTGTTTCTCACGCTATAACCCACACTCCCATCCAAAGACAGCCTGCTTCACCGACTCCTAGAAAGGTGTTAACCTTTTTAGGAAGGCGGTCCTTTATACAGGGTGCCCTATGTGATTTTCCCTCCCCGGCCGGCCCGGGTGCCGCACCCAATCACATTTCGGAAGACTATGACCGGTCTCAGTTCGGGCGGTCATATAAAGGGGTCGATATGGTGGCAAGTTCGCCAGTCTTCTATGTCCGCCTCCAGACCGACGGTCCTCCGCTCCTTTCTCGCTGTTCCCTCAGACCGTGACTGGGGTTATGGACCAGATTCCGTGGGCGAAGTCTTATGCTGCTCAGGAGGCTTGACACCAGTGATAGTCGCATTCACTGGCACGGTGTCTTCCATCTGGGCAGTTCCCGCGACCGGTTTTTTCGAAATTCTGGTCGTACCAGATGACATCCAAGAGACCATATCGGCATACATTCTCATGAGAGCCTTGTCACCCAGATCAACGAGTCGTATGTCAGCCATTCCCAAATGCTGGTGTCTGACATACTTCTCGTAGTTCCCGTGCCATTTCCGGTGGGTCTGACATTGAAGCATCATAGTATCCACACATTCCGGCCCGTGAGTGATGAATCTATATGCCAATTGCGAAAAATGAGCGAACTGAACCGACTCATTAGGACTGTGACTGCGGCGCGAAGATCGACGTAGGAAAGAAGGCAACTTTCCACGTAGAGGTTTTACGCGGACCTAACATTGTTGCCGCCGAGACGTCCCTGGATGGCGGTCGCACGATTGTGTCTGCTCCGGGATCGGCGTACTTGTCCATCGCAGCCGTTTTATGAAGTTCTGTTTGGATGTTCCGAGGTGCAAAGTTGTGCGGGATACATTCTCGCCGACGTCGTCTCGGTGCAAGTTCCGTCCGAGACATCGGGATAACTTCTCCTGCAGCGGGCACCTGAAGTCGCGGACCGTAGATGACCTAGCAGCATGTCAGCCGGCTATTATTCGCGTGCCTGACATGTATGAGACCTCGGTTATGGGAGTGACACAGTCCGGTCAATGCGTTATTCAGCCACAATCGCTAGGACCCGCCACTGGGACCTCTCAGCATTGGCCAAGGCCGGGACGTGAGTATATAAATGCTATGCAGTGGATTAGGGACACGCTCCTCATGGACCACTATTCAGCTGTCGCCGACATACCGCCGTTGGACATATGCCATATGTCCGACCTCCCCAGCCGTTCCGAATGGGGACGACCTGACAAAAACTTGGACGACGTACTCTGCTATCCAGGCGGTCTCCGCCCCATCGTCGTTTCCGTCAGGGGCATACTTCAGCAGGTCCGAAACCTGTACGGCACGGACTGTTTCAGTTGCTTCCTGGCTCCCCTGGACGACAACGACCGAAAGCTGTCCTGCGAGCTTCTGCGCAAGCTTTCTCACAACCCGAACTGTACGTCCGCCATCACGTCGTTCGCTCTGCTGTGCGCCTGATTGCATCAGCAATGATCTATTTCCGGCCATACATACGCGCCCTACACCACAGTATCCATACTTTTCAAGTGAGTGCTTGGCTTTGGAACAAGCAGTATCTAATTCTCTCAGGGAATCGCCTGTAATTGTGCCGAGCGACTCGTCATTGGGAACACAGTCGATATCTACGTGCAAATCGTGAGAGCGGCGCCAGAGCCTAGCCGTTTTGGTGGGAGTCGCACGACCAGACAGAGTCCCCGTTTTGTATACATGTCCATAGTGGCTGTAGACTGAGGAACTTCTGTGACTCTGGCAAATAACTTTGCGGGTGCTCACCACAGCTTCTGGTAAAGAAGGGTTCAGGACTCCCGTACCAGAGTGCGGCACTAAATATCAAGATTTTCTTACATCTCTCAGCTTCCTCACCCTGTTTCTCACGCTATAACCCACACTCCCATCCAAAGACAGCCTGCTTCACCGACTCCTAGAAAGGTGTTAACCTTTTTAGGAAGGCGGTCCTTTATACAGGGTGCCCTATGTGATTTTCCCTCCCCGGCCGGCCCGGGTGCCGCACCCAATCACATTTCGTTGATTTTGCGCCCGGTTCCGTCTTTGATCCCGCATATGCCCCCGCATCTCTCCGCCGTTTGCCCCTACTTTTCCTGCGCCTCTCAACGCTCTTGTAGTCTATGATCACCCATTCAACGGTGTTCTCAATTCATATTCAGAAGATGTGCGGGGTTTCCTTGTTGAATGCCCTTGAAATTGTCGTGTTTGTCGTATAGTAGCAGTTGTGCGATTCGTCGATATCTCGCTCTCCTTTTCAACATCTGTATCAATTAATAGTCATATAACTCTTGCTGCGAGTGTAAATTTGTGCTCGCACCGGCTTCATGAGATTTGCTATTTAGTCTCCTTCGTGTGAGCCGCCGACCGGGCGGAGTTTGATACAACCGTGCCGCAGGCTGCTCTCTACGCCTTGGCTCCTGTCGCAGCCCCATTCACTTGCGTACGGTTCACCCATCATGGGAATCGTGGCGGTCGACCGTCCTCCCGTGCCACGCTGCGCGCCCGCAATTACTTTCGTGGCCTACACACAGCACTCATTGCTGTTCTTGACACCTTCGTGATCAAGGCACCAATTCGACCGCTGTCTGCTCCCGCCACCAGTAATCTCTGCGTGCTTCTGTTTGCCGTCCTTTCGGATGCTCCCCTAACGGAGATTGGTTGTCGGATGGCTCGTTCAGCCGCTGCCCAGTTGCCTGCCATGCAATCCCTGACGGTTGAACATTTCGGGTCCGTCCCCTTGCGTCAGCCAGTATTGTTGCATCCTTTCCCAAACAATGGAGTACTTTGTGGACATAATGCAACTAAAGCAGTTGTGACTACTTGCCGCCGTTTGCGCTCAAATCACCATCGAAGTGAATTGCGGACACCATTACTACTCTCTGGGTTCCGGCAAACCCATTCAGTTGATCGGCCGGCTTATGTAAGCTGATTTTGAACCCTGAGGTGTAAGCGACCGCATTGCAACAGGTTCGTTGAGATGCCCAAGGTAATGGGGATTTATAAACACTTCAAATTGCTATCTCATAACACTGGGAAAGTTGGAGAGCGTGTAACCATCCCGCTAAAATCGATTCATTGCCTATGCTGCACTTGATTAGATTATTTGCAAGCCATATCTCTTTCTCAGGTTCAAATCGTGGTGAATTGCCAATGATACACCCATTAAAACGTTATTGAAGCAGGTTGCAGTGCGGAAGAGGATGTCCTTGGGCAAATTGCAGCCCGTTCGGTATGCTCGTGTGTTTCGCATCCTGAAACCCCGCATCGTTCATCCCCATAGCCTAAGGTAAGATTATGCCTTTTTAGCGCCCATTAAGGGTTTCTGGGTGGTATAGGGACCTTCAGCGGTCGCATATCGCCGGAACTAGCCTCCGGCCATGAGGAAGGGGTCAAAATCGGCAGATTCCGATAGCACTTGCAGATCTCAGGATTGTAGGAACAGAATCACACAAAAGTTGGAATATAGCATAATATTATGATTCTAAGAAGTTTCTTTGCAACAGAATTTTAATAAGGGGTCTCAATTCCTTTCAGTGTTCCGATGAATGCGAAACGGGACACTGTTTCCCGTCTTGCGTGCGCTCCTGCACGAATTTCGAAATTCCGCTTGCAACAAGTATCTTAGAATGAGTTTAGCTTGTGCCTTATATACTTTTCTTGTTGATTCCAGAAAGTGAAGTGACCTCTCAGCAATCGGAGAGAGTGTCCCATACGGAAGTAGCCGCTGATGGATAACTACTGAATGGGACTGCCGGAACCCATACTCTCCCAACGACGGCTCCGTACCACGCACTCTGCCGTCAATACGCAAGGGAGCCATTGCGCTCTGTATTGCAGCTCCCTGAGGTCGGCTCTCCTGCTAGTGTTACAGGCCTGGTCGCAGTTTCCAACTCATTCATCCTTTAGGAAGACCACATCTCGCTTTTCCTCCTCCTCTTGTGTATGCTGCAGTCCATCCTTGGTGCGACATCGTCCTCAACGCGTGCTTGCTCAGCGCAGCGTTGGCCTGCACCGCCCACGAGCCTCAGCAGGTGTCGGCGCCGCATCTGTAGCGTCCGCCCCTGCCCCGTCGACACGAACTTGCTCAGCGTCGAGAACGAGAACAGCGGCGGCAGATGAGGCTGCGCGGGCGGCTTCAGGACTGACTTTCCTGGCCGCTGCATCGTCGCCGCCGACGATCCCGGCGCACTGGACGACAGGGGCGGAACGGTCCAACGGAAGCTGCCAGGCTCAGCTTGAACTTGGCAAGCATCTGCGTCGCAAGGTGGAGCAGGGCGAGCAGGAGCCATACTAACACGACACGCGCGCAGGGTGCACACCGTAACGTACTATGTAACGAGCAGATCGCGGGTGCATCCCTGCTCGCTGTTGCACCACTCGCCGCCGAGGTCGTGCGGCGTCACACGCGGCCTCGGCGTCCCACCCGCGAGTCTAAACCGAAGGCTCTTCGGGGTGGAGTCTTCCAGGTACGAAAGCTGAGCGTTGTGTGCTTTCTCAACTGGCTTCTTGTGCGCGACAAGCTCTGTGAGCATGTGCCGCTCGACCCTATTCAACCTGTATCCAAACCAGGCACTATTTCCCGGCATTGAGTCCAGAATTGCACATCGCAAAGTTAGAGATGCCCATGTGGATTCTCAGCGGGAGACTGCAGGGATTGATGACCATCCTTCCACCTACTGATCGAAGATTTCGTGAAGATGAGGAGTTCGTTCGTTTACCAAGTTACTTAAGGATAAGGAAGATCAATTCGCACCCATGGGTCAAAAAGATCACTTGACGTTTACCAGCGGTATGCAGGCACGAATATAAGAATGCTAGGAGTCGGTGACTGCCGCTGTAGCGGCGCTACGTTAGAGTATCAGGGCCGACAGAAACAGATGTCAATGCTGGTTGATTTATATGCGTGAAGTGCGCAAGGACATGTTTCGTGCAGTACAAGCAGAAGACAAGCCCCTCCCGAATGACAACCCCGCTCCCGACTCCTCGAGCTCCTACGACCACAGACAAATCAGCACGCTACGCCCTCCGAACGTGCCACCAATGTAGGACACATACCTGTACAAGTATCACCTTTACAGGTGAACTCGGACGAACAAGAGGGCGAAACGGCGTAGTCGCTTTGATGGCGGCGGGAGCGCTGACGCGATGTGACGACAATTTAGAGGGCGTTGTGGGAATAGATGTCTTGCGCAGGCCCCTGACATGTTGCGCACCAAATTTTGAACGAAATTTTGACTTTCAGTCCCTCGCTCGAAAATGCATCAGGTGGCTCATTTGGGACATCTCCAGGGGTAATCAGTGCTCCTTGTCCCGCACCCCGCGGTCTAGAGGTAATGAGACCGAGAACGGCGTACGTCGGCAACGGCCGGCCCGGGCCGGATGATGACGTCAGCAGCTCCATGGGTCGTCGACGCCGTCGACGACGCTCCGGAGGCCCGATGACCTCAGGAACGCTTGGGCAGCATCGTGAGTGTCTATTGCGCAGAGATATCAGGTTGCAGCGAAGGGGAGCCGTCTAGGAGATAGATTCAAAATTTGAGTCAGAATTTCGGCGCAACGTGTCGTCGGACAAGTTGCGCCAGCGCAAGACATCTAATGACAAGACTCGAGCTCAAATGAGGCGAGACGGTGTGGGTTACATGTTGAGGAGGAACTGGGACGGAGAGGCAGGCTGCTTTTATAGCCAGAGCGGCCGCAGATCTGCCTCAGCGGCCCGGTGCGCCTCGAGGCGCAACGCTTCTGATAACGGGTTGAATGCGCCTGCTATAAGCCTCAGCGCGAGCACGAATCCGTCTTTCCCGCATGCAAAGGACAAAGGAGTTCACCGTCCGTGTTGCACATCGTCATCGCTGTATGGCAGAGGTGAACGCACGAGGCCATGGCGGCAGAACATATTCTCAGCTCGGAGCTGGAAGCGTCGGTGCGGGCGAGACACGCACTAGAAGCGCCGCGCGCTAGAGTGCTGGCCTCCTGACCGTATCGTCGCGGAGAGCGATTGGTGCGAGCAATACCACCCTGCACGGGACGACGCTCCAGCCCTGCGCTCCGCAGTCGACTGAGATTTCCCGGCACAGGCGCTCCACCAGGGAAAGCACGAGCCGAGCAGCGTTGGGAAGGTGGTAGGGTCATGAATTCCGTATATTGCGCGCGATTGGGAAGGGTTCCATACAGTAACCTGGGCGTTGCATGTAGAGCGCAGCAGCACCGGGAACTCTAGCACTCAGTCAAACTGAGTGGCTTCACGACAAACTGTATCCTACGGCGGGCGCACACGCGCAGGAGGAGAGGCTTGTATGAGCCGATGAACTGGTAACGGGCGACCACAGAGCGCATGCCCACAGGATTGCAATGCAGTTGGCGCAGCTGGCGTAACGCGGGCGGGAATCCCGCCTCGAGAACCTGGCCGACGAGCCTCGTGAGAACGGGCGCAGTGGTAACATATAGCGTGCGCAGCGGGGCGCAGGGGACGCATGCGATCATGTCGACGAGCCGCGCGATATCGCACTTCGTGGTGGTATAGCCAATGATCAGGGCGCGCAACCGTGTACAGCTGGGTAAGAGAACCCCCGCAACTTCGGCATGAAGCGCCGCATTCTGGAGGAAAACGACCTCGACGGATGGTCCGATGATTTCGGCGGTGGCAAGGACGGATGCGTGCGGAGGGGCGTTCCCGAACGACAGGGACAGCTTCCTTAACCTCCTGAAGGAGCTGAGCAAAGGAAAATGCCAGGAATCGCAGGGTGCATTCGAGGAGTGGTATTGAAAGCAACGAAGGCGACATACTGGCGGCGTTGGAGTGAGTGTTTCAGAGTGTCTGGGGGGTACCTGGAATATCTTCAATTCCTGCAGATTTGGCATCAACGGCAGGATGTGAAACAGGTCGTCAGAAGTACAGAGCTCTATATCCTCGTCAAAATAAGGGTTGTTTACGGTCTCATGTGCCGCAGCGTGCTCAGAGTCGGTCGCCGGGCACGCGAGCAAGCGAAATTGATCGAGCTGAAGGCGGGCCAGGCGCGGCCACGAGAGAAGCATACGCTCGTCGATAACAGGAACAGGGTCAAAAAAGTCCGATACGAGAGATAGCGACTCGATGTCCTGCGCGACGACCAGCAGATGCGACAGAACAGCGTCAAAGTCAGGTAGTTCGGTCGGACTGATAGGCAAGGCAATAGGCGCCCAGGAGGGTTGCGCAGCTCGCTGCATGGGGAGCGAGTCGGAGTAGCTGGATCGGGTGCCCAAGATATCAATGGTGGTGGTTCGAGTGAAAGCAAGCGGGCCGCAGCCGGAACCTTTCGCATCTTTCCCTCATGATCTGGCTCTGCTCTCGTCCTGGCGCAACCCCGGCCACTGCCTAGTCCCAGTGGGACTCTGCGCCAAAGGCATGCACCACTGAACGCGTCCTGCCTTTCTTTGCGCTGGCTCGCTCAAGGGTGCATGATTTAAATCCGTCCATTCCAGTCCAACACTACCGCCTGCCTATCAGAACAAACCAGGTTTACATGCGTAACGTCTGACGGAGCCATTCCTTCAAGTGACGAGCCTTTGCCGTCGCAAACTGGAGCGGCCCGCGACGATGGACCGACCCGTCGTCTCCGGCGGTCTTGTTCGTCGACGCGCAGCCAAGGGCGGAACTGTCGACAGGGCTCACAGGAGCTGCTGCCTCGGGGATTTTTTCCGCCACCTCGCTTTTCGCCTCCTCCGCCTCCTTCGCCGCCTCCTCCGTGCCGACCTCACCGCGCCGTGCTATAAACACTTGTAAGACCTACAGTCTGCGACTTGCACACACAGACGACGTACCTCTCTCGATCCGTTCGTCGATAGCATCTTCCGGCTTCAGCTCATCCTCGTGGGTCACAACCGGAGCGTCCCCAGCAAGCGCGCGGTTTGGACTGTGTATTGTCATCAGCGGGTTGATATTTTGGGAACGGATGCGGGGACTCACTCGTCTTCGCCAGCCTGCATCACCCCTTCCGCCCATTGCGATGTCAGGGGCGCCTTCGCATGGTACTCATAGTTCTTCCTCTTCTCCCACTCTGCGCCGATCCTAACCAACTTTCAGTCATACACGCATCGACCGACATCGCAGGTGGACGTACGCAACGATCTCGTCAATAGCTGCACCGACGTTCTTTGGCTCTCCGAGCGTTGTCGCGACGCCGAGGTCTTCCCAGATCTCGACGTACACTTTCATGGGTTTCTCGAATGGGTCTTCCACGCTCGACGATTCCGACTCATCGCCTTCATCCTCGTGAGCGATTGCGCGCAGAGAGCAGTGGTAAATTTCAGGTCGTACGCACCTTCGGAATAATACGAACCCTCGCTCTCCTGGTACGCCTCGCCGTCCTCTTCCTCATGCTCGTCGTCTTGCCCGCTGTTCTTGCGCGGGGTATCGTACTGATCCCCGGTCGCGTAGTGGAGAGCACGGGTGATGTCTTCCTTCGTGAGCACCGTCGGTTCGCTGCAGTCGACGTGGTGAATCCGCGAAACGAACGCGTTGACCATCTGCAGTGTGTGCAGGTAGCAGCCGTCGGACCACGGCAACGCGTTGGATGGTACGAGCGGAGCGCGCTGCTCCGGGTGCGCCGTCGCGGGGCTTATAGGGACGCACTGAGCTGGAGAGGTGCAGTACATGTCGTCTTCGCCCTCCTGCGGTGGCGCGCGACCAGCGACGAGGATATCCAAGTTCATCCTCATCTCCGGGAGGTCCAGCGGGCCGACCTATGCGTGAGTTAGCCATTCGTTTAATTCTTGCATTGCATGCCCTTACTCCCTGTATGATACCCAGATACTTCTTTCTTTCGATTTTGCCCGCGTTGTCCAGCGCAGTTTCGTCCTTCAGGCGCTTTGCATATGTCTCTGGGTCGAACGAGAATATGACGAAGGTGCCACGGGGAAGGCAGCGATCCCGGAATTTTGGGGCTTCAGTAACGCTCATGGTGGCAGAGAAGCAAGAACGGGTGGCGTGGTGAAGGTTTGAGCCGAGCGTCAACAAGACACGGTTTCGACCTCCGACAAGGATGAGACAACGGTCCTATCCGAAGTGGCCATGGTCAACGCTCCCTGGTAAAAGATGTGTCGCCCGCCCGGAATGTTGTCTCATCTTGCTTTCACCTCCCCTTCTGTGCCATGCCAGGCAGCAACACACCCTCTCAGGTATCGGTGGCATCGCGGGACTCCAAGAACCCCGTTCTCAGATGGCTAGACCTCAAGGACGGCATGGTCGGGCGCGCTCACAACTCCGTCACGCACCCCGTTGTCACCGCTCTCAGCTCCGTCGTGTCTGAGATCAGGCCGGGCTCACGTGTGGACCGCGATCTCACGGGCCTCGACGAGAACCGCGGCAAATATCGCCCGTTCATCGTCACTCAGCAGGCCAGAGGCCGCGGCCAGCCGCCCCGCATCGTCCTCATCACGCACTTCAGCTACGTGCCAATTGACAAGCTCGATCGGTGCAGCCAGCTGCTCGCCGTCGCTCTCGGCACCGTCACGCTGCCCCATCCGCTGCCCACGTCGACGCGCATCCAGATCGAGCCCGAATGGACGGATCAGAACAGCTACACCATCGCCTACCCGATCGAGCTGAAGGCCGGCCGTCGCCCCACTCGCCTGGAGGCTGCCGAAGGAGTGTACTATCAGGTCAACAAGGAGGAGCTCGGGCGGCTCAGAGACATCTGCGAGGAGCGGATCAACTCTCTCGCGACGCTTCCCGCGGCTGCGTTGGCGGTCGTGCAGAATTCATACAACGTATGCATATTTCGCCAGGGGGAATGCGGGGAACGCTCACTTACCCGTGCCGTAGACACACCGCCCGCCGCGCGCTGGGAGGAGGCGTGGTACCCAGGTAGCGTCATTCCTCGGAATCCACGCCTTACAATTCATTTTGACGATGCTTGCAGGCTACGCAATCTGCCGTCTCAACGCTTGCAGCCATCGCGGAGGTACGCATCCCTGCCAGCGATCAGCCTGCGTTCGTAACTGCGTCTCCAGAACGAGCCTCAGCCGGCTACGCCTGCTACCCCCACAGCCCCAGTTGCACAGACTTCGACGACTGAGGTTCGTGGCGCCGTATTCTGGCCGTCTCCGCCACTGATAATCATTCTCTCAGGATGGAGAGGGAGTTTGGCAGCAGGTGGCGAGAAAGAGACGTTCCTCGAAGCTTGGAAGCACTCGCGGCGGGTAGATTGGAGGGAGCTGTGTAGTTTGTGCGTCGCATTCGTGTATATGGAATGTCTATGGATGGATGGATTTCGCCTGGGAAAGCTTCGCGCGCGACTTGTCGCACCACATGTGCGCGGAGTGCTGTCACGGGAGAGTTGCAAATCCATGGCCGTGTGTACCAAGTTAGTACGGACCAAGGCTGGCCAGTAAACTGAGGGATCCGAGGGATAGACGGCGAGCCTCAGGCGACCGCGAGCACGACGAACGTGACACCTGCGGCTACGTTTGAGAGCAATGGTATGTGGCATCAGGCTGGAGTGCGCGCGGAACAGTGCTCGAGTTCGCAAACTCCCTTGCACTCAATTTTGGACTGTCCCGGACAGTCGCTCCGTTGGGTAATAATCCGGGAGTGGTGAGATTCCGAGTCACGTGGACCAGGTTAATATCCACATTACGTGAAGATGCCCGGTGAGAGTGAGTTCGAGCTCCTCGCGCTCTGGGCGGCGTATCGGGGATTTGGATAAGTATAGAACTTGCGGGGATGGATGCCCGAAGACATCCTCTGTCTTCGCTCAGATTCTTTGGAAATGCCGGGGCCAAGAATAGACCTGTCGCGCCCATGCTCAATCTAGTCGAGGCTATCCAAACCTGCAGAGGTGCGGGGAGCTGCAAAATCGCCCAGTATAGTCATTACTCTGATAGTCCATCGCAGTTCGTGCACATGGAGTTTCCCACGGTCCGATCTGAGGCGGATAGTACCTGAGTGGCTTTGAGAGATGTCCGCCGTATCACCTTGCACCCTGCAAGGTCTCTCGCTTACTCGAAATTATAGGCGCGCGTGCCAATTTCCCCGAGGCAAGTCCGAAGCGCGCGTCTAGCCCCACCAGAGCTCCACACAGGCGTCACTTCTGGTTCCGGCCACTCTCTGTTCGCATCGTGGATAGGGCCGCTCACAGCAGTATTCAAGACATCGTCGGATTTCGCAATTTGATATCACCAAAATTGTCTCGCCTGCGTCTCGCACTGTTGATTCACCGGCAGGCGCACCAACAGGGTATCCTTGCCCTCTCATCTACGAAAGCTCACGCTCGGGGCCGTCCAATGTTCGTCTCACCAGAGACTCTGTTGAGATTGGGCGAAGTCCCGACAGAACACAACATGTGTGGCCAGATCAGTTGAACGCCGACGCCCGACGAACGGAGGTACACGTACGCAGATATGCTGGTTAGGGGAAACGGTGCTCGCAGATTGGACCAGAATGGGGCTGACAGCGCAGCGGACTAGCTCAGGGCTGGACTTGGACGCATTATGAGCCGGCTTCATAGATAGATCATAGCGCATTCGCGTCAGGCAGGGAATTGACAAGCTTCATACCAGATTTGAGCACAACAAGGCCAATTGAGCATTCCCTCTTTGCCCGTGTAGCCTGAGTGGTTGAGACTCTATATGAGACTCTATGAAAGTAAGAATAGCAAGTAGACGCAAGCAGGTACCAGGTCTGCTGATGTTGCCAACACGATGGGCCCGTAATAATGCAGGTCCTGACGAGAACCCCTCCTTTCCCTCCTGAGTACAATGGTCACCATTTACCATTACGGAGGGTTGCGAGTTTCTGCTTCATCTCGCTATGCGATTTTCTAGGCGGTTGCAAGGTGAATCTGCCGGCCCCTGCCGGCCCTTATCTAGTGTTAATAGTCCTTACCGAATCTCCAGGCCTAAAGGTCCAAGGAACAGGCTGTTATAGTTGTCGGCCCTCGTCGGGCCTTCGCCACACCGACGCAGTACGCTTCTTTCTCCTCACGCCGGAGCACAAATAGAGACGCCGCAGTCCGCAGATACGTAATGCTACAGTCCTTTACGTGTTTGACGGCAATTGCGTGAGATCGAGCTCATGGTGCGAGAGAGCACTTGGGAGTCCCGCGCTGCTCGGATCGTGCATTAATGAGAGGGTGTCTTCGTTGAGCTAGCCAATGAGTGATATGAGCTGCAGGAGCTTATGAACGCACACCAGGCAGCGCAGTTTAGGCGTACAACACGGAAACATTGAGAGGTGATCTCACGCTCGGGCGGTTACCATACTGACCTGACTCGGAGAGTTTAGCCACATGGACAGAGCACTGTCTGAACCGCTGAAAAGATATCCGCCGACCTGGGCGTGGCGCTCAAGGCCATTCACGACCGATCCAGGGTTCGACAGTATGAGACGTCAGTGCCACGCGAGGATTCTTACGGTATAAAAGCTCATCGAGAATACGTCTTTCAGCACTCACCCACCTCAAGTATCTCAGCCATGCAGCTCACCAAGGTCTTCTTTGCCGTCCTCATCGCTGCTCTCCCCGCGAGCGCCATGATATCGTTCAGTGGCGACGACTGCGATGGCTCCGCGGGCGACAACGTTGCGTGCAACGGCGCTTGCATCTCGTTCACTGGACGCCACTCGTTCCGCGTATGTTCTCTGCTTTACGTGTCGCAAATACTGACCTGTTCCTACTGACAGGCCGGCGGAGGTTCGAACTGCGTGGAGATGTTCTCCAACGGCGATTGCACCGGCTCACGCTTCGACTTCCCAAACGAGGGGACCAACTGCCAGGTACGGGGACTGGCACGAGTTGTGGACGAAGCTGCTGAAAAGGTTGATGCGCCGTAGAACGTCAACACAGGAGGCCCTGTCAACTCGTTCCGCTGCTTCTCGTCGAACGTGTGCACCTAACTACGCCGCGAGTGAGTATTCATCTACCCCATTATGCCGCGCTGATAAAAGAAGGAAGATTCTGAGTCCGTGAAAGTCTCCGCTGGCTGTCGCGATGTAACCTCGCCTACGTGCTTCTGAATATGATTCTTTACGCCAGCCCGTGACCCGCCTGCGATGATCGATGACCCGCAGCGCGCAAGCAGCACACGCTGTCTTCAGCCCCGCACTTGGTTCTTGCACCATTAAGCACGTGCGTATCTTTCTGAGAGAAACAATTGCTTCACCTGTGGTGCGGATTGTACTACCGTAGTACGTCAAAAAGCGCCGTGATTTTGACTCAGTGAAAACGGCGTTGTCCTCGCCCCCCTCTCGCAATCAAGTCCAGTGCAGAGTATATGAACCCAAATCCTGACTGCGGCTCTTAGAGGGTGAGAGACTGCAGGCGTGGCCAGACCGGCTACGAGGGAAGGGTTGCAAATGTCACGATGTATATTGAACAGACTGCTGTCTATTCGCTGCTATCAGAGCCAGTCCCCGCGCTTGCCCTTGTGGCTCGTGAATGTGCCGGAGTCTGCCGGCGTGCTGCGATCGAGGACGTCGAGCACCTTGCGGACGCTCTCCGCGGGCTCCATGGGGCCTGTCCAGCCGGGAGGAGCGATCTTCGCCAGGAGCGCCATCTCCTCCTGTGCTCTCTGACGGTCCTCGGGGTCCGCTTAACACACCTCTCAGCCACTTGCGCCTATCAGAAGGAACGCGGCGGCACTCACTCGGCGGCGCAAGCATGTCCGTCTTGACTGCACCGGGGCAGATGGTGAGGAAGGTGAACCCCTCGTCCTTGTACTTGACTATGCAAAGCAAGGTCAGTGCGCGCAATGAAAATGAGCGGGAAAGCGACACACCGGCGAACTTGACGCCGACCATCTCCACCGCGGACTTGGTGATCGAGTACGCCGGGCTGAACTTTGCGCCGGCCGCGAGGGCCGTAGCGGCGTCACCGTTGCCCGAGCCAATGGTGAGAACCTTCTTGACCTGTCCCTTGCGCAGGAGCGGCAGGAACGCGTTGGTCGTGAGGATGCCGCCGAGGACGTTCGTGTCGAAGACGGCGCGGAAGTCCGCAATCAGCGCCTCGGGAGTGGCGCTGCAATATCGGAGCAAGCTCTCAGAGACTGGTAGCAGCGCGAACATGAGATGGACGCGCACTAGCCGTCAATCGTGCGCCACGCATCGCCGGCAATGCCGCCGTTGTTGATGAGTACGTCGAGCGTGCCGCCGGTGACCTTCGCCACGGCGTCTACTGCGGCCTGGATCGCGGAGATTACGTCAGCTCCGTCAAAGATTCAGCCTCAAATCTCCGTACCTGCAAGGAGGCGGGGTCTGTCATGTCGCCCTGGACGACATGCACGTTGAACTTGTCCTTCGCCAGCGCCTGGAGGTCCTTCGCCCCGTCCGGGTTGCGGGCGAGCGCGAAGACTGTGTTATCCGACTTGGCGGAGAGATTTTCGACAAAAGCAAGCTGTGTGATCCTGTAAGCCCTCGTTTCTGCGCGTTGAGCCTTGCGAGACGCACTCCAATGCCACGAGAGGCACCAGCGACAACGTAGGAAGCCATTGCGGTTGGGAGTTGGAGGATGCATGATGTCGCACTCTGGTGCAGGCTTTTAACCGCCGAGAGTTGGAGTCCAGAGAGAACTCGTGGACCTTCTTGATCACTACGGCATGCTTCCTTCCGTGTGACGCGCGTCCCAACGGCAGAATGCCTGGACGGCGGCCAATTCGGAGTGAATACCGAATGCGGAGACGACGACGGCCAATCCGATTAAATTCGTCATCGACATGTAAAGCATCATGATGAGCTGCAGGCCCAAACGCCGACAACGTCGGGCAGTCTGGTCTGGGTGTCCGAATCGGGCCTGGCAAATTGCTTCCAGCATTAATCAGATAATCAGACATCCGTTCCGCGATGTGACTGGTAATACCGGCGTCGGTCGCCTAGAGCGTGCCGTGCGCTTGGGAGGGCCGCGCGGCTCGCTGCATGTAGCGGTGGGCCCTGACTTCACGTGGGAGACTGGAAGTTGCCTGCCGAGTTGGTATTCGTGATGAAAACAAGCGGGTGCAGCCGGAATCTTTCGGTTTGCGGCCGGGCTCCGCGTCTTTCCCTCCTGCTTTCGAGTTGCCAGTAACCCGGCAGCTGACCGGTCACTTGGGGACCCTGCGCCGTGGACATTGCCAACGCAGCTGTTCCGGCTCTCTAGACTCTTCCTCCGTCGGGGTTGCAGCTGCTTAAAATTTTCCTCCCGCATGGACGAAATTCGAATCCGTTCATATCCGTCCATTCCAGTCCCATATTACCGAATCCGTATCAATACAGTCCAGGTTTACACGCGCAACGTCTGTCTTAGCCACTCTTTCAAGTGACGGGCCTTTGCCGTCGCAAACTGGAGCGGCCCGCGATGATTGACTGGCTCGTCGTCTCTGGCCGTCTCGGTCGTCGATGCGCAGCCGGGGGCCGACCTTGCGACAAGTCTTGCGGGACCTTCGGACTCCAGAGTGGCGTCCTGGGCGTCGCCCGTCTCCTCCTTCGGCGTGCCGACTTCACCGCGCCGGGCTATGAACCGACGTAAGACCTCCAGCCTCCGACTTGCACATGCAGAACACGTACCCCTCTCGATTTTCTCATCTATTGCATCTTCAGGCTTTAGATCGTCCTCGTGGGCTGCGGCTCGGGCGTTCTCCTCGAGCGCGCTGTTTGGACTGTGGACTGTCGTCAGCTGGGCTCGGGTTCGAGTACGCATGCCCCGACTTACTCGTCGTTCCCAGCCTGCACCACCCCCTCGGCCCATTGCAAAGTTACAGGCGCCTTCGAATGAAACTCGTAATTCTTGCGTTTCTCCCATTCCTCGCCAATCCTGACTGTGTTTCAGCCCGCAAGCGATGAGCAGACGTCAAGTATGGACGTACGCAACAATCTCATCGATATCTGCACCGACGTTCTTGGGCTCCCCGAGCGTCTTCGCCACGCTCAGGTCCTCCCAGATCTCGATGTACACATCGAGCGGCTTCACAAAGGGGTCGTCCACGCTGGGCGCTTGCGACTCTGAGTCGCCTTCTGTCACGGCACGCGTATGAGCGCGTAAGCCAAGGAGGATTTGCACTCGAACATACCATCGGATGCGTAATAGGACCCGCTCGACTCGGACGCGTCGCCGTCGTGGTCAGTGCCTTTCCCGCAGCGCCGCGGCGACGCCTCGTACTGGTCCATGATCACATGGTGGCTGACTCGCGTCATCTCCTCCGCCGTGACCGCCGTCAATCTGGCGGGGTCGGTGTGGTGGATGCGCGAAACGAACGCGTTGACCAGCTGCAGTGTGTGCAGGTAGCAACCTTGCGACCATGGCAGCGGGTTGGACGGCACGAGGAGAGCCCGCTCCTCTGGGTGTGCAGAGGACGGATGTATTGGGATGCAGCGCGCCGGAGACGTGCAGTACATGTCGTCCTCTCCCTCTTGAGGCGGGGCGAAGCCGACGACTCGGATGTTGAAGTTTAGGCGCATTTTCGGCAGGTCGAGCGGTCCGAGCTAAAGAGATTCAAGGTACGTTATTACACGTCGTGACAGACCCTGAGCGTGAAACATACTGATTCTATCAGTCCCAGGTATTTTTTCCTTTCGATCTTGCTCGCGTTCTGGACGGCCGTGTCGTCATTCAGCTCTCTCGCATACGCCGCGGGATCGAACGAGAAGACGATGAAAGTGCCTTCGGGGAGGCAAGGTCCGAATTTGGGGGACTCGGTCACGCTCATGAGAGTAGAAGGCAAGAATGCACTGCGTGGTCACGGTCTGAGCCGGCGGTGAGACAAGGCGCGACTTCGAAGATGGACTGGTTGGACGCGCGAACCACTCTGTCAAACACCTCACCTCCATCGTCTCTCAGGTCGCGCCGGGAACGCGGCTCCACCGCGACCTCGAGCAGCTCCCCACCAACCATGGGAAGTACCGGCCCTTCATCGTCACGCAGAAGCCGCGCGGATACGGGCACCCGCCGCAGATCGTGCTCGTCACGCACTTCAGCGGCTGCCACATCGACCAGCTCGACGCCTGCAGCAAGCTGCTTGCCGTCGCGCTCGGGACGTCCACTCCGCCGCACCCGCTGCCCACGTCGCCGCGCATCATGATCAATCCTGAGTGGACGGAGGAGAACAGCTATGCGATCGCGTACCCCATCAAGCTCGAGAACGGGCGCCGCCCGACGCGCCTGCGCTCGGAGAAGGGCGAGGACTACCAGGTCAACGTGCAGGAGCTCATGCGCCTGCACGCCGTCTGCGTCGAGCGCACGAGGGCCCTGTCGACCATGCCTGAGGGCCAGCTGGACGCGATCAAAGGGTCATACGAGGTAGGCGACTTGCGCTGTCCGCTCCGTCTCACAAGGGACGCTGAACCAGTTGCGCATCCCTGCCCCATTCGTCCTAGGATCTCACGTACGATCTTGCTTCAGCCTGGGATTTCATCTCCTAGCCTTCCTGATCTTGGCTGCAGGCCTCTAAATCCCACAATTCAACGCTTGCATCGATCGCAGAGGTAAGCATGCTTGCCGAGCGATGAGCTTCACGGCCTGAATCATCATGGCACAGGATGAGCCAGCCACTCCCATAGCGACAAGAGCGCCGAAAAGTCGAAGTGCGTGGCTATGTTCCCTGGTCATTTCATACACTGAGAATGAATGCATCAGGCCAGTGAATGTGTAAAGTACCGGGAGGCGCGCGAAGCGCGGCGATAGTCGAGCTGGGTGAATTCGGAAGCGATGGTCTGTATGACTGCTAGGATCTTTGAACACCTTGGGATGGACGGACGCAGATGAGAACTTGTAATCGAGCCCACACTGAGCCTAATGGAGTGCACCAAATCTGAAAATACGGCCTAGTACGTGTTTAAGCCCGTGAATGGTCACTATCAGAGCTCGGAGCCGGGGGCGGGTATCGGTCCGCGACCCGAAGGTGTATTGGCACACACAGGCGACCTAAATTCCTCTTTCCCAACCCATCTGTTTCGCACTTAATGAACACGCGAAATGGATTGCACCTGTCTTATATAGAATTCGTCTAATCCTAAGCCGCCTGAAGCGAAAGAACAACAATGCCTGAACAACCTCCGCACGTTGTTCTTTGGCGAGCGTTGTTCTTGTATCCATGGCTACTAGCCTTTTGTTTAAGCCTGAGTTCCACGTCCTCTGTATTCCATCTCTCATCACATGGATCTCACGCGCACCCTTCCCGACGAGCTCTGGTCAGACACGTTCGGGTTCTTGGGACTTCGGGACCTGTATACTGTCAGCCAGGTCTGCTCCTACTGGCGCTGCATCGCATTCGACCATCCTTCCTTCTGGGGAAACATTGAACTTTGCTCCCTATCCCCCGGAGAGCTAGGCTGGGTCTCGAAGCGCGTTGCCGCAGGGAGAACTCGGCCACTCCACTTCACTGTCTCCATGGCCGGCCATTGCGTCGACATCGAGGCTACGGTTCTTCCTCTGATTCGGGATAACTTGCATCGCGTTAAAATACTCGAGATCAACATCCCTGCGGTCTACTTCGAGAGTCTGTGCGAGGTCCTTCTCAGTCCAGCGCCGGCACTCGAGCTGTTGCGTCTCGACATGTCAAGCTCACCCGATCACCCTCTTGCGACATTTTTACCCTCTAATGTCCTTGCGGGACAGGTCGGTGCTCTGCGGGAGGTACACCTCGAATGCGTGCCGCTTCCTCCCATACCAATCCCGTCATTCTTGAGGGTAGAAACCGTTATTCTCTCCTGGCATGATGCCGCATGGCATCACTTCCCGACCACTGTCTGGCCCGCTTCGCGTGCAGGCTGCGAACCACGGTCCTGCGGAGATAGCGACCGTTGCCACCGTGATCACTAGTGCGCATCGGGTCCGGAATCCCCGTCCCCCGTTGTCTCCATAGTTCCCTGACTCGAGCCTGACTCGAGTCTGACTCACTTTCCATGTATATAAGGCTCTCTGAGCCGTCTCAGTTCGATAGACAATACACCCCCGCATTCGGATTCACCATCTTCGCGCTGCGACGGCGCTCGCGCCGTCGCCTCTCACCGATCGCCCTCCGTGCGATAGCACACGCCAAGAAGCTTAGTAACACGCGACGAGACGGCGGCTGTCAAGCTCTAATCCCTGCATCCTGCCATCTCCTGGCTATACAACTGGTGACCACCCGCCAGGGATTCAGAAAGCGGGCCGCCAAGAGCGAGCGCCTCGAGGAGAGAACGACGAGAAGACATGCACGGTTGCGCGCTAGAAGAGGACGCGGACGTCGCGCAGTTCCTCGTGATATTCAACGAGCATGCGGACGCGCTTCGGATCGGCGCGGAGGAGAAGATTCGGCGCATCGCGGAGTGCGCACCACCACATATCGCGAGAAGAATCAGTGCATACCCAGAGCATACGATGTCGTACGGTACACATGGAGAAGCCGTCAGTGCATGGAGCGCGTTCCAGCGGCGCATGCTCGAAGAGTTCGGAGCGCATAATCCTTGGCCGAGCCGCGGTCCATCCGCTGTGAGCCACGTTCAGGAAGAGCAGGACGATTCGCGCGAACGCAGCGGTATCAACCACGCCCGAGTTCATGAGCCATATCGGGACGTTCAGTGCCGGATCTCGGGTACTGTCTTGCGCGCAGTCTTCGACGATACAGCATCCTGCAACATTATATCTTACGAGCTCTGGGCGAAACACCGGCATAGTCACGGAACCGTCTCTCAGTCTCGCAGCGGTAGTACCCCGGCCAAGCGAACCGTAGAGATCGTCGTCGAGATAGCCGGCAACTCGCTCCCAGTCGAGGCGCATGTGGTAGCAGATGCACCGTTCAGTATACTTCTCGGCCACCCGTTCCGCTCCTCCTCGCCCGTATCAGTACAATGGACAAGCGACGGGTCGTCATTCCTGGTCATTTTGGATGACGACAGAGAGCCGACGGCGCTGGCACGCATATACGATGTTCCCAGACCGCAGTCGGCAACGAATCCCCACCGCATCGATATTGCGAGCTGTCTCAGCCGTCGGAAGCATTATGTTTCGCTGGACAAGACCGATGCGGGTGTGGCGCGTTCTGCGGCTTGCAATAGCCCAGCCAATAGTGCCAATCCAAAGTGGCCCGCGGACGACCGCGGTCCGCTTGCGCTCGATCCTCACGTGGCCTCTCTGCCGCATCAGAGCGACCGGGAAGTCAAAGCCGCACCAGCCTCTCCACTGGAACGAGAGCAGCGTTCCGCAGAGCACCCCGACGCCGACAGTGATCCAAAGTGGCCCGCGGAGGCCCCCATCAGGCGCGCGCTGGATCATCATGAGATCTCTCCGCGGGATCAGCACGTCCAGAAGGTCGAGGTTGCAGAGGCACCTTCCCTGGATGACCCGCATGCGTACATCAGTACCGGTTCAGAAGATCGCGAGCGAGAGCCAACGCAGCGTGTCATGAGCTCGAATAGCCACGCCGCCGACGAGATACTTATGCGCCCGCGACGAGACCGTTCGAACGGAGATCAGCAAGCCGTCGCGAAGATCACGCTCCCCGAAGACAAATCAGCGTTCGCTTCAGCAGCAGCGCCAGCCCATTCACGAGCACTATTCGCCGAGATGGTCGTGGGTGTCGGTCTCTCCAGCGCAGCCAAGACGCAGTTCATATCGGCACATTGTGTACATCACTCAGTCACATCTCAGAGCGTCGAGGCGCGAGCGGTTCGCGTAGGAGAGATCCAAGAGAACAAGTCCAGTGCCATCGGCATCCCCGTGCGGCTGAAGACTTTCAACATACCTTCGGTAGGCAGCAAGCAGCGCGACGGATTCGGAGAAGCAGAACGACCTGATACGGGTCTCGGAGACCCCAGACAAGACGAAGACGAGTACGAGGGCGCCGAGTCGTCCTGTGCGTCACCAGATAAGCCTTCGGAAGGCGAACACAGCAGACAAGAAGTCTACGACGAGCCAGCGGGCTCGGAGACGGGGCAGCGAGCCCCAGAGAAATGCGACGGTCATGGAGACCACTACGAGCCAGCGGGCTCCGAGACGAGGCAGCGAGCCTCCAAGCGAAGCGACGGACTCGATGGCAGTGCCGAGCCACTTGCATCAGTCCAGGACATTTCGGCGACCGTTCAGCGGAGTTACGAAGACGACAGCGCAGCGCGGGGAGCAGCAGAGTCAGAGAACTCGCCCCCAACCTCGAACCGACGGCGTAATCTCGCGAACGGCGCCGCATCTGCACGCGCGATTGCAGCGCGAACGGCGGCACTGCGGAGCACGATATTCGAGCAACGACTTGCCACGCGATTCCCTATTCACCTTCAACGAGTTGATACCCGTCGCTTCACTGAGACGCGGTATATCCGCCCGGCAAAAGATCCCCCGATCGACAAGAGAACATTCCAGAGACGGGATGACCAGGGACGGTCATCGTTCAAAGTGACCCGCGGATGTCTGGCCCGCTTCGCGTGCAGGCTGCGAACCACGGTCCTGCGGAGATAGCGACCGTTGCCACCGTGATCACTAGTGCGCATCGGGTCCGGAATCCCCGTCCCCCGTCGTCTCCATAGTTCCCTGACTCGAGCCTGACTCGAGTCTGACTCACTTTCCATGTATATAAGGCTCTCTGAGCCGTCTCAGTTCGATAGACAATACACCCCCGCATTCGGATTCACCATCTTCGCGCTGCGACGGCGCTCGCGCCGTCGCCTCTCACCGATCGCCCTCCGTGCGATAGCACACGCTCTGGCCCGCTTCGCGTGCAGGCTGCGAACCACGGTCCTGCGGAGATAGCGACCGTTGCCACCGTGATCACTAGTGCGCATCGGGTCCGGAATCCCCGTCCCCCGTCGTCTCCATAGTTCCCTGACTCGAGCCTGACTCGAGTCTGACTCACTTTCCATGTATATAAGGCTCTCTGAGCCGTCTCAGTTCGATAGACAATACACCCCCGCATTCGGATTCACCATCTTCGCGCTGCGACGGCGCTCGCGCCGTCGCCTCTCACCGATCGCCCTCCGTGCGATAGCACACGCCAAGAAGCTTAGTAACACGCGACGAGACGGCGGCTGTCAAGCTCTAATCCCTGCATCCTGCCATCTCCTGGCTATACACCACGCTGTTCACCTTCTTCCCGAGAATGCGGAGACTCAGCCTGTTTGGCGGAAGCCTACTCATACCCGAGAACGTCTCGTCGGACACGCACGCTGGATTTGCCCAGCTCGACGTCATGGACGTTGCGTACTGCCCCGCCGAGAACGTCAAAGTCCTGCGCCACTTCCCCGCGACCGCCGCCATACGGCACATCCTTCTCAGCCACTCGGACCGCGACACAGTCCGGGCCGCCGTCGCGCAGCTGCCTCAGAGACTCATGATGATTTTCCTGCAGCCTGCGCACTTCAAGGACATCGAGATCCGGATCATGTACGCGTCGTGCGACGCACGACTCATTCGCACTTTCGTGGATCTGCGCGACGACTTCTTGCCGGGAGAGCTAAATGCAGCCAACGCCATGCTCTCCGATGCGGCCTTTGTCAAGCGCATCGCCATCCTCCGCATCTCGACCTCGCTGTGGTCTCTCGCTTGCCCATTCTTTCCACCAGACGAAAATCATGTCGAGCATCTCATCGTGCTTGTGGACGACGACGGATCATACGGCGACGCTCAGCTTCCCACGCAGAGTTTTCTCTGCCCCAGGCTCAAGACGCTGATCATCCAGGCGATGGGCGACTTCGTGCGCACCAGCGTCGCGAGCTTAGTTGAGCTCTCTCGCCTCGTCGCGCAAACCCGCCTCGCGCTCGAACTACACCGTGTAGTATTGCAAGATGACGCCGGGGAGCTCGAGCGGCACTTCACGACCATTATTCGGACCGATCAGCACAACCAGGGTACGCTTTGCGATCCGGCGAATGAACCCATAGGTCCTAGCAGCTAACGCCGGTCATCAGGATGAGCAGGTTGGCGTACGGGAGCGAGCACCACTTTGGAAAGATTGCCTAGCCATGATACAATTTACCTAGAATGGACTGCGAAGCCGAAATTGTGACAGTTCATTACTGTCATTACAATGGATGGAAAGCATATGTTCCCGCAGATTGTCCATTTCCCCGACCAGTTCCACCTGGCAGAGACGCAAGTGCACGCGATTGGGCGACGTGCGTTGTAGAAAAGCGGCTATGCTGGCCGACGCAACCTGGACCGTGCAGCCGCCCCCGTCCAATAGCAACGTCTCGAGCGCCGGGAGCCAGAGACGTTCCACCGGGAGGATGCACGAATTGGCCACCCAGATGCGGAGGTCCCTGAGAAGCGTATACGGCGGCAGGAATGGGACTATGACCGGCCAGATTGAGGCTGCGATCGTAAGCGAGTCGATCTGCTGTGCGAACTCTTCGTTCTCGAATAGCGTCAGAGGACCATTCTCGCTCTCCGGAGCGTAATTTCCCGGATTTTCTGCGAAGTGCCGCACATGGTGCGTCGATGAAGACCAGATCGTGATACGCAGCTCTTCGCAGTCCAGTGTGCGAAGTGTCTGGCAAAACATGTGAAAGGGACTGCGCAGCGGGGCCAGAGTCGCGTAGACGGCATCATCGTTCGCGTTTGTGACAGACATCTCGGGGATTCTCGCCGTGTCGATATAGCGAAACACCTCGAGCGTGCAGCTACCGCTGAAGCTCAGATCCAGGTAGTTGAGATCCGAAAACTTGGCCAGGACTACATCAGGCGACTTCATATCTGGAAAGTAAATGGTGCCAGAGGATAGTGCAAGACGATTCATACAGGGGAAGTAGTCGTAGAGATATGTGGGGAACTGGTACCGAACGCGTTCCTCAAATGTGATCGAGACAAATAGCACGTTGGCAAAGGCTGGAATAGGGGTGATGTGCGTAAGTATGACATTCTGCAGGGAGACACTGGTCAGGCGGTCGCTCGATCGCCCGAAGATGCCACTCGGAAGTGGGAGGTCCTGAAGCTCGAAAAGTTCGCCGTCGGGGCCAAGGACAAGGCAAAGGCTGAAAATTTCCAGGCTCTGAGCCCTGTTTAGTAGTGTTTCAAAGATGCTGATGGCGTAGAAGGAGTCGAGGGTGATGTGCAGCGCGCGCACAGTGCCCAGGGTAGCACAGACAAGGTCGAGCAGCTCCTTTTCCACTTGAGGGTGGCGCTCTGGATAATGGACGACCAGACGGAAGGGGCGATCTTTGGTCCAGATGAGCCGCTGCCGCGCCCAGTACAGCGCTGCCGGGCTCAGGCAGTCGATACGGATGTCAGACCAGAATGTGCTGTGGTTGCGCGCGAGCGTTCTCCAGTGGCGACACACCCACCCGACGAGGACAAGGTCGCAGAAGGGTAGCAAAGTGAAGATCTCCCCAAGCAGTTCGTTAGGCATACTCCGACCCAGTGGTGCACGCACACGGCCTGTGTTTGGTGTTGTTGTGACATCAAGACCAGGCCGAGTGCGAAGCACCACTGGCAAAACTTGCACAAGCGCCCGTTCGGCCGATCAGGCGCTTGCATGCCGAGGGCTCGACCGACCGTCCTGAGAATGTTGATTCTGCAGAAAAAGATGTCGAAATCGATTTTTTTTCATGCAGTGATATACCGAATAGCGCTGTTTATACCCTCTGAGAACCTTTCCAGGGTACCGCGACAGGCTTCCAGGCGTCCGTGCGTTCCGTCGGCATGCAAGCGCCTGATCGGCCGAACGGGCGCTTGTGCAAGTTTTGCCAGTGGTGCTTCGCACTCTGCCTGGTCTTGATGTCACAACAACACCAAACACAGGCCGTGTGCGTGCACCACTGGGTAGGAGTATGTTCGTTAGGTAGCTTCGCAATCGTTGTCATGCCCGCAAAGCAGGTCGGTGGGTGGGGGTGTCCGGCAGGTTTCGGTCCGAGAGTTTTGATCCGACCAAAGTTTGATCAAGTTCGCGGGCCAAACCTGGGCCAAACACCCGCTGACACACCTTGACGCACAATGGGGATAAGCATGGGCGGACCACTTCGCGTCTAGTTCTGTGAGAGTTACAATCGGAGGTTCATTATTGCATACCGTCATCATCTCCGCGATGCGTTACTAGAAGCCCGCTACACTGGGACGACACGACGGGTGAAACAATACCACGTTGGAAACTACAGCCGCCGCTCTGTAGATTTAAGGGCAACAAAGCCTGGGATCCAGTCTCTCGTGCACCATGTCGTCTCAGTCCACCAACGTCTCGAGCAATGCCACACAGATGAACGCGACCGTGGGGAGCGTCAATTCCTCCCAACGCGGCGCATCCATGCACCGCAGACGGTCTCCGGTGTCTGTCATGGCATCCTCCTCGGGAACGACGTCGACTGTACAGAATGATGCAGGCTCCCAGGCCGGAGGAGAAGGGAACTATAAGCTACGTACTGCCTCTGCTGCTCTTTCCCACGCATAGACGTTCCCCCGTTCCCGCCCCTCGCTATCTCCCGGACATGCACCGCTCTCTTTACCCAGTGTATATTACGGACTGGACCATTTCCATGTTCCCCTTCTCATTCCCTGTTGTAGCATTAGGATATCCCCACCCTCTCCCCTCCCTCCCTCCCTTCGCGGTCTCTACGCGCAGCCTCGAGCTTGTACAGACTAACGGACTTGTAGATACATAGATTAATTCTAAATGCCCGTAATCGCGGCTCAGGTATCAAGGGTCCAGAAGCTACGTCCCCCCATTTGCGTCCATGCGCGATCTTGCGATCTCGCTGATGTTCCCTTCATAGACTGCCACGGCCCAGGGACGAATCAATGCGGCGAGTCCGATTCTGTCGGCAGTTCGTGCGCGATCGGCGACACACTGTGGTGCGTTCCCGCATGGCAGGCCTGTCCGTTCACTGAAGCACGTCACTACAGCCCCGTTCACCGCTGCGTGAAACAGCCGCGGACCTTGCGCACGCAGGCGCAATCAGGATTCAACACACGATCCGTACGTAAGAGCGTGGAGGGCCATAATATGGTCTAACAAGCTAAGTTGCAGACGACCGCGTCAGCCCGAACCCGGGGAGCCGAAGATACCAATCACTACAGTATCAGTAGACATAGAAAGTGAGTAAGAGAATGCGGGTACCAGTGCTTCCTGCCTAACGCATTGCAGAGTAGACTGTAGCGCATCCTTCTGGTCGCACCGCGCGGGACACGGCCATATGTAATACCTCGGGCAGGCTCCCGAACGGGCTCTTAGGTTCGGGACTGGATGGATTGTGCGGCGTGTTCGTTTGTATCGATAGCTTGTATTATGTTAGACTGCCGCACATTGTCCCCCGCCCCCCGGATAGCTGGCGTGTGAACATGAGGTTGGAGAAAACACAACTTGACGACTGCAAGCTGTACACGGTGTCTTCCACTGCACTGTTGTCTAAGAACAGATGTCGAGTATAGGCAGTGGGAGGGACGCGGCCGCCGGAGCCGGACTAGTCTGTTACGTCTGTATCAAATCCTACCTGCCTAATTGAGAGCCCCCAATTCGGCATTCTCCGTGATGCACGTGATCGCGGACGCGTCTTTATGCAGAGACCTCGCCCGAGGAACCTCTCCTGTGAACTGTCAATAGTTGCAGGGAACCCACTAGCCAACATTTCCGTTACGTATTGCACTGGGAGGGCGGTCCTCTCAGTGCTCAGCGAGTCTGCAACCTGTAAGCGCCGGCAGCGGATCAAGCATTGCATCCGAATTGGGGGCACTCTAAGTATCAGAGGGGGCGCGTTTTGATGCAGACTTTACTTCGAACGATTATCTTCGAACGTAAAGTCTGCGAAGGAGACTAGAGCCGGACGCGGTCGCTGTAGCATTGAGGTAGATTTCCTGTTTATTCAGAGGATCATGAGAGGACATGCCATCGCTGTCCCGGTGGACAGGAGCAATTAATCAGAGCGACACACACAGCAGACGTCGGTATGAGGTGGTGAGACCGATAGAAGCCATGTAGCAATATTTCCATCTCCGCGAATTGAGTGGATCAACCGGCGAGGCGTTCCTGTGGGGACGTTCAAGGTGGGCCGGCCCTATGTAGCTGGCCTGCACAACGCGTTGCGGAGTCAGCGACAGAAGCGCGCGGATGGGAGATGGCCCGTGCAATGGACCATCAGCAGCTCGCGCAGACATCGTTGAAGACTTGATTTCAAGCGAGTGAGAGTGAGGCTGAGAAGCAGCGCCAAAGAACGGTGTGCGCGGTCAGGTCAAGGTCCAACTCGAAGGGCATGCATGGATGTGGACCAGCTCCGAGTCGTATACCCCGGGCCCGGCTTCCCTCGCCTGCGGCCGGAGGTAACACGAGAGATCTAGAAACGGCGCGGCCGCGATGGCAGGGAGGATTGCGGGAAGGACGAGGTAGATGAGGAAGTCGCTCGAGATGCATGCGCGCCTTGTTGTCGTCTCTCCGACTGCCACTGGTAAACCCCGCCGACCCGAGAGAATGGAGCCGTGGCGGCAAAGACGGAGCAGAATGCAGAAATAAGAGCGAATTTTTGACTGCTGCATATGTAGTGCAAGAGACCTTGTCCAGCACCCGACGCACCGTTGCGGGTGTTAGGCTTGACTTGGGCATGTTGTTGCGTTTGCAGCATTGGCGGGTGTGAAAACGAAAGAAGGGGGCCATCGTGTGTAGCACCGTCGTACTGAGCAGCCAATGTTTTTATCAGCGACAAAGGGAAACGGAAGGAGAGATTTGAATGCCTGGAGGGAGGGAGGAGGTACAAGGACGCGCGCGAGGGCGGCAATAGTGTAAGGGGGTGGTGGCGGGGTAGTGGAGCGAAGATGTACACAGCAGCGAGCGAGCGAAGAGAAGACCAGAGGAAACGCGTCGGACGGCGGCCGTTCACTAGAACGTCTCCTCCTCGTCGACGAGCGCGCCGTTGTCGGGCACCTCGAAGCCCTCCTGCAGCGCGCGTCAGCACCGTCGCGCATCAAGATCAAGAGAAAGGAGGGGGAAGGGGGAGGGGGAGACGGACCTCGGTGGAGTAGAGGATCTTCTGGATCTCGCGCAGCGTCTCGTCGTCCTTGCCCTGGCCCTCGAGCACCTCCATCTGCTGCTGCGCGAGGATCTCGATGTCGCGCAGCTTGGCGAAGTAGAAGTCGCGCTCCTTCTCCAGGCCCTCGAGGTGCGCCGACATCTCGCGCATCTGCGCGGTCAGGTTCGCGACCTGCTCGCTCTGCGCGACGCGCGCGCCGCCCACCGGCGTCTTTCCGCGCGCCATACCTGCCGCGCCAGTTTGAATTATGTATGAAGGGTCAGGACGAGGGACGAGGTGGACGGACCTGCTGCAGACGGTGCGCGCGCGCCGCCGCCGCCGCCTCCGCCGCCTATGGGCGCGAGCGTTGCGGGGTTTTCCATAGGGACGCCCTTGCGGCGCGCGACGGGGTCGTACTCGTGTCCGCCGTAGTTCTGGTCCCAGAACCGCTTGATCCATTGTACGAATTCGAGGTTGTCCCTGCAACGAGCCGGCGGGTCAACGTTTGCATGCCGACACAGGGTGGGGGTAATGGTAGAAGAAGAGCACGATGTCGTGAAACACAGTAATTTCGCGATGGCCATGGGGACGCCGGGTCGGCCGCGCCGGCTGTGAAATGCAGCAGGCACGATTGGCTGGTCGCCGACCGTGATGGCGGTGGATGGCCTGCCCGCGCGTTGAATGGTGCGTGGCACGCTGGCACACGTGCAGCGACATGTCCCAGGGATGCAGCGCGAGTCAAGATTGCGCGGGGGCCGATAGGGGGTGCGGACCCGCCGGCGTCGTCGAAGTGCTGGAGTCAGCTAAATCGCTCGCCAAGACGCTGAATGGCGCGTGCCGCGCTGGCAACCACGCGATGCGCTGGCCAGCGCGCACACGGGCCAGCGCGCCAGCGGGGATCGCGTGCGTAGGACAGGGGCGGACGCGGCGGCGAGCAAACAGGACGAGGACGGCGACGGGCTCTACTCACTGCATCTTGCATTTGGTCAGTTTGTCGACTTGGATCGGCTGTACCGATAGTCAGAGGAGAAGGCCCAAGCAGGTAAAGGCCACGTGCCTTGTCGATCTTATGCTGTTTGAAGGCGGTCTGCAGGATCTTGTAGTTGACCAGGTACTCGTACTCGAGCCGCGCGTTCATCTTGACTCTGCTCATCGGTATGTCGCCTGGAGCGTACGCAAAAAGTAAGCCCAGGTAAGCAAAAAAGTAAGCCCAAAAGTGTACAGACCATAGATAGAGTCTATAATCTGGCAGTAGGCGGCGCCGCTCCCGCACTGCTCGATCTTGGTGTAGTTGATCTGGAGCAGGTCGTTGATCCACTGGATCAGCTCTGTCCGCGACTCGCCCATCCTGAACCCGGCTGCGATCTCAAAGGCGAAGCGCGGAAACGGGACGTTCCAAAGCCAAAAAGTGGCGGACGGAGTTCGGATTACCTAAGCTCCGGACCCGGCCCTCATCTCCGCATCACCGCCCAAAGGCAATCTCCGCCTCTTGGCCCCGAACTCCCACCTCACGTTCGTCTCGCCGATTCGGTACAACGAACCTAATAGTCCGCTTATACTCACTTATTGCTCACACATGTTCTCCCGTTGCTCCTAGATAGCATGTCCTTCCTCCCACCAACAGTTGAAACGTTACCCCAGCTGGACCATTTCCCGCGTGTTCACCGTTCTAGGCCTGGACCGGATGGAATCCATCAACGGGATTTTACATTATCGCTTCCCCTAACGCGTTCAGTTTGGGCTTTCTCTCGAGGGTCGCCGGCGAGCCACACTGGACGTCTGCATCACGTGGGTACATATCTGGCATGTTCAACGAATGTCTCGCATATTGGCACGCATCATCCGCGGTTATTCGCCTTTACCACTCATCCTCGGGGCGTTTTCTGAGCATCTCGAGCGGTAGTTGCATCTCTGTCCCCATCGTAGGGCTCGCATCTCTCACCGCAGAGTTCTCATTCCCACAGGTTCAGTCTTTGGTGCGGCGACATTTGGCCCACCTAACCTGGCTGATGGCATGCTGGATCAGTTCGACGACCTCAGCCCGTGCGGGCGGCAGCGGAACCGCTGTGCTCAGCGCGACCGATGCCGTGCCTCCCGAGCACGCAGCGGTGGATTCTGGCGACCAGAGCCGCCCGGTGCGGCGAAACGCAGGCCTCCGAGTCTGAATCCCTCCCGGCCGTCACGGCGTTACCCTGCACTCGATCACCATGAGTCAATGGGCTGGCAGTAAGTCGTCTGCCTCGCGAGCGGATGGCACGTGCTCGACTTAGGGCCTGGCTTGCGCATGGCGGCCCCGCTGGCTCCTGTGCTTCGTGGCCTGCCGCGGCTGAGCAGGCTTCGCGAACCATGACGTCCGTTTTCAGACTGACTGGCGATCTCGGGGTGTAGCGTTCCATTGCGCGCGCTGGGCCGGCTACTAGTCTACACATACCAGGAGCACTTTTTTGTCTAATCTTCTCGTTTATGACTGACAGGGAGCGAGACGGCAGGACATCAGTCTCCAAGAACTCGGCCATCGCGTTGCTCCGGGCCGACTGAGAGCTTCGGGCCCGGGGACGCGACGGCGAGGACGTCGGAAATGCTCGCGGTCTGCAGCGACTTGGCGTTGACAGGGCCGGTCGCGCCTGGGGCGGGTTTGTTGTAGAAAACCCGGTATTGGTACTTGTTGCCGGGATCGTAGGTCTCTAGAGTCAGCTACGGTGTCCCCGGCGTCGTCAGCACGAATCGTAGCCCGGATCGGAGAGGCAGCAGCCACTGACCGACTTGTTCGCGGCCGGGGACACCGTGATCGCGAGCTTGGAGAACGAGCAGTCGAAGATGAACCTGCGCAAGATCGTCTCCGAAACGACGGTGCAGGAATGACATATATGCGCACGAGTATACCTCCGTTCCTTTGCCAAACGAAGTCTTGGCGCGGAACAGCGAGCGAAAGACCCTGTCCCGGGCGTTGAGTTCCTTTCCTTGCGTGCACATGTGAGTCTTCCCCGCTCACTTAATATGCAGAGGGTATTTCAAATCTCACTTCGAGGCCATCCACGTGTGCTGCGACGAACTGCTGCCTCCCATGTACACTCCTGGCGTGAACGAACGAAAATTGGTTGACGACGGGGGCTAGGTCCAGACTCCACTGGGCATAGCGGTCAGCCAGTTGACTTCCGGAACGCACATAGTGGGACAGACCAACCTGCTGAGAATCCGGGAAAGACGAGTCGAAGGGCCCCCCAATGATCTGTGATGGGAAACTCAATGTCATTGATGCGGTTGTTTTGCAGAACCCTTACCGGGTTCCCCGTAATGGGGACTGATGATCGCAGGGGCATGTGCAGAAGGGACGGAGTCAGCCGACCAGAAGCGTACTCTCGTCAGGGTTATAATCCTCAAAGACGAAGCCGACCGCCATATTCTGGACCACAAAAGCCCAGGAAGGCCATGCTGAAAATTGAGATTATGAGGCACAGTATTCAAAATTGCGTCGAGAATTTTTTCTCACCGAGCGAGAGCATGGGAGGGGCGAGGATGCACGTTCAGGCGAATGCGACCATTGTTGAACATGAGCGTCGTCTTTCAGGCACGCTGCTTGCAACCCATTATACTCGGTGAACGGGCGTCAGAGCTCACTGTCCGAGAAATCCAAGGCCGGATGAGGACGCACCGGATCGATCTAGCCTCCTTCGAGGATTCGTGACGAGGTGAGCCTGCGCACCAGAGGGAACTACTGTATGCTCAATGATCGTCCCAGGGTCTTTCGGGCGCTCACTGTCCTCGTAGACACAATCCGCGACCACGGCGTGCACGCCACCCAGGCGTAGGAATCGCTGTCGCCGATGTAGGCTCGGGTACACCCCTTGCTAGACAAGCGAAATCCGCCATGTCTTTGTAGAGTACTGCATTTAAATCACAAACTTGTCACGGCGAGAGAACACATAGAAGTTTCCTGCAGAGAGGGCCTACATCCACAAGATGCCATCCGTAAGAATTGCGTGATCCTTCCTTTCGCTGTCAACCTGTAGACAACTGCATTTGATCTCATTTGACCCGTTTGTAGTTGCGCCACGACCCAGGCAAACGGGTCTCGGGGCACTCTGAGACGCCCAATGTAGGCACTGAATGGATGATGAATGACCCAGCCCATAGATTTGGGGCTTCTCGTCGCTGTTGATATCCGGTGAAAGACTGACTGACGTCAGTATGTGCGTCAGGCATGCGCCCCCCACTCGGCAGCAAGAACGAAGACGCTGAACGGTGTCCAGGGAGCCAGCGCTTTCAGAGGAGACAAGACGCGCTCAGGATGGGTGGCTGAGCTTGTTTTGTTTCTCAGAATGGGAGTCACTGGCGTGCGACGACGAAACGTCAGCGCGCTCGACCAAACTGAATCGCTGGTGGAGCACGTGACGCAGATCGCAGATCCTCAGGCGAGTTGTATACCCTGGGCCGGTCGCTCGCTGCGATGGCGACATAGTGTATGGGGGGCATGCGGCTGCTGACCGTGCCACCAGTAAGTATTGGCATTCCTGACAGGCCCCCCGAAAATACCATCTGATGTCAGATCCGTCTGGCAAGGGCCTTCGGTCCCGTTTATAAGGGCGACTGGTGTTGAATCCGGTCCCGTTTACCTGGGAGCTCGGATGTATCCGGAGCCTATTTGGTGCCGCGGGACGGTCATTTGCTTCCGGTGAAGACAAATTCGAACTTTTCTGGTCATTTTCTCTCAAAAGAAGCATATGAGGAGCGGAATTAGTTCAAATAAGCCTTTAAACAGTTTCGAAACCCGTCCTGACGTACCAGCCAAGATCCAATGGGGTATGATGATCTCATACTGACCCCCGATCTCGGTCCCGTTTAGATGGACCATTGTCGCAAAATTTCTGGAATCCGGTCCCGTTTAGATGGATGGTAAAGCAATTTTCGACCCCAGTCTCGGTCCCGTTTAGATCTGACATATATGGGGATTTTCGGGGGGCCTTTCCTGACTGCCAGGGACCCAGAGGCGGATGTAGAGAGACTAGTATTCAGTAATATACTGGCCTCTGCGTGTATAGGACCCTCTCTCCGGGTGGGAATCGACTTGCGGCCCCAGACGGAGTTCCACTGGTGTCCGGAGCATAAGCTGGTTCAAACCCGGGACCCCGCGCGCTTCTTACTTCCGTCCGTCTCCCGCGGCCCATTCCACGGCCGTGGGGGCTGGGGCCACCCACCCGCTGCGCATTACCACGCCCCTCCTGAGTCAGGCAGGCGTGCGCCGTATTCTGCCGGGCTCACTATGTTAGCAATATTGATTCCGCTTTGTTTCCGCGCCAGGGCCCCCCGAAAGCTCTATGAGAGGTCGGATCCGCCGAATGACCAGGATGATGGTCCCCAATGTGCGGTCTGGGGGGCCTCGTACGATGGTCCCGACGGCCCAGAGTTTCCGGCGCTTCGGCCCGGTGCCAAATTAAGGTTCCGACGGTCAAAGAGCGTCCATTTGAGTGTGTGAGTGGCCCAGGAGCTCAAATGTGCACTCTTCCGAGCTGTTATCCAATTTCTCAGCCTGATGGTCTATAGCCCGGCGCGGTGAAGTCGGCACGCAGGAGCTCGAGGCGGCGAACGGGGAGACTAGCGACGTCCAGGACACCAGTCTTGAGTCTGAATCTTCCACAAGCCCTGTCGCCAGTTCGGCCAAGCCGGCCGGAGACGATGAGCCAATCTATCCAAAGTCTATCACCGGACGGATGCGCACGCAGATTCGTCTACTGTGCACACCCCGGATAAATCTCGCATGCATTCCAGCATTGGGTAGAGCGAGTCTGGTAGCTTCTGGTAGACAAGTGTGATTGCAGCTGGCTTGCGCCGGCGTCGGAGTTCTCCGAGTCCCTCCTTTCAAGTTGCCCCTCCGGATCCTGCAATTGCGAAGCTGCAGCGCCGCTCAGTGAGCCCCCCGAATAGATCTACCGCTTCTTGGGACCCTTGGCGCTGCAAGTATGTCTAGGCGGCTGGCTGACGCGCGGCGGTCACACCGGCGGCGAGACCGCACGCGACGCATCAGTGTGGCGGCGTCAACGTCTGTGCTGCACTGTATTCACTTTCGCATGATGTGCGGCACAGTTTCAGGAATACTGTTTATCATCCTGCGATGCGCTGATCCTCGCACACACGTTCACTCCCCAGGCTAGGCCAGGATGCCTGCAACAAGTTGAATCGCAGGCACCGGAAAAACCGGGCTCTGACAGGAGGCGCTGCTCTGACCGGCGTCGACAGTCTGACCGGCGCTTGCATTGACAACCTTGGGTTTGTGAGCCCAATGTGCAGAACGTTCTACGCGACTGTCAACTGCCACAAAGAACTCTACGCTCCACTGCGGGCAGGCATACTGACAGGCGACAAGCCCGCGCGCTCCCATGTTGTGCCGTAAGGTGAGACCATTACCGGACTTCTTGCATTCACAATGTCAGGCGAATGACCGCTGGTAGTTCAGGTGTGCATTTCAGCTCTCAGGACCGCGCGAACAGCGCAGGCGGTGATATGGCTTTGGCAGGACGCAGAGCGAGGTTCTGTGCAATACCCCCATTGGCCTAGCACGCAGGATCCCATGCCAGGCTCGAGGTATAAATGAGCTGACCACGATTTACAAGTTCTCCAGCTCGCCCAAAGACACAATGTTCTTCGCTGCTGCCCTTCTCTCCCTTGCGCCTGTCTTCTTCCTCGCCCTCGGTGCGCTCGTTGTTGCCTCATCTATACTGAATTCGCTACTCACAATGGCGCTGCGCAGCTGCTCACGCGCAGACGGGGCCGTTCGTCATCCAGAACACCGCTACAGGCTTCGTCTTCGAGGACCACAACCCCGTCTCCGGTACGTTGCGCAGCTCATTTAGCTTTCATTCATTCAGCTGGTCCTTGTTACTGTTCCAGGCAAGCTCGGAAACCCGGTGAGTTTGATATCCCCCAAGCAGCGGTTGCCGAGCGCTGACCTCCGCAATCACAGATCGTTGGAGCGCGCTACAACGTGTCCCGCAAGGTGCAACAGTCGGTCAGTAGCGGGAGTACCTAGGACGGCTTATTCGTTAGTCCAACTGGATTCTCCGAGTAGTGGACCTTCGTCCCCGCCGGTAATAACGGGACGTGGACGTTGCGCAATGAAAGGCGTGTCGGCTCCCAGCCGATCTTTGCCCATGCCGACGGGCTCCCGGTGAGAAAGCATAGGCAGCAATGTGCTTTCAAATCTGACATCTCTTCTCAGGGTAAAGAGCTAACTGTGCAGCAGTATGGAACGCCAATCAGCCTAGGACTCCCTTTCGGGTTCGGCGTCAACGCGTGCGTGCTTCCGCGGCTCTAGTAACTTGAAATGTGCCTCTCACGCTGTACGCTCCCAGCGTTTTCTTCGCCAACGAGTCCCCCCGGCTGGCGATAACCGCTCCCAAGGTTGTAAACGGCAACGTCCGTCTACATATTGTGTCTCCGTCAATATAGTGGCGCTCACGCTCGCTTTTCCGCGCAGATCACGCTGCAGGCCTATAATCCCACAGATTTGTATCAACACTGGGTGTTTTTCTATCCAAACGCAACGACAGTCTCTGGGACCGGCCCGCTCGGACAACCGGCGGTGAAACTCGTCATGGAGACGGTGAAGGGTTCGCCGAAGCTATGAGATGAACGCGCCCTCCAGAGTGCCGATGTTGTACAGTAGGTGAATATCTTGATCTCGAATTGCCCCGAATGGCACAGAGCCTGCATTAGCGTTATAGGTTGCCTTTCCAGGATGCACCGCCAACCTGGGAGCGTGAGAAGCTGGTAAATCTAGGTATCTTTCGGAACGTCTTGGGGGCACGGCCATGCTCTGACTGTTCCGTCCGGACCATGCGCTCGTTCTACGCAGGCTATAACATCCAGAAGCGGGTGAGCAGACGAAGCGCTGGCCTCTGGCGCAGTTCAGCAGGTTAAAGGTGGATTGAGGCGTCAATTCGCGGCCCAGGTCACTGACTGGAATGCCGGTAGGTCGCCTTCACCTCAATGCGGAGATAACCCTCACACGGCTCTGAGTTCGTCGTCAAATAGCCCAAGAGCAAGGATCCCGAAATGCTGCTTTCTGACTCTCGCTCGTCCTTTCATCCCATTCCCCCTCACTTTCGACATGTCTTTTGCAGTAAGAGACACGTTTAGATAACCCTTGCTCGGTTTCAGGCAGTGTTGACTTTCCTAAAACGGACTTTCGGAGTTTGCTAGCCAGAGCCTGCTCGTGTTGAACCGCCATCTTCCTTGGCCGTATCGATGCAATACCTACCAACTCGCGGGATCTAGGGAATGCACGAGCGCGGTCCGCATGTTTGTCAGGCTTTCCATTTACCAAGCAGGCAGCGCTGCCGCTGCGGAGACACAACACAATTCTGGCTGGGGAATGGTGCACGGGACCCCAAGCGCAGCAGCGCCTACACCTAGACCATTACTCTGCTCTCAGCTCGTCCGATGGCTGCCTGTGTGCCGCCTCCGTCGGCGACAGGTTCTGCATTTCGTGTTGGCGGCGGCGGCGCGCAGCAGGTCCGTCCACCGCGCCCATCAGCGCACCCACACTGACGCCCTGCTGACAGGTATGGCACGCGTACAGGAGCCGGTAGGCGGCGCGCGCATTGCGCAGAGCGAGCAGGTCGCGAACCTGAGATGCACGAGATGTCGGCGCATCTCGAGGGCCTGGAGAAGGAGCGCGACTTCTACTTCGCCAAGCTGCGCGACATCGAGATCCTCGCGCAGCAGCAGATGGAGGTGCTCGAGGGCCAGGGCAAGGACGACGAGACGCTGCGCGAGATCCAGAAGATCCTCTACTCCACCGAGGTCCGTCTCCTCCCTTTACCCTTTCCCTGTCTCTTGCTCTTGACGCACGACGGTGCTGACGCGCGCTGCAGGAGGGCTTCGAGGTGGCCGACAACGGCGCGCTTGTCGACGAGGAGGAAACGTTCTAGTCCTCCGTCTGATTCCCTCGTTCTCGCTCGCTTGTTAAGTATGCTGCTGGGCTCTCACAATAACTGCGCCTCCTACGACGCACATGTCGACTGGACCGTGGGCGGGGCACGTGACGCGGATCGCAGGTCCTCATACAAGACCAAGGCGCCCTCTGTAACAGGTAACAGGTCTGGACGTGCGCGGGACGGGGAAGCCGTGCTCTGCACCCCATATCGATGTGCGGCGGACGTTGACGCGCTGTACACCCTGCACGTGAGTTCTAGACTGACGGCATGTCCGCCTGCGTCAGTACAAGGCTTCACGACTGCAGCTCCTTGCGTGCAATGGCATCCAGCAGTCTTCGGCACCGGGTGCATACAATCTGCGACCTGCCGATCGTCTCGCTCGTCTCGGAACGCGAGGGTGCGGTACCGACTGTCATTCCCGAATCAGTGAAAGATGTCACTACTGCTACAGCTCCTTCCTACGCGGGCAATGGGCAATGACACAGTCTCGGGCGCCGGGTGATCGTCTCGCTCCCGTTAGACCGTGAGGGCGCGGCACCGATTGTAGTGCAGAGCTCAGTTTTCTGATACGTGCTGTCAACGGTGGGCTGAGGCGGACGCGCGTGTGCGGCGGGGGAATATAAAGGGGCCCTTGAGAGCGGGGGTCAAAGAGGCACAGCACACCCGCTCGAGGCTCGCGCCATGTTTTTCGTCGCTGCTCTCCTCGCCTCTGCCTTCGTCCCCGGTGAGTCCGTCGTGGCATGCGACTGTATGTGCGACTCTCCCGGCTGCTGAACTCATCCCGACAGTCTTTGCCCGCACTGTCATTGAGAACACCGCGACTCGGTATGTGTGGGACGACTGGAACTCGTTCGGCAGTGAGTCTCAGCCCATAACGACGATCGTCCCCGAACCGCTGCTGATGAATCTCGTTGGGCCTGCAGCGGATCTCGGGACGCCGGTGCGTGCGCTGTTTCCCTGACTTGGAACTGGCCACCGACGGATCTGGTGTATGCAGATCTCCAACAATCAATTCAACCATGGCCTTCCGTACTGGCAGCTGGTGAGCTAGACGTGACGCCCGTCATTAAGCATTGCCAATTTCCGTCCCAGTGGAACGTCACCGCGCCGACGAACCTCGAGGGGCCGTACTTCAAGTTTGTCAACGCAAGGCAGCTGCCGAATGAGACCTTTGTGATCGAGGCGTACGTGGACGGTCTTCCCGTCAGTGAAAGACTGTATCTGTGGTTAATCTTCGTCTGACGTCGTGCAGGGAAGCGGCTTGAAGGCCGAGAAGTTCGGCACCATCTTCAAGTACGTGAACCCCGACGGCGCGAGCCCGGTCATCTACTCGTACGGCAGGCAGCACTACTTTGGCTCCCTAATAGCTGATGCACGTTATTTAGGTTCATCTTCATAGAGGACGATGCCGAGGTGCTAGCGGTCACTGCGTCAACGACCTGGGGACAAAAGGCACAGGTAAGCATCGTGTTCGACTCATTGTCGGATACGATGACTGATGATCGATGACCTGTGGAAAAGCTCACTTTGCAGCCCTACAGCCCGTTTGACACATTCCAGCAATTTGTGTTCTACAATCCGCCGGCTGCGTCCGCGAAGACCGTTTCCGCGGGGGACCTGGGGTCTCCGATCCCGATCCCCATCACGGACGGGTACTCGCTCGCGCCCAAAGTCTGAGCCTCGTGCCCGCGCCGCTGCGGCGTCCCGCTCCTAGTTCTTGGCGAAATGCTTCATAAACCGTGACCTCGCGATTTGTATGAATGCAAAACCCCAAACCACGAAGTTGCACAGCCTGCATGTACTCTTAGCTAGCGGTGGAACTTGAGAAATGTCACGCATGCCACCACCTGACATCGAGAGTCGAGACCCCCCTAAACCTGAGCTCTGTCAGATGACCAGGGGTTTATAAGGCTTTATGAGATACTCTCTAGCTCCCAGAGACGCTCGACAATCACCCTCTTCGTTGCGGTGCGTCAGGGTTTGCTGTACTCGGAGATGATGATCGGCATGGGGCTCGGCTCTGTTGGTTCTGCGATAGCGGGGATTGCAGGACAGTGGGAATAAGGCAGTCTATGTTTACGCGGAAATGGTAATGAGTTCTAATGGTAGTGTACAGCATCGAGCGAAGCCGGTCCCTGGTTGTCCGGAACATAACAACTTTAAACCCCGAACGCTTCTTACCTCCGTCCTATGGCATCATCTCCGCGCGTACGCGGCCTCTGGCAGGCGTCCAATCTACCCAGCATGGCGCGCTGCACCGCTTTTACCCTTTTCTGTGCTTCCACGTTGCCAGTCTGTCCGGCCGTGCTTAGCTACTGGCGTTGTCTGTTCTGGCGCGATGTCTCTGGTTGTCTCGTGAAACTACTCGTTCGTGCAGCTGGTACTCATGCTGCTGTGGCACCACGCTCACAGCGGACACGTCTCTACTACCTCTCGTGCCGCAAGGGCGTCCCTAACCTGAACCCCGCAACGTTCGCGGTCAAAATGATAGGCGGTAGCGTCAGTGGCGGCGCACGCACCCTCTGGAGTTTGCAGCAGGTCTGTCCACCTCTCGTACCAGTTCACCGACATTAAAACCGACATTGGCACCACAAGTACGGCCTGATCCCTCTGTGTTCATCGCGAAATGCGCTGCTGCAGCCGCACGCCCTGCCCGTCTCACTTCGGGCATATAGGTCATTGCTGGCAAGCGTTTACCTGTGCGTCGCTCCTGAACACACAGGGGTCCACCTCCAATGCCACTTTGACTGCCAAAGCGTTCCCTTCCGTCTGCGCCTGCTGCTCGGAGTCGCTGCCGGGGAGGCTCTAGGCCCATTGTTCGTCGCCCCGGCTCGCAGTGTGCTCACGGGAAATGTCGTGCGGCGGTGGCATACGTGATATTTCTCAAATCCTACCGCGGGCTAAAAGTACATGCGAGCACGAGCGCTTTTTTCTGGGTTTCGAGTTTTGTACACCAGGTGCGTAGGGTTTCGTGTGATTTTTTTACGAGATCAAGAAACAAGGTCATCCGTCAGCGTCACTCCCTTGTGGTGCGCCACTCAGAAGCGACCCGCAGTGCGAGGCTCAGAGGCGGCGAGAGTACCCGTCTGTGATGGGGATCGGGATTGGCTCCCCCAACCCGGAGCCGGCCGTCGCGGCGGTGACGACGCTGGTGTTATAAAATACGAAGTGCTGGAGCGTGTTTGATGGGTCATAAGGCTGCAGAGTGAGCTTCGCATCTTGTGAGCGCCCGAAAATGACAATCGGTGGTGCCAAATACCTGGCCAGCAGGACCAAGATAAGGGGACGCTGTGACCGCCAACTGCTCATCCTCGATGAAAATGAACCTGAATGAAAATATTCAGCCCTATTCAAAGGCAAAAGGCTTGAATCCTGCCGTACGAGTAAATAACGGGGGTGGCACCGTCCGGATTCACGGATTTGAAGATGCTACCGAATTTCTGGGCCGTCAGGCCGCTTCCCTGCATCATATTAGCCCAATAGTGATTAAAAGAACATGGTACTGACGGGGAGACCATCGGCGTGCACCTCTCGAATTTCGGTCGCGTTCTCTGGGCCTACGACGTGGACGAATTTGAAGTACCCGGGAAGAAGCGACGACTCCGTGACGTTCCACTGCGGGAAACGCTCAATAGAATGCAATGTGAGAATGGGCATGGCATACAAGCTGGAAGTATGCGAGGCTCTTGATGAAGGGCCAGCCTACAATCTGCGACAGAGCAAGCATCGTTCATGAGCTGACATACTACACTGAGGTGGCAGCATATAAACGCACCGGTCCCCCAACAGGCCTCTCCGGAATAGCCGCTAACGACACCAATAGTTCCGTGAGCACGAGTGTGCCATATCTCGTAATGAACACGTACCGTCCCAATCGTCCCACACGTTGAGGGTCTCCGTGTTCTGTATAACGGTGCTGGCCTGGACGCCATCGGCTGAGGAGGATTGACTCATCAGCTTAGCTGGACGAGGCGATCGCGAGGCCGGGGCTTACCAAGGCCAAGGAAAAGGAGGGGAGCGAACGCGAGGAGAGAAGCGATGAAAACCATGTCTTGAGAGAGCTGTGGTGCTGGGACCTGGGTTCGAGTCGCAGCCAGTTCGCGCACTTTATACCTTTTCGCCGCACGCGGGCGTCTTCTCTCACGCATTCATTATACATTCTACGGCACAGAACATCTTCCCACCGGCTCTGGACCCTCTATGCAAGATCTGAGGGCGTCGCCAGAGCGTGAATGCTTGCAGGGAAGGGCACTGTCCATCGTGGAGAACTGAACACTGTTTGATGTCGACTGGCACATCGACGCCTTGCCGAAATGTGATGCAAACGCGCATGAAGGTCAGAACATGACAAAAGCATACGAGTTTCTGCTTCAGAAAACCGGTGGGACAGAGCTCAGCTGCCGGGATGTATGTCGCCGTGCAGCTCACAGGGCATCTCATGGCGCGTCAACGCCTCCAGAACCCTCGCAGATGCACTTGACCGCTGCATTGAAAGTTCAACCAGAAGCCTTCTTGCAAACAATATGTCGCCATTGCGAGGGTACTCGCATTTTACGAGGCGCCCCACTGTGAGCTCGACGGGGGTCCTATCCAGGGGCATAACGGCATTTCGCCTAGAAAGGCGTCCGAGGATCTGCGATTCGCGTCACGTGCCCTGCTTGCGATTCAGTCGAGCTTCGCTTCATCGCACACCGTAGCTACGGGTGTTTGTGTGTCTACTGTCTAGCTGTACCGCCGGTGCCACGCCAGAGCCCGGACACTGAAGCCAGAAGCAAACCATGTGCGTTCGAAGCGACGCGTAAGATCATACAGTGGCCCATGAGATGTGCGTGAGGCATTGAATCGCGGCACAGGTCGTGGGGGTGGTGTGGATCTGCAAAATGCATGTGCTTGCGTCGTAGTAGGGCGGATTTGCAGTAAGTGACGGTGGCCGGTGAAGCGAGAGTTCAGTGGGTCGGCAGGTGCGGCTCTTCTTCCACGCTGCGGCGGGAGTCCTCGGTCTCTTACTGCAAACCCACCCCCCCCCCCCCCCCCCCCCCCCCCCCCCCCCCCCCCCCCCCCCCCCCCCCCCCCCCCGGGAAATATGCACATACATTGTTGCATATCCGGCCCAGGACCTCTCCCTAGATGCGATGCCTCGTGCACATTCGCACCCATTCTCGCTGGTCTCATGAATCAATGCGAGATCTTCACGCACCGTCACGGACAGTCAAATATTCACGTTTCGCTTCTCGCGGGTCAGAACACACAGGGCCTACTATTGGCTCCGGTGTCCGGACTGGCCGGCGCACTGCTATGTATCTCAACGGTACATAAACACGCCAAGCGCCCGTAGCCATGGACGAGACTGCTGCCACGAGGTTCGACTGAATCGCAGGGCGGTGCACGTGACGCAAATCGCAGATCCTCGGACACCCTTCTAGGCGAAATGCCGTTATGTCCCTGGGAATGGCGCCCATCGAGCTCGCGTTGGGGCTCGAAATGGGAGAGCTCTCACGATGGCGACATATTATTTGGACGGACGTTGCTGGTGGAACGTTCGATGCAGCGGTTAAATGCATCTGCAAGGGCTTTGAAGACGTTGACGGGCCCCTGTGAGTCGCGCGGCGACATGGATGCCGGCGGCTCTGCTCTGTCCCGCCGGATGTCGCAAGCAGGGAGGCCTGTATTCTTTCCTCATATGTTGAGTTTCCTGGGCGGTTGATTCATATTTCACCGAGGTTTCGACGTGCCATTC